>CM070600.1:22117750-23317750 GCA_036346395.1 Hsuehochloa calcarea
TCGTCTCCCCGGACTGTGCCGCCTGTGCTCGTCCCGGCCGTGCCGTGTTGGTCAACTGCGTTGCCTCCCTCCACCGTGATCCTCATCCAACGGCAGTGGCAGAGGCTGGGGAGGCAGACACCGCCCCAATGATTCCGCCTCCGACCGTGTAGCCTCCGGATCCACGCCGCTACCCTTCTCCCTTGGCTTCGGCCGGCTGCAGATCCAGCTGTCCTTCTCCCTTGACTGCAGATCTGGCTGACTGCTGCGCGGCCATGCAGAGGTGGTCCGGCGACGACGCCCGACCAGGCGGAGGCGGTAGCCCACCTCCCTCCAGCGCCGATGTCGACGCCAGTGCAGACTATCCATGTGCAGATTTGCAAGAATAATTATAGGATATTTTCTCTAATTTCAGTTGATTGTTTCGATTGCTTTGTAATTTCCAGTTGATTTGTCTTTGTTCAGATGTTGTCCTTGTGGAAAATTCGAAGGCTATATGTATAAGTGATGTGCCTCAAATTGCTGGTGTCATGTGAAAATCCTTTTGTAATGAATCCTTTGTACGTAAATTTCTTCGATGCTTAAATTCTGAAGTATCTGAACGTTCAGAGATTGATCTATGTTGTGCTTATTGCATCGTGTAGCCTTTACTTATATACCCGATTACTTAAATTCTGAATTATCTGAATGTTCAAGCAGCAGTATTTGATTGTAAAAAAATAGTTAGGGGAAATGCGATGTTGATTTATTGAATGAATTATCTAAAGACTAGCAGTATCAGAAAATATATCCATGTTTATGTTCAGATTTATGAGTACCAGTAGTGTCAGCAAATTGGTTATGTGAGTCCTAGCAGCAATCAGATGGCAAATTGATTATGTTAGCAGTAGTAGTAATCGATCAGAGCATACTTTATTCTTTGTTTGTTTTCAGCTGAAATATTTTCTTCTTTGTGTAGTTGTTCATGTGTGGATGAACTATTCATCCTCTATGGACAGCCAATGAATTTTGTTTTTTTTTGGTTCTCCATTCATAAGATGGAGTTCAAAGCAAAGAATCTATGTAATTTTTTGTATTTTGTACTTTGACATTCCTGAAATTAGTATGTTGCATGCTTACAATTTCATATGTACGTGAACATACAAAAGAAATCAAATTCACTGATACCACCTCTTTTAAACAGCATCAAACAATCCATCGTTTACTTGAGGGGTATTTCAAATATTTCACAACCCAGAACAATCAGTCAGTCTAATTAAAAGTTAGACCGCCAAACAACAAGCTTTTCTAGACAACCACTTTTTCAGGAAGCCCAACTAAAAACTGCTCGGAAAATATCCTGCCATGGCAAACATACCCATATCGTGTTCGGTCTGAGCCAAACATCTCAAAATATATAGTCTGAATTTGAGGCAGAGTAAAGGCTGACAGAGATACGAGCATAATCTGAAGCTGAACAGGAAAGCATGAAGAAGTAATCGCGTGCTAGGGGCCATGATGGGAAATATAGGTAACATATCAGTGAAAATGAGCACTTTTGCGAAAATAGTGCAAATACCACTAAAAGTGCTGGTACAAGTTTAAAAAATCTTGAAAAATTATTAACTATATGCTATATGTAAGTTTATGGCCTATATCAACGCAAAAAATTCAAAAACAAATTTAATCCCATTTGCGACATACCGAAAATACAAATACAACGTGTAAGGGTTGGTTACTGTTTAGCAATGTTGCGCACTGTTATACGTCATATTTGTCTTTTTTTTTTTGTATTTCCCAAAGGAGGCAAGTTTATCCTTGAAACATTATCAAGAACTTTTGAAAACTTGTATGCTTGATTTTAGTGGAATTTACACTATTTCAAGAGGACCGCTCAATTTCTGATAAGAGTAAATGACAAAACAACAATTCCTGGACTGCATGGACAGGGTCACAGGGTGACCGAATCAAATTTTGCGTGGTTGTGACCGAATCAGTCCAAAATTCCAGTCAAATTTTGGACTGACAGAGTCGTGACTGAATAGGGGCCAGCGATGGACTGACAGAGTCGTGACCGGCGGCTAGGGCTCACGGCGACTGCTTGGTTCGTGTTAGAATACTCGTAATACTATTGAATAGAATATTTTGATTACCGCCTTCATTTTAAAAAAAACTGCCTTACTGGAAATTACAAGATTACACGCACCCAAAAAAACATTGTATATATATCCAGGGGCGAAAGACAAGTTCGCTGTCAGCCCGTCGTCCTCCCCTCGATCACCTCACTTCTTCTCCCTCCTGAGCCTCGAGCCCTCGACGACGTCCCCCGCCATCCGCCGTTGATGTCTGCGACTCTCATGAGTGACGCCACGTCGCCGCGCCATTCGCCAGGAAAACGACCAATCGCTTGCCGCTAGCTATTGCTATTCTTCTAGCGGGCGGCTGTTCCGCGCCAATTCGCTGGGAATCAACCGACCAATCGGTTCTTTCCACCCCAATTTCTGCAGGAGCCAAGAATCCCAACCGCCATCCAGCACCAGACGGCTCACAAAACTTCCAGCTAGTGAATTTCTCTTGGACAGATCTGAGTGACAAATACTAACACGCAACGATTGCTGGCGACCGAGCGTGCCGTCGGGGTGCATGCGTCGAAAACAGCGCCGGTCGCCATCTGACGCGGCCAATAATTTGCCATATATCGTCAGCGACGACGTACGACGGAGTGTTCCAACTAGCTAGGCTCCAATCCTGCAACCTGCATGGATCCACAGCGAACACACACTTCTGCAGCAACGAGTCAACAGCAGCAAAGCGTACGGCTGCGGAGGAAAGAGAAGTTTCTCTTGGACAGTTGGACTCTGCAACCCGCGCGCATCACAAAACTGCGGTATCAATGTTCCAATGGATACGCACCGAGGCTAATCATCCGGCGGCGGATATAAATGCGCTGGACAGTGAGTGTATGTACAACTGTCAGCGATATATGTTTCCTTGTGTAACACGATTGTGTTTGATTACAGGTTAATCATATAGCTCTTAGCCTCTTACATCCGTTCATCCATTGTCAATACCAATCCAACTACTCACGTGTCATGTGTTCATCGCTAGCAAGTTTCACTCGGCCGATGAAGAACAGACAAGAACATAAGGAAGAAAGAAGCAAGAAGACGATATTGTTCTCTTTTCGATAATCTGCTGAATTTACACAGTATGTGTATCTATAATGCTATGTCCTCCTATTCTATTACATGGGCCAGGCCCTCTTGTTTCCTTCTACGCTTAACTGCGGCTCAATTCAATTAGCCACCGATTACTTGCACGACGCTTAGCCCTTCGCGCCCGAGTCGTCATCTGCTGGCTTCTGCCTTATCAGCTTTGGTGGCATTACACTGCCGCCTGCTCGAGACTCAGCTTGCCCCCAAGCTGAAGCAGTTGGAAACCTGTGTCGTAATACCTCGTAGTCCTCCCATATCGCCATAGCTGCCGGTAGTGATGTTGTAACACCTTAGCTATGCAGAAGCCAAGATGCTATTTATGATATTTCGTTTTCGGACGGCAAATAGTGCCGACCATTTAGTTTCGGTTTCGTCGTTTTTCAATTCGTCGCCTGAATTCCAAAAACTCCAAGCATCCTTTAAGCCCGAGTTTGTGTTTCAAACCTACTTTCAAATCCCAAATTCAAAATTCAATCCAAATTCGAACTTTTCAGATTTTGGACCCCTCCAAAAATCTACTTCACCTTTGTTTTGCTTAGGCCAACCCTAATCTTTTGGGCCAACCTATTTTTTTCCCCAGGCCACTCATCTTCTCTCCCACTTCCTAATTTTCTCTCTCCCAGGTCGAATCCACTTCCCCGGCCCAGTCTCCCGGCCTGTTTTCCCTTCCCTCCTGGCCTAGCCCGCTCGCTCCCTCCCCTCTCATTTTCCAACTCCTGGCCCACCTTCTCCTTTTTCCCTCCCCGGTCCGACGTTGCCCGGCCCACCGCATCGCTCGCCCCTTCCCCTCTTTACCTTCGCTCGCCCCGACCTCTCTTCTTCCGAGCACATCGGCCGCATCACCTTCCCCCATCTCTCTCTCCCTCGACCGCATCGCCTCCCCTTCCCCGCTCTTCCCCAGGTCGCGCTGCCTCCGCCCAGCTTCTCCTCTCCGTCGCCCCGCTCGGCCCTTCACCTTGGCTGCGTCGCCCGACCTCCACCTTCTTCCCCGCTCCGCTCGGCCTCGCCTCCTCTCGGCCCGCCAGTTCGCCCGGCCCGGCTCCATCTTCCCCTCCGCGCCACCCCCACCAAGCATCACCTCACCACCGACTCCCCTGCCACCCCCTGCGCCGCCCCCACACCTCTGCCGCACCTCCTCTAGTCGTCGCGTCGCCATGACATCGGCGCCGTCCCCTCTAGCGTCGCGCGACGCCTCGACCGGTTCGAGCTGTGCAGTGAGCCCCGGTCAAGACCTTCGCCGGTCCGTCGCCACCCACTCGCCTGCCGCTCCGCTTACGTCACCTGATCCCATCGGCGCCATGGCCGCCCACTCCGTGCCCATACCGCCGCCCACGCTGTCGCCCATGCCGCCAGCTCCAACCCTGGCTCCACCTCCATCCTTCCCGGCTATAAATGGCCGGCCTCCCCCGTGTTCTCCTCCACCCCGCTCCCGCTTGCCCCTGGTAAGTCTCTCCCTAGCCGCCCGATTTTGCTTCCCCTCCCCCTCCGATCGAAGCTCCCCTTCCGCCGCTGGCCGCCCTCGTCGTCGCCTCGGCCTAGCTGCCGGCATCTGGAGCACCCCCTCGGCGCCCTCTACCTTCCCCAGGTGCCGACCGACGCTCCTAGCAGCTGTGGACCGCCGCCATCAGATTCCCTCCGGTAGCCCTTTGCTCCGTCGCCGGCCTCCTCCTCCGTGCCCTCTGTCTCCACCAAAGAAGATCAGAAGGCTCCTCAGACCGCCTTGATGCCATGCGCGCCTCCGTTCCTTCTCCCCTCCTTCCGGTCGACATCACCACCGGTTGGCCCCAGTGCCGTCCATCCCGGCCGCCGCCAGCTCCACCTCGCTGCCGCTCCGGCCCCAGCGCCACCTCCCTCAGCACCCCCTCCTCTGGCAACCCATTTTGGGTACTCCCAGGTGCCCTCCGACCGTCGCTCGCCGTCGGCTGCCGCCGCCCGAAGCGCCTTCCATGATTCCCTGCTCTCCCTCTCTATCTCTCTGTGATTTTGGCCCCAGTGGTTGTGTTGCAGTCGAATGAAGTTCCTGTGGAGTAACCCGACAATTGAGTTTTTTGGTAGAATTTGTGATTAACGAAAGTCTCTGTGCACTCTGTCATTTAAAAATTTGTATTGATCTGACAATTGAAATCTCAGTGGCAATATCAGTGTTGAATGGAAGTAGAGCTAGCAATTGAAATCCTTGTTTGTGTTCTGACATTGAAAGTCGGTTTTGATATAGCATTTGAAAGTCTGTTAATCTGGCAATTGAGAATTTATGCAATAGGGTAGTAGGATGTTTTGCTGGCAGTAATTTGAATTGTTGATTGTGATCCTAATTGTTAGGGGATAGCTATGATCTTCAGTAGCAGTAATATCTAATTGTTTTACTAATCAATTGATAGTTGTTGGTTAGTGCTTTATCAAGAGTCAATGATTGTTGGAAGTAATTGTGTTTTGAGTGCGGACATTTTGATTAAGCTGAGTTCTGTAGATCAGTGATTAAGTAAGCTGGATGTATTGATTTGTTTGTAATGATTGCTTCACCAATTCGTATTGATTGGCCATGATTTGTGATATGGCATTATGAAACCTCTGTGTTTAATCTGTCAATTAGAAAAGCTGTGCTTGAACTTGCATTTGAATCTGTATTATATCTGGCAACTGAGAATTTGTGTATTAGGTCAGTAGGTTAGTGGCAGTGAATGGAGTGATTCGGCAAATGAAATTTGTGTTTAATCCGACAATTGAATCTTTGTGTTTTGATTATGGAAAGCGAAATCTCAATGGTTGGATTGGCAGTAAATTGATTGTTTTGTTGGCAGTATTAGTATGTTGGCAGTGATCCGAGTAGCTAGCATTTTGAAATCCCTGTTGGTAACATGACAATTGAATAGTTGGTCGTGAATCTGTGTTTTGTTGAGCAATTGAAATCGTTGTGTATTATCCGACAACTGAGATTGGTGTTGATTTGTCAGTTAAGAATTAGTGTTGCTCTTGTATCTAGATTTGGTGTAGAGCTTGTAGTTAAGTTGTTTTTTACCTGTAGAAGTATAATCTTGATATCTTCCAAATCCCCAGTAGAGTATCCTTGCAAAAGCTCCTTCGACCTTACCCTCCTTTGTATCTTCCCTCTCGGCAGAATTTCTATGCCATTCCTTCTTTCGCTCAATTCGTCATTTGACTCTGTCAAACATCCCAGTGCCGCCCAATCCCTTCTCTCAAGCTCGTCCTCCGCAATCTTATTTAAGGCTCGTGTTTTATTGGTCTTTTGAGTTCTTTAGATTTATTTGGTTTTTCGATCGTTGTCGCGTAATTAGAAATCGAAGTCCAGAAGAAACGACGACTCGAGCAGGATCAAGATCCAAGCAAAGACGCCAACCAAGACTTCGAACCCCTGTCCGAGCAGGTTTTGAGTAAGATCAAGACCTCGGTAAAATAGCCTAGGCGAGTCAACACTTTGATCATGTTGAATCTATATTTTATGCAAGTTATGTTCTTTTAAAATATCAAATTGCATGCTTTAATTCGCAAATGTATGTCAAACACCCTAAGGTAGTTAAATGCCTACTTGATGATTAAATAATTATTACCCCATATCCTTGATAATTGAACTCCCAAAATCCTTGTCACCCTAGTAAATATATGGTAACCTACTAGTTATAGGTCGTACTTAAACGCTATGCTAGACTTGTTGAAGTACCGAGGTATCACTACCCCAAATCATCATTCTTTAAATCATAACAATTATTTTGGGCAGTCATTGGGGAGAATGACTGAATTGGTTGTGATAATTTGTTTTGTACTTCTCCAAAACCCTAAAAACTTGCTAATACCCCATCTGGGCAGATGGAAGGAGGGTGGGTGCCGTCGAGCACGAGAATGGTTGGTATGTGGTATGAACCGCCCAGATAATCTTAAGGACTTAATCCTGTGATGTCGTCTAATTGTAAAATAATACAACCACAAGTCTATAATGGTGTCGACCTGGCTAACTAATTGGTGTCCACCGGTACGCGCTGCACCATCCTCTTCGCCGTGAGCCCACGAGGCTACGGGTTAGGGTATGTGACTTGCGGGACCCTAGGTGTAAGTCGCATGGCGCAAGAGGGGGTCTGGTAAGTGGTTGTCGTGTCCCACGGGAGCGAAGCCCTACTCATGTGAAACCTTAGCGGGTGTGGCAAATACTGAGTTATGCCTTGTAAAGGCCTTGTGATAATCTCCCTTGATTCACATGTCTATGGAAACCTGTGTTCATATCAAGATGATTATTTCTTGTGGGTAAAGATGTACAATCTCTACAGAGAATAAAACTGTTCGAACAGCCGTGCCTACGGTCACGGGAGGGCATGCAGAGCTTACAAGAGTTAGTTCTATTTCAAAAACTTTTATGGATGGGTTGAAAAATGTGCGGGGCTCACCTAGCCCTTGATTTGGATTTTCCCTGGGTATTCCTACCTAGTGTTGGTAATAGGTGGGTATGACCACCATAAAAAATAAGCATAAGGTGGAGGTAGCCTCTGCAGTTATTATTTATTGCACATTTAATCTCTTTAATAAAATGCCACTTTGTTAAATTGCTAGGTGGTAGGAATTTGTATATTATGATATTTATAAATGTTGCTTTACGCAAATAAAAGAACCCGATCCATGCTTGTGAAGCCTTGCATATATATATATATATATATATATATATATATATATATATATATATATATATATATATATATATATATATATACATCCGCTGTGTTGGCTCGCGAGCACGGTAGTTGTGCTCATCCTCGCTCTTTTCCCCAAACCCTCAGAAACAGGAACCCTAGAGCTTTTGACTACTATAAGGATCCAGATGTCTGAAGACTCAGGAGTCATTGAAGCGTAGTTTAGTCCTTAGCTGTTCTAATCTCACCTCAGTCTAGCTGACTCCGTCGGTTCTTGTGTGTCTCCTATATTGTCCGAAGTTTTCGGATAATATCGGGCGTACACGGGTTCCCCAGTCACTTGCCTGTGGAGATGATACACGCTTGCTAGAGATCCACCGGGTGCTACATCATAAGCACATTGGGAACGTAAATAATTGTAACCATATACATATAAAATGACAGCAATGGAATCCCAATCCCCTGCTTTTATATGTAAAGTCTCTATTCCTCGGTGATCGAAGCCCAAAGATCTATGAACCACCTCATGTTTGACTAGCCAATTAGATAACCAACCCTGCTGCATTGTCTTGATCTCTCCCCCTTTGTATAAATATTTCGCATTTCGAATGCAAGTTTGAAAGATTGCCCTGCTCTTTCTTTTTCTACACAAAATAACCCCTCCTAATTCACTAATTTGGAGGAAGATACTGGACTTTTGGATTTGAAAAAAGTTTCAGAAGATGTATCTATGACACGTGTGGCCCACCGGCTGGATTTATTTTAATTTCTAAAATCTCAGGGCTGATGTCACCATTGCGCAATAACTAGACTTTCCCTTAGAAAAATAAATCAGGAAATTGTTTAAATGGCATATTTGTGATTAAAACTTGTAAAATTCATATCTTTTTCATCCCAACTCCAAATTGGGTGCTTCAAATTGCTAAAATCTTAGAAAATTATTATCTAGCTAAATAAAATAAAATTATTTCATTTTGAGTTAGTTTAATTTGTATTTTTGAATTTATTTGAACTCCGTTTGATTTGTCGTAATTTCACGTTTAGACTTCGACGATTCCGGTGAATTTGATCCTACCGAAGATTTAGAATTTCAAGACTTCAAAGAAGGAAAGTTATACTTTGACCATGTTGATCCTAATATTTAAATTTATTTAATTCAGTTTCTAAATGATTATTGCATGCATATTTCTATTCAATTATTTTACTTCCCAGTTTAAATGCTTAGTTATGCCAATCCTATTGTATAGCCAATTTGAATATTGATTGTCATTCCCTTGTCACCCCTGGATAAAAATGATATACAAAATAACTATGCTTAGCAAATTCTTAGGTCATGATTATGATTTTTGGGAGAATTTAGCCAAATCATTTCAAATTGATTTAAAATTTGAATCCATGGTATGGTCTTACCATAGAGATTTATTAAAGGTGGTTTTAATTAAAATGAATTGAAAATGGTTTGGACTTGGGTGAAAAGGATGAATGGTGGGTGCAGGTTTATGCACGGGTTTAATCTGGTTAGGATTAAAGCCCAGGGTTTGATTTAAAAGACGCCCAAGTCAATTAAGGACCGGCCTTTGAGCATATTTTGCTACGCCCTATCGTACTACCACATGTCCTGTATGGGCAGGACC
Source organism: Hsuehochloa calcarea (assembly GCA_036346395.1). Classification (NCBI taxonomy): domain Eukaryota; kingdom Viridiplantae; phylum Streptophyta; class Magnoliopsida; order Poales; family Poaceae; genus Hsuehochloa; species Hsuehochloa calcarea. Next base: position 22,127,192 of record CM070600.1, read on the forward strand.
TGGCTAAATAATCTGTAACATTCCACCGTAGTTGTGCCATGTTGATGTGTGGGTGTCAAGATGACCTACTTTTATATATCCCCACATGGCGCAAGAGGGGGCTTGAGTCCGGCTGGTGGTTAATCCAATGGATGCAAAACCTTAGCTAGGTAAGACTACGGTGGGATGGCGCATTGTAAAAGCCTTGACACGTGCTCTAGACTGCTTACCTAAGGTAGTGAGCAGTGGGATCGACGGATGCCAAACAAACTAGAGAATACATATCTTGTGGGTAAAGTTGTACCACCTCTACAGAGTGTAGAATCTATTCGAATAGCCACGTCCGCGGTTATGGACATGCTAGCAAAGCCACTTCGAGTTAGGTTTGTTTTTGGTTTTAAAATATTTTCAAAAGATGATTGCAGGAGGATTCATCCTTATGGTAAAATTGGGTGGTTAGCCATTGTGATAGGAGGGTATCCTTCACCAATCAAATATGGAGGTTATCCCCATTATAACACTGTCATTTCTAAACTTGATTTTAGATATAGTATAAAAATGGCATTGGAAATTCATATGATTATTTAAACCTGAAAATGCCGCTTTATGCAAATAACCCTGCCAATGTCCTATGGCTACTGTATGCATGCATTAAAATTCAATATTGGGTGTGACTTGCGAGCACGGTAGTAGTGCTCACTCTTGCTTAATATCTTTATTCAGGAGAAGACTTCTACCAGAACGGTGAGGACACCGATGCCTAGGCTACGCCCCCAGACGATTGCCTGTGGCGGATCGTTCTGGCCTACTACTACTGCTTTGCTTCTGTTGTGTTATTTACTTATTATGTTATTAATGAAATACGTGATATGTTTGTGATAGCATTTATGTAACTGTGTACACTGGAAATCCTGGACTAGTGTATGAACACAGAGGATTCGAGATCCTTCGTTCCCGGGTTCGACATCCCCTTTCTATGTAATTCTCGACATAGGATGTGTCTTGGTTGATTATTTGCTCGGAGATCACGTGTAACATCCCAAAGTTCTGTTACCAAATTAAAATAAATAAAGTTATTATTTTGAATGTTCTGGCTGTTAAAGAGTTTTCAATGTTAAAAGAAAAAAAATAATTATTTAATTTTTTGTTTTTAAAGTCAAAAAATTTATTGAATTTTCTTGGATTTAAAGTGAAAAATAAAATTTTAATAAATTTATAGATTTTTCTTGTATTTAAAAAGGTTTTTCCTATTTCTAGAAAATAATTAAGTTCAAAATAATTCTAAGAATTTTTGTGAATTTTTCTAAAATTTTGGACTCTATTTACTATATTCTAAAAATGTATTGGATTTATGATTAAACTATATTTCAAAAATAAAAAAATATCAAAAATCGGATTTCCCGATCAGTCGATGCTCCACAACCAGCACACTTAACTCCCACGACCACTACCATCTTTCCTTCACTAATGCCTCCATTCTTTCTGTGGATTTTGTGGGGATATGTGCTTGATCTTAGAGTGATGAGTCAATTGGCAATGGCGTTGTTGGTTTGACGAATCTCGCGTTTTCAAAAAACTTCAGTGTTGTCAGGTCATTGGCGGTCAGACTGGCCAAGCCGCCGGTCAGACCGCCGTGTGGCAGTCCGACGGCGATGCTTGCCGGTCCGACCGGCCACAGTTTATGATGGAGTTTGGGGCTAGGCCAAAAATAGGTTGTGTAGGCATGAGAGGGGAGTCTCTTGGTTGTGGTCACATAATTTTTGGAGCTCCCAGTCAAAAGTTCTATCAATTTGAAATTTCCAGAGAGGTTGCGGATTTCCGAGTTGAAATTTGGCTAAGTCTTTTGGGGCGGTCAAACCGCCATTCTGGAATCGGTCCGACCGCTGGGAAATCGGTCCGACCGGCTTCCACTTGGACTTCGACCATTTTGGCATTGTTGTATTTTAATGTTGTTTAATGCATGAGGTTCAATACTTTATTGTTGCATATTGCATTGTTGAACTAACGTGGGTCAAGTTGTGAAGAACTTGTTCCCGGAGACGATTTCTTTGTCTATTGCTGTGCAGGTGGTTTGCAGGTCAACGACGTCAACGGTGAGGTGGATCGGGACTAAGCTTGGAGAGCTGAGGTCCAGAACGATCATGGATGCCGGGTGAGGTCGTGTGACTCAAGCATGGTGCAGAATGGACAAGATAGATCGAACAGGCAGTTCGTTGCAGCTGGTTGGATCAAGCGGCGCGGGGTCGGTGCAAGTGCCTTGGAGGTTCCGATGGGATTCGGACAGGAGAGACTTGTCGACATGATGAGAGCCGCTGATCAACCTACACGTGGTGAAGCAGACGATTGCTTCAACAGATTTGTGTCTGTGTGGGTCCCATTTGTGTTGGGTCTTAATGGGAGCCCATTAGAGAAACCATGGCCTCTCCTATAAATAGAAAGGGTGGAGATGGAAAAACCCTCCAAGCACTTAAGCTCTCATTTGCAAAAACCTTTTCTAGGGTTAGGGTTTGGAGAGGAGAGGAAATTTGAGTGTGCTCTTGGATTGAGCTCTTGTCCTCCTTGAGGGAGTGGCTTTGTAAGCAACATCTTGAATCAATCAATCTATTGATGTTTGCTCAAGGCTGAAGTTTTGTTTGTGTTCTTCTCTCTTTTGATGATTTTGGTGCTTCCTTGATCCAAGTATTTATGTTTGGTCTCTTGACCAATTTTACCTTGCTATGATGTGTGTGAATACTCCTAGAATCAACTAGATCATCAATCCCCCACAAGCAAGTCTTGGATCAAGATTTTCATATTTCTAGGTTTTGGAACACTTCTTTGGTAAAACCTTAAGAAACTGATTCTTTGAAGTGGATCTAGACGATCGTCGCTAGAAATAGGTCCTAGATATCCTTAGGGAGGTGTGCTCCAAATTTGGTCAAGTTTCATTGGTTGAATGAAAAGTTGGACCAATTTTCGTTTTGGATTTGAGCATTGTAAGTTGCCTCTGAACTAAATCGGTCTGACCGATTTTACACCGCTGGTCCGACCGCCTGACAGTCAGTGCTAATTGAGCGCCGGTCCGACCGCCAGGCAGTCAGACCGCCGGCACTACACCGGTCCGACCAGTCCAGTGAGATCAATTCTCCCTTATTATGTCTTGTGGTTAAGAGGGTAATCGAATTCAGCACAAGGCTTCCTCTGTGCAATTACTGATCTTCTTAGCTTTCATAGCTAAAGGAGAAAAGTGCGTGTTGAATTTGATTAAGGCAAAAAATTGAGAAAGCGCCTATTCACCCACCTCTAGTCGCCTTTACATCCTACACTTTCCTTTATGCCTTTCTTCTTTCTACTTTCTAAAATAAATCAAAAATCTAATTCCCATGACCACTACCATCTCCCCCTTTTCTTTTCATGTACTAATACCTTCTTTCATCCTTTTATTCCATGCATTCTTCTCGTCTTCTTCCTCCAGCCAAAACCGTTCTCCTCTGTACATTTTCCTTCCCGTGAGCAACCATGGCAGCAGCAACACCACCCCTTGTCGCCGGCCACCGCCGACCTCACCTCTGGCCGGCCCTCACCCCGCCTCCTCCTTCCTTGGCTCTGGCATCTCTTCCCTTGCTCCTTGCTGCCATGCAACCGAACCACCGAGCTTGAGCTCCATTAATGGCTGCCACCACCTCTCTCCTCTTTTCTCCGCACTCAATGCATCAAATTTGATTCTGCCTGAAGCAAAACATCTGAATTGACCTGACCTACATTACCATACCATCAATTGGGCGTTTCTTCCTGTGCATTCAATCCAGTTTTCAGTTTTCTTCCATTCTTTATTGCACCCGAAATTGTTGCATCTTCTCTGATGAATTCCTATGGATTCAAGCACCTCCTCCCCAATATAAAGTGAGCACCAGGAGCCCCTCTCCATCCTCAACCCACCCCAAAATCTCTCCTCCCATCTCCCAGTGGTTTCGCCGAGTTTTCGATTTGAAGTTCGTCGGCCGATCGTCGTTTTTCCTCTCTAGTGCCGCCGGTGGAGCTCCACCACCTTCATCACCACCGTCGGCATCACGATGTCGTGCTCTACGCATGCACACCTTCGCATCATCGAAACCTCGCTGGAGCACCGCAACCCACCATGGCTGCCACCACCGATGCGCCGCCACCGCCGGCCGTCCCCGACCGCGCCACCACCTCCTACGTCATCGTCTCAAGGTCAGCAACCCATTTTGCTAATTTGCCGGCCATCCCTCTCTTTTCCTTCACCTCCACTGGCCATTTCCCTTAGCTGCTGTGCGTTCTGGAGGAGGATGAAGATAAACAGTATGCATGAAACTAGTCATTCATTCAGTGTGCAAAATTTAAGAGTTGAGAAATTAATTCCAAAAATTCTTTGTCTCATTCAAACTCCGAATCCGTTGATTCTTTCTCCTAAAATCATCCTTTGAAGTGGATCTAGACGATCGTCGAATCCGAATCTGAAGTTTTTTAATATTTATTTTGTAATTTGTTGTTTTTATTTTATTTTTGCTATTTATTCTATTTGCGCCCGAATCCATTGCATGAACAAACGAGCATGCATGTCATCTGCACCAAATTTCGCCATCTCCGTTCTCCCTCCTCGGTCATTCTTTTCCCTAGTCGATCAGGTCTCCGCGTGCGCGATGCTCTACATTGTGCTACCTTCCTTTTCTAAAGCATCGTTGGCTCACCTGCACCATTATTCGCCGTGCACTGTTTTGCGCGCCACCACCGCGCTAGACCTCCACCAGCGACGCGACCACCACCATTGGGTCCGTCTCGCTTCCAAGATTTCATTTGGCTAATTCGCCCGCCTCCCTCTCCCTTTCCCTCGCCGGCGCCATCATTTTTGCCCAAACTGACACTATTCATGTATGACGAATTTCTATATTTCATGTGACTTTCAATTTCGAATTTTTGTTCTCCCTTGTACGAACTCCAATTCAGTCAATTCAAATTTCTATATTCATATAAAGTTGATATCTTCCTTGCAGTATTTATTTTATAATTTTGGGATTTTATTTGGATTTCATTTGAATGTTATTTGAATTTGGATCGTTTACTCGTATAGATTTCGACGACTTCGGACAACCGGATTTCGACGCCATTTGAGAGCAACATATAACCAAGCAAGACAAGTTGTACCTTTGATCATATTTAATCCCATTATCTCAAATTATTTAAATTCTATTTTAAATTATTATTGCATGCGATTTCTATTCGATGCAGTTTAAATACATGCTTTTTAAATTATAGTTATGCCCAAATCCTTTGTACTGCCAACCTTGACATTGAAATAAACCTACCTTGACACCTTACATAAAAATTTGGTTTATACAATAGTATGAACTATAACATTTTTGGAAAAATTATGCTTAGCCATGCTTAGACCTGAAATATTTGATTTGGGAACTTTCAACAAAAAATCAAATGTTGTTTAAATTGTATGCATAAGCATTGTTGTGCCATAGATGTTTGAAAAGGATTTGAAAAGCAAAATAAAATTGGTTTGGACTTGGGCAAATTAGATAGTTGGTGGGTGCAAGTTTATACACGGGCTCAATTCGGGTAGGGTTGAGGCCCAGGGGTTATTTTGAAAGTCGCCCAAGTCAGTTAATGACTGGTCTTCGAGTCGCATCTTGCTAAGCCACATCGTACTATCACATGTCCTGTATGGGTAGGACCTGGCTAAATAATTTGTAACATTCCACCGTGGTTGTGTCATGTTGATGTGTGGGTGTCAGGATGAACTACTTTTATATATTCCCACATGGCGCAAGAGGGGGCCTGAGTCCGACGGGTGGTTAACCGAATGGAACGAAACCTTAGCGAGGTAGGACTATAGTGGGATGCCACATTGTAAAGCCTTGACACGTGCTCTAGATTGCTTACCTAAGGTAGTGAGCAGTGATATCGACAGATGCCAAAAACTAGAGAATTCATGTCTTGTGGGTAAAGTTGTACCACATCTACAGAGTGTTAAGAACTATTCGAATAGCCGTGTCCACGGTCATGGACATGCTAGAAAAGCCACTCAAAGTTAGACTTTGATTTTGTTTTAAAATAATTTTTAGCAAATGATTTTTGGATGGTTAATCCTTGTGGTAAAAATTAGGCGGTTAGCCATGTGATAGGAGGGTATCCATCTCCATATTTTATTTGGAGGTTATCCTACTATAAAACTTGAGAATTTGTAAAATAAATTTTAATTATAAAATAACTGCTTTGGAACTTAGTACAAATATTTAAAGAAAATATTGCATTATGCAACAAATTCAACCAATAAGCCTTCCTTTGATATATCCATGTATGCATTAACTCTGTTATTGGGTGTAACTTGCGAGCACAGAAGTTATGCTCACCCTTGCTTCATGCAAATAAAATTTCAGAGAAGGACTTCACCACCGGTGTGGATTTCGACGACTAGGCCGCTACCCCAGTCGACTACCTGTGGCAGATCAGCTGGACTCCACTACTTCTTCGTCTTGTGCTGTGTTTGTTTATTGTTGTCTATTTATCGGTATCACATGAGTGTAGAAATTGATTGTACACACTTATAGTGTCCATCATTGTAGAAGTGAGGCGTTGAGGGCATTGAGGTTGTATAGGTCGAATAAGTCGTCGAAACCCACGACGAAGTGGCCCGCCTCGTGGAGAAAATGCTCCTTCTTGTATCTGACGCTGATTCCAGTATGGTCCCCCTCCTCTTGGGTCTTGCACAAGTACCAGTCATGCAAAGATTGACAGGCTAGTCCTGAGCCAGCTAGTTCTGTGTTGGAGGCCAACGAACTTCTGAGGGAGTATTTTCGTGCTTGGGAGGCGCTTGAATGTTCTTCGATATCGATTTCGCCTTAACGAGTTGGCTGCGGGACGTCTTCCTCTGAGACGACTCAGGGACCGATATGGTGACACGCTTTTCTTGTCCCTTCGGCGTCTTCTCGACGGGAACCGTTGAGGCGGCCTTCTGAAGTGAAGGTTGAGGTGGACTCATTGAGGGTCCTATTGGAGAGGCAGGGTCGTGTCGATATCGCATCACTGCAGGGTCCAGGGTGATGTCTTTCTTGGGCCACTGGATAAAAGTGTACATGGCATCCCCTAGTGTTCTAATTTCTTCGTTCAGGCTAATCTCCAGCGGGATAGCTTCGAAATTGTCATGTACCATATCCACCTGCACCCTAGCGTAACCCTGCGCCAGCTGGGCATCGTGCTGCACTGCCCCTTCCTGGTATGGATACACCATACCCCGCCCAGCCTCAATAGGAATGGACCCAACCATCCTCACTTGGAGCTTGCAAGGCGTCGGCTCCTACAAAACGATACACAATTAGCTAAGGCATGCTATATGTCTATCTTTGGAGCATTCCATAGATGTACATTACCTCGATGTCGTCGATCGGTAATTGAATGTCGTCATGTCCAGAATTTTATGTGGACGCGACGCTACTTCGATGTCGAGGAGGACTTGCTCCCAAATTAATGGGGTGGCTTGCACTTGTAGGAGTTGATTTACTTGGTCCTGCAACATTGTTATTTGTGCTTGAAATTTTTCAGTAAGCACATGTTCCAACCGGGCGTCGTGCTGGTCCTTGGATCTCTTCCTACTCCTATATGTGTCGGAGTCGTCGTCGAAATCCATCCCTCCAAGGTACGTAAACCCCAACGTCTCGTGTGCGACCCGGGTGCTCCTTGTTTCCCAGGGCCGTAGATAGTACATCATTCTCCCTGTCTACTTCAAAGGAACCTTGGGAACATGCGGAAGTCAATGCTTCCTGCAAGAGAACATCATGTTATTATAGACACCGTGAAGTTATGGACTTATTAACAACTAAGTGCTTCAACTTATTTACTAGACGTTGGGACACTGCCTCGTCTATTGGGTTTGTGAAAGAGATGCCACCCGAAGACGTGGCTGATGCCCTCGCTCTTAACCAGGCTCGAGCACGCTCATGTGAGATCTCAGCAAATGGTCTGGTAGCGGTCTCATCCTCCGCCGCCCACTGCATGGTTTTACCCGCGTACCCAGCGGTGGCGAGTTTGTGGGGGTGAGTGTTTTGTGCCTGGAGAGTTATGTGCGCCGCACTTTGCTCCTGAAATTCGACCGTCGTCTTCATCTGCACGAAGGCGTCCCATGTATCACACGATAAGAAATGATACTTTGTGAAGGGTGTCCGACGCATGTTCACGTACTTCGTGACAAGCGTGCTCTTGAAGGTCCTCCACGCGTGGCACATCGCGAGCAACGCTTGCCATCACACGCGTGCCTGGTCTACTTCTGGGAAAGTGAAGGAGGCAGAAATTTCACCACACCGGCCTCTCTCTACATCCGTCAGAGACTTTCAGCTTGTGGTGGTGATGGGGACCCGTTCCCTTCCAAGTACCCCGCAGACGGTCCGAAATCTCACAACTGCTTTCTTAGGACTCAGAGGGATCCCAACGTCACTGACCTCCGTGATAGTCATGTGGCCCAAGGGCAATTTCGAGATTCCTCTGCCATCTCGCTTGCGTACCACCTTGATCGGAGATCCAGACGCATTCGACGACGTCGCTGACGGCAGCGAAGACGGTGCCTCTACCATCTCGCTTGCTTGCTATCTATATAAATTACGTACGCAATGAAATAAAATTGCCTTGTAAACACATTAATTACATAAACAAATAGAAGTTACCCATTGAACCTAAATATAAGATACATATTAAAGAAAATATATAAAATTGCACCAAAAACTGCAAAGGACATAGTATACAAGCACGAGGCAATTAATTATGAATAAAGCATAGTTGAATATGACTGTGAAAGATTAGGATTGTTGGTTTGGTCCTAGCTTTTTCGGTCGGACTACTGATCCGGTTGGTTTTTTGGATGATTAGAAGCGAAGGGGGGAGGTAAGGAGAAGGAAGGCAATGCCGGGACGCCAAGTGTTGCAATCAAAATTAATTCCAACAAAATCATAAGACAATAAAACATGTATCCACCAGCAGTTAAATGATCAAATCAACATATACAAATGTAAATCTACCAAGTCATTTAAACTGAATGAAATGCTCAAGATATACCACATCTATATGAAAGAAATCAACATATTGCTCAAATATTGGATGATTTTGAGTGCTCTCAAAATGCAAGTTGCAAAAGTATCAATGTTTGCCATCTCAGCCCTTTAGTCTATACTCTTCACAAATTGGATAAGAAAAATATAATTTAGATTTTGAGCTCTAATCAATGCTTAGCTAGTCTGACAGAACAATCACATGCATAAGAAGTTCAAACAGATATTTTCTGTCAGCCAAAGATCATCAAGAATCACAAATACCCACTACTTCTGTCCACAGAAGAATATGACAAGAATCACTGAATTCATTACTTCAAATCAAAAGCCAACTGGTGATTAAGTGAGCAGGTAAAGAACTACAGAAGTAATGGAACTTCTAAATACAATTTGACAGTAGCAGGTAAACTGGTAATTACTCTGATAGCAGTAAGCAAACTATTAGAGCTCAAAACTCAACTAGTAATCCTACCAATTTCAGTATTAGATCATCTAAATCATAAAGCAAAATTAAGCCCACATAATGCACTTAAATATATCTCACTGTGCACGTATCAAATCAGATCAGCACACACATATATAATCAAAGTGAAATGCAGTTGGATCAAAGAGATACTCACAGAGCCGGTGATATTGAAAACCACCGTGAAGATCAAAGCAAGGCACGTCTTACAGACGCTGTTCCAGAAAACCTATTACCAAGGTATTCAGATATACAACTACTCTCCTTTCTTTGGATTACACCAAATAAAGAAGCAGAGGGACAGGAATAATGCCACACAAGCCCACCACAAGGAGACTTCGGCCAAAAAGCTCCAAGCAGCACCACACAACAGATCAGTATAATCCTCACCATCGAGAGCACTCCTGAATAGTCCAGAATCAAACCAGCGATGTTCAATTGATTCACAGCGTCAAAGGATAGGAAAGAGCATCAATCCAACTCAGATCGGGGTGGAGATCGAGGCTTACCTCAGGGGATGTGGCGTAGAGCGGGCGAGTCAATAGGAGGTAGGGACGAAGGGAGGCGGTGTTGGTCGGAGGCGTTGGGTGGCGTCAATGGAGGAGACCGAGGGCAGTGCCGGGATCGGAATCAGGGGAGGACTACCGCCAAGGATGAGAAACAAAAGAGTAAGGCAGAGTGTGCAGTGCACAAACCCTTGCGATTCGGCCACTTATATAGAGGGATATCACACCGTCTGTGATAAGTCATCATAGACGGTTCTATAACAGAACCGTATATGGTGTTAAAGATTAGGGTTTCTGTGATAGGCCCTTGGATAAGTAGTGTTATCAAAATGTATTTCCGCTTCATACACAGCCAAGGAGGAAGGTTGTACATACATAGATTTATGGGCTAGGTGCTATGTCGGCTGCTCATGCTACCGAAAGGATTCATTCCGTATGTACTCAACCCTAACCTTATGTTCCTCGGTTCCACACTGAACTCTTCGAAGCTTCGATCGAAGTTTCTCCACTGGGCAGAATCAGCAAGGTGTCTTAGCTTTCCATCTTTCTTATGCTCCTCCGAGTGCCAACGCATCAATCTTGCCTCCTTTCGGTTCGCAAATAAACGCTTCAAACGTGGGATCACAGGCAGGTACCACAACATCTTAGCAGGAGGTCCTTACTTCACCTTAGCAGTATTCTTACGCTTCTACCGGGATGTTTTGCACACGGGACATACATGCATCTCTGCATACTCTTTACGGTAGAGGATACAATCGTTCGGACATGCATGTATTCTTTCTACTTTCATTCCCAATGGACAAAGAACCTTTTTGGCTTGGTAGGTCGTGCTGGGCAACACGTTTCTCTCTGGAAGGATGTCCGCTAAGAAACCTAACAACGCCGTAAAACTCTTATCGGACCAACCATTGCTTGCCTTCAATTTCAGTAGTTCAAGCACGATTGAGAGCCTTGTGTATTCCGGCTTGCAGCCAGGGAACAAAGGTTTCCCCGAGTCTCCATTAAGCCCTCGAATTTACAAAACTCTCTCTCATCGTAGTTCCCTTTTGCATCGCGTAGCATCTGATCCAGATTCTCATCATGTGACCTATCCTCATCAAAAGCATATTCCACATCCTGCATATCGTTGACTTCCTCGGCGATGTTGTCATTATTAACTTCCAGTATAATCTGCTCTTCACCGTGACTGGTCCAACATGTATATCCTTTTTGGAAACCCCTTCGAATTAAGTGAGTTTCGATCTGCGCCGGGTTGTTAAACATTTTCATATTGCCGCAATCAATGCATGGACAATACATAAATTTTGTCCCCTTCTTCAACATATCCTGCTCGGCGGCTCTTCTAAAAGAAAACAAGCCATTAATATACTTTTCACTCACACGGTTCTCAATGTACATCCAGTTTTGGTCCATCTACATGTATACGCATGCAACAAATTAATTAGTGTTAAATTATATTAATAAACCGTAAGTACTCTTCATATTGACCAAATATATTAGTGATTAATCTAGAGCAAATATAAAGGGTTACAGATCGTTACCCTCGAAACTCACTTTTTTCTCTCCTCTTTAGCAAGGATCCCTTTCCTTTTCCCGTGCCTCCTTCCTTCCCTTTCTTCTCTTCTTTAAAGTGGTGCAATGTGGGAGGAGCCAGCAAGGGTGGCACAATGGGGGAGGAGGCAGTAGGGGTAGCAGCTCAAATGGAAATGGGTAGCAATGTGGAAGGAGGCAGCAGGGGTGACGCAATGGGGAAGGAGGCAGAAGGGTGGCGGCTCAAATGGGAATGGGCAGGAGGGTCTGTCGGGAGCATTTATTTATAAGGCCCGCATATCACAGACGGTTCTTATTATGAACCGTATATGATATCAGTTATCACAGATGGTTGTGATACTTTACAGACGGTTCGAAACAAGAACCGTATGTGATGACTGATATCATCACAGACGGTTCTTGTCTGCAACCGTCTATTAAGTATCACAGACGGTTCTGTACAAGAGCCGTCTGTGTTGACCAGTATTATCACAGACGATTCTTATTTACAACCATCTATGAAGTATCACAGACGGTTGTATTAATAAATCGACTGTGATAGGTCCATATCATAGACGGTTACCGAAGAACCATTTGTGATGAGGTGTCTTCTATAGCCTGTTTTGTAGTAGTAATTCTCAGAGAATCAGGAGCAGAATCTTAAAAATGAGAATATGGAGCTGTACCAAACATGGCCTTAGCTGGTCCAGGGATTTCATTCCAGACTCTGCGTTCGGGAGCCTCACGATTCCTTGTATAACGATTGTGTTTGATTATGATTGATATCTTGTAGATATGATTAATCATGTAATCACATTAATCCCATGTAATTAATGCAGTTTCCTTGCGGCTTGTATAACACGATTGTGTTTGATTAATGATTGATATCTTATAGATACTAGTCATGTGTCCGTGCGTTGTAACGAAAAATTATTTTTGACATAGAATATGTTGTTACAGCTCACCAATTTCCCTAGTGTCATTCATAAGTTAAAACTTTAAGAGTTTAGTGGTTGATGGTTGATCTGACGGATGTGATTGATGGTGGAAGGACGGACCACCACGGATCATGTAAACGCATGTAAATATGTAATCCCGTGTAACTAATGCCGTTTCCTTGCGGCTTGTACTGTTGCTGATCCAGCAACTGCTATAAACATGAGCGTCCGGCACTGTTGCTGGCGTGTGGTGCATCTTCCAAACCTGGCTCATCCTTTCTACAAGTACTCATCGGTGACGCTTCTGTTTGTTGTGCGCTTGTGGTGGTGGTGTTCTGCCGCTGGTGAGTAGAGCGATCTAGTCTGCCTCCGGCCATGGCTGGCGCCAGGAAGATGCAGGAGAGGGTGCCCCTCCGGAGGACGAGGTGGATTCTGGCCGACTTCGTCGTGCTTTTCCTCCTCCTCGCCCTCCTGGCCCGCCGCGCCGCCTCCCTGCTGCGCGGCGAGCGCGGCGGCGCAGTGTGGATCGCCGCATTCGTCTGCGAGGCGTGGTTCACGTTCGTGTGGATCCTCAACATGAACAGCAAGTGGAGCCCCGTCCGGTTCGACACGTACCCTGAAAACCTCTCAGAAAGGTGCTCAGCATGCACATGTCGTAGAAGTTCTTGCGATTTTGTGTCTGAAAAAAATATTTTCCTTTTTTTTATTCTTGCTTTTGATGTGTTGATTACTAATACGTAGGATCGACAAGGTTCCGGCGGTGGACATGTTCGTGACCACGGCGGACCCGGGACTGGAGCCGCCAGTGATCACGGTGAACACGGTGATCTCGCTGCTCGCCGTGGACTACCCGGCCGTCGACAAGCTGGCGTGCTACGTCTCCGACGACGGCTGCTCGCCGGTGACGTGCTACGCCCTGAGCGAGGCCGCAAGGTTCGCCAGGCTGTGGGGGCCCTTCTGCAAGAGGCACGGTGTCGGAGTGAGGGCCCCCTTCGTGTACTTCTCGTCCAGGCCGGAGTTCAGCCCAGCTGACCACAAGTTCTTTGACGACTGGACATTCATGAAGGTTGGCCAGTGTTGCATTCATCATGTCGGTCGCACAACGTTTGATCTTATGTTCGTGACCATCTTATTGGTGTGATTTCAGAGCGAGTATGAGAAGTTGGTCAGCCGGATCGAGAACGCCGAGGAGGGCTCCCTTCTGCGGCACGGCGGCGGCGAATTCGCCGAGTTCTTAGACGCCGAGCGCAGGAACCATCCTACCATCATTAAGGTTTTGCCACATCGTTGTGTCAAACGTAGAGCAGATCTGTCCCGTTACGCAGCGTACAAACTTCGTCCTAACTATTTGGTTTGGTTTTGCTGAGTTCAGGTTCTGTGGGATAACAGCAAGAGCAGAACAGGGGAAGGATTCCCAAGTCTCATATACGTCTCAAGAGAGAAGAGCCCCAAACATCACCATCACTTCAAGGCCGGCGCCATGAATGTTCTGGTAAGTACTCTTGACACTTCTACTCAATACAATATACAGTGTTAGTGTGGCATAAAAAGTTGCAGATAGCCGATAAGTTGAGCACTGACCATTTCGTTGCGCAGACAAGGGTGTCGGCCGTAATGACCAATGCGCCGATCATGCTGAATGTGGATTGCGACATGTTTGCCAACAACCCTCAGGTCATTCTCCACGCGATGTGCCTACTGTTGGGGTTTGACGACGAGATTAACAGCGGGTTCGTTCAGGCACCGCAGCAATTCTACGATCGTCTCAAGGATGATCCTTTTGGTAATCAGTTGGAGGTTCTACGTAAGGTATACAGGTGATGTGCGGACATTGACACATATGCACGAATCGCAGTACAAATGTGCCGCGTGCTTCTGGAATACATCAAATAGGATATGAATGGGAGGCAGGGATTTTAATACCGGTTCAAAAAATTTACCGGGGATGGGCGGTAAGGCCGATACGGCCGATAATTGAAAATTTTCGGCCAATTTCTAATTTTTTTTTGAATTTTTCGGATTAAAAAAAAAATCAAATTTGAGCAAAATTCAATCAAATTTGGCCAAAATTCAACCAAATCGGAAATTTCGGCGCCGGTTTATGGTTCTACCGGGGGGGGGGTCCAGCAGAACCGATTTTCGGCCGAAAATCGGCCGATATTAAAATCACTGATGGGAGGTGGGAGGCTTTGGCCTGGCCCAGGAGCTGTGGTGGAGAGGAGGGTGTGCGCACGGTAGAGAGGAGGGCCGGTGTGCGCACGGCAGGGAGAAGGGCCAGCGTGAAGGGAGATTATATAAATTAATCTTGCTTGCTTTTTTCTTTCCTCCCCCTCCCTTTAAATAGAGAGATTACAAATAAAGAGATTGTAAAGATCTCAATCTGATCTTTAAAGAGATCGGAAGAATCTCAATCTAGTCTTTCTAAACAAATCTGAAATTAAGAATCGTAATCGATAAACCTGGCCCCACACGACAAAATGTTAATATTTTCCCACCTTCTTGTGGTGAAGGTTTTGTGTGCACTACTGATGTTACAACTCTACTAATTTTGTGGCGTTTTTCAGAAAGTTGGAGTTGGAATTGCAGGACTTCAAGGAATTTTCTATGGCGGGACTGGTTGCTTTCACCGCAGGAAAGTCATTTACGGCGTGCCACCAGACTCCGCTGTAAAATTGGGCATAGACCATTGTAATTTTCTGGAGTTAATTTGTGTCCCTGATGCATTTCAGTTCAACTAGTACCCTTACATGAAGTGACTGTTCTTTGTCAGGCTCACCATCCTACCAGGAGTTGCAAATGAAGTTTGGGACTTCAAAAGAATTGATTGAATCAGCTAGGAACATCATTTCGGGAGACACACTCGCTAAGCCAACAGTAGATATATCAAGTCGCATCGAGGTGGCCAAACAAGTGGCCACCTGCAACTATGAGGTTGGCACCTGTTGGGGTCAGGAGGTATATGCAGCTGCCATTGCCATATGTTTTGCAGGTTTTTGTTACAGTGAAGTTACACATTTTTCCAGTTTCCCTAGTGTTCATTCCATGTATTTGCAGGTTGGCTGGGTCTATGGATCAATGACAGAAGACATTTTGACCGGTCAGCGCATCCATGCAGCTGGTTGGAAATCCACGTTGATGACCACCAACCCACCAGCGTTCTTGGGCTGTGCTCCGACTGGTGGACCAGCCAGCCTGACCCAGTACAAGAGATGGGCAACAGGCCTCCTGGAGATACTCATTAGCCGGAATAGCCCAATCCTCGCCACCATCTTCAAGCGCCTCCAGTTCCGGCAATGCCTTGCCTATCTGTTCCTCAATGTGTGGCCCGTGAGGGCGCCTTTCGAGCTGTGCTATGCACTGTTGGGACCTTACTGCCTCCTCACAAACCAGTCCTTCTTGCCAAAGGTAAACTTTTGTCATCACTCATCAGTGCATTGCTCATAGCTGAAACTTTCAGTATTTTTTGAAAGCAGAAATCCTATTCTACCGACTTAGTTCTTATGCACTGACCAACTAACCCAAAAGATTGTTCAATTTGTTAGGAAATGAGGTGTGAACTACTCTCAGCCGATGTGTAAAAAAATTTCTGATTTCTACTGGGATGCATAGTTCTTCTGAAATTGTAGTCCTTTTGCAGGGATCAGAAGACGGTTTCAGAATCCCACTAGCCCTATTCTTGACCTACAACGTATACCACTACATGGAGTACATGGATTGCGGGCTGTCAGCCCGTGCTTGGTGGAACAACCATAGGATGCAACGCATCATCTCAGCCTCTTCCTGGCTCCTTGCATTCATCACCGTGCTCCTCAAGACCTTAGGCCTCTCTGAGACCGTGTTCGACGTCACCCGTAAGGACAAGAACACGTCTGATGGCGATGCCAGCACCGATGAGGCTGATCCAGGGCGGTTCACCTTCGACTCATCACCGGTTTTCATCCCGGTGACAGCACTTGCAATCTTGAACATCGTCGCAATCGCTGTTGGAGCATGGCGGGCTGTTTTCGGGACGGTGACGGGCATTCATGGTGGCTCAGGTATCGGCGAATTCATGTGCTGTGGCTGGTTGGTGCTGTGCTTCTGGCCATTTGTGAGAGGGCTTGCGGGCAAGGGAAGCTATGGCATCCCTTGGAGTGTCAAGCTGAAGGCTAGTTTGCTTGTGGCTGCATTCTTGCACTTTTGCAGAAGAAATTAGCTTTTGGTCATCGAAACATTCAGAGCTTAATTTTCGCTGCTTAGAATTACGATTAGAACATGTGAAGAAGCAACAATTACAGCATATTATTTGAGCAACATGTCTGCAACTCCAATCATCAATCAACCAAACAAGCTCCAAATCAAATAGTACTTTGTATGTTCGCGAATTTTAACTGAATTCTTGAAAACGAAAATAGTTCAACTACTAAATTTGAAGCAAAGATTAGTTCCTCCTTCCTGTTACGAATATTATGTGTGTATTTATATGGCTCAATGGGCAGTATATAGAGGAACTACAACGAGATATTATAAGGGAATGTATCATACATATATAAGGAAATACGAAAGCATATAAAGAAATACAAATGAATTCCTATTCTAACACCCCCTCAAACTCATGGTGCATCACACACACTGAGTTTGAAGAGAAAATACAAATATTGTACACTAATTTGTGGCTTCGTGAAGAAGTCGATGATCTGTAACTCTGAGGGCACAAACTGTAAAGTAAGTACTCCCTCCTGCACCTGTGAGCGAGTGTATAAAGCATCCACACTAATGTACTTAGTGGGTTCATGCTTCATTGGGTTACAGACAATACTAATAGCACTACTACTGTTAGACAAAAGAGTCATAGGTCCCATCATAGACACTCTAAAATCTGCAAATAGCCACCTCAACCAAGTAACATCTGCTGTTACTACTGCCATAGCTCTTAACTCAGTCTCTACACTTGAACGGGAAACTGCAATCTACTTCTTTGTCTTCTGGCAATCAAGGAGGAGCCAAGAGAAACACAGTAAGCAGAAAGAAAACGACAAACAGAAAAATCACTAGCCCGGGTCGTATATGAGTACGCCTGAAGTTGTAGTGAGTTAGAGTTAGGAAAAAACAAACGACGAGAGATAGTCCCACGCAAGTAGCGAAGAACACGAAGGTGACTGTAGTGAAGATGGGTAAGACAAGCCATAATCTGGCTTAAGATATGAACAACATGAGCAATATCAAGACGAGTGCTCACAAGGTACACCAAATTCTCAACAAGATGGCGATATCGAGTAGGATCCTCAAGAAGATCACCATCAATGGCACGAAGCTGAAGGGATAGCTCCATGGGAGTCGCAGCAGTGCGAGTGTCAGTCAGACCAGACGGATCAAGAAGATCCTGGACATACTTCTGCTGGGAGAGGTAGTAGCCCTCAGGCGTGGAAGAGACCTCAATTCCAAGGAAGTATGCAAGAGAACCAAGATCAGTCATCAGAAACTGCTCACAAAGATGCTTCTTCACACACATGATGAATGAGGAATCATCACCAGTAATGAGCATATCATCCATATACAGAAGAAGCAGTATCATACCCCGACATAAGATATGGACAAAAAGAGCAAGATTATGGGAACTGACAGTGAAACCGATAACGGTAATCACTGAGGTAAAATACGCAAACCAGACACGAGGAGCCTGTTTAAGACCATAAAAAGCAAGATGAAGACAACAGACGTGCCCATAGGGAACATAATGCTCAGGTGATGGTTGCATGTAGACCTCCTCACGCAAAACACCATTAAGAAAGACATTCTTAACATCCAGCTGAGAGATAGACCACTGGCGAACAGAAGTAATTACAAAAAGAGTGCGAACATTGGTCATATGGGCAACAGGGGCAAAAATCTCAATGTACTCAAGACCGTACTCCTACTGAAAGTCATGAGCCACAAGACAAGCCTTGTAGCGCTCGATAGTACCATCAGACCAGGTCTTAATCTTGTACACCCACTTGCACGTGATAGGGTGAGCATGCATAGGTGTAGGTACAATATTCTAAGTCTCCGTACGACGAAGAGCATCAAGCTCCTCTGCCATAGCAAGCTGTCACTTAGAATAAGGAGCAACCTTACAATAAGAACTAGGCTCAGTGACAGAGAGAGTATGAGCCATCGGAGCAAATCCAAGATGATTTGGAGATCGAAGGGATATCCGGTCACGAAGGATGTAATGGAGGGCATCATCATGAGGATCCAATGTAGGTGTCGGCAAGATACCAGAAGAGGAGACTGGTGAAGGACGAGGATATCTGGAGTAGTGAATAACAGAGAAACAAGACAGTGGTGCTGTAGGAACAAGAGGCGGTGCTGCAGGAGGTAACATCGGAGGAGGAGGTACAGAATGAACCACTAGAGACAGACTAGGGGAAGATTGTGATAGTAGAGAAATAGGTGAAGAGTCAGAAAGAGACAACTATGAAATTATCTTAACGGTGGAAACAGGACAAGGAGCCGAATCTCAATAGAAGAAAGGTCGAGATTCGTCAAAGACAATATCATGTGAGATCCTGATCCGTCGAGCAGAAGGATCGTAACAACGATAATCCTTATGCTCAGGACTATAACCAAGAAATACACAGTCAACTGACTGAGCTGATAGTTTGGTGTGCTCACGAGGCTGTAGAAGAACAAAACATGTGCAGCTAAAAACAAGAAGGTGAGTGTAATGGGGGGTTTGAGTGTAGAGACGTTCTATAGGACTGACACCCTTTAGAGCTGTGGAAGGCTGTATATTGATGAGATATACAGCTGTAGAAACAGCCTCAGTCCAGAACTATCGTAGAACGTGAGAGGCAAGGAGAAGAACACGGGCAATCTCAATCAGATGACGATGTTTGCGCTTAGCAACCCCATTCTGAGCATGGACACTAGGACAAGAAGACTGGTAAAGAGTGCCATGCTCAGAAAGAAACTGTCTAAAAGCGCTAGAACAGTACTCGCCAGCAGAATCACAATTAAAAGTACAGTTGGAAGAATCAAACTGAGTATAAACCATCATTGTAAAGTTACGATAGATCGTAAGAAACTGACCATGATTAGAAATAGGGAAAAGCCATGCAAAATGGAAATAATCATCAATGAAGATCACATAAAACTTATGCCCGTCTTTAGAGATAATAGACGCAGGTTCCCATACATCTTAGTGAACTAAGTCAAAAGGACGAGAAGACAAGGACTCACTAGAATGATAAAGAAATTATAGCTGCTTGCCCAGCTTATAAACATGATAAAACATGGCCGTGTTAACAGTAACATGTCCAAGAACACCCTCACGAACTAATGAAGAAAGACGAGACCCACACAAGTGACTTAGACGATGATGCCACTGCGTAAAAATTCTAGAGGTGGTGGTAGTAGTGGCTGTAGACGTAGAGGTGATAGGAGCAACTAGAGTGGACATAAGGTGGAGTCGATCAAGGATGTACACACTCTGACAATTCCTCCGGTGTTGGCCAGTCCCAAATACTGTCCCTGTCTGTTGGTCCTGGACAATATAAGTGTGAGAGTCAAAACCTATAACTGAGATCGATGAGCTGACCCACCAAGAGAAGCTGCATGGTAAGCTGCGGAATATGGAAAACAACTAGAATAGAAAAGTTAGTGGATAAAAGAGTGCTTTGACAGCTGACAGATAGAGGAGTACCATCAGCTCTCTGAATAGAGATAGGAAAAACAGGAGGTCCAACTGAAATGAGAGATGTGGAGTCTGATGTCATGTGGAAAGATGCACCAGAATCTAGAACCCAAGAAGTACCTAAAGGAGACGTCCGAGCTACACTGGCGGAACCTACTGAGCTATGAGAGAGCTGCTGAAGTAGAACCAGGCAGAGCTACGGAACACAATCAACTCACTAAGAAGGTCCTGATCTTCCTGTCGAGGAAGGGCCTCCTTGCCCCTGGATCGTCTACCCCCACTCGTCTTGTTCTACTTTTTTCGCAATACATAATTCTGGTAGTCGTGCCCGAAGTTCTTGTAATAATTGCACCGAACCCTAGTTGGTGCAAAAACAGGAGCGTGAATAGACACCTAAGGAGGAACTGTAGTCGAAGCAGAAGCCGTCGGTGTAGTCGAAAAAGAATGGGTAGCAAACATAGCGTAACAAATCAGGCCGCTAACCTCACGGCGAAGCTCCTCAAAGACGAATATCGAAGAGTCTCGATGGATCGCCGATTGTGGTGAGCGACTCAATAGTTGAGCAATGACAGGTTCAAACTCTAGGCGAAGATGACAGACGAAGTCATAAAGGCGAATACGGTCACGATTCGCCTTCTGCACCTTATGACACTCCTGACAGAGTAGAGAAGCTAGCTTATCCCGCTGGCGCCAGAGACTGACCAAGGCTCGGAAGAAGTAGTCGACAGAGGAGTTCTCCTAGCGAAGCATCTCCAATTCATGCTGAAGTAAAAAAGAACTGAACATCGCTGCTCTATTGATATCGCTCACGCAAGTACTCCCAGATCTGACGAGTGGAACATAGACCAACAATATTTGACTGGATAGAGTCGTCGATGCTGACCACCAGGATGGCTCGAACACGGGCCTCATCATCACAATAACACTCAAAAGTGTGTTTGGTATACTGAAAGACCTCGTCAGCAACGTTAGCAGCAGCGACAGCGGCCTCTACCTCCTTCTTGGCGACCTCATCTTCTGCAGGAGATGCAGAATTAGGCTGTCTGGGAGGAGGCTAAACCAATGATGGTGGATAAGGTCGAGCACCAGTGACATGTCCCTAGAGATGGAGACCATCGGACGTGATCTCCACGAGGGAAGACCACAACCTATAGTTTGTGCCTTGAAGCTTTGTTCCCGAGAGAATGAGA
This sequence comes from Hsuehochloa calcarea, assembly GCA_036346395.1. NCBI lineage: Eukaryota > Viridiplantae > Streptophyta > Magnoliopsida > Poales > Poaceae > Hsuehochloa > Hsuehochloa calcarea. The sequence continues at coordinate 22,148,502 of CM070600.1, forward strand.
TGGCTATGACACAATATTCATAACATAGTATCAAATCATAATGTTAGCTATGACACGCTTCCTTATGCATGCACCAGAGATGATTATAAAAAGGCTTTTCTAGTACCTAGTCCCGACACTTAACCCGCCCTAGTGGGGAACCACTCAATACTGGGACAGTGACCGTTACGAGGCACCCCCAGAATGCTCTATTATGGGACGCATTTTCAATGCGGGACCCTCCGTTGTGATGGAGTCTGCCGCCCTTCTCGACGATAGAAATTATATTTAGAAATTCTCCACAATAGAAATCGTATAGAGATCCACCTACTACTGTGCGCGGGGTTTATGCCAAAAATTGAGCAAAGTAATTGGTCAGGTCTATCCCATACTATACTTGTGGTTGCACGGTTTATTAGTTTAAAAACGCGGCATATGATTCGGTCCTTAATCGGCTTAGACGAGACAATCCACAAGTCTAACTCTCGTGCATGCCTCTACACCGATCTCATAGCATCCGCTTCTTCAAATTCGGCCGGGGCCGGGAACGGAGGGAGCAAGGGAGGTGCTGGAGGTGGAGATGAGGAGGAGAGTTGGCCCGGGGTGGCTTTTTATAGCCCAGGGAGGCGGTGGCAGCAGTCGCGGCGACGTGGCGGCGGAGAAGCTGCTGGGCGGCACCTAGAGAGGGAAATGGTGGCAAGGGCGGGGCCAGGTGGAGGCGGCGAAGGTGGAAGAAGGTGCGGGAGACGCGAGGTGGCGCAGGAGGTGGCGGCTGACGGCAGCGCGGGAGGCGGCGATGGCGTCGGCCGAGTGACGCAGAGAGGAATACGGGAGAAGGAAGAAGAAGGAGCGAAGGCGCCAGGATAAGAAGGCGTTTCCGGAAGGAGAAGGCGCATTTCCAAAAATGGAAAGCGAAAATTCGGTTGAAGTTTCTAAAAATGGAAAAAATTAAAATTTAAACCAAAAGATTCAAAAAAATTGAAAAAAAAAATCAAAATTTCAAATTTTCTGGGCTATTTCAATCTACCCCCCTTAAAGGAATCTCGACCCCGAGATTCACACAAAGCCAGGGGCTAGGTTGGAAAAATCTTGCTGCATTTTCTATTCCTTTTTCCATGCTGCTCTTTATGTTGCACAAATCTGAAAAGAAGGGTGGCTCCTAGAGTAACCAAATTCAATGCTGATACTGCATGAAGTAAAGACATACCAGCAATGATATTGGTGGCTTCTGTAGCTTCAGTGGTAGCGACATAATTGATCTTACCTTGAATTTGTCGCGGTTGCTGAAATCTTGGCTGTTCTATAGGTCTTAGCATACCTCCTTTGTTAGCCTGTGGCGTCTTGTTGATTTGTAGTTGACTTTTCACCTGAACTTTGGCTGCTTCTGCTGACATACCCCTCATTGGGCAATAAAACTGGATATGGCCTAGTTGTCCACAGTGATAGCAGTTTACTGATTTTTGTGGACAATCCCTTTGATGGTGATTTCACCCACAGGTGTAACACTGAATTGTGGCTGACTGATTCATACTGTACTGAGGTCTTGGAGTTGGATTGGTAGTTGGTCTCTGCTGAGATTGTACTGGCGGTGCTGTCATCATTCTTTTCCTGGGTGCACTTGGTTGAGGTGTCATCTGCATTGCTCATCTTTTTCTGATCTCTTGCAATTCTGTTCTGGCTTCTTCAGATATTTGTAGTTTATTTACCATAGCTGACATATCTTTGAAATCTAGGGCTGAAATGTGAAATATCATAGACTTCTGTAATCCTTCTGCAAATTTCTCCATCTTTTTCTCTTCCGTATTGACATCATTTGGGGCATAACGTGCCAGGTAGTTGAATTGATGTAGATATTCTGTCACAATAAGTCCTCTTTGCTTGAGAGCAAGAAATTCTTGGCGTTGGGAAGCAAACACGCCAGTGGGGACGTGTGCCTTATGAAAAGCATCCTTAAATTCTTGCCATGGTATATCTCTTCTAGGGTGAAGTGTTTGATGATTCATCCACCATGTTGCGGCTCGTCCTTGAAGTTGATGGGAGGCAAAAAGAGTCTTCTCTTGATCATTGCATTGGATTGTATCTAACTTCCATTCCATGCCTCTTATCCAATCATCTGCTGCTAGCGGTTCCGGTGCGACTGTAAAAGTTGGTGGTCTTATTTTCTGAAAGTCTGCCCATCTTGATCCTGTAGCGATTCCTCCATTTGTTGTACCTAAATAAGGTCCTGATGGCATTCGTGATCTGGTTGCTATCTATTCTAGAAGTCTGGTGTGTTGCTCCATTAGTCTGGTTTGGTTTTGCTCTGCTTGCTGTCTGTTTCTCTCCATCATAGTCATCACTTCTGGCATGCTAGGCTGGTGATCTTTTGAGTCAGCTTCATTATGAGGATTGTTATGACTTCTTGTTCTGATTCCTGACATCTTGAAAATGTATTTCTGCAGCGATTTTGACCAAATATAGATAGGTAAGTAAGATTCAGACTTAGGTTAAGTTGAGAAAGATCAAGGTAAGAATTTAGACGAAAAGAAGGATCTGAAATTTTGACAAGGATGATATACATGTACTGATAGAAAAACAAATTATCAATAAATAACATAGCTCAATTTATTTATACGAGTTGTATACGTACTACTTAGAGCACATAATACAACTTGTGTTACAACCAAAAGATCGTCTATTTAGGGTTTACTCTATTTGACACTACTCTAGCGTACTCTGATTACTGCAACTTCTGATGAAAAGTTGAAATTGGTTGAGATAGATAAATCTTTTTACAAAGACAATTCGAGATTTTACAAATCTAAGCTTTAGATGAGATATCAAAAGAAGGGAAAAGACATCAATAATACTTATATTTTTGTTTTTAGAAATTCTTTTATAATTCTTCAAATTAAGATTTTTGAAGGTCTTCACTTCCTAATTTCTATAACCAACTTAAGGTCTCAATGTACGGTCAAGCTAAGCTCTGATACCACTTTGTAACAGCCCCAAATTCTGGGGCCGTCAAACTCTTCACAACCGCCCAGGATATGCAGTTGCGAAGTAAGGAGTGTTTCAAGCAAGCTTTCGATTACAACAAAACCAAACTTTTATTACATAAGATTAAGGTTTAACAACCAGTTTTGACGCAGACACGGGCTTCCAAGCCCAAAGCTAATATAATACAAGACAAAAGAACTTCACACCACAGGCACGCTTGAGCACGACTGAGACCTAATAACAATTGTCGCTGCCTCCTGGGGTTCCACCAAAGTCCTGCTCATTGACATTTTCAGCATTTTCCCAATCTTCTTTTGTGGAGGGGTTGCAGATTTTACAAGAATGAGTACTGCTACCGTACTCAACAAGCCACATGGAAAAACTAAATAATTACATGCAAGAAGTTTAATGGGTGGTTAGGGTTTACCTTAACAGGTATCCGTGGATGTATTTTGCAGTTTAAAGTAGTTTAACCTTAAAACTGTAAAACAATAATAAATAATAACAACAGGGGTTTCTCAACAAATGTACAAACCAGATTCACATCTCAAAAACTCTACTTATGCCTCATGTATTGGAATCACCCATGAACACAACTTCATTAACCGGAAGCACAACGTATTCGAATACCATTTGATATACTATGCAGAGTTGCTCAGCTTTACTCACAAGATACCTCATGCTCGTACTGTCAGATCATAGACACGCAACATGTTAGCGTGCGACTGAGTTGAGATAACAAAGTTTTTTCATTGCTCAACCTTTCTAGCCTCTACCCGGTAGGATCTATCCCATACAGCCCTCGGGAAACTCCACCGGCCGCCGCTATGGATCTTTTACCCCAATGCTGATGAGACCACACCGTTATGAAGACCAGCGAGTGTCCCTACAGGCCTACTCCTGTCCCACTTTAGATGCTGTAGATATTCAATCGGAAGAGCAGTGTACTAAGCTAGAGAGTAATGACCACACATGTGGTTGAGCGGTTTTATATGTTTATTACTTTGGCATAAGGTTCTTGTCTTTACTAGTCTCACAGTGAAGCGATAGACCAACACCACCACGTGGTTGTCTATACTCCGGGCCTCACCTGCGACTCACTTTTCTAACACAAGTCTATTGGGTTGCCCAACTTCCTGGACACAGCCCTCAACTTCACACCAAAACCACTGGCGAACCGCCAACACTCTCTTTTGATTGATAACCATATTTTTGATGACAAAGCTATTTGCATAGATAATATTTTATATGGACTTGTCAAGGTGAATATGGCTTACAAGAAATCTTAACCTTGTCAAGGTGAATATGGCCTACAAGTATCAGGTGGGTTTGTATGTGGGGTAATAGGAATTATCTAAACATCATGGCATTCAAAAGTATTATTTCAATATTTAAAGTAATTTGCACAAATACAATAATGAAAGTAATATTAAATATATGAATTGTAGGTTCAAAATGATCAAAGAATGTGGCTTGCCTTCTTGCACAAAGTTCTGTAGATTCTGGTCTTGCCTGATGTCTTCTGGAGTCTGGTCGCCAAGATCGTGACCTATCGGGAAGCAAAACAATAAAACAAACCAAGTAAAATCCGGCTCGATAAGGAATGAGCTGGTAACAACATGCAAGTAAAAACAAACGGAAAAGAAACACAAAAAAGGTGGTGCGGGAGGGTGGGAATTTATCTGGTGTTTAATTGGATTGAACGGAGTGGAGAAATGGATTTCTGGGCTCGAAACGGACGAAATGGATATATATAATGTCGAATTAGGGTTTTATGGATGAATAGTATAAGATGATGAATAGTGATAATTTTACTATTCATGGATGAAAAATTGGTGGTGAACAGTAACTAAAATTACTGTTAATGACAGTGAACAGTAAAAGCAATTTTCAGTTGATGAACAGTATTTTCGTGTGTTGAATAGTAGATTAGTATTGTGCAATGAACAGTACTTATCGTTGTGCAATGAATGATGAAGTCCGCCTGCATCTTGTCGACCTTCTACCCAAATCGGCCAGCCGAAAGCGCCCACTCGGCGAAAGCATTAGACCAGCCCTGAGCGGTGGAGTCACACAGCCATTTGGCCGCGCGCTCATCCGAGCCGGCGGCGGCGGGGAAGGGCACCGGGAGCATCATGGAAGGGAGATGAACCCTGACGAGGATCTAATAATCCTCATTTTATCTTTTATCTATAATTCTTATTATGGGTAAATATGATGTCACATAGTCCCCAGAGGTACCCCTTATCTATAAGGGAGAAGCCCAATAAGTGGTTGTAAGTTCTTCTACAATCACCCCCACAGTTGTAAGTCTTCCTACGACTATATCATGGTCGTAAGTCCTTCCACGACCACTACATAGTCGTAAGTCCTTCTACGACTGCTACCTGGTCGTAAGTTCTTCTACGACCAGGTAAACTACGACCACCTTATAATCAAACCTACAGGCGAGTGGGTCCAATTGATTAAGGAATCCGAAAGGTCTGCACGCACTATTATTCCGCTTATTAATGGTGTGTAATTACCCCATTATTTCTGGAAGATAATTGCCAGACGGCGTGAAGAAGCCGAGGCGCCGGTAATTACTGCCATCATGCGCCCGTTACTGGATTAATTAGGCGTATCTCCCGCAGGGCAAAACGGCTACTTCTTCACGACTATATAAGGGCATCGATCAGAGAGATAGACACACAAGGAGAGCGAACAAGAGCTAGTCAAGTAGACACACACACAGAGAGCGAACAAGGGCTAGTCAAGTAGAAACACAAGTGCTATTCTCTGTAATAGTCTGAGTCTTTTACTTGATCATCAAGAATACCATACACACAGGATTAGGGTTATTATTCTCTCCGGAGAAGGCCTGAACCTGTCAAAACATCCCGTGTCAATCCACTCTGCGTGATCTCAGTTCTAGGAGACCCCCCGAATCAAATAATCTTTACGTAAGATCGGTTCTAATACACCGACAGTTGGCGCCGTCCGTGGGGTGCTTCCGGTAATCTCTTGTCAACATACTCTCTTTTTCCAATCTCATGCAAGCATGGCAGGAGAATGGAACGAGGAGAACTGGTTTGACTTGGCAGATTACGCAGACATCGACATGGATGCCGGTTTCGACTACGAGCCGAGTGATGCATCCGCTGATGGTGATGTTGCCTCCGAGATTATTCTCCAGAAACCATCCCATTAATGGAGTTGAGGAGGATCCTTATCCCCACAACAATACGTCCCAACAGAGGAGCCAATTCCCTCAAAGGACAAGGGTCAATCCGACCGGACCGCCCCGGGAGGACTCACAACGCGACGAGAGTTTTTCTCGCAAGTGTTCAAATCCCTTAAGGCGGTCCGACTTGGTAAGTCAAGTTCGGGAGCCACCATTCCAGACTCCACCAAAGATCTAGTGATCCTCTCTCTCGGGGTAACTCCGGAGAGGTGGGATCAAGCATGCTTTCTGCAAATTCGGCCGTCTCCACGCAGATCTCATTTGCGAACGGAGACGATTATAACCGGAGTTCCCCTACCGGCGGATTACTCCAAGTCGCGGATGGTGTCCCTCGAACACTCCTCAAGCGGGGAGACCTCGGCGCAAGTGAGAATCATCAGCGGAGGTCTTCGTCCTTCCCCAAATCGAATTCACCTCATGGAGGCCGAGATAAGAACACTCCCGAAGATCACACACCGCGCCCCTCGTGGTAATGGCAAGGGCACCACCGTTGGCGAGAGAACCAACACTGATGAGCGAGGAAATCCTCGACATTCTCGCACTCCACTAAGAAGGCTTCAAAGACACGATGAGGAGGATTTTGATGTCATCGGAAGAAAGAAAATTGCGATCGTAAGAACTCGCTGGCGCATTCAATATCGATCGGAGGAGGTACAAGAACTCCGGGACATCAACGACTTGCTTGAGAATCCCACAAGAGCTTGCTCGAGCGCGAGTACGATCTCTTTCTTTGAAGAGATTACGCAAAGACTTGAATCGTGATGACAAGGTGGAGGTACCTCATCGACAACATTCAGGTAGTCGTAGCAATACGACTTCCTCAGCTACCAGCCAATCGAATATTTCTTTACGTAGGAATCGACACGGCCATAAGTCGAATCGATCCCCTATTCAGAGAAATACATTTCGATCAGCTGAAGATCAAGAAGCCCCTCGGAGAGGTGATCATTCACCACTTCGACAAAGAAATTCACAACGGGTGGAGTACGAGGAGTATTCCCCTCGTAGAACTAAGACCTACTACAGAACAGGTCAGCCTGTTACCGGGTATCGTCGTATACGATCACCTAGTGACATTAACCCTTCTTTCCTACAAAGAAGGCGCCAAGAAGTGATTACCGGATGCCGGGCATTTTCGCTTGACCTCCGAGCAGTTCGCTGGCCACCTCATTTTCGGCCAGTAAACATGGAGAAATTTGATGGATCTCAGAATCCCATCGAATTTCTTGAGATCTATACAACACCGTCCGAGCGGCGGGAGGAGGAGAGCATGTAATGGCGAATTACCTTCCGACTGTGCTCGAAGGATCCGCTCGATCGTGGTTATTAAACCAACCACTCGAGTCGATCTACTCTTGGCAACACCTCTGTGATCTTCTACAGGCGAATTTCCAAGGCACATACAACCGCCCTGGAAAAGAAGACGACTTGCACCGGATAAAATGAACAACAACGAGACTTTGCGTCAATTCATCAAGCGCTTTAGTCGGGTTCGTAACTCAATTCGGAAATTTCGATTCCTCTGTGATCGGGGCTTTTAAGCAAGGAGTCCGATGAAGAATAACGGAGGACATTGCTCTGAATCCTCCCAACATCATGTTCTTAGAACTCTTGAGATGGCGATCGATATGCAAGCGCTTCGAGGCGGTCGGTGGAACAACACTATCGATCGAGAAACATATACTCCTCGAGAGCCGGTGAAGTTGGTAAGGATAAAAAGCAAAAAGTCCAAGAAGAAAATAAAAGTCAAAACCACAAACCGGTGGTTCCAAGGAGGTTCGCCGTGAAAGATGGAGAGCCCCAAACCACCAAGTCGTACTGATCAAGGCAAAGGTAAGCGCCCGATCGTAGGAACGACAAACCAAGGTGGTGTCCTTTTCATAAAAGGAAGGACATGACCTCCATAATCGCTAGGTTTTCCAAAGAAAGCTCGAGGACTACTACAACGGCAAGCACCACTCCCTACTCTCGGCGGTAGGACATACGAGTGGCCAAAAGTCGTCGAATGATGAGGAGATGCCGTTCCAAGATCCGCAACATACCGTTGAGCACATCTACGGAGGATCATCGGCATACGACTCCAAACGACAACTTAAAGCCTGCGGGACGAGAGGTAAATCTATACATAACTCCTCTTGTCAATAAATTACGAAGTGGTCGGAAGTTACCATCTCTTTTGAGAAGGATGACTGCCCAATCACTACGAGTCGATCAGGTCGATATCCGATTGTGGTCGAACCCACCATCAACAACTGTCGGGTTAATCGAGTGTTGGTTGATGGTGGCAGTTCTTTGAACATATTATTTACTAAAGCCCTGGACGAGATGCAAGTACCGAGGACAAAGGTAAGGCGATACGATATTCCTTTCATGGAATCGCATCGGTCTTCGCCAAACCCATTGGCCAAGTTTCTCTTCCTTTAACATTTGGCTCACCAAGTAATTTCGGAGACGAGAAAGTCTCCTTTGATGTGGTCGATTTCGATCGGCATATAACGCCATACTCGGACGACCAACTTTGGCAAAATTCTTAATGGCTACTCATTACGGGTATCAATGTCTTAAGATGCGAGTCCCAAAGGAGTGATCACCATTCGATGTGACAAAAGATGGCGTATAGTGCGGACCGTCGATCCTCGAGATGGTTGGTCAAATACCAACTCGAGATGAAAGTCGACCGACTAGCAAGTCGAAGCCTAAAGTCGCACCAAAGCCGAACGACCAAGTCAAAGAGGTTCCTCCGACGCAGAAGAATCCTCGAAGATCGCTCGCACGGGAGACTTCCGACCCCAAATAGGAAGACGCCCTCATTACCTTCCTCCGAGCTAACGCAGATGTCTTTGCGTGGCAAGCATCCGACATGCCCGAGTCCCGTGGAGGTGATCGAGCACGCAGCTAGCTTTACGGCCGATAAAGTACCAGTAAAACAAAAATTACGGAGATTTGCCCCGATCGGCGAGATGCTATTAAATCGAGTTGGATAAGCTACTTAAAGCGGGCTTTATAAGAGAAGTCAACCACCCGAGTGGTTGGCTAACCTGTAATGGTCAAAAAGTCAAGCGGCAAATGGCGTATGTGCGTGGACTTTATTGGTCTTAATAAAGCTTGTCCAAAAGATGATTTCCCTTTACCTCGTATCGATCACCGGTTGATTCAAGCTGCAGTTGTGAGATATTAAGTTTTTAGATGCATATTCGGATACCACCGATCAATATGTGTTTAAGCGATGAAGAAAAGACCGCATTCATTACTCCATTTGGTACCTTTTGCTATGTCAAAATGCCATTTGGTCTAAAGAATGCGGTGCTTCTTTTCAACGCCTAATGCAATCAACTTTTTCATCTCAATTAGGCCGAATTTGGAAGCCTATGTTGATGATCTAGTCGTAAAAAGCATTAAGAGACTTAATCATATCAGCGACCTACAAGAAACATTCGACAACCTCGTAAAGCACCGCTTAAAACTCAATCCAGAGAAGTGTGTGTTTGGAATTTCTTGGGAAAATTGCTTGGATTCCTAATCGAGCGAGGAATCAAAGCAAATCTGAAAAAATAAAAGCCATCCTCGGATCGTCCTCCAAACACAAAAAGGAAGTCCAAACTCACTTTGGGTGCATGGCGGCTTTAAGTCGTTTCATCGCACGACTAGGAGAAAAGGACTACCTTTCTTTAAACTTCTCGGGAGACATGAAGGTTTTGAGTGGTCGAGCGAGGCAAACGCCGCCTTTGAGGATGTCAAGAGGTATCTTTCGAGTGCTCTGCTCGGTTTCTCCAAAGCGGAAGAGACGCTCTTAATTTACCTAGCTGCCACGCCACAGGCAGCAAGCGAAGTACTAGTCGTAGAACGTGAAAACGTACAACGACCGGTTTACTACGTCAGCGAAGTTTTACACGGGCCTAAGGAGCGTTACCCTCGTGTCAAAAACTTCTATATGCCCTCCTCATGTCTTGAGAAGCTGCGGCATTATTTTGAGCGCACAAAATAGTCAGGCTTGCCCGAGTTTCCTTTGGGAGCAATCCTCCATAATAAGGAAACAATGGGGCGCATGGCAAAATGGTCGATAGAACTTGGGAGTTCGACCTCCATTTCGTGTCGACGGCCATAAAATCCTAGATCTTGGCGGACTTTGTCGCCGAATGGACAAATCCTGAACCTGTTCAGGATCCCCATTACGATTCCCACGACCAGTGGATGATGTACTTTGACGGGTCACTTACTTTAAGTGGCTCGGGGGCTGGGGTGGTCCTGGTATCTCCTACCGGAGAAACCTTAAAGTATGCCATACAATTAAACTTTCAGGCCACTAACAATGTGGCGAGATCGAAGGTTTGCTAGGCGGCATACGAGTGCAAAGCACTCTCAATTAAATCGACTACTCGTGAGAGGAGACTCTCAACTAGTCGTGAATCAAATCGGAAAGAGTACCGGTGCTCTAACTCAACAATGGCTCGGTACTTATCGTAAGTCGTAAGCTAGAAAAACATTTTTAGGTTTCGAGGTACAATTTATCCCTCGAAGGATAATTTCCTCATGAGACCAACTTGCTCGGATGGCTTCTTCCGATCCACGAGCACCAAAAGGAGTTTTCTTGGAGCAACTCCAAAAACCGTCTCTGGTCGAAGAACCAGAGACACCTCCTCTTGAGATGGCCTCATTAGATTACGAGGATACCTGGATGAATCCCATCTACGAGTATCTTTACAAGGGTTCCGTACCCGAAGATGATCTTGAGGCGGTCGATTATCCCGAAAAGCCAAAATGTATACTTTGGTTGAAGGAGTCCTCTATAAGCGAGGAACCCAAGGGATACTCATGCGATGCATTCCATAAAACGAAGGAATAACACTCCTTCATGATATACACAAGGCATCTGTGGGACGCATGCTTCCTCTGAGAACATTGGTTGGTAAAGCCTTTCGACAAGGTTTCTCTTGGCCTCTGACCTGTGCGATGCTAAGGAGGTGGTTAAAAAGTGTGTCGATGCCAATTCCATGGTAGATGATACACCAACCCGCTCAAGCATTACAAACAATACCTCTTTCTTGGCCTTTTGCGACACAGGGGCTTGATATCCTAGGACCGTTTCCCAAAGCTCCGGAGGTTTGAATTCCTTTTGTGGCTATTGACACGTTCACAAAATGGATCGAAGCTGAACTCATGAATCGATAACAGCTAAGCGACAAAAAAGTTCATGATGAGAAGCGTAATTAGTCGATTTGGAGTTAAGTCGGATAATTACGCACAATGGTAAACAATTCGCAAGTGTAAAATTTGAGAATTTTGCGACGAGTTGGGTACCAAGCTATGCTATGCTTCATTGCACATCCCCAAAGCAATGGGGCGGTCGAGCGTGCAAGCGGCCAAATAATACGAGGAATTAAAACTCGAGTCTTGACCCGACTTGTTAAGCGCTCGGGGCTTGGGTACAAGAATTACCTTCCATATTATGGGCGGTTAAATGCGACCACCAATCGAGCAACAGGAGAAACACCATTTTTCTAGTTTTGGGCGAAGCCATGCTTCCTCCGGGGCTAAAATTGCGGTCGACACGAGTTGAAACCTTCAACAACTCAGACCAGGAACAACTTCGAGCAGATGACATTAACCTACTCGAAGAGAGGAGAAACCTAGCCTTAATCCGTTCGGCGGTCTACCAACAAGCCTGCGCGAGATACTATAATCGTAAGGTCCAACCTCGCACCTTCTTGTAGGTGACTTAGTATTGAGGCTCGCCAATCCAAGTCTAATCGAATAAACTTTCCCTAAATGGGAAGGTCCTTACGATTGTCGAAGTAACTCGGCGAGGTCAGACGACTAGCAATGGAAGATGGACGAGTTCTCTCAAACTCTTGGAACATCGACCAGTTACACAAATTCTATGTGTGACCAGTTTCTCAGGCAATAAAAGTCCAGGTTCTTTCTACCTCTTTTTGCCTTATTTTTTGAGTAGTGCTTTTTTAATCTTTCGACTATGATATGAAAACACCCAGTTTTCTTTACACTGGCCGAAAAGCGAGAAACGTCATCTGGTCGAAACTTCTCCTCTCTGCATGTGGTTCTGCCCACTAGAAGGAATTTCCTAGCATCGACTCGTTACTCATTTTTTCTGCCAATACAAAGAGCTCGGGTTTTATCTAGTCGTAATGTTCTCAAAGCCAACTCTCTCAATCTTAGTTTATTTTTTCCAGTAAATTCAAAAAATATTCTAAGTAGAGTGCACTTTCTTACATTTGTTCGACCACATTTGGTGTACTCGATTTGTTTTAACTGGTCGAAGGAAGAGACACACCTAGTCGAAGTCTTTCCTCTCTGCATGTGGTCCTGCCCACTAGAAGGAAACTTCCTAGTGTCGCTCGTCTCCTACTTTTGCTTACTGGAAAAGACTTATCGAAGTCCACCAAAAAGGACGAGCGAATGACTAAAGTACTCTAAGACGTTTGTTTAACTCAAGTTGCTGTTCTTGGTTTGATAAAACTAGTCAGAGATGGGAACATCACCTAGTCGAAGCCTTCCCTCTCTGCACGTGGTCCTGCCCACTAGAAGGAACTTCCTAGTGTCGAGTCGTTTCTACTCTTTTCGACCAGTGCTTGACAACCGTAACAAAAGCTATAAGTTAAATAAACCTCTCTTTGTTTTCAGAAACCCCATTTTAAACACTATTTATTTAGATTGTCTAAACAATCTAAGCAAATAGTCGGGGGCTAGGATAAAGTTATTAATTTGACTTCAATTCTTAGTCTTTCATTCGTTTATTATCTTTTGAGTTACTAACTACTCGACAAGATGATTTTCGTGAAATGAGGCGGATCATATATTACTCATTAACAAAAATTATCTCGCCTTACAAGGTAGTTACAAGATTACTCGAAGGGGAGAGCCTAGTTGCATTTCCTCCGCCACCTTTTACCAATCGATCATTTCCTCAATCGCACGACTTGCCTCGATTCGGAGACGATCAAGTCGGCTTCGATTGGTTTAACATTAAGGCGGGGTCTTGAGCTTTAAGTTTCGCCAAAGCGTAACTTATGCAGACTTATTGCTTCCCTTATTGATTGACAGATTAGTCTTGAGTGGTCACCATTTCTTGCAATTTTCCGACTTGTTCCCCAATGGTACTTGTGTGAGCGACTATGGTATCTTCTCGAGGAGTTTTCCCTCGAATGTAGCTCACTAAGCACATTGCTCAGAGAGTGATGTTGCCTTGAAGACTAATCTTCATCGACTCCATCTCTGTTGGGTACAAGTCGAAGCCTCATGAAGCTTCTTGTTTTCGACCACTTGTTACGAAAAGAATAAAATCGGTCAAACAAAAATATACTTCTAGAGGAAGATAACACAAAGATAATTATAGGTAAAGCTTTTCTTACCTACTAATTGAGAATCCAATTTCTTGACCTCTTCTCGATGGGAAGCAATAGCTTGACATGCTTTTGCTCCCATGCTCGATGTCCTCTGCATTCATCTTAGCAATGCGGACGGACTCATTGCGAATTAAGGTCTTTGCTTGGATTTGACCTCGAGGCTTCTCAATTGGGCAGCAATTTACGAACAAGAAATTGGCTTTAGAAAAGGAAAATACTCAAAAGAATAACGGTAAAGATTTACTTACATTTAATCGATTTCTAAAACTCTCGAGTTCTTGATCCTTATTCATGTAATCTGGAAAACTCTGAATGACCAAAGCTTTTTCTTGAACTTGATGCGGAGCTTCCGCATCTCTTTTCTTTATCCGAGAAGAAAGTAGAGTCGGGTAAAGGTTAAAGATTAAAAGCATCTTAAGTTGAGAACTTCTTTTTTATTTTTTCCTACAATCTTTTAGATGCAGAGAGCAGGTCTCGAAGTCTATCAGAGAGGACTAATACTTCGTTCCTTAGCCTCCTCGACTCTTCTTTTTCATAGTCGAGTGAGTCACCTAAGGTCTTCGTATCACCGCTTTAACCTACAAAGAGCAGAGCGAAGAAAAACATCATCCGAATGGTTGTAAGTACTTCTACAACTACCGACCTAGTCGTAAGTTTTTCTACGACTACGATACGGTTGTAAGTCTTTCTCGACCACTACAGGTTGTAAGTAGTCGTAAGCTTTTTACGACTAGTACTTTGTCATGAGTTTCTTCCATGACTATTCTCGTAAAACATTTCACGAATATTTAAGTCGAAAAACAACTATGAATGATAAGTGACTTACCACCTCTCCGCCTCTGCAGAGTAGTTCCTTCTCTGTCTTAGCTCTAAAAGTTGTCGATGATACTCACCGACAACGACAATTTGCTCTAGAGCTTTACGCAAAAAGAAAAGCAGTGAGAAGAGAAGGAAAGTCACATATATAAGTATTTTGAAGATACTTACATTCATAGTCGTCCTAGCAAACATCGAATATACAAGGTGCAGGTTCTGCGACTTATCTATCCTCGCGACCTTGTCCCACCACACCTTCTCGAGGCGCTCGTTATCAAAAGTATTCTCCGTATTGGGAATATCTTTGGGATGGGGACTTCGGTCACGAGATCTGTGCGTAAGACCCTCGACGGAGGCGGCCCAAAGAAGTCACCACGAAGTTGAAATTTTCTCCTTCTGGTTCTGTAACTTCTCTTTGGGTAAGGGAAGGAACGCCTCCTACAATTTCCTTCCCAGTGGTGCCCAGTGGTCACCACCTTGACGAGGCTTCCACACCGCCTCTGTTGTTTCTCGACTTGATGAGTCGTGGCGGCCACCTCAACGATGCGGCCGCTACCTCAAGAGTCGTGAGTTACGACTTCAGGCGGATGTGGAGTCACTCAGAGTCTCGACTTCATCGGCCACTGGGCCAAAGGTGATGCTTGACCACCTCCATTGCTACCTCTCCGATGGTGAAAGGATAGCAATGGACTTCTCGTGAAGCATTCCTGGGTTTGAAGAGTCGGATGAAATAAAGAAAAGCAAATCGAGGTTGTGAAAAAGAAAAAGGTAAATGTCGTTCTTACACTTTAGTACATTTCACATACCTCTGCACCCTGGTCTTAACCAGGAATTTTGGAGCAATCCTCCCTACGGAGGACCTCTTCTTCTCCACGACCACGTCTGGTCGAGGTTCAATAATTAGTCGGCTACGACCACGTCTGGTCGTAGAGTTTGAACAGGGATCAGGGCTCTGGTTTCCTGATCCTCTGGATGGACGAGATCAGTCTCGACCATTCGAGCGACCATCGCCCTCGATTGCGAGTTGTCCGATCAAACATCGTCCTTCATAAAGACATAAAATCTTTCCGGTTCTCCCTTTCCAGTTGCTTAATAAAACTAGGAGTGGCACCGATCGCGAAAGATTAGTGTCATAATAGAAGGGTACCTTAGCCTTGCGAGGTTTGCGCTTAAGAGGTTCACCGCTTCAACCTCCTCGGCCGGCGGTGCGGCCTCGGCGGATACAACTACACCGCCGCGAGTTTTGTAGAGGTCTAGTCGAAAGACGAGCTCGAGCTTGCTCCCCCTTATCGGCCATTTTACAAGTCGGCGTCTCTTGAGGAGGAGCCGAGCCTTTGTCTTCGACAACCCGGCGCCAATAATCATCGAGCGACTTCTTCGTCGTCACGGCGATTTTCCATGCCTACTTTACGTAAAGCAAAGCGAGAAAAGAAGAATCACTAATTAGTCGTAAGTTTTTCTCGACTAGTACCAAGTCGTAAGTTTTTCTCGACTTTTTCTTGATCGTAAGATATTCTCGATCACCATTAGTCGTAAGTATCTTCTCGACTATAAAGTCCTAAAGAAAAATCAAATTTTTGATTACCTTTAGGCGCTCTATCCTTTCATCTGCGGACAAAGCCGCAATGACTTGAGGAACCCCCTCGGAGGCGGAGACTTCTCACGAGATGAGTCGACTGAGTCAACCTCGGCTGTGAAAGATCTGTATAAGCAGATAAAAATATTAGACAAGGTTGAGAAAGACCAAGCAGAGCTAAGTCGACACTTGCTTACCCTCCTCGTAGTCTCGGTGGGGTCTCCTCTCCCGAGTACCTCCACATAGGAGATGCTCGTTTCTTGAGAGACTAATTCGCGTGTGATGAAATCCTTCACCACATGCCATCCGGTCAACCCTTCTTCCTTCAAGTCCTTAATAGCTTGAATATAAGGGCTAATCCGCCGATATCTTCGAGGTTGAGTCCCATGAAGATTTCTTTTCAGCGACCTTCCCGCGAAGGAAAGGTCGTCTTGAGGTGACCTTCGGTAGAACCACCTCTTCCTCGGCCCGACCCACGAAGACGGGTGAAACTCTGAATGTACTCCTTCGACTTTGAGTCGTGGAGCTTGAGCCATGACTTCCGGCGATTCGGTTTGTCGAGCCATCCCATAATAATATTGAAACACTCGAGATCCGCCGGAATCCCAGTGCGCCTCGCATGCAGATACGAACACGCTCAACATGGTAATGGAATTGGGACCTAAGTTCACGGTTCCACCCCAAAGTATTCGAGTACCACCGTAAGAAAGGGTGGGCGAGCAATCGAAGGCCGCACTCACAATACGCTTGGAAGGCGAGGATTTGCCCATTTTCCCCGATGGCGATCTTGCCCGATGGCGGAATCCACTTCACGAGCCTTCTCGGATCTTCCGACATCGACTAAGATCTTGATCTTAGCGCATCCATCTCGATTCCTCCCATTCGAAACTCTCTTGGCCATTTCGCTCGAAGCAAGAAGTTTTTGATTGGGTTAGCGTGAGAAGATGAAACCTAGCCAAGACGGAGAAAGCAAGAGCTCGAAGAACGGTGGAGTGATTTGGGGAAAGGTAAAACCCAAGTCTACTTCTGGTAAGTTTTTATAATCAAGACGATCTCCGCCGCCGGAAACCGTCTCGGCTATAGGTCTATGAGAGATGGTTGTACCGCTTCGGGAACCGCTTCATCGGACAAGTCTATGAGAGCCGTTTGCAATTCTCCAGATGGTCCGTTCGAGAAAAAATAGGTACGTATTGTCACCTCCAAGCAAAATTACTTTCTTGACCAAGTCTTTCTAGTCGAAGGAAGTATCAATCGGAAGAGTTTTTCTCCGATTCCCCTACTACGACTACCAGACGGTCGTAGGGGTTTTTATGACTTTTTGATAGTCGTAAGCAACCTTCCTGACCAAGCAAATTCTGGTCAAGCAAAGACTCAAATATCGAAGAGTTTTTCCTTCGACTATCATTCTCGACATTCTCATGGTCGTAAGTCCATTCTGAAACCTTTATCAAATAAGTTACTTTCACTTGAAGCTGGGGGGCTAGATGACGAGGATCTAATAATCCTCATTTTATCTTTTATCTATAATTCTTATTATGGGTAAATATGATGTCACATAGTCCCCAGAGGTACCCCTTATCTATAAGGGAGAAGCCCAATAAGTGGTTGTAAGTTCTTCTACAATCACCCCCACAGTTGTAAGTCTTCCTACGACTATATCATGGTCGTAAGTCCTTCCACGACCACTACATAGTCGTAAGTCCTTCTCATTGATCGCTACACGGTCGTAAGTTCTTCTACGACCGGGTAAACTCGACCACCTTATAATCAAACCTACGGTGAGTGGGTCCAATTGATTAAGGAATCAAAAGGTGCGCACGCACTATTATTCCGCTTATTAATGGTGTGTAATTACCCCATTATTTCTGGAAGATAATTGCCAGACGGCGTGAAGAAGCCGAGGCGCCGGTAATTACTGCCATCATGCGCCCGTTACTGGATTAATTAGGCGCATCTCCCGCAGGGCAAAACGACTACTTCTTCACGACTATATAAGGGCATCGATCAGAGAGATAGACACACAAGGAGAGCGAACAAGAGCTAGTCAAGTAGACACACACACAGAGAGCGAACAAGGGCTAGTCAAGTAGAAACACAAGTGCTATTCTCTGTAATAGTCTGAGTCTTTTACTTGATCATCAAGAATACCATACACACAGGATTAGGGTTATTATTCTCTCCGGAGAAGGCCTGAACCTGTCAAAACATCCCGTGTCAATCCACTCTGCGTGATCTCAGTTCTAGGAGACCCCCCGAATCAAACAATCTTTACGTAAGATCGGTTCTAATACACCGACAAACCCATTTTGGGGAGTTAGAGGAGCGGAGGTGGGGCAGCGACAGCAATGGTGCACGACCGGAGCAGGGGAAGAAGGTGGCGGCGGTACGGCGACACTTCGGCGAGGATGAAGGGCGGAGGAGCATCAGTCAATGGAGGGGGTGTCAATGGAGGTTGTGGGGTGGCCTGAGGCGCATCGAGGCTGCATGGCGACGGTGGCCGTGGAGGTGGCGGTGGTGGAGCTCGGTGCCAGCGAGCTCCGGTGAGGGAGGAGGTGGGGCAAGGTGGGGGAATGGTTGGCGGCGGTGAGGTGGTGCTTTTGCCGGAAGTGGGAGGGAAGGGGAGGTAGGAGGGGCAGCGAATTTACCGAAGAGCTCGTCGGGGGAGGAAAAGAGGCGGCGGTGGCTTCTTCAAATTCGGCCGGCGCCGGGAATGGAGGGAGCAAGGGAGGTGCTGTAGGTGGAGATGAGGAGGAGAGCTGGCCCGGGGTGGATTTTTATATTTCAGGAAAGCGGTGGGAGCAGTAGGTCGGCGAGAGCAGTCTCGGTGATGTGGCGGCGAAGAAGCTGCTGGGCGGCGCCGAGAGAGGGAGATGGCGGCAGGGGCGGGCCAGGTGGAGGCGGCGAAGGTGGAAGAAGGTTCCAACCTCGCGCCATGTCCGCCAGGGCCGCCTCTCTCGTTGCGAGCGCCATCACCGACGCGGCGCGCGGCAGCGCTGAAGCGGACGCCTTGCCACCGCCGCCTGCGCGCGCATGCGCTCCAGCTTCATCTTCTCCAGCTTCTGGAGGGTGTCCTCGAGAGTCTTGATGTAGGTTATTGCCTCCCCCACTATGCTGGCCTTGTCACTCTGTAACATCAGTTTGTACATGTACGCAATATACAAGTACAAACACCAAAAATGATTAAGGAACAGAGTATTAATTTGTGATCGTATTGCATTGGAACAGCGTGTCTGCACGACAAAATGAACATGTGAACTAGCGGGGGACACACATACAGTATATATAATATTTTTTACTCCCGAGTCTAGTTACAAAAAATGATTAAGGAACAGAGTATTAATTTGGGATCATATTGCATTGGAACTGCGTGTCTGCATGACAAAATGAACATGTGAACTAGCGGGGGACACACACAATATATATAATACTTTCTACTCTCGAGTGTAGTTACTTCTACCTCTGATAAACTACCTAAAATTTTTTGGCATACTCATTTATCACTTTGGGTATACTTATATACTAATTATAAGATACTTCAATGCGAACCACATGAAAAAAAATTACAAGAGAGTCCATAGTTTTAGTATATTTTGTACATACCTTCATATTCGCATATAAAAATGAGTATATCTAAAATATTGAATATACTACCCCTAAAAATATATAAATATCCCATAAGTGGTTTTATATACTTGTATACTACACATATATACTTTTCGGTATATACTTTTCGGTTGCGTAAGATACTCTATACATTGTGAGATACAGAATATGGAGTAACTATACTCGAGAGTAGCAAAAATCTCGGGTGCAGTTACTCTCACCTCTTATATACTACCTAAAAGAACTTGACATGCTCCTTTATCACTTTGGATGTACTTATATACTAATTATAAGATACTCCAATGTGAAACAAACGAAGAAATTACAAGAGAGTCCATAGGTTTTAGCATATTTTGTAAATACTTTTATATTCACATATAAAAAGGAGTATGTCTAAAAAATTATACATATCACCCCTAAAAAGGTATAAATACCACATAAATGGTCTTATATACACGTATACTACACATGTATATACTCTTGGTTGCGCAAGATACTCACTACGTTATAAGATACAGAATAGGGAGTAACTACACCTGGGAGTAGTATATATATATATATATATATATATATATATATATATATATATATATATATACTACTTAAAAATTAGAGTTAGTGATCGTCCGTCCCTCCTACTTTT
The DNA here is from genome assembly GCA_036346395.1 of Hsuehochloa calcarea. NCBI lineage: Eukaryota > Viridiplantae > Streptophyta > Magnoliopsida > Poales > Poaceae > Hsuehochloa > Hsuehochloa calcarea. Next base: position 22,168,682 of record CM070600.1, read on the forward strand.
ACCCCTCTCTACTGATATTTGGGCCACATTATCGACAAACTATCTTCTCGCATCGTGCTCGCCCTACTCCTTTCTTAGCATCGCTTGCTCCGCCGCATGTGCTTCCTCCTCTCCGCCCTCGCCACCACACTAGCTCTTCTGCTCTGCTCTGCTCTGTGCGCCTCCGCCCCCTCCCCCGCTGCCGCTTCCATCGGTGGTCGGATCTAGACTGGCCTTACTTCCTTCTCTCCGCCCCCACTCTTCTACTCTGCTCCACGCGTCTTGACGAATTAAGATATATTATATCTACTTTATTTGATAAACTATTACATTCATGAGATATTTTGTAGCAATGCACGGGCACTTAACTAATGTGTGTGTGTGTGTATTATGGCTCATTTCAATATAGACTTTTCAATTTAGGCGTACACTAGAATGCGTACTGCTTATCTGCTTATTTGTCTTCTAATTTTCTCGAATCCATGTATGTGCTAAGAATTAATGCAGTTAAAACTAGGATATCCCACACAATAAGAAAATTTCCCATAAATATATCTGCGTTTGCCTAGTAATCGCAACAAAAAAAAACATGTAAACTAATGTGGATATATAGATCTACTCATTTACTCAGTGCTTGATTGCTTCTAATGGCTCTAGAATTAATAAACCATATAGCTACTCTAAAAATACTCCATTAAAGATCAAGCTACAGGTCTAATCTGGTTCCATCTGCGGCCTAGAAGCTGCACAGATGCTTTAATTCGCACTAAAACCATGGCCAACACAAACACTCCTTCCCGTGCACATATACGATATATCAGGGATCTTATAGCTCCATGCGACGACAACAACAATGATGTAGCAAGTTAGCGATTTGCATCTCTGCGAAGGATTAACCAAACCAAACAAAAAATTTGCAAGTATTTCACACATATCTGCTATGATTTCACTGCAAGAGAACCCATAAGATTATTATGACGACCTTGTCCGGGAGCTGGGGGAGGAGGGCATGCAGGCTGCTGAACATGTTCTTCATCTTCTTTCTCTGCTCCCGCTATGTGTTAGGTAATCTTTGTTTAGAAAGTTGAGTTTGTTTATGTTTTGTTTTCCTACTATGAATCCGAGTAGGTTTCCTACTCGGAAACCGAGTTGGATCAGAGGATCCAAGTGATCAGCCTATATAAAGGGCACCTATGGCCTAGTAATTTTAACAACAGAAGAAGCAAAACATTGTAAAGTAATACAATGTGAGTTCAAGCAACAAGTAATAGAAGAAGAAGTTCCAGTGCGTGAGGCTCCAGCGACATGTGCGTGTGTTCATCTACCGATCGGCTGAAGTTTCTTCGATTTGTTTCCAACAATTGGTATCAGAGCCTGTACTCGATCCGGCGATGCGTCGATCATCTTCTCACTCACCTATTCGACCAAGGATGTCCAACGACGTCAGCGAACATCTGGAGGTGGGATCCGGCAGCGGTAGAGGTGGCGGTGGGGAAGTTGTGAGGGAGTCAGGAGGCTCGGTCGTATACCCGATGTTGACGCGAACCAACTATGAACATTGGTCTCTCGTGATGAGGGTGAATCTACAAGTGCAAGGCTTGTGGGAGACGATCGACCTCGGCAATGGCGACTACCGCGACGACAGGATGGCTTTGTCTGCTATACTCCGAGCTGTTCCGTCGGAGATGCTGTCTACGCTTGCGGTCAAGAACACCGCCAAGGACGCATGGGACACCATCAAGAAAATGTGCATGGGCGTCCAGCGCGTACGCGAGGCAAAGGCGCAGACGCTACGTAAAGAATTTGATGACATCAAATTCAAGAGCGGCGAGTCGGTGGATGACTTCGCAATGCGGCTCACTGGTCTAGTCAACAACTTGGATATACTCGGGAACAAGATTGAGGAAGACCGTGTTGTTAAAAAATTCCTCCGTGTCGTTCCGCCAAGGTATTCTCAGGTAGCAATCTCAATTGAGACGCTCGTTGACTTGCAGACGCTCTCGGTGGAAGAGCTCACTGGACGACTGAAAGCCGTAGAAGAGTGCTACGAACAAGACAACACCTACGACGCCAGCGGACACCTGCTCCTCACAGAGGATGAGTGGCTTGCGCGCATGAAGCAGCACGAGCATGGCCAGGGCTCGTTTGGCGGACAGAAGCCCGGTGGTGGCAGACAATTTTACAAGGAATCGTCGGAGGAAGACGATCATGACTCATCAAGAAACCGCAAGCGTGGACGCGGGCGTGAGCGAGGCGGCAGAGGAGAACGTGGAGATTGGGCTAGCCAAGACGGTGGTGACAGATCCCATGAGAAGTCACATATCAAGTGCTTTAAATATGATAAATACGGTCACTACGCGTCGGAGTGCCGCAGCCACATAAAGTGCTTCAATTGCGACAAATATATGCACTATACTTCAGATTACCGAAACAAGAAGAAGAACGAGGAGGTAAACCTTACCCGAGTTATTGAAGACGACAAGCCAACCCTGCTTCTCTCCTTATGTGTCAACCAGGCACCGGTCATGGTGATGTTGAACGAGGAGAACGTAGTTCCTAAACTACGCACAGAGGGAGGCAACCATGATCATATTGATGAGTGGTACTTGGATAATGGAGCAAGTAATCACATGACGGGAGATCGCTCCATGTTCCATGAGCTTGACGAGAAGATTTTGGGCAAAGTCAAGTTTGGCGACGGCTCCACGGTGCAAATAAGAGGCAAATGATCAATGCTATTGCAATGCAAAACGATGATCGAGAGGATCTTGGCGAAATATATTATATACCAAGTCTGTGTAACAACATACTCAGTCTCGGGCAGTTGGTGGAACGGGGGTGCAGGGTGGTGCTGCAGGATGAGTTCTTACGTGTTTATGACAAGAACAAAGATCTGTTGATGAAGGTGAAAAGATCCCCGAACCGGTTATATAAAAATTCTCTGAAAGCTTGTAAACCGGATTCTGTGAAGGACAGTCTGGAAGAGCCAGAGTGGAACTGGGGAGTAGAGCCAGGGCAGGAGGTCTCAGGCGTTGTTGATCTCACCGGCCAAGGAGATGGCTGGACCCAGGGACGACACGCGGTTGGCGCAGCAGGCGGAGCCTTGGGGGGTGCAGACGGTACGCAGGAAGGCGCGCAGGGCACTCAAGGGGACGATGAGTCCCACGCGCATGCAGTTGCTACTGGAGGAACCAGTGGCTTGGGTCAAGCCCATGGACCCCATCGGCATGCAGGCGCAGCAGGAGGGAGAGGCGGTGTAGCCTCAGCTAAAATGAGGGAAAGTGGGTAGACTTGGTCCAAGAGAGAGGGGCGAGAGGCTCAGGTAACGGCGAAACCCAGGCGGTCGTGGGAGCAGGTGCTCCAGCCCAGACGGGAGTGCAAGGAAGGACGAGTTCAGTCCAGGTACGAGGCACGACAAGCGTTGGTTTGTGTATAGCTCAGGATGGAGCAAACGCAGACGGTAGGGTGGTATCAGCCCGGGAAGGAACGACGCACGGGAGTGCAGGTAAAAGAGGAAGACTTGGAAGTTCAGATGAGAGAGAAGATCAGCGTGATCAGAGTGAAGAAACAAAGATTAGGGAGTGATTGTTAGGTAATCTTTGTTTATAAAGTTGAGTCTGTTTCTGTTTTGTTTTCCTACTATGAATCCGAGTAGGTTTCCTACTCGGAAACCGAGTTGGATCAGAGGATCCAAGTGATCAGCCTATATAAAGGGCACCTATGGCCTTGTAATTTTAACAATAGAAGAAGCAAAGCATTGTAAAGTAATACAATGTGAGTTCAAACAACAAGTAATAGAAGAAGTTCCGGTGCGTGAGGCTCCAGCGACGTGTGCGTGTGTTCATCTACCGATCGGCTGAAGTTTCTTCGGTTTGTTTCCAACACTCTGTCCAAATATGCAGCCCATGCTCCACACGCGCCGCGCTTCTACCTTTGCGTTTGCCGCTGCCTCCTTTGACCGCACCGGTCACGGCATCCTTGAGCTCGTGATCACCCCCGTCCGACGAGCTCTTGGACTTGGATAGGTTGGCGCTGCTGCTCCCACCATCCCCGCCACCTTCTCCGTCGACGACGATGGCATTCTTTCCCTTCCCCCCGATCTGTGTGTTGACACTGACCACCGTCGGGCTTGCCAGCTTGGACCCAGCGTTATTCTCGTGGACTTGACGAAGTTGGAGCTGAAATTGGAGTTATCTGTCTTCATCGACCCTACCGGCGTATTGGTGGTGGTGCTGGTGGTGTGATCATGGCTTTCTTGGACATCTTGAGGTTGAGGCAGGTTAGCACCTTCCTAAGACATGGCACAAGGGGTGTAAGGGGAGATGATCAGGGTACAGGAGGAGAGTGTGATGAAGAGAGGTCTCAGAGATTAAGAGGGGGGATTTGCTAGGGTTGTTTTATAAAAGGGATGGCAATCGGGTGCGACGGGCACGGGTAGTGCTCACCCACCCATGCCCGCGACCCCAAATTCCCCCCACGGGTATACCCGCGAAGGACGATGGACGAAAAACCTCCCCCATGCCCATCGCCCGCAGGCATGCCCATTTACCCGCGAATAATGCATCACCGCCCGTGGGTACCCATTGCCCGCGGGCATGCTCGTTACCCGCGAGCAATACATACATCAAGTTTATCATAATTCACACATCAATGGTGCATCACACATTCAACAACTAATAAAGTTCATCACAATTCACATATCATGGTTGACAAGACAACTAATCAAGTTCAACAAATAAAATAAAAATACAAATTGACATAGTTCCTTACACATGTGGGTAGGTTAGGGGTAATCGGGCGAAGTGGGTACGGTGGAGCTTACCCATGCCCACGCCCGTTTACCCGATGGGCAAGAAATTGGGCCCGTTTTCATGCCCGTGGGCAAAGAAAGACGCCCATACCCGCCTCTATTAGGGTATTCGCCCGCGGGCACACGGGTAATTGGGCACAATTGTCATCCCTATCTAGGAGAGAGTATGCAAGTTACAGTTAGGAGAGAGGATGCAAGTTACAGTTGGGCACAATTGTTTTATTTATCCTTTTTTTGGGCACTGATATTTGTTTTTAATGATATTTTTAGAGAGAGGGGGGACTGTGGGCGATAATCAACCATTACAAGCTAGATTTGGGTCGAGGGTATACTTCATTTCAAAAGGGAAAAAAGGATTTTAGAGGATGTGCATTTTAGTATGTAAATCTAACTAATTACTACTACTATGTTGTTACAATATATCAACAACTAGATCACGAGAGAAGTACATAGATGCACATCTGAGTACTATGTATTTTCTCTATAGTTGGTGGACCCACATCTTGGCTCGATATATATATTTATTGTTGGGGATTCGTCAGTACTAACATACTTTTATATTACTTTCCTTGTGGAACAATCAATATGTATTTCTATTTCACGCACAACGTTCAATGTATAGTTCGGCTTAAAACAGTGGGCATATATAATAAAGACAAAAATAATTTGTTGCTAAAGTATAGGATTTCCCATTTCCTCAAGATTACTGACAAAAAGGAAGTTTCTGGGACCCAAGCGGCTATCTAGCTTGGCTGGTTGGATGAATGTGGCAATGTTATCCTACTAGCCTATATTTGTAGTTTAATGTGAACTTTAACCAAGACAAAATGTATACTAGTTCAAAATTTAAGTTTCAGCTTTAATGTAGCGGTCTCTTTATGTCTCATGTAAAGTCTATAGGGTATGCTTGGTTTGTACCCCCAATCTACCCTGCCATTGTTTTGGCAACACCCCAAGAAGTGGCTCATGTTTGGATAGTTCCTAAATTGTGGCATGTCCATGGATCTTTGGTCACATTCTATACATTTTCTTGCCAAACCTTGGGCAAATCTTGGTCTTGGGCAACCAAAAACTTAGCCAAAATTGTTGGGGCACAAACAGAACACACCCATGTCTTTACTGAAATGGAAGAATGCAAATATAATCAAGATACTAATCATTAGACAGTTATTCAGACGCTACGTTTCTCAGTAAATCAAGCACCAAAACTGGGCTTTTTTCTGTAGCTGTTCATGAAGTGTCAATATCAAAACAATAAATCTTTTAATGAACTTTTCAAATAGAAAGAGAGAGAGAACGAAGATTTGTTTTTCAGAGAAGACTATGATAATAATCAACCATTCCAACGTAGATTTGGGTCGAGAGTATACTATCAAAACACTTTACATGGTGTGTATTTTAGTCGATGAATCCAACTAATTGCTACCGTTATGTTGTTATGAATATGATGTATCAAAACCAGTTCACAAGAGAAGTGCGTAGAGGCAAGTGTATGTACTTTGTAGTTGTTCAAGAGCAGGTGGACCCACATCTTGGCGCGATATATATCTTTGTTATTGGTAGGAATAGGATTCACCTGTACCGGCACAATTTTACCTTATTTTCCTTGTGGAACAAACACTATATATGTATTTTCAGTTCACACACAATGTTCAGTGCACATTGCCGTTTAAAGTTGTGGGCACATATAATGAAAAATATTTTGTTGCTAAAGTATAGGATTTTCCCTTTCTGATGCTTAAGACCACTGACAACAAAGAAGCTTCGAGATACAGTAAGCTATCTAGTTTGGATGGATCAGGTGGCAATGTAATCCAACTGGCCTATAGTTGTAGTTTAATGTGAACATTTACTAATATAAAATGCTAGACTAGTTCAAAATTTACAGTGATAATCTAATAGTAACTGTACATCTCCCAAAGTTTCTTACTGAAATATAATGAATTCAAATATAATCAAGTAGCTGATCATTAGGCAGTTTTTCAGAAGCTACGTTTCTCAGTAAAATCAGCCACCAAAACCGGGGTTCTGTTCATAGCTTTTCCTTCGGTGTCACAATCAAAACTGTAAATTTCTATGTAGTTCCTGATATCTTTGTTTGTGAAGGCATCCTGAACTTACTGTCGAACCCGGATTTCCTTAATCCAGAATCCTCTATGAAAATTTTACGCTACTCCCAGAATCAATAGGTAGCGCTCACAGTATACATCGCTGAATCATTTCATACACATCGTAGACCGAACCAAACATAATATTACAATCATCAGAGTTAAATAGACTGCGTCGGATCGAGTTTATATAAGAGGGCCGAACAGGCCAAATAAGTTCATTACACAAAATACAGAAATAGGCGCGGAAGCAAAAGGGGCAACATGACTCCCCACAGGCAAGCGACTGTGGCGCCTTGTGTACAACCGATATTAACCAAGGACTTGGAGAATATTGGCTGTACGGAAGTACCAGCGGAGCCAGCTAGACTGCGGCGAGTCCTAGACTAAGGAACTAAACTACTCTTCGCCTTGGTCTTGACCGTCGACACCTTGATCCTCATAGTAAGTATAGTCGTCCTGATCAGCGGATTCTGAGGGTTTGAGGAAAGAGCGAGGATGAACACAACTTCTGTGCTAGCGAGCCAACACAACAGATGCAATAATAATTATGCAAGGCTAAACAAGGATGCCTTGGGTTCTTTTATTTGCGCAAAGCAACATTTATGATTACATATATTAGAAAACCCTATCACTTAGCATTTTAAACAAATCATATTTTATTAAGATGATTAAGTGTGCAATAACAATAACAGCGGAGGTTACCTCCACCTCATGCTTATTTTTTATAGTAATTACATCCACATATTATCATCACTCGGTAAGACTACCCACGGAAAAATCCAGAACAAGGGCTAGATGAGCCCGTCACATTTTTCAACCCACCCACAAAGGTTTTTGAAATAGAACTAACTCAAGTTAAGTTCTCATGTCCGCCCTTGACAGGAGGCGTGACTACTTAAACAGTTTAGACTCTACAGATGTTGTACACTGTACCCATAAGAGACTATCATACTTGTTACCCTGCATGATTCTGTAGTCATGTAGTTGAGCAATCGTCACAGTAACTTTTCAATTTACCTCGCCCCTTCCGTCATCTCACCCATATGGGTTGCCCCCATTTGCGATGGGTCTCATAAGTTGTGTGGGATGTCTACCACTATGACTTGCGTAGCTGGCAACTTCACCCTCCCCTTGGTGTCCCATTCAAGCTGGATCGCATCCACTACTTGCACCACCGATGAGATGATTTCCAGGGTTTAATAAATTTACTAAGCCAAGTTGCACTTTGCAGACTTGTGGTTGTACTTGTTTTACACGGGAGGTTATGACAAGATTAAGTCCTTAATTCATCCGGGCGGTTCATACCAAATACCAACCATTCTCGTGCCCGACGGCACCCACCACCTTTCCATCCGCCCAGATGGGGTATTAGCATATTTTTAGGATTTTGAGAAGTGTAAACCAAATTATCTCAACTATTTCAGTCATTTCCCCCAATGATTGTCCAAACCAATTTTTATGTTTAAAGGATGATGAGTGAGGTAGTTAATACCCCGGTACTTAAACAAGACTAGCATGGCGTTTAAGTACAACTATAACTAGTGGGTTACCATATAATTACTAGGGTGACAAGGATTAGGGAATTCCATTATCAAAGAAAATCGTATAATACTTATTTAATAATCCAGTTGGCATTTAACTACCTTAGGGTATTTGACATACATTTGCATAGAAAATTAAGGCATGCAATTTGATATTTTAAAAGAATATAATTAGCATAAAGTGTAGGTTCAACATGATCAAAGTATTGACTCGCCTTCGTTGAAGGTTTGAAGTGCTTCGACAGACGGTTCCAATAATTCTTCAGAGAAGCCGAAATCTACACGTGCGAAAAGAGCCAAATAAATACAACAAATACAATAAAATCCAAAAATTACAAAATTAATAGCAAAAGAAAGGGGCTGAATTTACATGAATTTAGAACCAATAATTGACGGAATCGGATTTCGTATGAAGGAGAACGAATATCCGGAAGTTTACCTTCACATAAAATATAGAAAATCATCGGACATGAATAGTGCCAATTCAGGCAAAAATGATGGCACCGGCGAGGGGAAGGGAGGGGCGGCCGGAGAACTAGCAAAATGGAATCCTGGGAGTGATACAGACCCAAAGGTGGTGGTTGCGGCGCCGACGGAGGTCCAGCGCGGCGGCGGAGCACAAAACAGTGTCGGGCGCAAGGAAGCGACGGTGCTCCGGTGATGCTCTGGTGAAGGTGAGGGAAGGACGACGTAGAATGTCACGAGGAGAACTCAACGGAGTGGACGATGTCATCGGGGAATCAAAGATGGTGCCAGAAATGACGCCAGAAGGTGGTTCGGCCGCCCGCGGAAATTTTTGGTTGTGGCGAGAGAGAGAGAGAGAGGTGAATTCCAGAGATAGGGAGGAGAAGCCAAGGGGCTTGGTGTGACGTGGTTGGTGTGGAGAATGGACGACTGGAGAGGGAGAACAGAGGTGGTGAAGCTTGTTGTTTTTTTTCTTTTAGAAGCAAATGGAGTTCACGTATATGTGTGAATCTGTATGTAGCCAATTAGTGTGTTGCATGCAGTTAGCAGTGGCTTGCATGGCTTGGTAGACAAGGAATGGTGCACGGGATGGGTGGCCGGCTAGAGAAGAAAGAAGAAATGGGGAGCTCGGTAGTGCTTGGCTGCTGCTGGTGGGGCTTTGGTGGAGCTTGGGGGAGGAGGAAGAAGATAGGGAGGGAGAGTTGTCCCTAGAGACAACGCCTGTAGTCCAAGCTTACCCCGATGTCTTCCCTAAAGAATTGCCAGGCATGCCACCAGACCGAGATATCGAGTTTGTAATCAACCTGAAGCCAGGGACTGCTCCAATTGCTAAGAGACCATACAAAATGGCCGCCAAAGAACTTGAAGAGATCAAGACACAGATGGAATAACTGCAAGACAAAGGATTCATCAGACCTAGCTCATCTCCCTGGGGTTCGCCAGTCCTATTTGTAAAGAAGAAGGACGGAACTGTCAGATTGTGTGTGGATTATAGAAGCCTCAATGATGTGACCATCAAGAACAAGTACCCTTTGCCCCGCATTGATGACCTGTTTGATCAGCTGACAGGAGCAGCAGTGTTCTCAAAGATCGACCTGAGGTCAGGATACCATCAGCTTAAGATTAGGGCTGAGAATATCCCAAAAATAGCTTTTACCTCCCAGTATGGCCTGTTCGAGTACACTGTCATATCGTTTAGCTTGACCAATGCATCGGCCTACTTCATGAACCTTATGATCAAAGTATTCATGGAATACTTGGACAAATTTGTTGTCGTGTTCATAGAAGACATTCTAATTTACTCCAAGACCAACAAAGAACATGCTGAGCGTCTGCATTTGGTCCTCGAGAAGCTCAAAGAACATCAGTTTTATGCCAAGTACAGCAAGTGTGAGTTTTGGCTCCAAGAGATTGGTTTCCTCGGGCATGTTGTATCCGCAGGAGGAGTCGTAGTCGACCCATCGAAGGTACAGGATGTTTTGGATTGAAAACAACCGACCTCCGCGACCGAAGTGCGTAGTTTTCTCGGATTGGCCATGTACTACCGACGCTTCATAGAAGGGTTCTCCAAGCTGTCCAGACCAATGACCCACCTGCTCAAGAAGGAAAAGAAGTAGGAGTGGACAGAAGCCTGTGAGAAGAGTTTCCAAGAGTTAAAGAAGAGGTTAACCACTGCACCAGTGTTAGTCTTGCCAGACATGCACAAAGACTTTGAAGTCTATTGTGATGCTTCACACCAAGGTCTTGGCTGCATACTCATGCAAGAAGGAAAAGTCGTGGCCTATGCATCCAGACAACTCTGTCCCCATGAATACAATTATCTAACTCATGATTTGGAGTTAGCAGCAGTAGTGCATGCCCTAAAGATTTGGCGGTACTACCTGATCGAAAATCATTGAAACATCTTCATGGATCACAAGAGCCTCAAGTACATTTTGACCCAAACAGGTCTCAACCTCCGTCAGACAAGATGGCTGGAATTGATCAAAGATTATGACTTAGATGTACACTATTACCCTGGAAAGGCTAATGTAGTAGCTGATGCATTTAGCCGCAAGTCCTACTCTAATAACATTTTTGTTCAAGAACATCAACCTGAGCTCTATAAGGAATTAGAGGCGCTCAACCTTTGTTTAATAGAACAAGGCACCATGGACGTTGTGGAAAGGCATCCAACTCTAGAAGGGCAGATCAAGATCGCTCAAGAAGGACATCCCGGAGTCCAAAAGTTTAAGCAACTCATGGCCGAAAGAAAAGGCCCCAAAGATGATCGAAGATCAGGAAGAAATCCTATGGTTTGGGAAACGTCTCTTTGTTCCCACCAGAAGGAACTCAATGATTTGATCCTGAAAGAAGCTCATAGCTCAGCTTATACCCTGCACCTAGGCAGCACAAAGATGTATTAAGACATGAAGATTTTGTATTGGTGGCCATGAATGAAAAGAGATATCGTCGAGTTTTTAGCTTGTTGTGATGTGTGCCAGCGAGTAAAGGCTGAGCATAAGAGACCCGTAGGATTGCTTCAACCGTTACAAATCCCTCAGTGGAAATGGGAAGAAATTGAAATGGATTTCATTACAGGTCTTCCTCGATCCATGTCCGGATGTGACTCAGTATGGGTTATAGTGGATAGATTAACCAAAGTCGTCCATTTCATTCTAGTGAAGACAACTTACAAGGGAGACAAGTTAGCAGAGTTGTATATGGCTCGTATTGTATGCTTACATGGAGTACACAAGAGGATAGTCTCGGATCGAGGTTCTCAGTTCACCTCACACTTTTGGGCTAGTCTGCATGATACCCTTGGAACACATCTTGCTTTCAGCATAGCTTATCACCCTCAGACTGATGGTCAGACTGAAAGAACAAACCAGATTCTAGAAGACACGCTTCGAGCTTGTTCTTTGGAATTCACCGTAGACTGGGAGAAATGTCTACCGTATGCCGAGTTTGCATACAACAACAGTTTTCAGTCTAGTCTGAAAATGTCCTCGTTTGAAGCGCTCTATGGAAGAAAATGCAGAACTCCTCTACATTGGTCAGAATCAGGTGAAGGCTATATCTTCGGACCTGATACTCTCAAGCAAGCAGAAGAGAAAGTTCGATTAATCAGAGATCGCCTTCAAGCAGCTCAGTCTAGACAAAAGAGTTATGCTGACAACCGTCGAAGAGATTTAACCTTTGAAGTTGGAGATAATGTGTATCTCATGGTGTCACCGCTTCGTGGAACTCGAGATTTAAGGTGAAAGGGAAGCTAGCACCAAGAATCATAGGCCTGTTTCCAATCATCACCAAGCTTGGAGAGGTCGCCTATCAGTTGGAGCTACCGAAAAGTCTGTCAGAGGTTCACAATATGTTTCACGTCTCTCAGCCCAAGAAATATCTCAGATTACCTGAAGAGCAGACTCCAGTTGAAGCCGTCGCCCTTCAGAAGGATCTAACTTACCCAGAGCATCCGATCAAGATCCTCGATGTTATCGAGAAGCAAACAAGGCGCCAGATCATCCGCCTGTGCAAAGTTCAATGGAGCAATCACTCAGCAAGAGAAGCCACCTGGGAGCGCGAAGATCAACTGAAGCAGGAGCTCCCGTCTCTGTTTTCGGAGCAGCTCGAATCTCGGGGTCAAGATTTCGTTTCAGGAGGGTAGGTTTGTAACATCCTCAGTTTTCAAAGCAAATTAAAAATCAAAAATTTGCAAATCAGATTCAAAATCTTCAATCTTACCTCGGTTTGGGCCCATCCCGGCCCAGTTTTCCTCCGCCCGCCTCGGCCCATGGCGCCACCCCCACCGCCTTTCCCATGCGTGCACGCCGATGCCAGCCACTGGCTCGCCCTCTGCCACCCCTGCTACCGTCGACTACAGCGCCCCACTCCCCGCCTAGTCCCCTCACTACCCATCCTCGCCAATCCCCTCTGCCGCCACCTACCCCTGCTCGGTCCTCTCTGCGCGTAGGCGGTCATGACCGACGCCGGGTCGGGACCGCGCGTGCGCCCGAGCCTCTCTCCTCCTTCTCCCTGTCTCCACCGGCTATAAAAAGGCGGGCCTCCTCTCCTTCCTCCCCCTCCACTCCACCGCCTCCTCCTCTCGTCTTCGTCTCCGACGCCGTTGCCATCGCTTCGCCTCCCGAGCCTTGCCGTCGCCTCGCCTCTGGCTCTGGGCCCCGCTCTAGCGCCACCTCTCTCTCCCTCCCCCAGCTCCCGTCGTGTGCTCCCGCCCTCTCCCCTCCTCTCCCCGCCTCATTCTCTCCCTCCCTGTCTCGTTCTTCGCGCGGCGGAGAACGCGATGCGTCGCGCGGCGGTGAACGCGATGCGTCGCGCGGCGCGTTTTAACGCCATGCTGTAGCTATGCAGTGGGCCCCGCTACCGTGTCATGTTGCTGACAGGTGGGCCCGCGGTGCTGTTCCGTGGACCCACGTCCCGTGGACCGGCACAGTGCCTCCAGTCCACGCAACAGTGCCATGGACCGTCCACCCGTGAGTGTGGACCCGGTCCACGCGCACAGTTCCGTGGACCACTCACAGTTCGTGCCATGTGTCAGCTCCCGATTTTTCATCGTTTCTGTTTTTCTTTCCAATTAAAAATTTCATTGAAAAGCTTCAAAAAATCATATCTTTTTATTTATAACTCCAAAAATTATTAAACTTATTTTTAATTTTTTTAAATTCAAGACCTTGCTAATAGCACTGGTCTTGTTCAATTTGGAGTTCATTTATTATAAGTTTGGTATTTATTTGCTCACTCTGTTGTTGCGCCTTTTTCTGGTACTTTCGTCCGATTATTGTTTGAAGACGGAGGAGACCTCCACTTCGACCAAGCTCAAGAGTACCAAGACCCCACTGCTTTTAACCAAGGCGAGTCAATACTTTGATCATTTTGAGCCTACATTTTATGCAAATTATATTTATTTAAAGTATCAAAGTTGCATGCTTTAATTCTGTAATCAAATGTATGTTAAAGGTTAAGGTAGTTAAACACCCATTTCATGATTAATCGAGTATTACCCATCCTTTGATAAATTGAATCCCTCATTCCATGTCACCCTAGTAATTATGTGGTAAATACTATCATAGGTTGTACTTTATTGACATGCTAGACTTGCTTAAGTACCGGAACAATAAATATCATGTTTACCATCTTTTAATCATGAAAGTGGTTTTGGGCAGTCATTGGATGTAAATGACTCGTGTGTTCTGTTAATTAGTTTTCCTCTCCAAAACCCTAAACAACTTGCTAGTACCACATCTGGGCGGATGGAAAGAGTGGTGGTTGCGGATGTAGCACAAGAATGGGTGGAATGGGGTATGAACTGTCCAGATGGATTAAGAGTGTAATCTTGTCATGACCTCCTGTGTAAAACAAGTACAACCGCAAGTCTGCAAAGTGCAACTTGGCTTAGTAAAATTATTGAACCCTGAATGTCATCCCACAACTGGTGTTTAGAAGTGTGCAAGCAGCAGGATGTATGTTGGCTTGAAAGGGACACTAAGGAGGGTGAAGTTGCCAGCTGCGCTAGTCGTTGTGGCCGGAGCCAGCTGTGCTAGTCGTTGTGGTGAACATCCCCCACAACTTATGGAATTGGCCATAGGGGTGAGATGACGGAAGGGACAAGGTAGTTTGAAACGTTACTGTGACGATCGCTCAACTACATGACTAAGGAATCATGTGGGGTAACGAGTATGATTATCTCTTATGGGTATAATGTACAACCTCTACAGAGTCTAAACTGTTTAAACAGCCACACCTACGGTCATAGGCGGACTTGGGAACTTAACTTGAGTTAGTTCTATTTCAAAAACCTTTGTGGGTGGATTACAACTAGGACGGCTCACCTAGCCTGAGGTTGGATTTTTCCTAAGCTGTCGAGCTCAGTGGTGTGAAGGAGCGGAGGTAGCTCCAACAAAATGATGCAAGGCTACGATAGCACAAACAAAAATTCACCGCGCAACCAAGGAACCACCGCTAGTAATAGATCACGAGATTACCGCTAGACGCACCAACTCGTAGCGGAAGTAGAGTCGTTGTAGCGAGTTGACGCAGTTGTAGTCGTACTCACGACGCGTCTCTCCTTCGAGTGGCCGTACTCGCCGCGCGTCTTCTCCTTCGAGTGGTCGTACTTACCACACGACTTCTCCGACTCTAGTGATCGACACGAATCGCGGATCGTCCTAGTGCTGATACCGCCTCTTTTAAACAGCATGTAAGCACCCATATTTCTCAATCTGGATTCCTCTATGAAACCACTGTGCTATTCCCTGGATCAGTAGATAGAACTTCACAGGCACATTACTGAATCAAATCATACATGGCGTAGAACCATACCATTCATTAATTTACACATCAGAGTTTACATAGACCGCTTCAGACCAATTTTTACAATAAGGGCCGAACAGGCCAAATGAATACATTACAAAAGATAGCAGAAGCAACAACGTAAGTAAAGGGGGTGAGAGCACATCTCTCCACAGGCAAGTGACTAGGGAACCCGTGTACGCCCGATATTATCCGAAACTTCAGACAATATAGGAGGCACACAAGAACCGACAGAGTCAGCTAAACTGAGGTGAGATTAGAATAGCTAAGGACTAAACTACGCTTCAATAACTCCTGGGTCTTCAGACTTCTGGATCATCGTAGTAGTCAAAAGCTCTAGGGTTCCCGTTTCTGAGGGTTTGGGGAAAAGAGCGAGGGTGAGCACAACTACCGTGCTTGCGAGCCAACACAGCAGATGCAATAATATACATGCAAGACTTAACAAGGATGGCTCGGGTTCTTTTATTTGCGTAAAGCAAACATTTTCAAATACCATAATATACAAATTCATATCACCTAGCATTTTAACAAAATTGCATTTTATTAAAGAAATTACTTGTGCAATAATTAATAACAGCAGAGGCTACCTCCACCTTATGCTTATTTTTTTATGGTGGTCACACCCACCTATTACCAACACTGGGTAAGAATACCCAGGAAAAAAAATCCAAATCAAGGGCTACGTGAGCCCTGCACATTTTTCAACCAATCCACAAAAGTTTTTGAAATAGAACTATATCTTGTAAATTCCTATGCACACTTTGTGACTGTGGCACTACTGTTGGCTGATTTTATTCTCTGCAGAGATTGCACATCTTTACCCACAACAGATAATCATCTTGATATGTACACACGTTTTCTTAGACATGTGAATCAAGGAGAGATTATCACAAGGCCTTTACAAGGTATCCATCGGTATTTGCTACACCCGCTAAGGTTTCACCTGAGTAGGGTTTCGCTCCTGTGGGACCCGACAACTACTTACCCATGACCCCTCTTGCGCCATACGACTTACGTCTAGGGTTCCATAAGTCGCATACCCCAACCCGTAGCCTCGTGGGCTCACGGCGAAGGGGAGTCCCCCAATGGTGCAGCTCGTACTGGTGGACACCAATTAGTTAGCCAGGTCGATACAATTATAGACTTGTAGTTGTACTGTTTTGCAATAGGAGGTCATCACAGGATTAAGTCCTTAAGATTATCTGGGCGGTTCATACCACATACCAACCATTCTCATGCTCGACAGCACCCACCTTCCTTCCATCTGCCCAGATGGAGTATTAGCAAGTTTTTAGGGTTTTGGAGAAGTAAAAAATAAATTATCTCAACCAATTCAGTCATTCTCCCCAATGACTGCCCAAAACAATTGTTATGATTTAAAGAATGATGATTTGGGGGTAGTAATACCCCGGTACTTAAACAAAACTAGCATGACGTTTAAGTACGACCTATAACTAGTAGGTTACCATATATTTACTAGGGTGACAAGGATTTTGGGAGTTCAATTATCAAGGATATGGTATAGTAATTAAGTAATCATCAAATAGGCATTTAACTACCTTAGGGTGTTTGACATAGATTTGCATAGGAAATTAAAGCATGCAATTTGATATTTTAAAAGAACATAATTTGTATAAAATGTAGGTTCAATATGATCAAACTGTTGACTCGCTTGGGCTATTTTACCGCGGTCTTGATCTTACTCAAGGCCTTCTCGGACAAGAGTTCGAAGTCTTGGTCGGCGTCTTTGCTTGGATATTGATCCTACTTGAGTCGTCGCTTCTTCTGGATGCGACAACAATCAAGAAGCCAAATAAATCCAAAGAACTTCAAAGACCAAATAAAACACAAGAGCTTCAAATAAGATCGCGGAGGACGAGCTTGATTTGGCGAAATAGGGATGTTCGCAAGGTCAAACGACCAATTGAGCAAAGGGCGGAATTGGCGGAGAAACTCTGCCGGAAGGAAAACTACAAAGGAGGGTAAGGGCCGAAAGAACTTTTGCAGGGATACTCCACTTCGAATTTGGAAGATAGCAAGACTATACTGATTAACAAATTTTAATTATAAGTTCTACAACACCAAACTCAATTGACAGATTAACACACATTCAAATGCTAGATTACAATAGGGATTCAAATGCAAGATCAACACGGAACTTCAATTGCCGGCTACACCAAACACTGCCAATCCAACCACTGAGATTTCGACTTCCAGAATCAAAAAACAGAGATTCAATTGTCGGATTATACATAGATTTCATTTTCCAAACACTACATATAAATTTCAATTGCCAGGCTACTCCGATCACTTGCTAAACATCCTACTACCAGACCAAATATAGGTTTCAATTGCCAGATCACAAACTACTGCACAAATTCTTGATTACCAGATTATACACAGATTTCTAACAATTGCCAACTACTCCATTCACTGCCAAAAGATACTGATCTGGTGAAGCAGCAAACCAACAATTATAACTCAAAGCTCAACCATTAAGAGCCTGAAGGATCAAGATTTGCACCAGCTACTGGCAGCACATAGGAGGGCAATTCAATTCAGACACTGATGCTGTCTGAACTTCAGACCGACAGAGGGCACACACAGGGAGGGAAGCAGGGAGCAGGGGCTCGGGTGGCGGCTGCCGACGGCGAGCAGCGGTCGGGGAGACGGTGGAGACACTCAAAATGGGACGCAGGGAAGGAGAGGAAGTCAAGGGATGTGGCGGCTTAGACCGGAGCGGCGACGTGGAGGAGCTGGCGGCGGCGGAAGTGATCGTGTGGGGAGGACACAGTGGTGACGACGACTGGAGGGAGGGGAGAGGGAGAGGAGGAGTGCACGAGCACCAGGGCAACACGGGGAGGCTTACCAAACTGTCGGCGGGGGCGGGGAAGCGGTGGAGCACGCCGGCGATGGGAGCCAAGGGTGGCGCAGGAGGGGAGCTCAGTGGCGGCGGTCCACGGTGGCGGGGAACGTCGTCCAGTGGCTGGGGAAGCACGGGGGTGTCGCCGCGGCGCTCCAGGCACCAGAGACTGGCCTGAGGCGGCGACAGGGGCGGCCGGCAGCAGAAGGGGGTCTTCGGCCGGAGGGGAGAAGAAGCAAAATCGGGCGGTTGCTTGGATCACTTACCAGGAAGGGGGAAGGAAGAGGGGCAGGGAGCACGGGAGGAGGCCGAGCTACTTATAGCCCAGGAAGAAGGGGGGTGGAACCGGGTTGCTGACGCTGGGAGGAGGTGGCGGCATGGCGACGGAGTGGGCGCACTGGCTGCGAGGACGATGGGACGCAGGCACAGGCGGAGCAGGTGTTGACGAAGCACGACGCGCGGCTTGGACCGGGCGGAGTCGTGCACGCGAGCGGAGGGGACGGCGTCGACGTCACGGTGGAGTGGACGGCGACGCGGCAAGTCTTGGCAGGGAGCAGGCGGTATGGCACGGAGGTGACTCGGCAGCAGGTGGGGGTGGCCGGCAGCGGAGTAGGTGCCGGAGGCGACGCTTGGTGGGGGCGGCGCTCGGAGTGGGGGCGGGGAGGAGAAGGAGGCCGGGCGGAGACGACGCAGCTCGGGCGAAGAAAAAGGGAGAGGGGCGAAGCGGCCGATGTGATGCGGGAGAGAAGGGGAGAAGAAAGGCCGGGCTGAGGGGCGTCGAGGGAAGAAGAGTGGGTGGGGAGGGCAAGTAGGCCGGGCTGGACGGAAAGAAAAAGGGGAGGACGCAGACCGGGCTGAAAAAGAAGAAAAAAAGGGAAGAGAGCGCGGCCGGGCCGAGAGGAAGAAATTGGTGGGCCGGCCGGGGAGGAATTGGCCCGGGAGGAAATGGGGGAGAGAGAAAAGATAAGTGGGCCGAGAGAAATTGGTTGGGCCACAAGAATAGGGCTGTCCCAAGGGAAAAAATAAAGGAGAGGTAAGATTTTGGGAGGGGCCCAAAATCTGAAAGGATTGAATTCAATTCAAATTTTGAATTCGGAATTTGAAGGTATGTTTGAAACACAAACCCGAGCTTAGAGAAAGCTTGGGGTTTTTGGAATTCAAGCGACGAATTGAAAAACGATGAAAACCGAAACTAAATGGTCGGCACTATTCGCCATCCGAAAATGGGACGTCACACAGCATCAAACAAGCCATCATTTGCTTGAGGGGTATTTCAAATATTTCACAACTTAAAACAACCAGTCAACCTAATTAAAAGCCAGACTGTTAAATAATAAGCTTCTCCAGACAACCGCTTTTTCAGGAAGCCTAGCCAATATTTTTTTTTCGAAAAAAATCTCCACCCATGCCAAACGAACCCATATTGTGTTCGGACTAAGCCAAACGTCTCAAAATATGTAGTCTGAATTTGAGGCAGAGTAAAAGGCTGACAGAGATACGTGCATAATCTGAAGCTGAACAGGAAAGCCTGAAGAAGTAATCGCGTGCTAGGGGCCATGATGGGAAATATAGGTAATAACATATTAGTGAAAATGATCACTTTTGCGAAAATGGTGCAAATGTCACTAAAAGTGCTAGTACAAGTTTAAAAAAATCTTGAAAAATTATTAGCTATAGGCTATATGTAAATTTATGGTCTATATCAATGCAAAATTTAAACAACAAACTTAATCCCATTTGCAACATACGAAAAATCAAAGACAATGTGTACCAGTGACAATTACTGTTTAGCACTATTGCACATTATTATACATCATATTTGTATTTTTCGTATCTCCCAAATGGGGCCGAGTTTATTCTCGAAACTTTGCATGTATATATAGATCATGCCCTTATCAATAGCTGACAAATTTTCAAGAACTTCTGAAAACTTGTACGCTTGATTTTAGTGGAATGTACACTATTTCAAGAGGACCGCTCATTTTCACGTGATATCTCCTCGGGAAATATACACTGTATCGTTTTAAGGACCAAGGCCTTCCAAGCGCGTCGGTCGGGATCCGATACGGCCTCCAATGACCCATTCCATAGCATCTGGGTGGTGCATATGATTTTCAAGATCAGAAGATCATATGCATATGACCAATTCTTCAAATTTTTGAAAATTTTCAGTCAAATTTTGGATGAAAGTTTAAATCTCTGTTTGAAAATATCAGGCAATAAACAGACCAACGTCGGTGTTATCGGCACCCCCCGACAATTTTTTCCAAACAGGGTAAACACCCAACTTTTACAATGAAATCATTCTGGTTTACGTGAGACAGTCTGAAAAAACCATTATGGGTAATGAAAATCCGGCTTAAAACTCACCGGAGAAGAACAAAAGTAGACCAACTTGATCTAGAAAAAAAAGAGAAACTAAAAAAAACTATAATTACTTATGCAAATCAATGAATCCCCACTCAACGTCAACAAGAATGCTTAAAAAAATATACCGAATAGGGGCCAGCAGTGTACTGATGAGAGTCGTGTCCGGCGGCTAGGGCTCACGGCGACTGCTCGGTTCGTGCTAGAATACTCGTATACTATTGAATAGAATATTTTGATTATCACCTTCATGCCTTCATTAAAAAAAAAACTGCCTTACTGGAAATTATAAGATTACACTCACCCAAAAAAAGAACATTGTATATATATCCAGAGGCAAAAGACAAGTTAGCTAGATCACCCTCCCCTCGATCACCTCACGTCTTCTCCCTCCTGAGCCTCGAGTCCTCGACGACTTCCCCCGCCATCCGCCGTTGTTGTCTGTGACTGATGAGTGACGCCACCGCCTGTTGCAACGTCGCCGCGCCATTCGCCGGGAAACGACCAATCGCCTGCCGCTAGCTACTGCTATTCTTCCAGCGGGTGGCTGTCCGCGCCAATTCTTTCCAGCACCAGACGGCTCACAAAACTTCCAGCTAGTGAATTTCGTGTGGATAGATCTGAGTGACAAATACTAACACGCAACGATTGCTGGCGTGGCGACCGAGCTTGCCGTCGGGGTGCATGCGTCGGAAACAGCGCCGGTCGCCATCTGACACGGCCAATAATCTACCATATGTCGTCAGAGACGAGGACGTAGGATAGGATGTTCCAACTAGGTAGGTTCCAATCCTGCACCGTGCGTCGATCCACCGTCGGATTGGGTGGCGCGCGGGGTGAAATCCACGCCGGACGCACACTTCTGCAGCAACGAGTCAACAGCAGCCACCGTCGGATCGGACAGGCTACCTGCTGGGGTCCCAAAGCGTACGGCTGCGGAGGAAAGACATGCACCGAGGGTAAATGCGCTGGACAGCGAGTGTATGTACGACTGTTAGCGATATATGTTTCCTTGTATAACACGATTGCGTTTGATTACAGGGTAATCTAATCATATAGCTCTTACATCCGATTGAAAGTCTTGGTTGGGACAGTTCATCCATCGTCCATACCAATCTGACTACTCACATGTCATGTGTTCATCGCTAGCGAGTATCACTCGGCCGAAGAACAGACAAGAACAGAAGGAAGAAAGAAAGCAAGAAGACGATGCCGTTCTTGATAAAAATACGAGAAGACGATGCCGTTCTGGATAAAAATACGAGTATTTTTAAATTACTTTAATTTAGAAATATGCTAGATGAATCTTGGGAAAAACTTTTGCGCAGGTAATCAAGAACACTATAGTTATACGAATTTCTAAAAGAGCAGAAACTAGCATTCCTATCTCAGTGTTCAAGACAACAACATATAATAAAGCTAACCAAGCAACGAGCGTGAGATAGGCATACCCAGATCCAGTGGAAGAAGCAGCAGCATGAGTTTTGGTGAGGTTGTCGTTCGTCATGGCGTAGTAGACGTCGTGCAATTGATGTAGACGTAGCAGAGAATCGAATGAAGAGAAAGCAGCGAGCAGTCGCGCGAACGCTCTCCAAAAACTTTATTCGTCCTCACTTGTGTAAGCCTTCAAAGACGAGAATTCCGGAGGCCTGCTCTCCGGTTCGACCATACACACGCCTCACCGGGATGGAGATCGCCAGATCCAGCAACAAACTCATTGGGTTCTATAGAGTTTTTGATTTGTCAAGGAAACGGTCGCTATTGATTTGCCATCAATTAGTGTTAACCGCAACCATTACTTACTAGTAACTAAACCGTTAATACCAGCCGTTTGTTAATGCCTTTTTCTACGAGTCGGTGCGTTTCAATTTTCGAATAGATAAAGAAAAACGCATCCGCACCCGACATGCCTGAGCACGCACGAACGCACGCGCACGCGCGCACAGCACGACACGACGAGGCGAGTAGAGCGAGCACGCGCATGTGTTGGCTCTCTCCAATTCCACAAGGGAGCTATCACGTTCCACCTTATAAAATAGTGTAACTCTATTTCAACTCTCCATGTGGGACTAAACAATTTTAGCACGTGTGCATGGGCCTTTGAGATTTTTTGATAGGAATTAATTAGAATTAAAAATTGGGCTTAGCCCGTATTAATTCCAACAATCCCCCACCAGATTCCAAATGCACATGTCAAATGGCTTGATCCACAATATTGTTTTAATATACCAGCGTTTCGATGGAGACAGATTAAGGTTGAACATCCACCTAGAACAGAAGCTACATTTATCCACAACTGCACAATGGACTAAGCCTTGAATGGGTAGTTTTGTGTGAATAAGTTTCACTTAAGTCCTTAATTGAAACTAAGCTGTCAGGCATCCCCGCGGGTTGAAGCATATAAGTCGTACTCCTGGCCTATCTATGAGCTTCCTAGAGATTACCCTATCTCATAGACTGTGACTAGCAGTCGGGCTCATATAGGTGTGTTCTTTCAAGACTGCTCTACAGGACAACATGTTTGCTTAACAAGCCACAGAACACATTAAGATAAAAATCAACATGCCATACAAATTTAGGAGAGAATTGCAACTCCAATGGAGTGAGTCTATAAAAGTACTCTCCTCCTAGTTAACCAATAGCTTGTTTCGCCAATCCTACTTCACGGGATCTCCGATCACATAGGATGGGTTACCACTATGGTTTAACTCACGTGGGTCTCAAACCCATCTCCCTCGATGCATTGTCTATCACATTCCGTGATAAACCATTTGTGAAGGGATCTGCTATATTCTTAGCTGTTTGGATATAATCCAAAGCTATTACTCTGGAGTTTCACATTTTCCTGATAGACTTTAGTCTTCTCTTCACATGTCTTGATGCCTTCATGTTATCCTTAGAACTGTTCACTTTGACGATCACAGTTTGATTGCCATAGTTCATCAGAATAGCCGGTACCGGTTTTTCAACCACCGACAAATCCATCAAGAGCTCACGAAGCCATTCGGCTTCAACAGTGGCAGTATCTAATGCTGTGAGTTCTGCTTCTATTGTTGACCTTGTTAAGATGGCCTGCTTGCAAGACTTCCGTGAAACAGCGCCACCTCTAAGTATGAAGACATATCCACTTGTGGCCTTAATCTCATCAGCATCAGATATCCAGTTTGAATTGCTATAACCCTCTAGTACCCTGGGATACCCGATATAGTGAATTTCATAGCTCATAGTACCCTTTAGATAGCGCATTACCCTCTCAAGAGCATGCTAATGGTCATCTCCTGGATTGAAAACAAAATAGCTTAGTTTGCTCACAGCAAATGAGATGCCAGGCCTGGTACCGCTAGCTAAATACATGAGTGAACCAATTATCTCGAGAATATCTCAATTTGTCTCTTGCTATTCTTCGATTCTTCCTAAGCAACATGCGAGGATCATAAGGTGTTGGAGAGGATTTGTAGTCACTATAACCAAAACAACTTAGAACCTTTTCCACATAATGGGTTTGTAACAATATAATTCCACCATCATCACCTCTCAATAGCTTGATGTTCAAGGTAACATCAACTACTCCCAGATCTTTCATCTCAAAATTCTGAATAGCTTGATGTTCAAGGTAACATCAACTACTCCCAGATCTTTCATCTCAAAATTCTGAGATAAGAAATTCTTGACCTCCTTAATCACATTAAGGTTGGTCCCAGAGATCAGTTGTCATCAACATACAGACATAGAATGACTCCCTCGCCCCCACCATGGCGATAATACACACATCTGTCAGCTTCATTCACAATAAAGCCTGCAGATGTTAAAATTCTGTCGAACTTTTCATGCCACTGCTTACGTGCTTGTTTAAGACCATACAAAGATTTCAGCAACTTGCACACATTTCCTTCTTGACCATTTACTACAAATCCATCCGGTTGTTCCATGTAAATTTTCTCGTCCAACTCTCCATTTAGGAAAGCCGTCTTAACGTCCATCTGATGAACGAGAAGACTGTGTGAGGCAGCCAGAGATAGTAGCACTCGAATAGTGGTCAATCTAGCCACATGTGAATAAGTATCAAAGAAATCTTCGCCTTCCTTTTGGGTATAACCCTTGGCCACAAGCCGTGCCTTGTACTTCTCGATGGTACCATCAGGCCTAAGCTTCTTTTTGAATACCCACTTACATCCTACAGGTTTACAACCATAAGTACTCTTAGTGATCTCCCAAGTTCCATTAGAGATAATGGAATCCATTTCACTATGAATTGCTTCCTTCCAGTATTCCGCATCTGGAGAAGCATATGCTTGAGAAATTGTATTTGGAGTATCATCCACAAGGTACACAATGAAATCAGGACCAAAAGACTTTGCAGTCCTTTGCCTTTTACTCTTCCTCAGAGTTTCATTGTCTTCCTCCTTAGGAATTTGCTTGGAGGTTTGCTCAAAATATTCCATTGGAAAGACAGATTCAGGAGTTGTATCAGGCTCTTGATTCGATGAACTAGGCATATCTTTCATCAGAAAAATATCCTCAAAGCATGTAGCATCTCTGGACTCCATAATTATATTGACATACACGTCAGGTACTCCAGATTTCACCACTAGAAATATATATCCAATGCTATGGTGCACATAGCCTATAAAGGCGCAATCCATGGTTTTTTGTCCAAGCTTACGCTTTTTGGGAATTGACACATTGACTTTCGCCAAACAACCCTAAGTGCGCAAGTATGAAAGTGATAGTCTTTTCTTCTCCTATTGTTCATATGTGGTTATATCTTTATTCTTTGTGGGAATCCTGTTTAGGACATGACATGAAGTCAATATAGCCTCCCCCACCATGCTTTAAAAAGACCTGCTGTGTCTAACATGGTGTTAACCAAATCAATTAGAGTGCGGTTCTTTCTTTCAGCAACCCCGTTTGACTGGGGTGAATAGGGAGGCATCCTCTCATGGATTATACCACGTTCCTCACAGAATAAATTGAACTCATTAGAAAAGTACTCAGCGCCACGATCAGACCTAACCCTTTTGATTTTCATTTCATGTCGGTTCTCAGCTTTTGCCTTATAGATTTTAAAGTAGTGAAGAACTTCATCTTTAGTTTTCAAAAGATACACATAGCAGAACTTAGTGGAGTCATCAATCAAAGTCATGAAATGTCGGGACCCAAAAATGCAATTCTGGACCCTCTGTGTATTCCGCACTAGTCCATAATCACGCTAGCGCACACAGTATCAATATAGATGAATTTTGATCCACACAAGACGATTTAATATAATAAATGACTAATTTGAATAGTAAATAATGGTTTTGACTTTATAGTCGAGTTCACATTTATTAAGCAATGCAGGGCTGACAATAGATAAAATAGCAGCGGAAAGAAAATAAACTCCAGCGGAATCCCATCAATTCACCACAGGCAACTGAATGGGATTGAGACCCTAACGATCGACACCTTCGTAGAACTCCTTCTCAAATGCAGGCGAAGACTCCTCCACTTCTGTTGATTGTTTGAAGGAAGTATGAGTACACAACCGTACTCGCAAGTCATACCACAGAATGTAATTTATAAATGATGGCTTATTCCAAAGGAATGACTTCTGTGGTTCTTTTGCAGAAATGCAATATTTGCAATTGAATACAAATAATAGATTGAAAACATAATTCAAAACAAATAAAAAATATTAATTTATCATTTGATTTCACAAAGGACACATATTCTAAACAAGTTATTCACATAGCCATATGACTTAGATCACACAGCTCTATTCCCCAAAGGTTTTATGAAAATCTACCCCTCGTGTGAAATCCCCGAGCATGTCCATGACCGCAGACGCGACTATTCGAATAGATTGATTAAAACACTCTGCAAAGGTTGTACACTTTACCCACAAGATATAGTCAGTGTAGCTAGCAGCCATAACAAAACCTTTCAGAAACTTCATCTCAAATATTGACACAGCGTTTGGGTACAACACACACCGTTGGACAGGGATGCGGCGAACCATCCTGCGATGTGATAAACACACCTCCAGCCCATCACACAGCTTAACTTACAACCTGAGTTGTCAATGGCAATATTCTATAACCTACTAAGTTAGGCCAGTCCCATACCAGGCATGTGGTTGTACAGTAAGGTTAAGTTCAATGGCGCACAAAGTTAAGTTCTTAATTGACTAAGGCAAGACTTTCTATTTCTAACTAAGTCACACAGATTATCATTCTCAGCACATAGCTCCACCAATCACACAGAATACACCACTTGTCTCAGTCTAAATCTTTTCTCACCCTATTAATTAAATGCAACACATGTCACCAACGAGTAATAGCGCTACAACGCACATAGATTCATCACACAGTTCCATAATTACTTAGTCAGGTTTATAATTGCAACTCACATAGAATGATGACTCGTGGCATGGCTAAGCAATCTACTCGTATCTAACCAACCCACGTTGGTGCTACGATAATACCAACTAATAATGAACCAACCTAGGGTGACAAAAGATCATGGCATACAATAGACAAGGTAGATATAACAATTTGGATTAATAACTTAATCCAAAAGCATTTAAATAAATACTTTAAATAGAATGCAATACATTGAAACAAAGTATTTTAAAAATTAGGTTCAATGTGATCAAAGGTATAACTTTCCTTGGAATAGGTATAGGTACTAGTCTTGATCTTTGTCGGGACCCAAATATGTAAATCTGGACCCTCTGTGTATACTGCACTAGTCCAGATCACGCTAGTACACACAATGTCAATATGGATAAAATATCACCTCCATATAACGAAATAATAAATAAACGAGTACTTTGAATAACAAATAACTGTTGTGACCTTAAGGTTGAGTTTTACATTTATTAAGCCATTCAAGGCTGACAATAAAGAATTAAACCGCGGTGGAAACAAAGTAAACTCCAGCGGAATCCCATCAATTTACCACATGCAACTGACTGGGATCGAGACCCTAACTATCAACCTTCGCAGAACTCCTCTTCAAAAGCAGGCGATGACTCTTTCACTTCTGTTGATTGATTATAGCAAGTGTACTCGCAAGTCACACCACAGAATACAATTTATAGATGATAGCTTATTCCAAAGTAATGGCTTCTGTGGTTCTTTTGCAGAAATACAACATTTGCAGTTGAATACAAGTAATAGATTAAAAACATAATTCAAAACAAATAAATAATAATAATTTATCATTTGATTTCACAAAGACACACAGTCTAAACAGGTTATTCACACAGCCATATGACTTAGATCACACAGCTCCCTTCCCAATGTTTTATGAAAATCTACCCCTCATGTGAAATCCCCGAGCATGTCCATAATCGCGGACGCGGCTATTCGAATAGATTGATTAAAACTCTGCAGAGGTTGTACACGTTACCCACACGATACAATCAGCGTAGCTAGCACTGACCACCTTTCAGAGACACATATTTCTGTTAAAACTGGAGTTGGAGGTGGAAATTGCACCTGAACATTTGGGGGTGCTCATGCCTCATGTCGCACTGCATTCTGGATTGCAGCTCCCCTGGTTGGGGCTGCCAGTATTCCCCCTTCTTCTCTGGCCAGGATCACCAAGGGCGGCAGCGCATTTCCATTCAAAGCTTTCTTCCCCATCCTTTGGTCTTGATGGACTTGTCCAATCGACTCCATTGACATGGTCACCTTTAATTGCATCTCTTCAATCTTCGCTCCCTGGTTCTCCAATCGCTGATCTACCACCGCTATGTGTTCCTTCATCTCTTCTCATGTCGTTCTCATCTCCCCTTTAGAAACTCTATCAGCCATTCCTTCCATCGCTGTCACCACTTGACGAACTTGAATCCCTTACTTAGCGGTGCCATGGTGTCTAGATCCCCAAGCCGACCGAACCTCGGTTCAGGAATTACAGCAACCACCCGAAGACAGTCACACGGTTCAGGAATTACAGTAACCACCCGAAGACAGTCACACCCCTTTCCCTTGGAATTTTACCAGTCAACGCCACGAGAAACTCCAGAACAATCCACCGGATCGACTAGGCTCTGATACCAATATGTCATGTGTTCATCGCTAGCAAGTTTCACTCGGTTGAAGAATAGACAAGAACAGAAGGAAGAAAGATGCAAGAAGAAAATATTGTTCTCTTTTCGATAATCTGTTGAATTTACACAGTGTGTGTATCTATAATGCTATGTCCACCAATTATATTACATGGGCTAGGACCTCTTGTTTCCTTCTACGCTTAATTGCGGCCCAATTCAATTAGCCACCGATTACTTACACGCCACTTAGCCCTTAGCGCCCGAGTCGTCATCTGCTGTCTTCTACCTTATCGACTCTGGTGGCATCACATCATGCCACGCCCTACCACTAGTTCATTATCGCGCATGGCTGGTCGTCCGGACGCAAAAAAACAATTTCTGCTATAGGCTATAAGCGAGCTCACACCCGTAGGCCACATCGGTGCCCTTCTTCCCTCTCGCATCTTCCTCCTCTGATTTTCCCCAATACTCTCCTCCCACACTTCTCCTCCTCAACCCCATGTCCTCCTAGATTCCTCTCCATACCCCTTCTCTACTTGAGCCAGGGAGGTCACAGAATCGTGGTGGCACACTGGACGGCGTTCGGAGGAGCCGCAGCGCCCGACCAACCACGGAAGTGAGGATGAGTTGCAGATGAAGCTTGATAAGGAAATGGAGATGATCCTCAACGAGATCCCTCTCCTCCACCACTGTGGCGACCTCTCGAATTCCCGATAGCAGCGATGCCGAAGAAGAGTCGGCTGAGGTTCCGTCGACTTCCACCATGGCCGACGGAGGGAGTTGGCGGCGTCGCTGCTCCGATCCCGTGACTGCCTAGATCCAAAACGAGGAGAGCCAGTCCACCATGCATGGGCATTGGAGGTCGCTGTATTCGCATGCAGGCTGTCGCCCAGACGTATCTGAGCCCCAAGCAGTAGTAGAGGAAGAGGATCGAGCTTCGAGCACCGCTACCTCCATGTGCTCAAGCCCAGCCGTGGGAAGGGGTGTGGCATGGATTCTTCTCTCTCTCTCTCTCTCTCTCTGGTTGTTGTATCGTTGTTCCAAAAATATTGCAACAATTATTTTAAGATGTTTTCACTGTTATTTTTAAATGTTGCAATTTTGATTGTTGCATCTTTGTTCGAAAAATATTGAAATAATTATTTTCGGATGTTTCGCTGTTAGTTTCAAATATTGAAATGTTGTGACATCGCTTATTGTTGTAGCCCCTCCACCATTTGATTGTTGTATCATTGTTCCAAAAATATCACAACAATTATTTTTGGATGTTTCCACTGTTGTTTTCAAATGTTGTAACAATTATTTTTGGATGTTTCAAAAAATGTGACATCGATATTTATTTGTTTGGACCATTGAGATGAATTTGAATGAGAAATCTTGATTCCCATGGGCGAGTTTGAAGAACTCGCCCGACGAATGAGATTGGATGGGGGAGAAGGGGTTTTGGGCAGATTTTGTTGTGTTAGGGGTGTGTGATGTTGCGTTGGATTCCCTTTCGCTTGTTTTGGGAGGATGCGTTGAGATCGGATGGCTGAAGCGCTAGATCGTACGGCAATGCGCAGCTTACGACGCTAGCGCTCGGATCGTACGTCTGAATGCTAGTCGCGTCCTTGATTATAATTGATATCTTATAGATATGATTGATCATGTAATCACATATAATCCTGTGTAATGAATGATGTTTCCTTGCGACTTGTACTATTGCCGATCCGACAATTGCCATAAACATGAGCGCTCGACATTGTTACTGCCGTGCGGTGCATGTTCCAAACCTGGCTCCTCCTTTCTACATGGTATCAGATTGGTGAACCGATCTGGCACACCATTCCTTTCTTCCGCTTCCGCAACGAGCACTAGTCTCACCACCTCTGCCTTCGACGCTTGGTGGGTGCAGGTTTATGTATAGGCTCAATCTGGGTAGGATTGAGGCCCAGTGGTTATTTTGGAAGTCGCCCAAGTCAGTTAAGGACCGGTCTTCGAGCCGCATCTTGCTAAGCCACATCGTACAACCACATGTACTGTATGGGCAGGACCTGGCTAAATAATTTGTAACATTCCATCGTAGTTGTGCCATTTTGGTGTGTAGGTGTCGGTTAGACATTATTCTCACATGGCGCAAGAAGGGGCTTGAGTCCGGCGGGTGGTTAGCCCAATGGAAGCGAAACCTTAGTGAGGCAAGGCTACGTTGGGATGGCGCATTGTAAAAGCCTTCACACGTGCTCTAGACTGCTTACCTAAGGTAGTGAGCAGTGGGATCGACGGATGCCAAATAAACTAGAGAATTCATGTCTTGTGGGTAAAGTTGTACAACCTCTGCAGAGTGTAAAACTATTCGAATAGCCGTGTCCACGGTCATGGACATGCTGAGCAAAGCCACTCAAAGTTAGACTTTGATTTTGTTTTAAAAATGATTTTTGCAAATGATTTGAGGATGGTTAATCCTTGTGGTAAAATTGGGCGGTTAGCCATGTGATAGGAGGGTATCCATCACCATGTTTCATATGGAGGTTATCCTACTATAAAACTTGAGAATTTATAAAAATAAATTTTAGTTATAGAATAACTGCTTTGGAACTTAGTAACAAATATTTAAAGAAAACATTGCTTTACGCAAATTCAACCAATAAACCTTGCTTTGATATATCCATGCATGCATTAACTCTGTTATTGGGTGTAACTTGCGAGCACGGTAGTTGTGCTCACCCTTGCTTCATGCAAATAAATTTCAAAGGAGAAGGACTTCGGATCTCGATGACTAGGCCGCTACCCCAGTCGATTGCATGTGGCAGATCAGCTGGACTCCACTACTTCTTCGTCTTCCGCTGTGTTTGTTTAATGTTGGCTTGTAAGCCTTTCTTGTAATCAACTCTGATATTTATTAATAAAGTTATGCGATTTATGGATGTTACCATATCTGTTTACTGTGTGAACTAGCTACTGATCATGGGACTAGTTCAGAAATACACAGAGGATTCTGGGGTGTTACTCCCGGGTCCGACATGAACCTACAGGGTCACACACTTAATAGGTTGGAACAAACCAGTAGGGACACGATTCGTCAAACATGTTCAGATAGGATCCATCATGGGCACTATGATGCTTGAGGCTATTGGGACGGAAAAGATTCACGTAATAGACAAGACGCACGAAAGTCGTGAGTTGAGTTGTTCCTCCGAAAACCTAGCCACCATCTTCTTGAGATCCCTACCGTACGAGTTGGTGCTCGCACACCGGTGTACAGTTGTTCCTTCCCTAGACAAGTGGATACCGTAGAGGTGCTACTGCGGTTGTTGTTAAGCTAAAGGACGATCAGCGACCTTGGTGAGGAACCCGATTGGTTGCTGGAGGAGACGATCGACTACAAAGACGATCGACTTCGTTGGACGATCGACTACGGCCACTACTTTGATGCGCTCTTTGTTGGATCAGACTGCTCCAACTCTTCTTCACTGCATTGTGCATCTGGTGGTAACGATCTGTGATCTCTTGCTAGCATGGTATCCTGGTTTACGTGGTAGAATTTTTGAATTGTCAGCTAGTGTAGCCTACCCATATCCCTTCAGTCATGGGATCAATCCGTCCTCGTCTCCACCATGAACAACCAATCCATGCAGCAGACCCTGCTATTCGGTGGCTCGGTCATGGATATCGGGGCCAATTCCCACACGGCCTCGGATGATGGTATCCTCTCTTCCTCCTGCCGTTTAAATTTCCCATCTCGTGTCACCGTTGGGAATGGATCCTCCATTCCCATTCTTCGTGCTAGTCACACGTATCTTTGCACACCCACACATATTTTCTTCTTCATAATGTTCTTGTTGTTCCCGCTCTAGTCAAAAACCTTATTTCTGTATGTCAATATATTCGTGTTCCATCGAATTTGACTCCTTTTGTTTCACTGTCAAAGACCATCCAACCAAGAGAGAGAGATTATGTGCTACAATAGTGATGGCGACCTCTACACCGTCCACAACATTGCTCCCACGATGTCTTCCCATGCTCTTTTGTCCACCACCACCACATTCGGAGTCTAGCGTCGTCATTTGGGGCACCCTGGACGCAACATCATTTCTTCTCTACGGAAATAGCCTTTTATTTCTGTAATAAGGCAGGCACCTCTCTTGTCACGCCTCTCGTGTTGGCAAGCATGTTCCTTTGCCATTCTCTAGTTCTAGCTCATCCACCGTCACTCCTTTTCAGTTAATTCACTGCGATCTTTGGACATCGCATGTACTTCGTACTTCCAGATTTCAATAATATGTCATTCTGATTGACGATTTCTCTCATTTTTAATGGTCCTTTCCACTTCGCAAGAACTCCGAGGTCATTGAAAATCTTGCAACCTTTGATGTGTATGTTCAAACCCAGTTTGGTCTCCCCCCTTCAGCCCATTCAGGAAGAAAACGACACATAATTCGTTAACTCCATGTTGCTGGACTTATGTTGTCGCAATGGCATACACCTCTGTCTTTCTACAATGTCATTCGCACGCTCCTTTTCCAAGAAACTCTCCTACGACCATCTCCGTGTGTTTGGGTGTCTCTGTTACCCTAACGTGACCTCCGCCTTGGCTCACAAACTTTCTCCCCGCTCCACAACATGTGCCTTTCTTGGCTACCCTAGCTCTCATAAGGGGTACCATTGCCTTGATTTCGCTACCAAATGGGTCATCATCTCCTGTCATGTTGTATTTGATGGGCGTCTATTTCCTTTTGAATCAAGCAGCCCTCCTGCCGTAATCCACACTACCCTTGCAGCGCCCCCTGCCATGGCATTATTTTTGATTTGCCAGCTAGCGTAGCCTACCTGTATCCCTTCAGTGGTATCAGAGCCATCCTGCATAGTTTTTGATCTAGATCGGTCGCATATACTAGATATGTGGCAGTAGTAGATTGGATCTATTACTGGTTGGGTCTGGCAATCTAGATCGGTTCATATGGATGGAACAGTCTAGACACTGGTTGATGAGATCGATCAGTGTTCAGTGATAGTAGATGATTTTACGAGGAGGTATGAGCTAAAAGGACCAGATGATTTACTCGACTTATTTTCGACTGCCTTGCATGAAACTCCGACCGGTCGGAATTCCGCCATCGGGGTATGCCGCAATGTGTGGTCGTATCAAGGCAGTGATCAGATTGGTTCGAAATAGGGTTAATATGATTAATCCGATGATTTCCAAGGCTCAGTTACATTAATAAGATTCATGTCCCCAAAAAAGTTTCTGAGAGCGCTTCCCTCAACCAGCGAGGGGTGCTGCCCCTTCGAACCCCGCCCGCTAATCGGCTAGCGGGACCACTGTGGTCGTAGCTGCGTTATATGGTATTATGTATTCATGTCACCTGGTAGAATTGGATTCTATGCATAACTCATTTTTGCAGGGATTGATGTGAATAGTATGATCCATTGTGTATGTGATACACGAATGGATTTCTCATGGTCTGCGTGTCATGTTGTGAGATAGCCATCGAGCTACATATTATTGTATAACGGTCTGCGTACCGACATGTGATGCTTGATATTCTCGTCTGTAATTCATTACTAGCTTTTAGGAGTAATTGTTTAGTAGATGAATGTGGTTGGAGACTTCAAGCATGATGGTCGAAGGACAGGAAGCATTAAGATAGAGATCGTCATGATAAGGGACATACTATTTCACAGTTTAATTTGATTATCTGTGAATGTTTATTCCTGTCATGCTATTTGATCATATTTTTCATTAGATGTTTTAACATGGTAGAATTGTATACCTTAAGAAAAATTAAGTTAATTTGATGCCTTTCCAATTGCTATCTTAATAAGATTTTGATCGTTAATTGGTAGGTCTGCCAAAATAGAGTGTCATTGACTATCTTAATAAGATGGGGTGGGTGTGGGACACCTATATGCATAGTATTGGTTTAACTTGATAAGGCTATCAAAAGGGTTTTGGGCCTTGGGGCATAGTATTGTTGGTTGCCAGGGCATAGAGATGCCGCCCAATAAACAATAGTCATATGTGATATGATTGGCAAGAGATTGTCTACCTAAAATCACTAGCTTTCTAGCAGTGATGCTAAAGCTCAATAGGACTTAATGATTTTTTTGATCTTGAACTTACTATATGATGTTTGAGGGAAACATGGTTTAGAACATATAGTGGGAGTATCTTTTATTGAATGTTGATGATTAAGTTCGACCAGGTATGGACTGGTAATATAGTGATACAACTAGATCCAGACTAGTTGTATAGTGATATGACCAGATCCAGTTTAGTCCAGACTAGTTGTAGAGTGATACAAGCGAGTCCAGACTAGTCGTATGATGATACGATTGGATCCAGACTAGTCGTATGGAGATACAAGCTAGTCGTAGACTGGTCGAACACGACCACCAACATGAGTGTCTAATAAAAGATCTTACATAAAATAGTACTGAATCTTTGCATATATTTCTATTGTAGATCATAGCACCTACTACTTCTTCTAGACCTACCTTTTATTTGCGATCTATTCTTGACTGATTTCGTAATTTGAGAGTTGTTCTCAAATAAGAAAAGCAGGAATATGTACTAGAGGGTCCTCGGAAGAGAAATTGCAAGAAGTACTTAGCAAAGATGAAAAATAACAAGGGAAGTAAGACTTCCAGTTCAGGTATAAATGTTATAGAAATTAATCTTACCACTTCTCCTACCAGTTTTTGGGTATTTGATACCAGATCGGTTGCTCATATTTGCAATTCGATGCAAGGACTGATAAGGAATAGAAGTTTGGCAAGAGGAGATGTAAATCTTCATGTGGGCAATGGAGCAAGAGTCGTTGCATTAGCTATTGACACTTTGCCATTAGCTCTACCCTCAAGATTAGTTATGGAACTAAATAATAATTATTATGTTCCAGCCTTAAGCAAAAATATTATTTCTGCTTTCTATTTTGGAGCAGTAGGTTATGAGTTCATAATAAAGAACAATTGTTGTTCAATTTATTTTGAAAATATGCTTTATGGCCATACTCTATTAGTGAATGGATTGTATGTTTTCAATCTTGAGGATGAGCCCATCTATAAAAATAAATGCTAAGAGACTTTGACCTAATAATTTGAATCTCACTTTTATTTAGCATTATCATCTATGCCATATAAATGAGAAGTACATGATGAAGCTCCATAAAGATGGTCTTTTAAACTCATTTGGTTTTGAATCATTTGAAACATGTGAATCTTGTTTACTTGGCAAGATGGCGAAGGTGCCTTTCACGGCTAGAGGTGAGAGGGCAAGTGACTTATTGGTTCTTGTACATACATATGTATGTGGCCCAATGAGCACTTCGGCGAGAGGTGGTTTTCAGTACTTTATAATATTTACTGATGATTTCAATAGATATGACTATGTTTACTTGACGAGACATAAGTCGGAATATTTTGAAAAGTTCAAAGAATTTCAGAATGAAGTGCATAATCAACTTGGCAAGACAATCAAATGTCTACGATCTAATCGTGGAGATGAATATTTGAGCCATGAATTTGGTGATCATTTAAAGAAATATAGAATTGTTCTACAACTTACTCCGCTGGTGACACCTCAATAGAATGGGGTGTATGAACGATGGAACCGAACATTATTGGACATGGTTTGGTCAATGATGAGCTAATCTGATCTTCCAATGCAATTCTAGGGATATGCTCTAGAAATAGCAGCTTTCACTTTAAATAGGGTTCCATCAAAAACTATAGAGAAGACATCATATGAGATATGGACTAGGAAGAGTCCTGGATTGTCTTTTCTCAGGGTATAGGGTTGTGAGGTATATGTCAAACGTTTCACATCTGATAAACTCATACCCAAGTCCGATAAGTGCTTCTTTGTGGGGTATCTTAATGAAACTAAAGGATATTATTTTTATAATCGGGTTGATAACAAAATGTTTGTTGCCCGAGATGATGTCTTTTTAGGATAGAGTTTCTTTCCAAAGGAGTCAATGGGAGCAAGGTGCAACTCAAAGAAATTCGGGAACCATCTGAAAATATTTCAACTCCTACTGAACCTCTACAGGATGAACAAGATGTTGTTGAACCTGTATATGAGGTAGCAACACCATGTAGATCTAAAAGGCCACGTCAATTGCCTATAAGGTATGGACATGATGTTTTTATTATTGAATAATGATGAGCCTAAGACTTATACCGAAGCGATGATGGACCCAGACTCTGAGTTATAGCTTGAAGCCATGAGATCCGAAATAAAGTTCGTGCATGATAATCAAGTTTGAAACTTGGTTGATACACCTGATGGTATTACGACCATTGAGTGCAAATGAATTTTTAAGAAAAAGATAGATATGGATGAAAATATTTACATTCATAAGGCACGGCTGGTCGCAATGGGTTTCAAACAAATTAAAGGTGTTGATTATGATGAAACCTTCTCGCCTGTCGCGATGCTTAAATCTATCTGGATCATTCTAGCCATTGTTGCGTATTTTGATTATGAGATATGGCAAATGGATGTCAAAGCGGCTTTTCTAAATAGAAACCTAAGTGAGGATGTGTACATGACATAGCCTGAGGGTTTTGTCGATCCAAAGGAAGCTAGAAAGGTATGCAAGCTTAAGAAATCCATCTATGGATTAAAGCAAGCATCTCGGGGTTGGAACATTCGTTTTGATGAAGTGGTTAAAGGGTTTGATTTCATCAAGAACGAATAAGAACCTTGTGTTTACAAGAAGTTTAGTGGGAGCAAGCTTGTGTTTCTGATCTTGTGTGTGGATGACATACTACTAGTCGAAATGATATTTCTATTCTTGAATCTGTTAAAACTTCATTAAGAAATAGTTTCTCAATGAAAGATTTAAGAGATGCATTATATATTCTTGGTATAAGAATCTATAGAGATATATCTAAAATGCTAATTGGATTAAGCCAGGATATGTACATTGACAAGGTGTTGAAACGGTTTAACATGCAAGATTCTAAGAAAGGTTTGTTGCCCATGTCACCGTGGTATTGATCTTAGCAAGACTCAGTCCTACGACCACTGATGAGCGAGACAAAATGAGTAGAATTCTATATGCTTCAGCTATCGAATCTATCATATTTGTCATGCTATGTACACGACCAGATGTGTCATTTGCTCTAAGTGTTATGAGCAGATATCAGTTGGATCCAGGTGTAGGTCACTGGATAGCAGTCAAGAATATCCTTAAGTACTTGATAACGACTAAAGATGCATTCCTTATGTATGGTGGTGAAGAAGATCTGGCCGTAAATGGTTACACCGATGCTAGCTTCCAAACCGACAAGGATGATTTCAGATCGCAATCAGGGTTTGTGTTTTCTTTGAATGGAGGAGCATTAAGCTAGAAGAGTTCGAAGTAGGGAACGGTTGTTGATTCTATAATAGAGGTTGAGTACATTGTAGCTTCAGAAGCTGCAAAAGAGGTCGTATGGATTAGAAAGTTCATTTATGAACTGGGTGTGGTTTCGAGTGCTTCTAATCCAATGGATCTCTATTGTGATAATAATAGAGCCATTGCATAAGCTAAGGAACCTAGATCGCATCAAAAGTCCAAGCACATACTTTAGCGATATCACATTATTCGTGAGATCATTGAGAGAGGTGATGTGAAGATATGCAAAGTACACATGGATTTGAATATTATTGATCCATTGACAAAGTCTCTCCCGCAACCTAAGTATGATGCGCACACAAGGGCAATAGGTATAAGATACCTATATGATTGACTCTGGTGCAAGTTCGACCAGGTATGGACTGGTCGTATAGTGATACGATCAGATTCAGGACTAGTCGTATAGTGATACGATCAGATCCAGACTAGTCGTATGGAGATATGAGCTGGTCGTAGACTGGTCAAACATGACCAAGTGCACACAAAAGCTATGGGTATTCGATACCTATTTGATTGACTCTAGTGCAAGTAGGAGACTGCTGGTGATATGCCCTAGAGGCAATCATAGAGATGATTGTATCACGTCTATGTTTATATGGTATTGAATAAGTGTTATTCTATTCCTTGAATGAATCATCAATTATAAAGATTAACGAGTATGTGACTTGTTGGTGAAGATCTTTTAACTTATGATGATGTCGTTCTAAATGTATCCCTGATCGGATATCACTGGTCGAAACACTAGTGACTCTATCGACACGCACATGTATTGATTGTTGGTGAAGCTCTTCGTTGGACCAGACTGCTCCAACTCTTCTTCCGCTGCACTACGTGTCTGGTGGTAACGATCTGTGATATCTTGCTTGCATGGCATCCTCGTCTCCGCCATGAACAACCAATCCATGCAGTAAATCCTGCAGTTCGGTGGCTCGGTCATGGATAGCAGCGCCAATTCCCACATGGCCTCGGATGATGGTATCCTCTCTTCCTCCTGACGTTTAAATTTTCCCTCTCGTGTCACCGTTGGGAATGGCTCCTCCATTCCCATTCTTCGTGCTAGTCACACGTATCTTTGCACACCCCACATATTTTCTTCTTCATAATGTTCTTGTTGTTCCCTCTCTAGTCAAAAACCTTATTTCCGTACATCAATATATTCGTGTTCCATCGAATTTGTCTCCTTTCGTTTCACTGTCAAGGACCATCTAACCAAGAGAGAGAGATTATGTGCTACAATAGTGATGGCGACCTCTACACCGTCCACAACACTGCTCCCACGATGTCTTCCCATGCTCTTTTGTCCACCACCACCACATTCGGAGTCTAGCGCCGTCATTTGGGGCACCCTGGACGCGACATCATGTCTTCTCTACAGAAATAGCCTTTTATTTCTTGTAATAATGCAGGCACCTCTACTTGTCATGCCTCCCGTGTTGGCAAGCATGTTCATTTGCCATTCTCTAGTTCTAGCTCGTCCACCGTCACTCCTTTTCAGTTAATTCACTACGATCTTTGGACATCGCATGTACTTCGTACTTCCAGTTTTCAATACTATCTCATTTTGATTGATGATTTCTCTCATTTTTAATGGTCCTTTCCACTTCACAAGAAGTCCGAGGTCATTGAAAATCTTGCAACCTTTGATGTGTATGTTCAAACCCAGTTCGGTCTCCCCCCCTTCAGCCCATTCAGGAAGACAACGACACATAATTCGTTAACTCCATGTTGCTGGACTTATGTTGTCGCCACGACATACACCTCCGTCTTTCTACAATGTCATTCGCACGCTCCTTTTCCAAGCACACATGCCACCTTGTTAATGGACTAAAGCTCTAGCCACCGCCACATACCTTCTCAACCATCGTCCATCCAAGTCCATAAATTTCCATCCCGTTTGAGCTTCTACACAACAAGAAACTCTCCTACGACCATATTCGTGTGTTTGGGTGTCTCTGTTACCCTAACGTGACCTCCGCCTCCGCTCACAAACTTTCTCCCCGCTCCACGGCATGTGCCTTTCTTGGCTACCCTAGCTCTCATAAGGGGTACCGTTGCCTTGACTTCACTACCAAATGGGTCATCATCTCCCGTCATGTCGTATTTGATGGGCGTCTATTTCCTTTTGAATCAAGCAGCCCTCTTGCCGCAATCCACACTCCCCTTGCAGCGCCCCCTATCGTGGCATCATCTTCTATTACCACGGCAGCCCCTGTCCCTCCAGCATCGTCTGGTCATGTTCCTCTTGCCTATCCAGTTGCTCGACTAGCTCCTGGAGCGCACACCATGATCACACATGCCAAGTCTGGACTTGTCTTTCCTGTGGACCGGTTGAACCTCTCCGCTATGATGTCTTCTATTTCTCTTATTCCGAAGACCTCTCGCAGCGCTCTTTAGGACCCCCACTGGTGTCGAGTCATGTCCGATGAGTACCAGGCCCTCATGGTTAACAACACCAGGTCCCTTGTCCCTTGCCCCCATGGTGCTAATGTGGTCACTAACAAATGGATCTTCAAGCATAAGTTCCATTCCGATGGTTCCCTCTCTAGATACAAGGCACAGTGGGTTGTCCATGGTTACTCCCAATAACTGGGCATTAACTACGATGAGACTTTTAGTCTTGTTGTCAAGCCATCTACAATCCATTTGGGTTGTCCTCAGTCTCGCCATCTCTTGTTCCTGGCCAATCCATTAGATCGATGTTAAAAATGTTTTTCTTCATAGCACCCTTGATGAGACAGTCTTTTATCAACAACCAACTGGCTTCATTGATCCCACTCACCATCAACATGTTTATCATCTTCATAAATCTCTCTGTGACCTTAAACA
The DNA here is from genome assembly GCA_036346395.1 of Hsuehochloa calcarea. Lineage (NCBI taxonomy): Eukaryota > Viridiplantae > Streptophyta > Magnoliopsida > Poales > Poaceae > Hsuehochloa > Hsuehochloa calcarea. The sequence goes on from CM070600.1 coordinate 22,209,371, forward strand.
AGCCCCTCATGCTTGGTACCAACAATTTGCTATGTACATCCGCACGTTAGGCTTCGTTGCTTCATCCTCAAATAACTCTCCTTTTGTGTTCAAGTGTGGTTCTGACATTGTGTACCTTCCTTTATATGTTACGACATCATCCTGATCGACTCTTCTACCACCTTAGAGGGACGTCTTATCCACTATCTTCATGTCGGGTTCACCATGACCGACCTTGGTGATATTCACCACTTTCTCGAGATTGACATGACTCGCACACCCGATGGCTTGTTCTTGTCTCAATGTCAATACGCCACTGACTTACTTCATCGTGCTGGTATGCTGAAGTGTCACGCCACTACCACACCTGTGGGCACACGGGCCAAGCTGTACACCACTGACGGGTCCTTTGTTGCCAACCCATCCGAGTGTCAGAGTCTCGTTGACTCACTCCAGTATCTCCCTTTGACGTGTCCTGACATCGCGTACACTGTTCAATAGGTCTGCTTGCATATGCATGTTCCCAAGGAGCCGGCACCTTGCCCTCATCAAGCACATTTTATGCTATGTTAAGGGCATCATTGACCACGGCCTACAACTTCATGCTTCTTCGACGGACACTTTGACTGCCTACTCCGACGTCGACTGGATAGGTTGCTCGAACTCCCGCCGCTCTACATCCGGTTAATGTGTCTATCTTGGTGACAATTTGGTCTCTTGGTCATCGAAGCGGTAGACTACAGTCTCTCGTTCGAGCGCCGAGGCGAAGTATCGTGTCATTGCTCACATCGTCGCCGAGTGTTGCTGGCTCCGACAGCTCCTCCAGGAACTTCATCATCCTTTGCCCTCGATCGCCGTGGTCTACTATGATAATGTCAACGCCATCTACATGTCGTCTAATCTGGTACAACATCACTGCACCAAACACATAGAGATTGACATCCACTTCATTCGGGAGAAAGCGTCCATTGGTCATGTTTGTATGCTGCATGTACCGTCTTCCATCCAATTTACCGACATCATGACTAAAGGGCTTCCAACTCAGCTGTTCCATGAATTTCGTTCCAGTCTCTGCGTTCGGTAGCCTCACGATTCCTTATATAACGATCGTGTTTGATTATGATTGATATCTTGTAGATATGATTAATCATGTAATCACATTAATCCCATGTAATTAATGCAGTTTGCTTGCGGCTTGTATAACACAATTGTGTTTGATTAATGATTGATATCTTGTAGATATTACTGATATCATGTAATCGCATGTAAATATGTAACCCCGTGTAATTAATGCCGTTTCCTTGCGGCTTGTACTGTTGCTGATCCAGCAACTGCTATAAACATGAGCGTCCGGCACTGTTGCTGGCGTGTGGTGCATCTTCCAAACCTGGCTCATCCTTTCTACAAGTACTCATCGGTGGCGCTTCTGTTTGTTGCGCGCTTGTGGTGGTGGTGTGCTGCCGCTGGTGAGTAGAGCGATCTAGTCTGCCTCCGGCCATGGCTGGCGCCAGGAAGCTGCAGGAGAGGGTGCCCCTCCGGAGGACAAGGTGGATTCTGGCCGACTTCGTCGTGCTCTTCCTCCTTCTCGCCCTCCTGGCCCGCCGCGCCGCCTCCCTGCTGCGCGGCGAGCGCGGCGGCGCGGTGTGGATCGCCGCATTCGTCTGCGAGGCGTGGTTCACGTTCGTGTGGATCCTCAATATGAACAGCAAGTGGAGCCCCGTCCGGTTCGACACGTACCCTGAAAACCTCTCAGAAAGGTGCTCAGCATGCACATGTCGTAGAAGTTCTTGCGATTTTGTGTCTGAAAAAAAAAGATTTTCCTTTTTTTTATTCTTGCTTTTACCAATACGTAGGATCGACAAGCTTCCAGCGGTGGACATGTTCGTGACCACGGCGGACCCGGGGCTGGAGCCGCCGGTGATCACGGTGAACACGGTGATCTCGCTTCTCGCCGTGGACTACCCGGCCGTCGACAAGCTGGCGTGCTACGTCTCCGACGACGGCTGCTCGCCGGTGACGTGCTACGCCCTGAGCGAGGCCGCAAGGTTCGCCAGGCTGTGGGGGCCCTTCTGCAAGAGGCACGGTGTCGGAGTGAGGGCCCCCTTCGTGTACTTCTCGTCCAGGCCGGAGTTCAGCCCAGCTGACCACAAGTTCTTGGACGACTGGACATTAATGAAGGTTGGCCAGTGTTGCATTCATCATGTCAGTCGCACAACGTTTGATCTTATGTTCGTGACCATCTTATTGGTGTGATTTCAGAGCGAGTATGAGAAGTTGGTCAGCCGGATCGAGAACGCCGAGGAGGGCTCCCTTCTGCGGCACGGCGGCGGCGAATTCGCCGAGTTCTTAGACGCCGAGCGCAGGAACCATCCTACCATCATTAAGGTTTTGCCACATCGTTGTGTCAAACGTAGAGCAGATCTGTCCCGTTACGCAGCGTACAAACTTCGTCCTAACTATTTGGTTTGGTTTTGCTGAGTTCAGGTTCTGTGGGATAACAGCAAGAGCAGAACAGGGGAAGGATTCCCAAGTCTCATATACGTCTCAAGAGAGAAGAGCCCCAAGCATCACCATCACTTCAAGGCCGGCGCCATGAATGTTCTGGTAAGTACTCTTGACTCTTCTACTCAATACAATATACAGTGTTAGTGTGGCATAAAAAGTTGCAGATAGCCGATAAGTTGAACACTGACCATTTCGTTGAGCAGACAAGGGTGTCGGCCGTAATGACCAATGCGCCGATCATGCTGAATGTGGATTGCGACATGTTTGCCAACAACCCTCAGGTCATTCTCCACGCGATGTGCCTACTGTTGGGGTTTGACGATGAGATCAACAGCGGGTTCGTTCAGGCACCGCAGCAATTCTACGATCGTCTCAAGGATGATCCTTTTGGTAATCAGTTGGAGGTTCTATTTAAGGTATACATGTGATGTGCGCACATTGACACATATGCAGTGAAAAATTTCGGTTTTAAATTTTTAAATTAATCTTGCTTGCCTTTTTCTTTCCTCCCCTCCCTTTAAATAGAGAGATTACAAATAAAGAGATTGTAAAGATTTCAATCTGATCTTTAAAGAGATCGGGAGAATCTCAATCTAGTCTTTCTAAACAAATCTGAAATTAAGCATCGTAATCGATAAACCTGGCCCCACATGACAAAATGTTAATATTTTCCCACCTTCTTGTGGTGAAGGTTTTGTGTGAACTACTGATGTTACAACTCTACTAATTTTGTGGTGTTTTTCAGAAAGTTGGAACTGGAATGGCAGGACTTCAAGGAGTTTTGTATGGCGGGACTGGTTGCTTTCACCGCAGGAAAGTCATTTACGGCGTGCCACCAGACTCCGCTGTAAAATTGGGCATAGACCATTGTAATTTTCTGGAGTTAATTTGTGTCCCTGATGCATTTCAGTTCGACTAGTACCCTTACATGAAGTGACTGTTCTTTGTCAGGCTCACCATCCTACCAGGAGTTGCAAATGAAGTTTGGGACTTCAAAGGAATTGATTGAATCAGCTAGGAACATCATTTCAGGAGACACACTCGCTAAGCCAACAGTAGATATATCAAGTCGCATCGAGGTGGCCAAACAAGTGGCCACCTGCAACTATGAGGTTGGCACCTGTTGGGGTCAGGAGGTATATGCAGCTGCCATTGCCATATGTTTTGCAGGTTTTTGTTACAGTGAAGTTACACATTTTTCCAGTTTCCCTAGTGTTCATTCCATGTATTTGCAGGTTGGCTGGGTCTATGGATCAATGACAGAAGACGTTTTGACCGGTCAGCGCATCCATGCAGCTGGTTGGAAATCCACGTTGATGACCACCACCCCACCAGCGTTCTTGGGCTGTGCTCCGACTGGTGGACCAGCCAGCTTGACCCAGTACAAGAGATGGGCAACAGGCCTCCTGGAGATACTCATTAGCCGGAATAGCCCAATCCTCGCCACCATCTTCAAGCGCCTCCAATTCCGGCAATGCCTTGCCTATCTGTTCCTCAATGTGTGGCCTGTGAAGGCGCCTTTCGAGCTGTGCTATGCACTGTTGGGACCTTACTGCCTCCTCACAAACCAGTCCTTCTTGCCAAAGGTAAACTTTTGTCATCACTCATCAGTGCATTGCTCATAGCTGAAACTTTCAGTATTTTATTAAAAAAAAACAGAAATCCTATTCTACCGACTTAGTTCGGTTACGGAAAACCAGAAATTTCGACCGATTTCGGCCAAAATTTTCAAAATTTTTTTTTTTGAAATTTTTGAATTTTAAATTAAAAAATCAAATTCGAACATAATTCATACAAATTTGAATTTTTTTGACAAATTTTATCAAAACTGAAATTTCGCCGGCGGTTTAAATTTCTCAGTCTCACCGATAACGTTCAGGAGTAAGCACGAAATTCAGTGATAGAGATTTCCTGCACATATGCATGAATCGGAGTACAAATGTGTCGTGTGCTTGGGGAATAGATCGAATAGGATATGAGCGTGGGAGGTGGAAAGCTTTGGCCCAAGCTTGCCCCCGGGAGCCGTGGTGGAGAGGACGGTGTGCGCACTGCAGGGAGGAGGGCCGGCGTGCGCACGGAAGGGAGGAGACGATGGGTGAAGGGAGATTAGATAATCTAATCTTACTTGCTTTATTCTTTCCTCTCCCTCCCTTTAAGTAGAGAGGTTACAAATATAGAGATTTTAAATATCTAAATCTAATCTTTACTAGTATTGTTCAATTTGTTAGGAAATGAGGTGTGAACTACTCTCAGCCGATGTGTAAAAAATTTTCTGATTTCTACTGGGATGCATAGTTGCTCTGAAATTGTAGTCCTTTTGCAGGGATCAGAAGACGGTTTCAGAATCCCACTAGCCCTATTCTTGACCTACAACATATACCACTACATGGAGTACATGGATTGCGGGCTGTCAGCCCGTGCTTGGTGGAACAACCATAGGATGCAACGCATCATCTCAGCCTCTTCCTGGCTCCTTGCATTCATCACCGTGCTCCTCAAGACCTTAGGCCTCTCTGAGACCGTGTTCGAGGTCACCCGTAAGGACAACAACACGTCTGATGGCGATGCCAGCACCGATGAGGCTGATCCAGGGCGGTTCACCTTCGACTCATCACCGGTGTTCATCCCGGTGACAGTACTTGCAATCTTGAACATCGTCGCAATCGCTGTTGGAGCATGGCGGGCTGTTTTCGGGACGGTGACGGGCATTCATGGTGGCTCAGGTATCGGCGAATTCATGTGCTGTGGCTGGTTGGTGCTGTGCTTCTGGCCATTTGTTAGAGGGCTTGCGGGCAAGGGAAGCTATGGCATCCCTTGGAGTGTCAAGCTGAAGGCTAGTTTGCTTGTGGCTGCATTCTTGCACTTTTGCAGAAGAAATTAGCTTTTGGTCATCGAAACATTCAGAGCTTAATTTTCGCTGCTTAGAATTACGATTAGAACATGTGAAGAAGCAACAATTACAGCATATTATTGGAGCAACATGTCTGCAACTCCAATCATCAATCAACCACAACAAGCTCCAAATCAAATAGTACTTTGTATGTTTGCGAATTTTAACTGAATTCTTGAAAACGAAAATAGTTCAACGACTAAATTTGAAGCAAAGACTGGTTCCTTCTTCTTGTTACGAATATTGTGTGTGTATTTATGAGGCTCAATTGACAGTTTATATAAGGAGTACAAGGAGATGTTACAAAAGAATATGTCATACATATATAAGGAAATACAAAGTCATATAAGAAAATACAAATAAATTCCTATTCTAACAACCCCTCGAACTCATGGTGAATCACACATACTGAGTTTGGAAAGAAAATACAAATGGTGTACCCTAATTTGTAGCTTCGCGAAGAAGTCAACGATCTGTAACTCGATGGCACAAATTGTAAAGCAAGTAATCCCTCATGTACCTATGAGCGAGTGTATGAAGCATCCACACTAATGTGCTTGGTGAGCTCATGCTTCATTGGGTCACGGGCAATACTGATAGCACCTGTACTGTCAGACAAAAGAGTCGTAGGTCCCATCATAGCCACTCTAAAATCTACAAGTAGCCACCTCAACCAAGTAACCTCTGCTGTTACTACTGCCATAGCCCCTCCCACCTCTACCAAAAACCCTAAGGCGCCGCCCATGCTTCGTCTTCGTTGTGCTGCAATCGCCGAAGAACCGCCGGCCGCCGAAGCTTCTTTGCCACCCGATTTCACCGCCGTAAAACAACCTCTGCCCGAGCTTCCACCGCCATTGAGTGTGCATTAGCATGTGCTACTCTGTACTGCAACCATCTCCTCCCGAGAACCGCCACTTCGCCGTTGTCGGTTTCATCATCAAAGCTGGTCGCCGCCATTGTCGCCGCCGCCTGTGAGCCCTTGCCGCCTTTGCCAAGCTATCACCTCCAAGAGAGTCCTTGCGATCTTGGGGTTTGTAACAGCCCAAAATTTTAATTTCAGTTGAAAATAAGACTTTAATTATTTTTGTGGATTTTCTGGAAATTTTAAAAGCTTTTCCCTAATTATTTTAAAGCTAAAATAATTTATGTGCAAAATCTATTACCAACTAAAAGTTGGAATTATTTTATTTAAGTCCAGAATGCTCTTGAGAATTTCTGTGAATTTTCTCAAAATTTTTGGACTTTATTTGATATTTTCTAAAGCTTATTTGAATTTCTAGGATTAAATAAATTGGAAAAAGAATTTAAATCCTTGGCAACAAAGATCTTGGGCGAAGCCGATCTTCTTGCTCTCGACCCAATTCTCCCCGCGCACGATTGATGTGGGCCGTCCGATCGGAATCGGACGGCCGACATCAATCCACCCCGCGCTCTTCTCTCTCTCTATGTCTCGCCGACAGGTGGGCCCCACCGGCATCTTCTTCCTCCCCGCTTTCTTCCCCGCGCACCCGTCGCTCTCGCCGCCATTACCGCACGCAGCCGCACCTTCACTCCCGCGAATCTCTCCCCCACCTCCCTCGCCATCACGTGCATTAACACCGGCAGTTCTCTCCGCGTTCATTCCCGCCTTTACCGCCCTTCTTAACCCCCGGTAACGCCGCCGCGCCTTCAAGCCCGAGATCGCCGCCGCCATTACTCCCCCGCGTGAAGCTCGCCTCCCGGCCTCCCCTCGCCCTATAAAAGGCACCCCCAGCTGCGCCTCTCCTCCCTCATTCTATCCCCCCACCTCTCGTCCCCTCCGTCGCTCTCGTTCGCCGGCAATTCGAAGTTCCTCCCTTGGCAGCCGAAAGTCCTCCGCCGCCTCTAGCGCCGCCTCCAGTGCCCCTCCACGCCATCGTCGCCACCATCGGCATTAGCATCCTTGGCGATCATTATGCGCACCTCGGCCTCGCTTTGAAGACCCGAGCCCTTCGCGCGATTGGCCGAGCCTCACCGCCTCTTCATCGCCGACGACCCTCGGCCACGCATCACCGCCACCAGTAGCCCTCGCGCCAGATCGTCTCTGAGCATTTTGCGCGACCTCACCGAGCTCGCCGCCACGATCACGGTACCTTTCGTGCCGGCGCCGCCTCCTCCGGCTGCCGATGTGGCGGCCGAGTCAGCCACTGGCGCCACATCGGCACTTTAGCCGACGTAGCAGCCGTGTGGGCACCAGCGTGGACGGCCGGCCAACAAGACGCTTCCTCGCACTATCTTTGTGGCCGAGTCCACCGTGGACTCGAAAAGCGCCGTGGACTCAGTCCAAGCTATGCGGGCCCACTTGTCAGCCTCTGTGAAGAGTACCGCTGATGCATGCTTGCGCAATAAATGGAATTTCCTTTAGAAATTTAATTCGGGAAATTCAGAAATTCTGATTTTTAGGATTTAATTTAGGTTTTAAACTTCCAGGAGCTCGTATTTCTTCATACAAACTCCGATTTAGGTGATTCAAATTTCTAAATTTGTATAAAATTAAGATCTAGCTAACTAAACCAAAATTATTTAATTTTGAGTTAATTTGAATTTTCATTTGAATTTATTTGAGTTCATTTGAATTCTGTTTGAATTTGGATTATTCTCGCGTATAGATTTTGACGACTCCGGAGAGCTTGACCCTATTGAAGAAGTAGAATACCAAGATTTTGAACAAGGCAAGTTACACCATTGACCATTTTGCCCCCAATATTTAAAATTATTTAATTTCTATTTTAAATTATTATTGCATGCATAATTGTATTTAATTATTTTAAATTCCTATTTTAAATACTTAATTATTCCAATTCCTTTGTACATCCACATTTGAATGTTGTATTACCAATTCCTTGTCACCTTAGTCAAATGAATTTAAAAATAAGTATATGCTTAGCAAATGCTTAGACCAGAAAATATTTGATTTTGGGAGAATTTAGCCAAAACTTCAAAATTTGATAAAAAGCCTATGACATTGTTATGCCATGGTGGACTTTTGCAAATGTCTTTGAAAATTATAAAAATAAAAGAAAATGGTTTGTACTTGGGCAAAAATGGACCGTTGGTGGGTGCAGGTTTATGCACGGGCTCGTCTGGTTAGGATTGAGACCCAGGGTTTTTATTGAAAGTTGACCAAGTAGGTTAAGGACCGGTCTTTGAGCCGCATCTTGCAAAGCTCCACCGTACTACCACATGTTCTGTATGGGCAGAACTAGGCTTAATAATTTGTCTTACCTCATTATTGTTTATTCCATTTTTGTTGTGTGGGTGTCGGTTAGACTTTATTCCCACTTGACGCAAGAGGGGGCTTCCGGTAGGTGGTTAGCCTAATGGAAGTGAAACCTTAGCGGGCATAATAATAGTGAGGTAGTGCATTGGAAACGTCTTGTGATAATTGCCCAGTCACACGCCTAAGGAAGCGTGCATTGACCGACATAACGGGCAAATTATCTCGTGTGGGTAAAGTTGTACCCCTCTGCAGAGTGTAAATCTATTCGAATAGCCGTGTCCACGGTCATGGACATGCTGAGCAAAGCCACTCTAAGTTAGATTTTGTTTTGGTTTTAAAATAACTTTGGACATGATTTGAGGATGGTTAATCCTTGTGGTAAAATGGGGCGGGTAGCCTTATGATAGGAGGGTATCCTTCGCCATGTTTCATATGGAGGTTATCCACTATAAAATGATCAATTTTAAATCTGATTTTAGCTATGGAATAAAAATGTGCCTTGAAACTTAGTATAACTATTTAAACCCAAAAATGCTGATTTACGCAAATAAACCCTACAACCTTCCTTTGAATAACTTATGCATGCATTCTAAATTCTGTATTGGGTGTAACTTGCGAGCACAGTTGTAGTGCTCACTCTTGCTGAATATTATTATTCAGGAGAAGACTTCTATCCAGAAGGTGAGGAGTAGGACGATTAGGCAGCAACCTCCAGACGATTGCCTGTGGCGTATCGTGTGGCTTACCATTATATTTTGCTTCCGCTTAATATTTTATTTGGCCTCAGGCCCAAATTGTAATAAATTCTATGCTTATTAATAAACACACTGGATATGTTTGTGATAACATTTTTGTGACTGTGTACACTGGAAATCCTGGACTAGTGTATGAACACAGAGAATTCGGGATCCTTCGTTCCCGGGTTCGACAGGGTTCCATTTTTCTACCTCGTCGGAGCCGCCTCACCGCCGTTCGCCATCAGCTCCACCGCCGACCATGACTGCTCCCAACTCTCTCTATGTTTCCCCCGGCTGATGTGGCATGCCAGCTCATGGGCCATGGCATCGTCCACCTCACCATTTGTGCTTGTGTGGCAGCGTTGTCAGCGGGTCAATCAGCAGCCACGTGGTGCACCCGAGCCAAGGAGCCATGAGCTCAGTCCACTATGCACCATCTCGCTGACAGTGGGACCCGCATCAATTTATTTTTCTTTTTATTTTTCCTTCGGCCGAAAATCCTTGCTGACGTCATAAATCCCTTTTTCAATAGAAAAATAATTTGGAAATTCGGAAAATTCAATTTAGGGTATTTTCTTGAATTTCAATCTTCCAGAGCTCATATCTTTTGCATCCGAACTCCGATTGAGCCCATCCAAATTTCTAAATTTTTATAAATTCGATATCCATTTATTTATTATTTTTATTTAATTTTTGGAGTTTATTTTGCCTCTGTTATTTATTTCTTTTGTTTATTTATTTTGTTTACGCGTAGACGTTAATTCTTCGAGAAATTTTGAAGAAAGAGTGCCTTAAGATCAAGATCAGTACCTAGATCTATTCCAAGGCAAGTTATACCTTTGATCATATTGAACCCAGTTTTCAAAATACTTTGATTTAAATTACTGCATTCTCTTTTAAGTATTTATTTAAATGCTTTTGGGTGTAGTTATTAATCCAAAATCGTTATATCCACCTTATCTATTGTTATGCCATAGTCTTTTGTCGCCCTAGGTTGGTTCATTATTAGTTGGTATTATCGTAGCACCAACATGGGTTGGTTAGATACGAGTAGATTGCTTAGCCATGCTACGAATTATCATTTCATGTGAGTTGCAAATATAAACTTGACTAAGTTATTATGGAACTATGTGATGAAACTGTGTGTGATGTGTGCTATTACTCGTTGATGGCATGTATTTCACTTAATCAGCAGGGTGGGAAAAGATTTAGACTGAGGCAAGTGGTGGATTCGGTGTGATTTGGTGGAGTTGTGTGCTAGGAATGATAATCTGTGTGACTTAGTTAGAAATTGGAAGTCTTGTCTTGGTCAATTAAGGAATTAACTTTGTGCACCATTGAACTGAGTCTTACTGTACAACCATATACATCGTATGGGACGGGCCTAACTTAGTAGGTTATGGAATCTTTTCATTGACAATTCAGGTTGTAGGTTAGGCTGTGTGATGGGCTGGAGGTGTGTTTATCACATTGCGGGATGGTTCGCCGCAACCTTGTCCAACGGTGTGTGTCGCACCAAACGATGTGTGTATCGGTTGGACGGCAGTAAAGCACATCGGGAGTGTCAATGTTTGAGATGAAGTTTTTGAAAGGTTTTGTTATGACCAGTGCTAGCTACACTGATTGTATCTTGTGGGTAAAGTGTACAATCTCTTCGGAGTGTTTAATCAATCTATTCGAATAGCCGCGTTCGCGATTATGGACATGCTCAGGGATTTCACACGAGGGGTAGATTTTTATAAAACCTTTGGGAAGGGAGCTATGTGATCTAAGTCATATGGCTGTGTGAATAACTTGTTTAGACTGTGTGTCTTTTGTGAAACCAAATGATAAATTATTATTGCTTATTTGTTTTGAATTATGTTTTCAATATATTATTTGTATTCAACTACGAATGTTGTATTTCTGCAAAATAACAACAGAAGTCATTCCTTTGGAGTAAGCCATCATCTATAAATTCCATTATGTGGTATGACTTGCGAGTACGGTTGTGTACTCATACTTACTTCAAACAATCAACAGAAGTGGAGGAGCCTTCGCCTGCGTGTGAGGAGGAGTTCTATGAAGGTGTCGGTTGTTAGGGTCTTGATCCCAGTTAGTTGTCTGTGGTGAATTGATGGGATTCCGCTGAAGTTTATTTCTATTCCGCTGCTGCTATTTTATTTATGGTCAGCCCTGCATGGCTTAATAAATGTAAACTCGGGCATAAGGTCAAAACCATTATTTGTTATTCAAATTAGTCGTTTATTCTACTAATCGTCTTGTGTGGATCGGTATTCATCTATGTTGATACTGTGTGCACTAGCGTGATCCTGGACTAGTGCAGAATACACAGAGAGTCCAGAATTGTATTTTTGGGTCCCGACAGTAATCACTGAGATAAAACGCGCAAACCAGGCATGAGGAGCCTATTTGAGGCCATAAAGAGCACAACGAAGACGACAGACGTGCCCATCGGGAACAGAATACCTAGGCGATGGTTGCATATAGACCTCCTTATGCAAAACACCAATAAGAAAGTCATTCTTAACATCCAGCTGAGAGATAAACTACCGGCGAACAGAAGCAACTGCAACAAGAGTGCGAACAGTGGTCATATGGACAACAGGGGCAAAAATCTCATCGTAATCACGACCGTACTCCTGCTGAAAGCGACGAGCCACAAGACGAGCCTTGTAGCGCTCGATAGTACCATCAGACTAGGTCTTAATCTTGTACACCTACTTGCACGTGATAGGGTGAGCATGCATAGGTCTCAATACAATATCTCAAGTCTCCGTACGACGAAGAGCATCAAGGCCCTCTGCCATAGCAAGCTGTCACTCAGAATGAGGAGCAGCCTCACGATAAGAACTAGGCTCAGTGACAAAGAGAGTACGAGCCATTAGAGAAAATCCAAGAGGATCAGGAAGTCGAAGAGATATCCGGTCATGAAGGACGTAACGAAGAGCATCATCAGGAGGATTAGATGTAGGTGTCAGCAAGATACTAGGAGAGGAGACTGGTGAAGGACAAGAACGCCTGGAGTAGTGAATACCACAAAATGAGACGGTAGTGCTGCAGGAACAAGAGGTAGTGCTGCAGGAGGCAGCACCGGAGGAGGTACAGAAGGAACCATTGGAGACAGGCCAAGGGAAGATTGTGATAGTGGAAAAATAGGTGAAGAATCAGGAAGAGACAACCATGAAATCGTCTCAACTGTGGAAACAGGACAAGGAGCTGAATCTCATTGAAGAAAGGTCCAGATTCGTCAAAGACAATGTCTTGTGAGATCTTGATCCGTCGAGCGGAATGATCATAGCAGCGATAATCCTTATGCTCAGGACTATACCCGAGAAACACAAACTCAATTGACTGAGCTGATAGTTTGGTGCGCTCACGAGGCTGCAACAGAACAAAACAAGTGCAGTTAAAAACACGAAGGTGAGTGTACTAGGGGTTCGAGTGTAGAGACGCTCTATAGGACCGACACCCTTTAGAGTAGGGAATGCTACATATTGATGAGATATGCAGCCGTAGAAACAACCTCAGCCCAGAACTTTGGTGAAACATGAGAGGCAAGGAGAAGAGTGCGTGCAGTCTCAATTAGATGACGATATTTGCGCTCAACAACCCCATTCTGAGAGTGGGCGCTAGGACAAGAAGACTGGTAAAGACTGTCTTGTTCAGAAATAAACTGTCTAAAAGCGCTAGAATAGTACTCGTCAGTGGAATCACAGTGAAAAGTACGGATGGAAGAGTCAAATTAACTACGAACCATCATCGTAAAGCTATGATAGATCGTAAAAAACTGACCACAATTAGACATAGGGAAAAGCCATGTAAAACATAAATAATCATCAATGAAGATCACATAAAACTTATACCCGTCTTTAGAGATAATAGACGTAGGTCCACATACGTCTGAGTGAACTAAGTCAAAAGGACAGGAAGATAATTACTCACTAGAATGGTAAAGAAGTTGTAGCTGCTTGCCTGGTTTACAACCCTGATAAAACATAGGCGTGTCAACAGTAACACGTTCAAGAACACCCTCACGAACTAATGAAGAAAGGCGAGACCTACACAAGTGACCTAGACGATGATACCACTACGCAAAAATTCCAGACGTGGTGGCAGTAGTGGCGGTAGACGTAGAGGTGATAGGCGCAACTGGAGTGAACGGAAGGTGGAGGCGGTCAAAGATGTACAGACTCTGACAATCCCTCCCGTGTCGGCTAATCCCAAGTACTGTCCCTATCTGTCGGTCCTGGACAAAACAAGTGTGAGAGTCCAAACCAGCCCTACAGCTGAGATCTGTGAGCTGACACACCGAGAGAAGTTGCATGGTAACCTAGGGAACATGGAAAACAGCTGGAATAGAAAAGTCAGTGGATAAAAGAGAGCCTTGATAGCTGACAGACAGAGGAGTACCGTCAGCTATCTGAACAAAGATAGGAAAAGCAGGAGGTCCTATTGAAGTGAGAGATGTGGAGTCCGATGTCATGTGGAATGATACACCGGAATTTAGAACCCAAGAAGTACCTGGAGGAGGCGTCTGAGCTACACTGCGTAACCTTCTGGGCTATGAATGAGCTGCTGAAGTAGAGCCAGGCAGAGCTACGGAACACAATCACCTCACTGAGAAAGTCCTGATCTTCCCATCGAGGAAGGGCCTCCTTGCCCTAGATCGTCCAACCCCACTCGTCTTGTTTCATTTTTTTGCACTACACAATTCTGGTAGTCGTGCCCGAAGTTCTTGTGATAATTGCATTGAACCCTAGTTGGTGCAAAAATAGGAGCAGAAATAGACACCTAAGGAGGAATTGTAGTTGAAGCAGAAGCCGTCGGTATAGTCGAAGAAGAAGGGGTAGCAAGCATAGCCGGAATAAACTGTATTGCTAACCTGCAGCGAAGCTGCTCAGCACAAAGTGTTTAAATAGCCTCAGTGACTGTCGATTGTAGTGATCTACTCAACAGTCGAGCACTGACAAGCTCAAACTCTAGGCAAAGATGACAGACGAAGTCATAAAGGCGAATACAGTCACGATTTGCCTTCTGCACTTTATGACACTCCTGACAGAGTGGAGAAGCCAGCTCGTCCAGCTGGTGACAGAGACTGGCCAAGGCTCAAAAGAAGTCGTCGACGAAAGAGTCCTCCTAACGAAGTGTCTCCAATTCATGTTGAAGTGAAAAGAACTTAACATCGCTGCTCTACTAATATCGCTCACGCAAGTACTCCCAGATCTGACGAGTGGAAAATAGACCAACAATATCTGGCTGGATAGAGTCATCGACGCTGACTACCAGGATAGCTCGAACGCGGGCCTCATCATCACACTAGCACTCAAAAGTGTCCACGGTATACTGAAAGACCTCATCAGCAGCGTCAGCAGCAATTACAGCGGCCTCTACCTCCTTCTTGGCAGCCTCATCTTCTGCAGGAGATGCAAAAGTTGACTGTCTGGGAGGAGGCTAAACCGATGATGCCAGATAAGGTCGAGCACCAGTGACATGTCCCCAAAGACGGAGACCATCGAGCGTGATCTCCATGAGAGAAGACCACAGCCTGTAGTTCGTCACTTGAAGCTTTGTTACCGAGAGAATGGGATCACAGCTGATGGAATAAAAGCCATCGGTAGGCGGCACTGGATGGTGTGACGATTAAAGCAACGAAGTCTAACAGGCGGCGCTGGACAGTGCAGCGATTAGATCCACGTTCTTTTTTTGGGGTCAGGCTGGTGTAACATCCCAACTCTTGGCCTTTGAAAATCTTTTAATTAGTTGCTAGTTCAAAATCATACTATTGACATTTTATTTGAATTTAAATTAAAAGCTTAATTTGGACTTTAAGGACAAAATGATTTAATGTGGAGTCGTCGTCTCCGCGACTTTCTTCCTCCTCGCGCCCGCGCCCTTGCCCGCCATTGTCGCCGCGGAAGCTTCGTCCGACAAAATGGATTCTATTGAGATTTCTTCACGCCGACCCCACCAAACCGTATCTCTGTTTTTTCCGCATCTATCCCCAACCGAATCCTACTCCGAATCTCTCTCAATCTCCTAAAATCGGGGAAATTCCGATCCTGGCCGTTTCGGACGCGATTTGATGATTTCCAATCCCGACGCCCCCGGTCCTATAAATACCCCCCCCCTAGGATCACCCGGTCCTCCGCAACCCAGAACCGCCGCCCTCGTCTCCCCGATCGCGTTAGCACCACCGCAATTCAAGTTTTAGGGTTTTTGACCGAGCTCCTTCTCCGGCGAATTGCGCCGCCGTTGTCGTCGCCCTTGCCCCGCCGTCTACACCATTGTGATCAACATAGCTCAGGCTACCCCGTGCGCCCCTCCTCGTCGCCGGAGCACCACCGGAGCACCCGTCTGACAAAACCTGAGCCTTCGTCCCCGCTTCTTCCTCGCCGCCGGTCACCGCCGTCGTTACCAGCCCCTGGTAAGGCCTCCCCTGGATGCGCATTAGCACAGGGATCATCCTGGTACCCTCCACCGCCGGCGAGTCGCCGCCGATCGCCGGCGACCATCGGGCTCAGCGCGCCGCTCCATTCGGTCGTGCCGCGTCAACAACCACCTCAGCCTCGTGCCTGACGTGTCGCCTATGTGGCTGCGTCATCAGCGCCACATCACCCGGTCCACCATGCTAGCTCTCCCTCGGCTCAGTGAACTAAGTTCGCCGTGAGCCGAGAGGCTGACATGTGGGGCCCACATGTCATATTTCTTTTAAATTAATTATTTTTCTAAAATTCTCGGCTAACGCAAGCATTACACAATAATCCAATTTCCTTTATAAAAATAATTCGGAAAATCAAATTGAAATCCAAATTAGGGTTTTAATTATTTCCAATCTACTAAAGCTCATATCTTTTGCATCCGAACTCCGATTGAGCCCATTCAAATTTGTAAATTCATATAAATTCAAGCTCTATTTAATAGTGAATTTTATTTGATTTTTGGAGTTTGTTTTGACTCTGTTATTTATTTGTTTTTATTTTTTTGTCTTGTTTGAGAGTAGACGTCGATACTTAGAAAAATTTTGTTTCTAGTCAACATTTCATGTGAGTCGCAATTATAAACTTGACTAAATGATTATGGAACTGTGTGATGAAACTGTGTGTGCTGTGTGCTATTACTCATTGATGGCATGTGTTGCACTTAATCAATAGGGTGAAAAAAAATTTAGACTGGGGCAAGTGGTGGATTCTGTGTGAATGGTGGAGCTGTGTGCTTTAAACTTTATGAATTTAGAAAAAACCGGAAGTCTTGCCTTGGTCAATTAAGGACTTCACTTTGTGCACCATTGAACTGAGCCTTACTGTACAACTACATGCCTAGTATGGGTTGGGTCTAACTTAGTAAGTTATGGAGTCTTGACATTGACAACTCAAGTTGTATTTTAAGATGTGTGATGGGCTGGAGGTGTGATATGTCACATTGCGGGACGGCTCACTGTATCCCTGTCCAGCGATGTGTGTCATAACCAAACGTTGTGTGTATCGGTTGGCTGGCAGGAAAGCACATCGAGAGTGTCATTGCTTGAGATGAAGTCTCTGAAAGGTTTTGTTATGGTCAGTGCTAGCTAAACTGATTGTATCGTGTTGGTAAAGTGTACAACCTCTGCAGAGTGTTGAACCAATCTATTCGAATAGCCGCGTCCGCGGTCATGGACATGTTCGGGGATTTCACACGAGGGGTAGATTTTCATAAAATCATTGGGAACGGTCAGCTGTGTGAGATAACTTGTGCAGCTGTGTGAATAACTTGATTAGACTGTGTGTCATTTGTGAAATCAAATGTTAAATTAATATTCTTTATTTGTCTTCAATTATGTTTCCAATCTATTATTTGTATTCAATTGCAAAAGTTGCATTTCTGCAAAACAACCACACAAGCCAACTCCTTTGGAATAAGCCATCATGTATAATTGCATTATGTTGTATGACTTGCGAGTAAGGTTGTGTACTCACTCTTGCTAAACAAATCAACAGAAGTGGAGGAGTCGTCGCCAGCTTTTGAAGAGGAATTCTACGAAGATTAATCGTTAGGGTCTCAATCCCAGTCAGTTGCCTGTGGTGTATTGATGGGAGTCCGCTGGAGTTTACTTTTGTTCCGCTATAGTTTATTTCTTTCTTGTCAGCCTTGCATGGCTTAATAATTGTAAAACTCGACCTTAAGGTCACAACAGTTATTTGTTATTCAAATTACTCGTTTATTTAATATTTCGTTGTTTGGAGTTGATATTTCATCAATGTTGACACTGTGTGCACTAGCGTGATCTTGGACTAGTGCAGAATACAGAGAGCGTCCATATTTGCATATTTGGGTCCCGACAGCTGGCTCGCACTAAACCGCCCTGCAAAGCTACAATAAAAAGGGGAGCACACGCGAGGGGAAGCCAGTAGGGTTTCCCCTGCTGGCGGCGATGGCCCGAGCGGAACGGTGGTGGTGGCCCGTGCGGACGGCGACGGTGGTCTATCGACGAGCGGCGAAGGGCGGTGCTCGGCCCGCGTCGTCGTCTAGTCAGGCGTCTCCTCGGGTCGGAGCGGCGTCGGGAACGGGCGAGCGTGTGATGGCTTTAGTGGGCATAGGCAGCGACCAGACGGGCGACGGCGTCGGATGGCAGGGTGTCGGGCGGTGGCGACATTCCCGTAGGAGGCGGCTAGCATTCCGATGGCGTTGGGCGGCTGTGTCCTCAGGCAGCGGTGGTGGGATGACAGCAGAAAGAGCTAGGTTAGTGCCCTAACTCTGATACCATGTTATGAATATTTATGATACTATGTTATGAATATATATATATATATAGGTAGTAATGGAGTACAATGAGATATTACAAGAGAATATGTCGTACACATATATACAAATACAAATACAAATACAAATACAAATACAAATACAAATACATATAAGAAAATATAAAGGTATCCCTATTCTAACACTTTCAACAAGTGCAAATCTACTATTAGGATCCTCGACGACAACAGAAGCAGTTCAACTCGTAACAGTTTGCAGTTTATGCATGCATACGTTTCAGTGAGAGAGCCAAAGCATCAGCTCTGACTCGCACGACGAATTCCTTCTCCACCTGAGGTGGAGAAGAGGGGCAAAGCTGGGGGGAAACGTAGAGGAAGACGCAACAAAGACAGTGGCTCGCTCGGTTGTGGCTTTTATAGAGGGGGGAGTGGGAATGAATGAGGGCGAGCGTTGCATGGCACGGGAACCCGAGCTAAGCAGAGTGCAGAGGCCTAGTGCATGGATGGGACAAAGTCACAGTGGTGCGAGAGAGCGTGAGAGGCTCGAGGTGCGACTACAGTGCTCGAGGTGGGCTGACAAGCCTCTAGCTCAGGCGACACATATACAGCGCAACGAACGAGCTGGCGCGCAGGGGAAGAAGCACATTGCTTCTCCAGTGCAGCCTGACAGGTGGTGCTAGGGTCCACTTGTCAGCGGGCGCACACGAGGGAGAGAGCAAGCAGGGCTGGGCAGCGCAGACGTGGCGCATGTGGCTGGGCCTCAACTCGGCTAGGCCGCGAGGGAGGCAAGGGAGAAGCGGTGGGTGTCAGCGCGGGCTGGGACGTGAGGGGGAAGGAGGAAAGAGGGAGAGGCTAGGTCGGCGCGGCGGGTTGCGGCCCGAGGAAAGAGAGAGAGAGGGAAATAATTTATTTGAATTTTTAGTTTGTAATTCAGAATTGATTTGAATTTTGGATCAAGCTTGGAAATTGTTTTTGTACACAATTAAATTTGTAGATTTTTCCAAAACCAATTTTTGACGCAAGGAAATTGTGTTAACTCTTTAAATTGCAAGGAAAGGATTTTGGAAATTCTTAAAATGCGACAAAGTTTTTGAAATTCATGAAATTTGTGCAAGTTTCGTGTGCTGTACGTGGCTGGTGCTGTGCTTCTGGCCATTTGGGAGAGGCCATATGGGAAATTGAAGACTAGTTTGCTTGTAGCTGCATTCTTGCACATTTGCAGAAGTGCCTTTGGCTTTTGGGGTATCAAAATATTCAGAGCTTAATTCTGACTCTCCTAAGAATTACGGTATGAACATGTAAACAGGCATCTGTTACTGAATATTATTTTAGCAACATGTCTACAACTCCATATATCGATCAACAACAAAAGTTCCAACTCAAATAGTACTTTAAATGTTCGCAAATTTTAACTGAATTCCTGCCAAAGACAATAGTTCAACGACTAAATTTGAAGCGAAGACTAGTTTCTTCTTTCAAAGATCGATTACGAATCCTCGACGACGACAGCAGAAGCAGCTCAACCCGGAACAGTTTGCAGTTTATGCATGAGCATTCATGATTCATCTCAGTTGGAGAGCCAAATCATAATCTCTGACACTGCCAATTTGTACTTGTCTTCAGGCGTCAGACTCCCAGAGGACTGACTGGAGGCTCCATTGACCTGCTTAATGGAACACCCAAAGTTTCATAAGATCTCAGCTTGATTATAACTTGGACAAATAAAAGAAGAAACTAAATTATGTATACAATTAATACTGTTAATTTGCTGGCTAAATGGGCAGCAGCCACTTACACGGACGTGAAGGTTGAACAACTTCCGGTTCTGAGCCGACGAGACAGTCGACGTCACGACGTCGATGCCGTGCTTCTCTAGCACGCACAGCACCGTCGTGAAGACACCCCGCTGCCGCGGCGTGGAGACGGTGATGAACGTGTCGTCGCCGGCAATGTTCAGCACAACGTTCGGCCCCGACCACGTCTGGAACGGCGGGGGCGCGGTCACCGCGCCTGGCACGGCGGAACTCCCCGCCCCGACCGCGGTCGCAGCCTGCCGCGCGTTCCAACCTCGCGCCATGTCCGCCAGGGCCGCCTCCCTCGTTGCGGGCGCCACCGCCGACGCGGCGCGCGGTAGCGCCGAAGCGGACGCCTCGCCACCGCCGCCTGCGCGCTGCTGTGCGCGCATGCGCTCCAGCTTCATCTTCTCCAGCTTCTGGAGGGTGTCCTCGAGAGTCTTGATGTAGGTTATTGCCTCCCCCACTATGCTGGCCTTGTCACTCTGTAACATCAGTTTGTACGTGTACGCAATATACAAGTACAAACACCAAAAATGATTAAGGAACAGAGTATTAATTTGTGATCGTATTGCATTGGAACTGCGTGTCTGCATGACAAAATGAACATGTGAACTAGCGGGGGGACACACACACAGTATATATAATACTTTCTACTTCCGAGTGTAATTATTTCTACCTCTGATATACCACTTAAAAGAATTTAGTATACTCTTTTATCACTTTGGGTATACTCATATACTAATTATAAGATACTTCAATGCGAATCAGACGAAAAACTGCAAGAGAGTCCATAGTTTTAGTATATTTGGTAAATACCTTCATATTCGCATATAAAAATGAGTATGTCTACAAAATTAAACATACTACCCCTAAAAATGTATAAATATCATATAAGTGGTTTTATATACTTGTATACTACACATATATACTTTTGGTTGCGCAAGATACTCTCTACGTTGTGAGATACATAATAGGGAGTAACTACACCTGAGAGTAGCAAAAATCTCGGGTGCAGTTACTCCCACCTCTGATATACCACCTAAAAGAACTTGACATGCTTCTTTATCACTTTGGGTATACTTATATACTAATTATAAGATACTCCAATGTTAACCACACGAAAAAATTACAAGAGAGTCCATAGTTTTTAGCATATTTTGTAAATACTTTTATATTCACATATAAAAAGGAGTATGTCTAAAAAATTGTACATACCATCCCTAAAAGGTATAAATACCACATAAATGGTCTTATATACCCGTATACTACACATATATACTCTCGGTTGCGCAAGATACTCACTACGTTGTGAGATACGGAATAGGGAGTAACTACACTCGGGAGTAGCATATATATGTGTGTGTGTGTATACTACTTAAAAATTAGAGTTAGTGGTCGTCTGTCCCTCCCACTTTTATCCTTCTCTACTGATATTTGGGCCACGTTATCAGCAAATTATCTCCTCGCATCGTACTCTCCCTAGTCCTTTCTCAGCATCGCCTACTCCGCCGCATGCGCTTCCTCCTCTCCACCCTCGCCACCACCCTAGCTCTTCTGCTCTGCTCTACGCGCCTCCGCCCCCTCCCCCGCCGCCGCTTCCATCGGCCGGATCTAGACGGGCCTTACTTCCTTCTCTCTGCCCCCACTCTTCTGCTCTGCTCCATACGTCTTGACGAATTGAGATATATTATATCTACTTTATTTGATAAACTATTATATTCACGAGATGTTTTGTAGCAACACACAGGCACTTAACTAATATGTGTGTGTGTATTATGGCTCATTTCAATTTAGGCGTACACTAGAATACTGCTTATCTGCTTATTTTTCTTCTAATTTTCTCGTATCCATGTATGTGCTAAGAATTAATGCAGTTAAAACTAGGATATCCCACACAATAAGAAAATTTCCCATAAATATATCTGCGTTTGCCTAGTAATCGCAACAAAAAAAAAACATGTAAACTAATGTGGATCTATAGATCTACTCATTTACTCAGTGCTTGATTGCTTCTAATGGCTCTAGAATTAATAAACCATATAGCTAATACCCAGCCAACTCAAATATGATCAAATCTCAGTAAAACTGATTAGCAAGCTCATAAAAACGTAAAAGATCTCGATTTGCATTCAGATTACACCTACCAGGATCAAATATCCATAAACAAGTGGGATTCGCAGGAACGTAAAAATTCTCAATTTGCATTTGGATTACAGGGATTTGACCGTTACACTTTTTTATCTTTATTGTTTCCCTCACAAATTTGTGATAAATCGTTGCTAAGAAATGTTGTTAAAACCTGAACTAAAAAATGCATGCATGAAAATACTTACCATAAATGTATCTAATGAAAGTTAAACCTGAACTAAAAAATGCATGCATGAAAAAACTCCATCAATAATCAAACTACTCTAAAAATACTCCATTAAAGATCAAGCTACAGGTCTAATCTGGTTCCATCTGCGGCCTAGAAGCTGCACAGATGCTTTAATTCGCACTAAAACCATGGCCAACACAAACACTCCTTCCCGTGCACATATACGATATATCAGGGATCTTATAGCTCCATGCGACGACAACAACAATGATGTAGCAAGTTGGCGATTTGCATCTCTGCGAAGGATTAACCAAACCAAACAAAAAATTTGCAAGTATTTCACACATATCTGCTATGATTTCACTGCAAGAGAACTCATAAGATTATTATGACAACCTTGTCCGGGAGCTGGGGGAGGAGGGCATGCAGGCTGCTGAACATGTTCTTCATCTTCTTCCTCCGCTCCCGCTCTGTCCAAATATGCAGCTCGTGCTCCACGCGCGCCGCGCTTCTGCCTCTGCCTTTGCCTTTGCCTTTGCCGCTGCCTCCTTTGACCGCGCCGGTCACGGCATACTTGAGCTCGTGATCACCTCCGTCCGACGAGCTCTTGGACTTGGACAGGCTGGCGCTGCTGCCCCCACCATCCCCGCCACCTTCTCCGTCGACGACGACGGCATTCTTTCCCTTCCCCCCGATCCTTGTGTTGACGCCGACCACCGTCGGGCTTGCCAGCTTGGACCCGGCGTTATTCTTGCCTGACTTGACGGAATTGGAGCTGGAATTGGAGTTGTATGTCTTCGTCGACCCTACCGGCGTGTTGGTGGTGGTGCTGGTGGTGTGATCATGGCTTTCTTGGACACCTTGAGGTTGAGGCAGGTTAGCACCTTCTTGAGACATGACACAAGGGGTGTAAGGGGAGATGATCAGGGTGCTGGAGGAGTGTGATGAAGAGAGGTCTCAGAGATTAAGAGAGGGGGGGGGATTTGCTAGGGTTGTTTATAAAAGGTGGTGTGATCTAGGAGAGAGGATGTAAGTTACAGTTGTCATTGAAACTTTCTTACTTAGTTCTGATTTATCAAGTACATAGTTGCACATCTGAGTACTATGTATTTTCTCTAGAGTTGGTGGGCCCACATCTTGGCGCGATATATATATTTATTGTTGGGGATTCGTCTATACTAACATACTTTTACATTACTTTCCTTGTGGAACAATCAATATGTATTTCCATTTCACGTACAATGTTCAATGTATAGTTCCGCTTAAAACAGTGGGCACATATAATAAAAACAAAAATAATTTGTTGCTAAAGTATAGGATTTCCCCTTTCCTCAAGGCTACTGACAAAAAGGAAGTTTCTGGGACCCAAGAAGCTATCTAGCTTGGCTGGTTGGATGAATGCAGCAATGTAATC
Organism: Hsuehochloa calcarea; assembly: GCA_036346395.1. Taxonomy (NCBI): domain Eukaryota; kingdom Viridiplantae; phylum Streptophyta; class Magnoliopsida; order Poales; family Poaceae; genus Hsuehochloa; species Hsuehochloa calcarea. Next base: position 22,232,985 of record CM070600.1, read on the forward strand.
CAACTAGCATACATTTGTAGTTTAATGTGAACTTTAACCAAGACAAAATGTATAGTAGTTCAAAATTTAAGTTTGAGCTTTAATGTAGCGGTCTCTTTATGTCTCATGTAAAATCTATAGGGTATGTTTGGTTTGTACCCCCAACCAGGGAAAAAATTCCCCGTAACCGGCGCCAGTTACCGGCCGGTTACTGGTTACCGGCCGGGGTCCGGGATCCAAAATCCTGGCTGGTTTTTCAGAATTTGCAAATTCAAATTTAAAATTTTGAATTTTGGTTGATTTTGAAGCAAATTCAAACGAAATTCAACCGGTTTTTTCGGAAAACCGATAACCGGCCGGTTACCGTTCCCGCCCCCCTACCGGGATTCGGTCCGGTACCGGTTCTTTTATCCTTGCCCCCAACCTACCCTGCCATTGTTTTGGCAACACCCCAAGAAGTGGCTCATGTTTGGATAGTTTCTAAATTGTGGCATGTCCATGGATCTTTGGCCACATTCTATACATTTTCTTGCCAAACCTTGGGCAAATCTTGGTCTTGGGCAACCAAAACCTTAGCCAAAATTGTTGGGGCACAAACAGAACACACCCATATCTTTACTGAAATGGAAGAATGCAAATATAATCAAGATACTAATCATTAGACAGTTTTTCAGACGCTACGTTTCTCAGTAAATCAAGAACCAAAACTGGGCTTTTGTCTGTAGCTTTTCATGAAGTGTCAATATCAAAACAGTAAATCTTTTAATGAACTTTTCAAATAGAGAGAGGGAGAACGAAGATTTGTTTTTCAAGGAAGACTATGATAATAATCAACCATTCCAACGTAGATTTGGGTCGAGAGTATACTCTCAAAAGACTTTACATGGTGTGTATTTTAGTCGATGAATCCAACTAATGGCTACCATTATGTTGTTATGCATATAATGTATCAAAACCAGTTCACAAGAGAAGTGTGTAGAGGCACGTTTAAGCACTTTGTATTTGTTCAAGAGCAGGTGGACCCACGTCTTGGCGCGATATATATCTTTGTTATTGGTAGGAATAGGATTCACCTGTACCGGCACAATTTTAAGTTATTTTCCTTGTGGAACAAACACTATATATGTATTTCAAGTTCACACACAATGTTCAGTGCACATTGCCGTTTAAAATTGTGGGCACATATAATGAAAAATATTTTGTTGCTAAAGTATAGGATTTTCCATTTCTGTTGCTTAAGACCACTGACAACAAAGAAGCTTCGAGATACAGTAAGCCATCTAGTTTGGATGGATCAGGTGGCAATGTAATCCAACTGGCCTATAGTTGTAGGTTAATGTGAACATTTACCAAGATAAAATGCTAGACTAGTTCAGAATTTACAGTGACAATCTAATAGTAACTGTACATCTCCCAAAGCTTCTTACTGAAATATAATGAATTCAAATATAATCAAATAGCCGATCATTAGGCAGTTTTTCAGAAGCTACGTTTCTCAGTAAAATCAGCCACCAAAACCGGGGTTCTGTCCATACCTTTTCCTTCGGTGTCACAATCAAAACTGTAAATTTATATGTAGTTCCTGATATCTTTGTTTGAGAAGGCATCCTGAACTTACATGTATCCAGTCTCTGGTTATTAACCTACTGGCAAATACGTCAAACTACCCTACGCAGTTACATATGAATCTGCATACGAATCAAATAGTTTGAACTGCTTGAAGCTCTTGGGTGATTTGCTGGTCAATAGGGAATAAATTTGTCCAGTTAAAACAGAAAATTAATGGGTTTGCATACCATACATCTAAGTAGTAACAGACAGATTGCGGAAGTTTATATTTCTTAGTATAAAACCATGTCAAATTTGTTGGTGAAATTCCTCTTTGGCATAAGCACTTCAGTAACCATCGTAGATCCTGCGTTAGTAACTGATAACTTGCAACTGGTTTAATTTTTAAAAGACTGTTTCTTCATGCAAAATTCCTCTCCAAAAATTTGGCCAAATTCATCTGCACGCAAAAAAACGTAAGTGATGTAGGCAGCAAATAGGTTTCAATATGTTCCACCTGATATTTGCCCATCTTCTGTATCTCACCAAACATTTGGCATATATATGTAAGTAACAGCTAAAGTTTCTGCAGGTAGCATCAGCTTTGGCTGCAAGTGTAAAAGCTGTATTTGCCTCGCCGTTTCAAAGCTCTTGAAAAGCTTGTAGCAAAAGCAAAGATTTTAGACTAAGCGCTAAGACAAAAACACAACAATTTATCAGTTGGCTTAACCAGGTGTCCATTCTGCTAAACACCATACTTTCTTACAGTGAAACTGAATTTGGCCTTTCATGCTGCTTCTGAAAAGGCTCTTTGCAGTGGAACTGCATTTCGGCCTTTCACGCTGCTGCTCAAAGGAAAAGGAAAAGGCAGGCTCGGCTGTCACATGCAATTCGACGTTTCCGGTTGCTGGCACACTGAACAACATTACAGCTGAACGAGGTTGACTCAATTGATTCCCGTATTTCATCACCATTTGAACAAAATTGCCACTTACAAGATCACAAAACAAGAAAGACCTGATTGATTCTTTATCCAAGATTATTTGCTCAAATAAAAGAGTGTTGATTCTTGATAAGCTTCTGCTACAAATTTCCCCAAAATTTGTATCATGTATCTCTAAGTACATTTGCTACACAACAGGCTATTACAGTCTATCAGAGTCATTCCTGATATTTTGGAGGCCCTAGGGCGAGAGAAAAATGGAGGCCCTTTGTTTGATCACAGATACGTAACAATGCTTTTATTTCATTTGTATGGCTAATGTTCAATACATCGCAATAAATTGTGGCATCTAGGCTCTAAATAGTACTCTATCTAGTCACAAAAAAATGATATTTTCGGATACCTGCATCCAATAAATACTTTTCTAGATAACATCTTATCACACATTAATATAAGAATTGGTTTAAATAAAGAACAAAAGCACCTAGACTTTGATAAACTGGATAGGAACTACAACATGAAAACAGAAGCAAGAAGAATCCACGAAAACTTCAGCCATATAATCCGTGGAAAAAAGGTCCTGAAAACAGACAAGGAACAATCATATTTAGAAAATTAGTGCAAATAAGCTATAAGTTAGAAAATTGTATCAAGGAAAGGAAATTCTACCCTGATCAATTGACCATGATTCGCAATGGAATCCCCTTCTCACCCTCTCTCAAACCTAATGGTTATCTTTAAAACCAAATGAACCGAAGTGTTTTTTTTTCTTCAATAGTGAATCAGGGCACGATTAATCAGGAAAACACACCATGCATGCGACAGAGGGATTTCGAGTAGAACTTGCATATCGAAGATGAATGGAAGTCAATGAAATTGGAATCTCATCCTCCATTAAATGGTGTCTTGGGAGTCAATGAAGATGATCTTGGAGGTTGGGACTCTGGGTATAAACAACGTGGGGCAGGCCGGGATGGGGAGAGAGGAGATGTAACACCCCGTTTTCAGTTAATGAATAGTATTTACTATTCAACCCCTATTTATAATTCGTGATTGCAATTTGTAATATTTTTGAAGGATTTCAAACTTCTTGTTAAGCTCGGATTTGTGTTTCAAATCTTTCCGTGTTTTCAAATTTTCAAATTCGAATCCTTTACCTTCTTTTCGATTTTGGAGCATTTTGCAGCTTTTGAAATTCCTTCTCTCCCTCCCCTGGGCTCGGCCCACTTTCCCTTCCCTCCCTTGGCCCATCCCGGCCAGCACCTGTCCCAGCCCGTTCGGCCTGCTCTTTCTTCCCCCCAGAACCGAGCCGGCCCAGTCTCTCTCTCCCCCTCCCGATTCTTCTTCTCCCCTCTCCCTCCTTTGCTGCAATGCTCCGGCCAGCGCCGCCCGACTTCTTGCCGCTCCGTGCACCCGGCCTCGGCCCGCGCCTCCCGTCGCCTCCGTCTGTCGCCATCAACTCCGCCCAACCCCGTCACCCTCCTCCGATTGTCCCAGCACCACAGCCCTGCGATGGCCATCCGCGCCCATGCCGCGCCTCCTCCGCCTTGGTCCGTCAGGCGCCCCATCTTGTGCTCTCTCCTCCGCCAAGCCCAGCGCGGTTGCGGTTGCACCTGCCTTACGTCAGTAGCCAGCCAATGAGAGCCCGAGTCGTCGCCGCCCATGCCCCTGCTCCACCTGCTCCTCCGTGCGCGCAGGAGCCCATGCCGAGCTCCTCGGGACTCCGCGTCGCCCGGCCCTTCTCCCTTCAGCCCCCCCTTTTTCCGCCGCCTATAAAAGCCCTAGAGGAGCCCCCTTCACCTCCCTGCTCCACCCCCTTGCTCCCAGGTAAGCGCACCCTTGATATTTCCGTGCGCCCGAAGCTCCCCGGTTCGGCCGAATCCGCCTCGCCGCCGATCTCCACCTCCGGCGATCTCCGTGCCGCCACCCCACATCACCGTCGCCACCACCTCCCGGAGACCTCCCTCCAACCCGTCGCCTCCGAACCACCGTAGCTCGGATCGGCTTCATCTTCCCACTCCGGCCGCCTCCTCTCCGCCGATCTCCTCACCCGACCAGCTCCGCGCCATTGTTGGCGGTGGTGAGGAGGACTCATGACCGTGCTCCCCACTTCTCCGAAGCACCGCAGCGCGGTCATCTTCTCCGCTCGGCCGAGCTCCGCGCCGCCTCCCTTGATCGCGTCGCCGCTCGGCCCAACTCAGCGCGCCGCCACCATCACGGGACCGCCTCCGAGGGAACCCATTTTGATAACCCGGCGCGCCGCCCTCCCTCCGCTGGCGACGAACCGCGCCACCCCGGCTTCTCCTTCGGCCCGCGCGTTGTCGGACGCCACGGTCACTGTAGCCGGTTATTGCCGGTAATTACTGTTCACGTTAAGGATTAATCCCGGCTTAGTCGGCGCTAATCCTCCCTCCGTGACGCCGACTGGTGGGACCGGCAGTTCGGTTAAAACACCGGGTTAACTGAGATTTCCTGCTGAGAATGACAAGTGGGCCCGAGTCACTATTCCGTAGACCCGTGCACCCGTGGACTCGGCGCGTGCGTGCTGGCCTTCGGCCCACGCCACAGTGCGCGTGCACCGGCACCCCTGTGCAAGCCCGCCACGTGTCGGCTCCACGATTTTTCAGCCTTTTCTGATTTTCTATTCAATTGCAAATCCTGTTTAAAACTTTAAAAATCCATAACTCTCTCATTATAGCTCCAAAAATTATGAATCTTTTTCCTAAAATTTTCTAAAATCAAGATCTTGCTAATGGCACTGGTCTTGTTTAATTTGGAGTTTATTTGCTTGGTGATTTGTATTTATTTGCTCTCTTTTGTTGTTGTATCTTTTAAAGACGCGTCGTGACCGAGTAGGGTTCGAAGACGCGGGAGACCTCCACTTCGGACAAGCTCAAGAATACCTAGACCCTTCTACCTTTATCCCAGGCGAGTCAACACTTTGATCATATTGATCCTACATTTTATGCAAATTATGTTCCTTTAAAATATCAAATGGCATGCTCTAATTTCTATGCAAATATATGTCAAACACCCTAAGGTAGTTAAATGCCTACTTGTTGATTAAATAATTATTATACCGTTTCCTTGATACTTGAACTCCCAAAATCCTTGTCACCCTAGTAAATATCTGGTAACCTACTAGTTATAGGTCGTACTTAAACGCCATGCTAGACTTGTTTAAGTACCGGGGTATTTCTACCCCAAGTCATCATCCTTTAATCATGACAAATGTTTTGGGCGATCATTGAGGAGAATGACCGGGTGGTTGGATAATTTATTTTATACTTCTCCAAAACCTAAAACTTGCTAATACTACATCTGGGCGGATGGAGAGAATGGTGGGTGCCGTCGTGCACGAGAGCGATTGGTATGTGGTATGAACCGCCTGGGTGGATTAAGGATTTAATCTTGTCATGACCTCCCGTGTAAAACAAGTACAACCACAAGTCTGCAAAATACAACTTGGCTTAGTAAATCTATCGAACCACAAAGTCATCTCCTTTGGTGGAGGAGAGGTCAGGGCATGGCCGGGAAGGGACACCGAGGTGAGGTCGCCACTACGCTCGTCGTAGTGGTGAACATCCCTTTAACTTATGGGCGCAACCCCATATGGGTGAGATGATGGAAAGGGCGGCGTAGATTGAAAGGTTACTGTGACGATCACTCAACTACATGACTACGGAATCATGTGGGGTAACGAGTATGATTGTCTCTTGTGGGTAAAGTGTATAACATCTGCAGAGTCAAAACTGTTTAAACAGCCGCGCCTACGGTCAAAGGCGGACATGGGAACTTAACTTGAGTTAGTTCTATTTCAAAAACCTTTGTGGGTGGTATAAAAACCAGGTCGGGGCCTGAGATTTGACTTTTCCTGGATCGTCGTATCCAGTGTTGTTAATGTATGGAGGTAGCTCCAATCAAATGAAGCATGAGACAGAGTTTCCGATGGAGGGAACCTCTGCTGTTATTACTTATTGCACAATTAATCTCTTTAAAAAAATGCAATTTGGTTAAAATACTAAGTGATAGGATTTCCTAATTACAAATATTGCTTTACGCAAATAAAAGAACCCGAGCCAACCTTGTTACACCTTGCATGTATATTATTGCATCTGTTGTGTGGGCTCACGAGCACGGTAGTTGTGCTCATCCTCGCTCTTTCCCAACTCCTCAGAAGTAGGAAGACCTGAAGACTACGACTACTACGAGGATCCAGAAGTCTGAGGACCCAGGAGCTGTTGAAGCGTAGTTTAGTCCTTAGTTGTTCTAGTCTCACCCCAGTCTAGCTGACTCCGTCGGTCCTTGTGTACCTCCTATATTGTCCGAGGGTTTTGGATAATATCGGTGTACACAGTTCCCCGATCACTTACTGCGGTAAGATGTGCCCTCACCCCTTTGCTTCCGTTGTTGCTTCCGCTATCTTTTGTAATGTACTCATTTGGCCTGTTCGGCCCTTATTGTAAAAACTGACCCGAAGCGGTCTATGTAAACTCTGATGTGTAAATTAATGAATGCAATGATTTTACGCCATGTATGGTTTGATTCAACAATGTACTTGTGAAGTGCTATCTACTGATCCAGGGAATAGCACAGCGATTTCACAGAGGATCCGGATACAGAAATCTGGAGTCCGACAGGAGAGGTGGGGAATTAGACGCCGCGAGGCCCGGGACTCACGAACGGATGGAGGCTTAGACCGATGGGACTTTTGGATGGGCTACAGGCTGCCTGGGAGTTGACCTCACTTCACTAGCTCAGGTCCTTAACTTGATCTAATATTTACTCATACATGGTATATACTGGTATAGTCCTCCACGACAGCTGAGAGACCATATAACTTGCTCTTTGATGACGATGATGACGGTGACAACGACGAACTACTACTAGTCACATCAACATTTGCCTGATAAGAACAAGGGGCAAATGAAGTGACCACATAATTTACAAAATTTTGTAAAAAAGAAAAACTGATTAGGAATGTCATCGTCATCCACTATAAAGAAATCAAGTAAAAAATTGTTAAAAGCAGATTAACACACCTCGTAAAATGAGCAGTCACCACTCTCTGTCGCTTCATCCTTATGCGTCTGACTTGATGAATCCCCACCAGTGGGGAATATATTCACAGGCATCTGCACATTCAGGTGTCGATACAGATGTCTTTGCATGTTCATTGCTGAAGGTCCAGGTCCCTGTCCAGGGCTGAATGCACCTCCTGCAAATGGGGATAGATCGAGAAGTAAAGGAAAAGAAATATGTCCCTGCAATCAAAAAACAGATCATTCAGTACATAATTTATATGGTACAAAAGTGACAATGTTTAGCGCTGACCTCAGGCTTATCGAGTTCGCCATCCAGACCAACAGAAGCGCGTTGCAAATGAATGCAAGTTCTGGAAGAGGACATTATTAGTGTACCAGGTGTCATGCCATTTTAAGACATGATTCCATGTAAGTTCCAAAAGGAGAAATCAATTGCTGATACCTTCCGACAATCAGTGATAGCCAACTGCTTTGTTGCTTGTGAAGATACCGAACGTGTTATTTTCTCTGGACCAAACATATGCTTACAAGGCTACAACAGTAAAGATTCGGATTATCTGCGGTTCCTATAGAGAAATATTGTGTAAACAGTATTTTAAGTCTATACTAACAGTACTTGACAGCATTACAAACAGTCAGTGGTGGAGCTGGGCCTCGGGCCGCCGGGGCAATGGCCCAAGGCCCAGCAAAAAAATATAGAGACAATAGTGCATTTGGACCATAGGATAGCAGGCCTGTTCTAACGTTTGGCTGGGTTGGCCCGAGGCCCAGTCAAAAGTTGGCTACGCCCCTGCAAACAGTACTTGGCAGTATTACCGTAGAAAAAGCTGTGGAAACAGTATATATTTACTGTATCAGTTTTATTATGACCTTAGGAGCACTATCGCTCAATATAAATTGCTCATTTTGAATAGCACGGTGGATACAATGTTCTAATACATATCTACGTGCTCATCTGTATTAGCCAGAAATCCGTTTCCAACCGCAAGAGTCAGTCGACGTAGGTACGCAGTTTGTTAACTTTGTCCTGACACAGATATCAATATGGAGTATCATATCAAGCTCAACAGGGGTACAAGTACAACTTCATAAAAAAATATGGGCTTAATAAAATTCCCAGTGAATCCAGTGAATTGATGGAGCTAAAAGATAGAAATAAGTGCATTTTGCCCTCTCAAATTTTCAAAAAAGTCTGTTTAACCCCTCAATTATAAAACTTCGTTTAACCCCCTCAACTATAAAACTAGTTTTTTTAACCCTCTAACCTTTTTCAACTAGGCCACTTAACCCCTTTGAGCGGTTTGACTAGGTGGTTTTGCATACGTGGCAAGGTTTTACCCACGTAGCACCCACATCACCCATCTTCTTCGTCTCTTTCTTTCTTTCTGTTCTCTCTCCTCCCATCTTCTTCACCGTGCCTTCTCTCCTAGGGCAAGCTCTGCCGTGGTGATGCCGCCGCCCCCTCGCTCCTCCCCACCCACCACCGCGCCATGGCGCGCTCCATCCGCATCCACCTCTCCCTGCCGTTGTCCGCAGAGGCCCACAAGAAGATCGACCCTAAGAAGTTTCTCGTCGCTAGCATCTTCTCCTTCCCGGAGCTGCCATCGCCATGTTCCCGTGGTGTTAGTGAGCTCCTCTCGAATTTGTTCGTGTCACAGTGTGTTCCATCTTCTTCTCAATCTAAAACCCCAATCAATTTCGTGATTTCGCAGTCACCTGGTGAGATCGAACCCGTCTTCTTCGCCTATGTCTGTGCACCACCGCCTTCGATTCTGTTGCCCACGGCGCGCTTTTGACCAATCGGACCACACCATCAACTTCCTCACCTCTTCCTAGTTCTAGAGAGCACCTCAACATCGCCAGGAGACCTTTGTTCGCCACCATCAACTCCTTCCCCGACGACGGTCAACCCACCGCCGCCACTCCCAGCCATGACATCTTCTTTTTCCCCTTATTGTTTGCTCTTTGCTAATCAATCTTCCCCGCCACCAAAGCACGACTGTGCATCCATCCCCACCGTCGCATCGGCTCGACGCTGAAGAGACATAAAGCACCCCCGCTGCTGCCGGTGCCACCCATCGGTTCCCCGTGGAGCCTCCTTTCTGTTTTGTCCATCACCGGAGATTCGCTTGCCACCGCTCGTTGTTGACGCTGTCCACTGAGAGCTTCGCTTGCCACCACTCTTTGTGTTTTCTCTCCTGTACCTCGTCGAGCATGCACTGCAGCCACGATGGCGTCGACTGGTGGTGGGATGCTAGGTGACAACAGTGGTGGCGCAGAAGGGGAGGTGTGGGCAGATGGGGAGGCAGAGGAGGCGTAGGTGGGGGCAGATGGAGGCAGATGTGCCGTGACTGAGCACGGTGAAGAAGATGGGAGGAGAGATAACAAAAAGAAATAGAGGAATAGGAATGGTGACGTGGCCTGTGGGTGCCACGTGGGCAAAATCTTGACAAGTTTAGCACTGACATGGAGAAAACCTTACCACGTATGCAAAACTGCTTAGTCAAACCATCCAAAGGATTTAAGTGACATAGTTTTGAAAGATTAGGGGTTAAAAACTAGTTTTGTAGTTGAGAGAGTTAAACATACTTTTTTGAAAGTCTGAAAGGGGTAAAATAGACTTATTCCTAAAAAATATCAGCAGAAATATAATTACCTCATCAACTTCTCATTTAAGAGATATATATTTGGCAGCAGCGTTATGCCAACAGCGATCACAACGATAATTGTCAAGATGCTAACACAGTGAAGTACTTAAGGCAATCCACCACCAAACTACGCCCATTGATCTCAATATTATACAATAATAAGACAGACAAAAAAATAAAAAGCATTATGAATAATGCATAAATCATAAGTAGCAACTGATGTACCCTGAAATAACAAAACTTGGGAAGGTTCACTTGGACATACAATATCTCCATTTATATCAGGCACAGGTGATAGACGCAAACAGTGGAAATTCTCGAAGTCCGATGGCAGCTGTGTGAGATATTAACAACAATGAGGGCAGAAAATCAACAGTTATGACGAAAAGAATTATGTATGCTTTCAATAAGCTACAGAAAAAAAACTACTCCCTTTGTTAAATAGAAGTCGTTGTAGAGACCGTGAGTCAGACCTTTAAATTTTGACCGCAAAAATACGGGAAAAAATTATATATTTAGATTGGTCAAATGAAATAACATCAGTAGATTTATCATCAAAACTACCTCCACAATATCATATTTTTTACAATATATATTAATAGATAGAAAAAGTAGCGGTGCATCGGAGACTACGACAACTATTTCGTTAAAGAGGGAGTAAAATGCATCTAGCTATACTAGATAAACAAAATAGTTTAATAGTTAATATAAACCACACATTAATAGTTTTAAAAAAGAGGTACAGGTGTCTACTACAGATGAACAATTTCTGCAAGATAATATATGCTGCCAGTAGTCCCATCAAAGGGACCAAATAGGTTTTGTTTCCAGCGCTTGCGTTCAGGTTGGTTACCTTTTGTTTGTGTACTTTGGAGTGAAACAGGACGATGTCTGTCAGAGAACTCCTATGCAGTACATAACAACGGGAAAATTCGTTCCTCAGGGAGGTCAAAAAGAAGAAGAAAAGCATCCGAAGCATCCCATGAGGGTAAAACATTTCTCATCATGTGCACACATATAATACGAAAGGTAAAATTTCCAGAGAAGAATATACAAAGTAAACATCATGCCTGCTGTCTGGTCAAATTGAAGTGACTAACATAGAAGCTCAAAGCATGCATTACTCTTTCTGGATTCAAAACAGTTCTTTCATCTCGTAACTATGCTCAAGTCTGCAACATATATGCAGAGTTCATCAAGTAGTAATTGAAATTTCATGGGCAACCAACTAAAAGAGGTTTGCAATCAAATGGTGGAAAACATTAAAACTGGGAGCATCACTTTATTTATAGAAAAAAATTAGAATGTAATTTTAAAAAACAAAAGCAAAATTTTTTTCAAAAATTTGCTTCTTTCAAATTGAAGGAAGAAGCCATGAAATGGAGCAAGTGCATCATCAAGCGCATTCAAGTAACTATGAGCAGTAAGCAATTCATTGTACCAAGCAACACAGTTACATGATATGAAAGTTCAGCAGTGTTGGATTCGGATTTTACAAATTCAAATCTTCTGTGAAATCACTATGCTATGCTCTGGATCAGTAGATAGCACTCACAGGCACATTGCTGAATCATTTCATACAAGGCGTGAACTAAACCATTCAAATATATTACAAATTTCAGAGTAACATAGACCACGTCGGGTCGAGTTTTACAAAAGGGTCAAACATGCCAAATTGATTACATTACGAGAAAGCAACGTAAAGTATAGTGGAAGAAAAAGGGTAAAGTTCATTTCTCCGCATGCAAGCGACTGGGTTAGCCTATGTACAACGGATATTAACCAAGGGGTTGGATAATATCGGTTGTACATAAGTACCGAGCGAGTCCACTAGACTAAGGCGAGATCTAGACTACAGAACTAGACTACTCTTCATGTTTCCTTGTTCGTCGACTTCCGAGACTTCATAATACGCATAGTACCCTTGGTCCACATTATCTGGAGGGTCTGGGGGAGAGCTAGAATGAGCACAACTTCCGTGCACGCGAGCCAACACACAAGATGCAATAATAACATGCATTGCTTAACAAGGATGGCTCGGGTTCTTTTATTTGCTAAAATAATATTTTTAATTATCATAATTATAAATTCATATGACTTAACATTTTAACTAAATTCCATTTTATTAAAGAGAGTAATTATAATATTAAATAACAGTAGAGGTTCCCTCCATCGGAAACTCTACAAATACTTCATTTGATTGGAGCTGCCTCCAATCATTAACACCACTGAGCTCAACGGCTTAGGAAAAATCCAATCTCAAGACTAGGTGAGACCGACCTGATTTTCATACCACCCAAAAGGTTTTTGAAATAAAACTAACTCTAGTAAGCTCTTATGTCCGCCTTTGACCATAGGCACGGCTATTTAAATAGTTTAGACTCTGGAGAGGTTGTATACTGTACCCATAACAGATAATCATACTCGTTGCCACACATGACTCCTTAGTCATGTAGTTGAGCGACCATCACAGTAGCCTTTTAAATTATTTCGCCCCTTCGGTCATCTCACCCATATGGGAAATGCCCATAAGTTGTGCGGTTGTGAAATCTGGATCCGACATTACCGCACCTGAATCAATAGAAATAATTTGCGTAAAATTTCATATTCAAAATGGTGACTAGAAAAAATAAGAGACTCATGCCAGAGGTCACGGGCGGAGAATTTTTTTACAAAAATATATTATTATTTTAAAAGAAAATTACAAAAATAATTAATCAGCCCAAAAAATAACAAAAATGGGTTCCTGTCGCCAACCCTATTGCCTCCCTGTCACCAGTCTAACTCCTTGTCACCGGTTCAACTGGCGACAGGGACTCTTTCCCCTATAATAGCTCCATGTGTGGATACCATGGGGATATGCTCCAGATCTTAGGATGATGTGACAATTGGCAATGGCGTTTACAGTTTATCGTTTCACGTGTTTTCAGCAAAGTTGGCATGCTGTCAGGCTATAACCGGTCTGACCGGCCAGGGTGGCTGGTCTGACCGATTCATGGCGATCGACCGGCCTTAGTGGCGTCGGACCGCGATTCTGAAAGTGAGAATTGAGCTGGGCCAAAAATAGAGGGTGTAAGCAAGAGAGGAGATTCTATTGCACTTGGTCACATAATTTTTGGAGTCTCCAGTCAAAAGTTCTATTGGTTTGAAATTTCCAGTAGGTTTCGGTTTTCAGAGAGGAAAAATGGCTAAGTCCCCTCTGGCGGTCTGACCGACCCACAGGTGGCGGTCAGACCGGCCAGGGTGGGCGGTCAGATTGGCCCAAGGGGCGGTCTGACCGGTTTTCACTTTGATCGTCGGTCTTCGAGGCGACGATATTCGGTTGTTAGGTCAAAGTAATGAGTTTCAGGGCATATATGGTGCATGATGCATGTTTTGACTAACATGGGTCAAGTTGTGAAGAACTTGTTCCCAAATTCTGTTTACTTGTCTATTGTTGTGCAGGTTGCTTGGTGGTCAACGACGGTCAACGGCGAGGATGATCGGGGCTAGGCTTGGAGAGCTGAGGTCCAGAACGATCGACGATGCCGGGTGATGTCAATGTACTCAAGCGTGGTGCAAGATGGACAAGGGTGACCTATTAGCTAATCCGAGACGCAAAATGGTGCAAGGTGTAGCTAGTTAGGTCAAGGGATGTTAAAGATGACGCAATAAAATACGTGCGTAAGTGTCCCGTTTGTTTTGGGCCTCAACGGGAGCCCAATAGAGTCAAACTTCTAGAAGGTCTCAGCCTCCACTATAAATAGGAGAGGGTGGTGGCTGCACCATGGCTTCGTCTCTTTTGCAATTTTTGTAAACCCTAATTTTCTTAGGGAGAGCTTTTGTGGAGGCTAGGGTTCTTGATGTTTGATGTGATTTTCGTGCTCTTGGATTGAGCATTGTCCTCCATTGATGGAGAGGTTGTAAGCCCATATCATATCAATCAATCAAAGGAAAGTTTGATTAATATTTTGTCTCATTGCGTTCTTTCTCTCTATTTGATGATTTTGGGTCTTTATTTGATCCGTGAGTTTTTGATTGGTTTCTTCACGTGATCTAGCTTGATGTGACGTGTGGGGACCTATCTAGGATCATCTTGATCATCAATCACCCACGAGCAAGATCTTGGATCAAGTTTTCGTTTTGACCGGTTTTGAACCCTTCTTTGATCAAACGGAAAATGATCTTTATTCTTCCAAGAATTAAAACCTTCTTTGATCAAACGAAAAAGGATCTTTATTCTTCCAAGAATTATCATAAACTTTGTAGGACCGTAAAGGCGACTAGGGGGGTGAATAGGCGCTTTCTCAACTTTCTCGCCTAAATCAAATTCAACACGAACTTTACGCCTTTAGCTATGAAAGTTAAGAAGATCAGTACGCGCACAGTGGAAGCCTTGTACTGAATTTGATAAACCCCTCAACCACACGACACAAATGTGGACAATTGAACTTCTTGTTACGAATCGATGCTGGCGGTCGATCATTTGGACACAGGCGGTCAAACCGACGTTCAACGAGCGGTCGGACCGGCTACTAACTGGCGGTCGGACCGGTGGATATCGGTTCGACCCGGCGATCGAATGCGATGCGAACGCGGGCGGTCGGACCGCCGTTACAAAACCGGTCAGACCGATTCAGTCCAGTACTGAAAAATCAAACCCAAAACCAAAACGAAATTTAATCCAACTTTTGATTCAACCAATGAAACTTGACCAAATTTTGAGCACACCTTCCTAATGATATTAGAGACCTATTTCTAGCGACGATCCTTCAGATCCACTTCGCAGAATCGATCTCTCAAGGTTTTACCAAAGAAGTGCACAAACCCTAGAAATATGAAAATCTTTGATTCAAGACTTGCTTGTGGGGTTTGATGGTCTAGATGATTCTAGGAGTATTCCCACACATCAAAGTAAGACAAAATGGGTCAAGAGACCAAGCTTAAACACTTGAATCAAGGAAGCACCAAATTCATCCAAAAGAGAGAAGAACACAAAGAAGACAATTGATCTCTCAAGCAAGCATCACAAGATTGATTGATCTCACAAGATGCTTACAAAGCCACTCCCTCAAGGAGGACAAGAGCTCACCAAGGAGCAACCACAATCTCTCCCTCTCCTCTCCTCTCCAAACCCTAACCCTAGAAATGGCTAAGGAAAACCAAATGAATGCTTCAAGGGGTTTTACATCTCCCCCTTTCTATTTATAGGAGAGGCCTAGGGTTTCACTTTTGGGACCCACACACACATGGGACCCACACACACACATTTGTTGAAGCAATCGCCTGCTTCACCACGTGTAGGTTGATCAGCGGTTCTCATCACGTTGCCAAGCCTCTCTTGTTCGAATCCCATCGGAACCTCCCAGAGACTCGCACCGACATTCGCACCACCTGATCCAACAAGCTGCACCGAACCACCCGTTCGATCCATCTTGCCCATCCTGCACCATTCTTGAGTCACACGACCTCACCCGGCATCCATGATCGTTCTGGACCTCAGCTCTCCAAGCGTAGTCCCGATCCACCGCACCGTTGACGTCGTTGACCTGCAAGCCACCTGCACAGCAATAGACAAACAAATCGTTTCCGGGAACAAGTTCTTCACAACTTGACCCACGTTAGTTCCACAATGCAATATACAACAATAAAGCATTGAACTCCATACATAAAACATATTCAAAACACATCAATACAAACTTGGCTATCCTCCAAGTCATCGGCGGTCTGACCGCCCCACAAGGGCGGTCCGACCGATTTCAGGCCGGTCGGACCGATCCCATAACGGCGGTCGGACCGCCCGAAAAGACTTAGCCAAAATTCCATCGTGAAAATCCGAAACCTTCTGGAATTTTCAACTCAATAGAACTTTTGACTGAGAGCTCCAAAAATGATGCGACCACATCCAGGAGACTCCCCTCACCTGCCTACACAACCTATTTTTGGATCAACCCCAAAATCCACTTTTAGGTCAGGCCAGTCCGACCGGCAACCACGGCCGGTCCGACCTCTCCACGGGCGGTCTGACCACCCCACACCACCAGTCAGACCGCCCGTGGTCTGACAGCCTTGGAGCAAACCCGAAAACGCGATAAATTGCAAAACAACAATGTCATTGCCAATTGACTCATCATCATGAGATCGTGCATATATCCTCACGATATCCACAAACTTTGATTGGAATAGGTCCTGATATCATAAAGAAGGTGTAATCCAAGTTTCATCAAGTTTGGATTATTAGATCAAAAGTTTCATCTATTTGCATCTTCGTCATCGGGTTTTTGATCTGTTCTGGAGGCCGGCGGTCAGAACGCCCGTGGCCACCGGTCGAGCCGGAAATCGGTCCGACCGCCCAAGGCCAGCGGTCCAACCTCCAGCGCATTGATGTGCTTTAATCTTTGGTGTTTTTGTCGTTTTGCTTAGGGGTTTATATTGGATTCAATATTAGTCTTCCGCTGTACTGATATACTGATCTTCATAGCTTCCATAGCTACTGGAGTGAAATTGTGTTGAATCCATTATTTATGAAAAAGTGAGCATACTCCTATTAACCCCCTCTAGTCGCCTTTTCGGTCCAACACCATGATACCCTAAAAGTCGACACAATTCAAGCGATTAGAATCGCGATCCTACTCTTAGGATCTTACGATTCTACGAACCCACGACAGCCCGTCGATCCAAATCGCACCGTAAATCGGAATCAGGTAGAATCATGGTAGAGTCACGATCCAAAGAGTAGAATCGTGTAGAATCGCAGAGTAGAAACGTGGTAGAGTCGTTTGGGCAAAAAATGCAATTTTTTTGTATTTTTTTAGAGGCCAGGGATTGCTGATTGTAGGACCGTAAAGCGACTAGGGGGTGAATAAGCGCTTTCTCAACTTTCTCGCCTAAATCAAATTCAACACGAACTTTACGCCTTTAGCTATGAAAGCTAAGAAGATCAGTAAGTGCACAGTGGAAGCCTTGTGCTGAATTTGATAAACCCCTCAACCACACGATACAAATGTGGACAATTGAACTTACTGTTCTGAACTGGGTACTGGCGGTCAGACCGGCTGGACACAGGCGGTCAGACCGACGTTCAACGAGTGGTCGGACCGGCTACTAACTGGCGGTCGGACCGGTGGATATCGGTTCGACCCGGCAGACTGAGCAGTCTGAAACGCGGGCGGTCGGACCGCCGTTACAAAACCGGTCAGACCGATTCAGTCCAGTACTGAAAAATCAAACCCAAAACCAAAATGAAATTTGATCCAACTTTTGATTCAACCAATGAAACTTGACCAAATTTCGAGCACACCTTCCTAATGATATTAGAGACCTATTTCTAGCGACGATCCTACAGATCCACTTCGTAGAATCGATCTCTCAAGGTTTTACCGAAGAAGTGCACAAACCCTAGAAATATGAAAATCTTGATTCAAGACTTGCTTGTGGGGGTTGATGATCTAGATGACTCTAGAAGTATTCCCACACATCAAAACAAGATAAAATTGGTCAAGAGACCAAGATAAATCCTTGAATCAAGGAAGCACCAAAATCATCCAAAAGAGAGAAGAACACAAAGGGGACAAATGATCTTTCAAGTAAGCATCACAAGATTGATTGATCACACTAGATGCTTACAAAGCCACTCCAACAAGGAGGACAAGAGCACACTCACAATCTCTCCAAACCCTAGCTTCTCCTCTCCTCTCCTCCAAACCCTAGAAAATGAAGAAGGGGGCCAAATGAATGCTTGGGGGGTTTTACATCTCCCCCTTTCTATTTATACTAGAGGCCTAGGGTTTCACTTTTGGGACCCACTCACACATGGGACCCACACACACATAACTATCGAAGCAATCGCCTGCTTCACCACGTGTAGGTTGATCAGCGTTTCTCATCACGTCGCCAAGCCTCTCTTGTCTGAATCCCATCAGAACCTCCCAGAGACTCGCACCGACTTCCGCACCGCCTGATCCAACCAAATATGCATCAACTACCCGTTCGATCCATCTTGCCCATCCTGCACCATGCTTGAGTCATACGACCTCACCCGGCATCCATGATCGTTCTGGACCTCAGCTCTCCAAGCGTAGTCTCGATCCACCTCACCGCTGACGTCACTGACCTGCAAGCCACCTGCACAGCAATAGACAAACAAATCATTTCTGGGAACAAGTTCTTCACAACTTGACCCACGTTAGCTCCGCAATGCAATATGCAACTATAAAGCATTGAAGTTCAAACAATAAACACATTCAAATCACATCAATGCAAAGAAGTCCAAGCTTCAAGTGATCGGCGGTCAGACCGCCCCACTCCACCGGTCCGACCGATTTCATAACGGCGGTCGGACCGCCCGAAAAGACTTAGCCAAATTTTTAGCTCGAAATTCCGAAACCTTCTGGAAACTTCAACTAAATAGAACTTTTGACTGGGAGCTCCAAAAATGATGTGACCACATCCAGGAGACTCCCCTCACTTGCCTACACAACCTATTTTTGGCTTAGCCCCAAAATCCACTTTTCATTTTGGCGGTCGGACCGGCAAGCACTGCCGGTCAGACCTTCCCACTGGCCGGTCGGACCGGCGACCTGGCCGGTCGGACCGCCCGTGGCCTGACAGCCCTGGAGCAAACCCGAAAACGTGACAAATTGCAAACCAACAAAGCCATTTCCAATTGACTCATCATCCTGAGATCGTGCACATATCCTCACGATATCCACACTGATATTTTGTTTTAGAGAAAAATTTATTAATATTAATTTCTGAGAATGAAACTATAAATAAACAAGGAGCATGCAATATATTATATCAGTGTGTTAATGCAAGTACAAATATGTATATTATGATATGCAAGTGTTGCAATTAGATATTGATTTACAAAAATTGTGAACATTTCTCATGTAATTGTAGTAAACTAGTCATGGTCATTGGCTGTTCTTTTGTAATTCAGAACTATGTCACCCATTATGTCAGTACTATTATGCTTTTCTGTTGTGCGATAAAAAGTACTTTGTCCCTTTTCGGTTATAAGTAAGTGGTAAACCATATAAGAATCATACAAACTTATAGTATAGATGTTAAATATGTGTATTTTTACAATTCCGTAGAATCACCGCTTATACGATTTGATACTACGATTCGATCCTACCGGAGGAAAATCAATCCAACTTAGGATCTCAACTCTGACTACCTTGGGACACATGACTCATTTGTATTCAGAAAAATGAGAATGAGGAGAGGGAAAGGAGTAGAGGGGAGGAGAGAAGCTAGCGAAACGCTGCCCGTCCAGTTGCCCACCTGTGAGGTAATTATTTGAACGAATGGATTACATAGATTTGGATGTACGGTTGCGTAGTGCAGTATGTTGTATATAATTATTTTTAGTGGGTAGTCTTATTTTAGATATGTGGTTAATCGTGGAAATATTCTTCATGGTTCAGTGTGTCAATTATGTCGGATGTTACTAATTTTAAAATTATGTCAGAACTATGTCACCCATTATGTCAGTACTACCCGAAGGGATTGATCTGCGTTATTTCCAATCGGCGACCGTGCCCTTGCCAAGAGTAGAAGGGCGTACATGGGGTGTTGTGATGCGGTAGGTGTTTCACACATTCCAAGTGAATCGTGATGTGTATGATATGAGATTGAGTTACCTTACCCCCCGAGCAACACAAGCCACATATTGGGAGTTAGTGCAGTTGAAGGAAACAAAGTCATGGCAGTCATATCTACGCGTGGCGAGGGAGGGAGAGTGGGATTTGGTCCTTCTGGCCTAGGCATATGCTAAGCCACTCCTGCATCCGTGGCTGAACAAAACGGGGGTGGTGATGCCCAAGAAGAAGTCGCTAAATCCAGCCACAGCGCGGCGCACACAGTGCCTGAAGCTCCCGGAGTTGATGATGCTGTCGATGAAGACCCTGGCGAAGTAGCCCCTTCAGTCAGGCAGGCCAGTGGGCTAGCTGACAAGGGTGAGGAGCTGGAAACCATGGTGCAAATGATGGATCAGGAATCCTGGGACTACAATGCATTATCAGAAGATGAAGTATCCGACGATGAGGATGATGTGGACCAACTGGCGGTTCCATCCGAGTGGAACACATACCAGTTCGATAAAATCATCGTCAACGAAGGCTCCTGTGTGATGTGGAAGTACAACCAGAGCAAGGTCAGGTAAGGAGTTGTGTACAAATGCAATGAGGTCGTGCAGGAGGCGGTCAAATTCTGGGCCTTGTCGGTGCGGCGCACATTCACATTCGTCAAGTCTAACCCAAGATGCTACGACGTGAAGTGCAAAATAGAGGAATGATCTTGGTGAGTGCACGCATTTCAGCCTAAGTGGGACGCCTACTGGAAGTGTTATATAGTGGTCCCACACACATACGCCGTCGCTGAGTCAGTGCAGTCCCACAGGAACCTGTAATCAGGCTTCATCGCCAACCTCAAGTATAGTGAGATCATGGATAATCTTGATTTTGAGCCGCGATCCATCATTCGTGCGATTGAGGCAAGGTTTTAGTACACAATCAGCTATGCCAAGGCTTGGAGGGCAAAGCAGAAGGCAGTGGAATCAAAGTTCGGCACGTTCGAGGATTCCTATCACAACCAGAACTAGCAGCGAAAGTTTGAAGCACTCTGGAAGATTCTGGATGAGTGGACCCAGACACACAGAAGGGAGGCAGTGAAAAGGGCCACCCCAAGCGCTGATCGGGCCCCCGAAGCATTGCCATGGCTACCCACAAATAGTCTCAGTCTGACGAGGAGGACGAGGGCGCAGGTGAAATGCTTCTCAGACTGGATTGAGCACGGGCCTAAGGAAAAGTGGTTGTTGCTGCATGACAGGGGTGGTGCTCGATATGGTGTCATGACAACCAATCTAAACGAGGTTTACAACTGGGTCATGCGCGGCGCAAGGTGCCTCCCTTTAGTTGGTATTGTTAAGGTAATTCTTCGCGGTACGATAAACTACTTCATTGACAGAAGCAAAAACGTGTCGCTCGTCATGGCAAATGATAGAGTACTCTACTCCACTATGATCACCAAGTACATGGAGGAGAAGAGCAAGAAGGGTGAGATGCATCGAGCATTCAAGCTGGGCACAAGGGAGCTTCGCTTCGAGATAATGTGCAGGGATAAAGGATACTGTGAGACGAACTACGAGAGGATTACCCACGAGTGCACACTATGCCGCGCTAGTTGTATATGCACTTGCAATGGCATGTACCTCGGCACCCAGCTTGGGTGCAACCTTCATACCTTGATGGGCGTGCTCAGCCACAACCTCGCCCTCCTTGGGAAGGATGGTACTAAGGCGGCTATGTTGATGTAGGTCAATCACTGGGCCAAGCACTCATACGACCACTCAGCAATGTGGTCTGGGTCCGCAATACCTAAAAATTCAGTGCATACATTGTAAAGACTACGAAATATGTAATAAGGCAATAGGAAGCGGCATTAGCAAAATAATTACCAACAACAAATAGAAACTAAATTTTTATGATAAGTCATAAAGCTATGATTACGCTCTACCTACCCTACGGAGCTAAATGACGCTAAGAGTATTTCGATTAGGTTCTACCTACCCTAATTAGCCTCTACATACCCTAATTAGCTGCTCCAGATTTTCTTTACAACTTTAAAACGCGTCATGCTATTTTTATGGTTATAAATTAATTCCCAACAATAACAATATAATTACCGTGCACAAATAGGGAGTTAAATAAAGCTGTAATTATTTCGGTTAGGCTCTACCTACCCTAAATAGCTGCTACAGATTTTCCTTTCAATTCTAAAAGGTGTCATGCTATTTTTCTAGTTAAAAATTAATTTATGATATTAGCAATATAATTACTACGCACAAATAGGGAGCTAAATAAAACTAGTATTATTTAGATTACACTCTACCTACCTCATACACAGCTCAAATGATGTACTACATAATTGGACTATATTTTTCTAACCTACCAAATTCTATGTCGCTATTTTTGTTCGCTAACCGACAATGTTTTGACATAATGTACAAAGTTTCAAAAAATATACCTGCAAGATGGCCGATCGGATCCGATGCTCTGTCTATCTCTCCTCCGCGACGAACTGGCAGAGCTTCGCTACCTTTCTTCTCTCCCTCTCCTCCTCTCTTTCTGTTTTTTTCTTGAATTAAAATGAGCTTTTGAGTGAATTTTTTGGGTTTTTATAGCTGGATTGTTGTCGTCAGTTCAACTGGCGATAAGTTACTGTTGCAAGTTGAACTGGCGACAGGAGCATTGTTCAACTTCCTATCGCCAGTTCAACTGACGATAGGAAGTTGGACCAGAAACAGGGGGGATAGGTTACTTGTCGCCAATTAAACTGGCGACAGGAGCATATCGTCCGTTTAACCAGTGACAGGAACCCATTTTTGTTATTTTTTAGGCTGGCTATCTATTTTTGTAATTTTCTTTTAAAATAAATATTATTTAAAAAATTCTCAGGGATGGACCTAATGTGCGGCACTGGGGTTCCGTTGAACCCCAAAAAGTTTTCAAAAATAAACTGCTATTAGTACTTTACCACGCAACAAACTGCATGCATTGCATTATCAATCCTAGAAACAAAGATTTGGTGAGATTCCTCACCGCAAAGAAAAGACACCCCACAAGGATGTTGACGCATACTTGTCAATACCTTTCCAAAGGCCACACCGGTTTGGCTTTTGGAATGATACATTCCGGTACCGGTCCATACAGGTGTACCGTTACAGAGTTTAATATAATAATACATATTTATAAGTACATATATGTTTAATTGTATATACACTAAATTTCACTTATAATATTACTCTAAATACATAGTGGTAGGATCAAATATAACAAATACTTCAACGAGTTCAATATACAATATTTTCAATTCCACCGGTATGGTCGGCATTGTTCAGTATCAAAGGTGATGTGACTGGTACCGAACCAGTATGGTCGGTATCAAGGTCGGTACAGAACGCATGCCTATTCTGTAACATTTTAGGTGGTGGAATAGTACATACCAGCCATACCGGTCGGTACCAGAATGATATTGATAAGTTAGTTGACAGGGGATCTCCGGCTAGAGCTCAACGTGTTGGCCACCGAAGAAGGGGGCGAGGGGCCAAATCTGGCGAATGGTGGAAACAAAGGAAGGGGAGGAGAAGAGCGCACCACACTGGCAACTGGGAAAGGGGGAGGGGTGCCAACGAACGGTGGAAACAAAGTAAGGGGTGGAGAAGAGGAAAAGATCGTCTAGGTCGCTCGTTTCTTGTTTATGTCGTATCTTTTGGGGCAACGAATAGGGGGTGAAACCGGATCATTGATAATCCTGTATCCTACCTCAATACTTTTTTCCTTGGATTAGGAGTTCAATACGTATATGTCAGATATGAATACAAATTCGAAGTATTAGGGATATGGACATGGATAGATACATGACATATTCGAGCCAGAAATAGATAAAATAGTTGGATAGTACGCAGTTGCACACATATAAATAGGAATATATGTTGAACTATACAAACATAGCTTCAACTTTCAACACGAGTACATATATAAGTCTCACACAAATACATAATTGCATCGATATAATGGCATAGTATGCTTCAACATAATATCATGCATAAATTTGACACCATCACACCGAAATAAGGTTTAACAGCCTCAATTTTCAAATTCTAGCTTAAGATAATTGTTTTATCCATTGTTGTACTTATGAACCATTTTTTTGAAATTTCCTGAATATTTAAAAGTATTTTCCTAGTTTCCCCAAGACTAAAAGCATTCTTGCAAAATTAATAAAATCTTTTCAAAGTCTGAAAATATTTTATTTGGGTTCCGAATATTCTAAAATACCTCTGTAAATTTTCCATGAATTATTTAATGTCTTTTGCTATTTTTCAAAGCCCAAAAATCTTTTCTGGAATTTTTCTTCTTCTTCTAGGAAACTATCCTACACAATACGGGGAAAATCCGGATCTGGCAGCTAGTAGTCGCTCCGGATTTAGTCCCAAATCCATATTTAACTATCTGGACCTGACCCTGGATTCGATTTCGGATCACGCGGGACTTATCCGCACAAATTTCACCCCTACCTACCAACAAGGGGCCACCACCTGCCAGCGATGTCGAGTCTCTGCCGATGATAGAATATTTTGTCGTAAAATAAATACTCCCTACTGAGATTAGAGAATGACAGTCGTTCAAAAAATTAGTCGGACTTTCTACTGTTGAATTGAAATCCAACCGTCCTGATCCCCCGGTCACTCTTGCAGTTATATAACCATCCACATCCTATCACAAGCCATATCAACCATAATCAGGCAATGCCACCCTTTCCCCCACTGTACGCACCGCCTCCATCCCACCATCGATAGCCCGCTATCGACACCACCCCCCTCCTCGTCATCAAATATCTCACCCCGCCTCCCACTGCCTCTCTAGAGCATATTCTATTTGAAGGATGGTGAAATTCCCATTTTTTTATTGATTTGACAAAAAAAAAATGTTTTTCTTTTCCTATCTCCACCGGTTGGTTACCTTAGCAAATATCTTATTAAGCGAAGAGACGATGAGGATCATAGATTGGGACTGATCTGATAACTGAAGTTGTTCCGGGTACTACCTGGGCAATAGCCAGTGGCACCATTGCCAACTTGCCGCCCAACGTCGGAAGGACAATTTTATTATTTAACTCCTTTCTTAATTTATATTTATTAATAACTCCTCATCAAATCTAACCCTTTTCGCCCAAACAACACTACCGAATCACAAGATATCTAGCGTTGAGCAAAAAAATAACCTGTTTTGCCACACTAGTGATGGTGATAGTGGAGTGGCAAGGTTTGAAGGATCGACTTTGAAAATAAAGTTGGCGAGGAATATTTTCCAAAAAAAGGATTATTCAATAAAAAATTATCCACAGCAGCACCACCACAAACTTTAATGCTACATTTTTCACAAATTCTTTCCACAGCAGTTTTCAAAATAAGCACCACATAGCACAGCCACCGCAAACTGAGCCTAAGTGCCTAACTAGTAACAGATGACATTATCAACATGTGGATTCTCCGTGGTTGAATCTATGTTATAACGTAGAGATAGTACTTCTATAGTGTACTTTATTTTCTTAATATCCAAAAGCTTGGGCACGAGTAACACATAGGCCTATACAGAGAATTTCATTTAACCTGAAAATAAGCTAGACTTTAATTAAACCGATATACCCAAAAGCTATGAATCAGACGAAAGTCGAACTCAAATATAACATAAAAGATTGACAATGACTTCATCGTCGATGAATCGGATTAAGTGTATCATATTGAGAAAAATATGACTTTACAACACTTAAAATATCAACCTAGAAATTTGTAAACCTCAACTATGTCAGGGAACTACTCATCTAGCTGATCGCCAACAGGTTTTGAAGAGCCCTCACAAACTCTCGCTTTTAGCTGAATTATGAACCGTTTTCCAAGTATTTCAATCCATTTTGTTCTTTAGGGATCACGTCTTGTTTCGCTCTTAAGAGGCGTGGAGGCAATGTTCTTGATTATCGCAGCATACATATCAAAATCAGCTTTGTACTTGCAGCAGCTGGCCTCGATCCATTTCTCTGCAAGGCTTGTAGATACGCTATCTTGGCTGTCCCTCTCATGCTCTTCAACTGCTGGCCTTATCTCGTCGTACAGGCCATCAATTCCAGCGGCAGCCTGCTTCTTCACTTCCTGTGATATTTGTTTGGAAAAATCTCATAAGCATCTCAAAGTTTTTACTTTCAACTGCAGTTTTCAAGATAAGTGAGTTTTCGTAGGTCTTTACTGTTTACTTTTGAGGAAGACACAACTCAATTGGATGGATTGCAAGAGCCCAAAGGGCATAGATAGAGTACAAATAACACATTTACCTCACAATACAATATTTCTTCACGTGCCACAGCTGATGCTAACCGGTCACAAATATCTTGAACATTCAGTTGCTTGCGAAGACCTAGCTTAGCTTTTCCACCAGGAAATTTGGGTTTGCATTTCACCGGAACCAACTCTGTATAGCAATTGTTGTTCTGAGTAGCACTTTGATTCTGGAGATTTGCAACTTTATGCATTGAATTTTGCAGAGCATCATTGGAATATTGTGCACCATATTCAGTTGATCCATTCTCAATAAAATCAACTCCCATCGGAATAGCATTCAACGGTTCAATAGTCACTGGTGTGAATTCATTTGAGCTTGCAGCCAGTGGCTCAACAGTCAATGGTGTGAATTCATTTGAACTTGCACTCCCGGGATTCTCAGCACTCTGGACTATGTTGCTGTTGCTGCACTGGATAATTGGCTCAGATTTTGATAAGAGGATGTCAGTTCGAATGCCAGTAGGTTCGTCATCAGCAGAATCATAAAGAGGGATATTCTCAACAGAAAACCTGCAATTTAAGATGGGAAGTATTTGCTGCTTAATTGGTGCTCAGAATTGTAGTATCCATCAATATTTCAGAACTTCAAGCTATAAAATTTTACTTGTCAGGATAATTTGATCCGGACAACAGAGATCTGCATATTTTTTATTAACTAGTATCTTCTATGATGATAAATCAAGACATGGCAGTAGCATTAGCTTTGGTACAAGCTGTGCGAATTTCTACATAAATGCATAGGTCATTTAAGAAGTTTTCTGGTTTCCCCCTTATTTATCTTAGTTAACGAAGAAAGGTCATTACTAAACAAAATCATCCAACTAGCAGAGTTAACCAAACATAACTTCTTACTGAGATCATTTGAGTAAACCAGATTTTAGTTAACAAATTGACCGGGTAAGTAAAATTAAGACTTAAAGCTTCTCATCAGGCTATGTCAATCAACTTTTGAAAAGAACTGTGTGTCAACTATTACTCTGTACAGCAGAGTAACATACAAGCACAAGCCTACCTGTCATCATCATCTTCCCACAGGTATGTGGCCTCCTAAAACATGAGAACCAATAAAGCATGTATTAGGCAAGTGTTGGACATTCCAAATACTAGCTTAAAAAGAGAACACAAGAATGACCGGAAACAACGAAAGACAACTGGTTTATAACTATATATTAACCATGATGAAGTGACCATTGCACATAGCACTCCTAATTACAATACAATCTTCTACGAAATAAGACATCACAAAGAGCCAGCACATGTGCATAGGCGGCAAACCAAAGAGCAACCAATGCTTTTGCTCCGCGATATTACTAGCCTAATGGAGAGAATGGACAAACACTACAGAATATGCACGCAATTTTAATTGGAAGGTCAGAAAGAAGACACCAGTTATTCCTTCTTTCAAATCCTAGTGTCAAAAGTCAAGCATGAAATAGGCACTTCTCTTCAGTTCATGAGATATATAGCAACATAATTTTTAAACCCACCTGGAAACCACGTGATTTGGCCCCAAGAAACCCAGAACAGCTGGCAGCCCCACAAAGGCACCGCACCATCGCACCACCAAACCACTCGAAGTTGTAGTCATAGGATAATTCCATTCCAATAGGAATATCTTGCTTTGCAAATATGCCAACTCTTACTTCCCCAAGGACATTCCATTTCCTTGTCTCACAATTTGGTTGGCTGCATGCTTCAATAACAAGCTGTTAGATTTAATCATTTAAATGCCAAAGAAGGAAGAACTTCAATGATCAAATAATGCAAATAAAATATAGGAAATGATGTATGTGTTTCGTATGAAACTTGCCACGAATGGTTGATGAATCTGGCCAGACTCCCTTTCTTTGTTGCATCAATAGACTCATCAGCGTTGAGGTAAATAATATATGCATCTGTTAAACCTAATGGGGAACAGCCAAAATATTATAGCTAGCAAAAAGAAGCTACAATTCTAACATTGGAAAAGGTCTAGTATCTGCAGACCCTGGGTTTCATATGACTGAGATCTCCGCTTGGCTTCCTTCCATGATATTACTTCTCCACAATATTCTATAACAAATTGTCCAGCCTAAAAATACCATTAAGACAATAACTACTTACTAAAGCATATCTATTTGAGTATACTCAAGGTAAGCATAACAAACATAAGGATAAATTCAGTCACCATGATATTCTCATCAGCCAAAAGGCCCCATCCACGCCCTTCAGTTTTTACCAGCCTTGTCCTAGCATATTGACATTTTTGAAATCGCTGCCAACACGGAAATTGGTGAAACAACGAAAAAAAGCAAACTGTAAAATAAGTATTACGCTACGTAAAGTACATTTCTAGAATTAGTTTGTTTTTAGCACAATTTTACATTAATGCATATAAAGCATTACCGTACTTACAGAAAATATTATTGTCGTATCATGTTATAAAAATAATACAGCCATGCATTAATAGTAGATGATGCAGGCATGCAGCACATAAAGGAATCACGCCGTGACACCGCACTTCACTTTAGCATCCCGTTTGAAATTTTGAATCCCAATAATTGGGCCTGGAATTTTGGGATTATAATTGTGTCACAGGAATTGGAAATAGGAATACTCTACACAATTCCAAAGGATTTGGTGGACACTCGAAAATTTTGAATCATCGTATTCATAATATGCCATTTGAAGTTGCAAAGTGTAACTTTCAGGTTACCAAATCCAAAAATAAGTTATATACATATTTGAAATACTGTTACATCATCCTATAAATAACAAGATCATAATAGGCCCCAATAAAATTAGCAACAATCCTGATACAAAATAAGGACCAGTTCAACAAGCAAGAAAGCAATACTGTGCATAGACATCGTTTTTTTTCTTGCCGGTAGCCCAGTGCATATCACCATGAATACAGATAAGATAACAAATGAATCAAAGAAATACACAATGATGGCACCAATACCTAAACAACAGAAACCAACCTGATTCTTGCAATATACACCACACCGACAATGGCCAGGCGTGCACTCTGTGCTAGTCAAGACATTCAAGCACTGCTCCCCGCATACGCTCTCCGGATCCAACAGGTCATACTGGCACTCGCATACAGCTATGTCCTCCTCCTTCTGTCTCTTGTGCCTCCAGGCAGTAAGACACAGGTATAAGAATTACATCGCAGTCTAAAACGGCAGGACCCGATGCTTCACGTAGCAGTGGATCGATTAGACAAGAAAGCATACAGCATAAAAGTACCCACCTTCTGTACGAGAAATCGTTAGTCTCGATATGGATGTACTGCGGTGGCTCTATCCGCCCTTCCTCCTACAAGCGAAGCAAGTCGACGAATTCAGTATACGGATCACAAAACCACTACAAACGCGTTCACATTGGAACCAAGAAATGATTTTTTAGCAGCAGGAAAAATACCATCTGCAATGCTAGTTCTTGGACGGTGGAACAACAAGAAGATCAATTGAGGCTGCTATTAGCATTCCACCACGGTGGTGGACTGACTACTGTAAGAAAAATCTGCGAGCCATAGTAGAATCGTGGCCGGTACAGGAATTTGAGGGGATTCAAGAATTAGGGAGAAGCGGGACTAGAGCGTACCAAGAACCAAGAACGTCCGGATCAACAGTAGAGGAGCAAATGGTGGAAGAGCTCGCGCCCGGCTGTCTAGGAGGTGAGGTAGGCGTCGGCGGTGGGGAAGGGTGGCCGAGATATCGGTACTCCCACCCTAACAAGAACAAGAGAGGACGAATCCAGCATAGAAACTAGTACCAGAAACACGAACTGCCGCACATCAAAACTGATTCAAGGATGCAACTTGAGCCAACGAAACCCACATGGTTCACAGAGGAAAGATCGAGACGCATCGGAAGAGGAATGCAAACCTTCCAAGCAGGAAGGGCTCTCGGAGGCGCCCACGGGAGGCAACCACGGGAGGCAAAAACCCTAGCGGAGCGACCGAGCGACGTGCTTCAGGAGGAGGCGGCCGAGGGGACTTCATCGCTTCGCTGAGGAGGCGGCGGCGTTCCATCGAGACCTGTCGCTTAGCCACGTCGCTAGTGGGGTACGCCGCTACGCCTACGCGAGTACGCGGCCTCTCAGAAAATTAGTGGGCTAACTGTGTCACATGCATCTATCGTCCATGTGGTTGGAGTTTGGGCAAATCAAGTTGTCTTATGGGAAGGCTATCTCTGATCTAGTTAGTGTTCTTGCAGATGATAGTGCTCTCATTGTGTGCAATCCATGGAGTTTGGATAACAGAACTCTACCCTGTTTTGTTGGTGTTAATATTCTGATTGTGCATTGTAGGCTCATTGGATGACAAGATGACGCCTTGAAAAGTCCAAACTATGAAGTATATTTATGAATTAGAAGTTAGAACTCTTAACTATAGATTAAGCATGGACTGTTAGACATGAACAGTTGAATTATTTTGGTCATGTGGTTTTGCGGTCTAGGATGTTATTTTGGACTCTTGGATATTAAGTGTTAAACATGGACTGTTATGTTGACATAGACTGTTAAATATGATGAGTGGATGTCTCTATTCTAGTGTTAAATATGATGAGTAGATGCCTCTGTTAAATTAGAGATTAAGCATGGACCGTTATGCCTTTCACCCTTGCTTTTTGATTAAATGGATTATGCTCAATGACTAAATGCAATTGAATCAATTGTTGTAAACTTGTGATTTTGTCTTGCATTTCATTAAGAAAATGTTTTTGTCAACATGTTTCTGGGTTCTAGACCTTCTGGAGCTCTAAGACTTGAAGAGCCATTTGCTCTGATATTTCTGGCTCTAAGTCTTGAGCCACGAGCCAAGTCGGCGAGCTGAGCCGCTTGAGCATGCTGCCAGCTCGAGCCCTCGCAAGCCAGCTCAATCTTGCTTTCGAGCTTAGCGTACCTCCTGGCTCATTCCCGAAATGAGTCAAGCTGAGCCCGCTATTCAGACGAGTTTGATCGAGCCTGGCTCGAGCCGGGTCGACTCGGCTCATTTCCAGCCCTACTTGGACGGCCACAGATCAAAAGTGACAAGTAAAAGAAAACGGAGGAAGTATGCATTTCTCTCTCTGGAAAGGTCATCTTCTTATCTCCATCTTGGAAGTTGGAACCAAGAAATGCGAGATTGTGGGCCATACCATATCTGTTCATACCGGACCGGCTTGCGGGCCAATTGAAAAATTAAGGTTTGATTAGTGCGCACGTATTAAGAAAGTTGTACTTAAGATAAAATATAACAAAAATACCCTTCAATAATATAATAAGCGCGTAAAATGAGCTAGCAAAGTGGATGAACATAGCAAGAAATCGTGAAGTGTCAAGTATTTGCAGAAGAAAATTATGGTCAAAAGTACCAAGTTAACGAAAACAGATGGAGTAGAAAAAGGAATAAAAATAGAATATATAGCTTACAATGTCCGAATGGTACGCTGATCGTTGATCGGAGGAAACGGAGAACATGATTTTATCAACATCTCCGACCAATCCATCAAACTGATAAAAACAATAAGCTGACGATAACTCAAATTTGGGCCATGTTTGTTTAGACTTAGGTTTTTTTGGCTTAAGTAGCTTATAAGTACCTAGCTTTTAAGCCAACCGAGGGTGTTTGGCAATTTGGTTTTTTGTGGACTGATTGATTTTTTTTGTTCGAAATGTCTAAAATATCCTTGGTCATGTCTTGATAATACCAAACATATTTTTGCAACCAACAATACCAAATTCTGATATTAAAGTTCGAAGACATCGATTCAGAGACCAAATTCACACATCACGGTTTATTGATATGAATGTTTTTTTGTACTTTTTGAAATCAAATTTGAAAATGGCAACATATATGTAATTTTTACTACATAATTTCAATTATTTTGACCTAGACGGTTGATAAGCAATAATTAGAAAGGCAAAAAACTGCATCATTGTTTTGACTAATTGTTCATGAAGGTACAAAACTACACACATATTTTGTTCATGAGGCACATAAAGAAAGCTACACACAAATCACCTTTCCAAGTTCTTGTCAATCATTCTGCAATGCAAGATACTACAATACAGATGGACCTATTATACAAATTTATGAATCAAATTGGGCAAAATTACACACAGCCAAGATTTCAAAACAAGTTGTCTACATATTTCCAATCAACTCTTCTATTCGCCTTAATTGAATGAAAATCTTGCCACGAATGGGACAACTCTCGAGGCCAAACCCTTGTCAATCAAAGCACCTGAAAAATGTATATATACATCAGTTAGTGTGAACCTAATTCCATCTCTCAAAAATGCGGACAAACTAATGCTAGTTCAAGACTACATGACCATATGCTAGTTCTTAACAGTTTCACCTCAAGGAATCAAATGAGCTTAACCAAATAAACAGTCAAACTACCCTTATTGCCCACCAAGACACATTGGATTAGTGTGACTTACATATTGGATTTATTTGAAGTGAACCTTGATTGCAATGATATTAGACATTGATACTAACATCTATTAAATTTTGTTGACATAGAGACTTGTCCTGTTGCCTTTATAGTTTGTTTACTTGTTATTAGCTCATCGTTAAATAAGTTTTTTTGGTAACATCTACATGTTTAATCAGTAGTCACTAATATAGCTTGTTGTCTTCTAGATGCAAAACCAGTAGCAGTCATCACCACCATGACATATTGAACAGCTAGAAAATCAACCTTACTTGCACCTTCCCGATCAACCAGAGCATGATACCATTCAACAAAATCAGCATAGTATTCATTTCCCTCCTTATCTAATTGAACCTATAGAATCAACATGGACCAAAATCAACATACCGCGGAGGTCGAGGCAACACGACAATGTAGGGTGGAGGTTGAGGGAGGATGGTGACAGATGTAGGTTGAGGGAGGTTGATGGCGTTT
Source organism: Hsuehochloa calcarea (assembly GCA_036346395.1). NCBI lineage: Eukaryota > Viridiplantae > Streptophyta > Magnoliopsida > Poales > Poaceae > Hsuehochloa > Hsuehochloa calcarea. The sequence continues at coordinate 22,265,915 of CM070600.1, forward strand.
GGCGCAGGGTCGAGCAAGTACGGTAGCGTTAGGTGGAGGTTGAGGGAGGCTGGCGGAGGACGGCGGCCGGCGGAGTCGAACGTGGGGTTGAGAGAGGTCGGCGGAGGTCGAGGGAGGCCGACGACCGGTGGAGGTCGTGGGAGGACAGCGGCGATGGAGGTTGAGGGAGGACAGCGGAGTTGGGGAGGAGGACGGTGGGGTTAGGTAGGGATCGAGGTAGATGGTGTCAGACGCGGAGAGATGACGTCGGGTGAGGGAAGGATGATGGAGGCCTGGGGGAGAAGGCGTCGGGTGTGGGGGCTGAAGGTGAAAAGAAAACAGGGTGGGGGAGAAGGAAAGATGAAAAAAATAGAAGAATCTAGAGTTACATATGAATTACATTTGGTATTGGAGAACTGAACAACAGACGCAGCGCATCTTACATAACGACCAGTCTGCCGCTGATCCGATTATATACGATGGGATTACGCAAGACCAGTAGGACTAATAACGCACCACCTCGCGCCCCCATACACGTCGTCGACTAGGGGTGGATAATGAGCTGGCTCGACTCGGCTCGTTAAGAAAACGAGCTCGGCTTGGCTCGTTAAGCTAACGAGCAAAATACCAGGCTCGACTCGGCTCGTTAAAAAACTCAAACTCGACTCGTTAGGCTCGTTATCAATAAAAATCCATACGGTCCATCTCTGTTAATCAACGATCATACTACCATCACCATGCACCATCTCTATTATGCAATTAACCCGCTTATAGTATGTGAAAATGTTTGATTCATTCTGAAGCCATTAAACATATGTCACTCTGTATTACAGGCAAAGCTACCATTCATTCTGAAGCCACTAACAGGACGGGCGGGTGGTGGTCTGCGGGGGCGGGTGAAACAGGGAAGGAACTACAAGGCCAAGCGCACGAGCCCCAAGCTACTGAGCATTAGGGATGAAGGATTTAGGGAGTTGGGGTTACGCTGAGCCCAGTGGCCAGTGGACTGGGCTAGGAACTGGCTAGTGGGCTGCCTAGTGGTCAACCGAGATGGCATGAACTCTAGACGTCTGATGAGTGAACGAGCTAAACGAGTTAACGGGCAACTCGTGAGCCAGCCCGGCTCGGCTCGTTAAGAAAACGAGCTAAATTGCCGACTCGGCTCGGCTCGTTAAGAGACTGAGTTCGAGCCGAGCCCTTAACGAGTCGAGCTGACTCGCGAGTTTCGAACTTTTTTTCCACCTCTATCGCTGAACTCCGTACACAGGAGAAGAAACACGTGCGCAGAATAGGGGCGGGCGTTAGCATAGCCAAGCGTGCGTAACACGTGGTTATCCGAGATTATCACGTTTGATTCCTGCCCAAAGCACGTGGTTTATCATCCCTGCCCTGCCACGTCACCAGCCTACGTGCGCACGCTAAGGTCAGCATGCAGCACAGCCGTCTGTTGCAGAGAGACCCAAATGAAAAACAGAAATAAAAGATAAGGAAAAGAAAAGAATTTCTTACCTTTTCCTTTGTTCAGAAAATGGAAATAAAGAACAGAGATATGTATTATTATTTTAGTTCGTGGAGTGTTTTGCTTCCTCGAGAGCCGGGCCTATCATTTCTTCTGGCCGACGTGTATGATAACTCCTATCTTGCCTTCCTCTCCTTCTGATTTCTACATGGTCAAACTCGAGCCATAAACTTTTTCTTGGCTTTCTCTCGTCTCCAACTGCAAAGGAGCAATAATCCAAGGCTGCCATGAACACACGGATCCAGAAAGCAATTGTTCAGCTGAACTGAAGCCTTTTCTTGCACAAGGGGAAGAATAGTCCAAACTCCAAAGTAAGCATCTTGAGGCCAGAACAGATCATCAGATCCTTAGTGCCCAAGTAGTCTTTGTCAAAGTCAGTTTGGGTTTCGCTTATTATTATTATTATTATTAGCTATAGGGAATGGTGCATGATGATTTGCCTCGGTGTTCGTGCGGTGTGTTGCAGTAATGTTCTTGTTAAGTGCTGGTTTAATCCAAGTTTGCTTCCTCTGCGATGCTGTGTTGTTTTGTTAATCATGTCGACCGGGGAGAGAATTTTCTTAGGAGTGAAGGAAGGAAACTATAAATAGGACTCCTCATGCTCCACCTGCAGAAACTACTGTCTGTGTCTACGCGTGTACGCGCAACTGCGGGCGACTGGAACAGAGTAATGCTGCCGCCGACGTCGTTGCAGGCGACGATGGTGTTCTCGGAGCCCGCGCTCGCGGCGGAGACGGCGGCGATCGTGTCCGCGCTCACCCACGTCGCCGCCAGCGGCCGCGGACCGCCGCGCCCGGCGCCGGCACTGGTCATGCCGTGGCGCACGGACGTCCAGCTGCCTGGCGCGTCTGCGGTGGCGTCAACGTCACGACAAGGAACAGAGCATGGGGGGGCGGCGGCGGCACCGGCGCGGAAGTACCGGGGCGTGAGGCGGCGGCCGTGGGGCAAGTGGGCGGCGGAGATCCGGGACCCGCAGAAGGCAGCGCGGGTGTGGCTCGGCACGTTCGCCACCGCCGAGGACGCCGCGCGCGCCTACGACGCCGCCGCTCTGCGCTTCCGCGGCAGCCGCGCCAAGCTCAACTTCCCCGAGGACGCCGCCGCCGCCTCCGCGCGGCGTGCCACGGACGCTGCGACGGCCGCGTCCGCGGCTTCTTCTGCGCCGGCCGCGCTGCTGGAGTCGCAGCACATCGACGTCATGGACTACCTGGAGTACAACAAGATCCTCGAGGGGACGGAGCCGAGCGCCGTGATGGACTGGTTCTTGGGCAGCGACGGGAACAGCTGCTTCTTGGGTTCGTGGAGCATGGGGACGTCGCCGACATCGTCGGGATCGGGAGCTTCGCATGCCAGCGCGGGCACCGCCTCAGCTCCTCTGTTTCATGGCGGTAACGGCGGGAAGCAGAGCGGTAACATTACATATAGGGATTACTAGCAGAGATTAGCAATCTTTTAAACGATTACCAGGAGTTTAGTGTGGGCGATTTGTAGTTTCTTTTTTACTGTACTATTCGGTAGTTCATTCAGGTTGCTAGCCATGCTAATATAGGGATCAGGGAATATTGGTTTCATATTTACTGACGGAAGGGAAATAAATACATTCGTTCTGTATAGTTGTATTTATTATTCGGAATGAATTTTTCAGACACGAAATTTACTTTGTTTACCAACATTAATTTGTAAATAACGCAAACTTGAGGAAGAATCGGATACTGACGAAGGGACGATCGACCGCGGAACTGAAATATGTACTCTGAAAAATTAGCCTAGTGGGGTACTTGATCGGAGGGGAAAATAGAGAATTTTCCAAGATTTTTATTATGGGATGGCTATGGAATAAACACCTATTAACTATACTAAATTCCTCAAAATTTTATCTCCAACTTGTCAAGTTCCCTCTACGCGTAAAAAGATTTTTTACGGTACATTCTTCTACTAGTTTTAATCTTGACTAATGTTTTCAAAGCCATCATTATTTTTTATATTTTAACTTGAATTAAGTCTCAACATCATCCACAAATTCTCAACCTATGGCGAATGTTTTCACGCCGCCACTGCTGTTGTTGAAGCCGAACGATTTAGTCATCACGCTGGCCGCGTAGTTTTCAGCGCTCACTTCACCAACGTAATTTAAATTATCTCGCTAATCAATCTCCTAACTACCAAATGCTAGCTTTGAGGCAGAAATAACTTTCCCGAGGCTGCAACCGACGTCAAAGAAATATGGCGTTGACCTGCCGCATGCAAACTGAACGATTTGGTCGCCGCCTTCTGACCACGGGTTAGGGTTGCAAGAGTTGGGAAGCGACGGCTGTGACTAGATTAGTTGTAGTTACAATATTAGTACCTTTAATGAAAGGATATTTCCTCTTATTTGGTGATGTACACAAAATTGATATGTACCACAAAAGAGCTCTGGAGTAGAGGTGGGCATTGGGCCGTGGCCTAGGCCCGCTGTGCTTCGGGCCGTTTCGTGTCGTAAAATTATAAAATAGAGAGCAAGAACAAGAAGAAGACCATCTTGAGGAATCTTGATTGAATTGATTTAAGATAGATGTTGGTTTACAGTCACTCCATCATGGAGGACGAACAACACTTGAGCACACAATCAATCCAATCTCTAAAAGTTCAGAATATGTGTTACAGGCCAGGTCAAATCCTCACTTGTTTCGAAAGGTCAAAATCTTCACTGTGGGAAACCGGTCTAGCGGCTACCACGGCCTAGAGTCTCCTTGATTCTGTCCCAAATATTTCTCAGAAACCTGTTATGTAACCGGCCCAGTGGATATCACGGTCCAGCGTTTCCGTGATTCTGTCAGAAATATTTACTTTTTTTAGAAAGTACATATAGAGTAGAGAGGATGTGTGCGCATCCACCGCACACAGCTAAATTTTTTGCAGAGGCTCCAGGATGTCACAGTGTGTGGGCACGTGTTTTTCCATTGAACGCACACACGTGTACACTCCGATTAAATATGGCACACCATGTCGATCCTAGAGATTGAACTCGGATAGGTGGGAACGAACACCATCGCTCCCACCACCAAGCCACTAGCCATCCTCCCCAAATATTTACTAATAACTAGTCCAATTCTTGTGACTTGCTACAGATAAGAAAAATCATATTACCCAGACCATTGAGTCATTGTCGGCGGTCTCGGCTTGTTCTGTGCCCTTAGCTCCGCTGCCATGTTCGGCCTACACTGGACCCTTAACTTTGCTTGCCACGCCTGGTCGAATTTTTGAGAGGAGGGGAGGTTATTGTGACAAGTTAAATTTGTTTTCTGGAGTTAGTTTTTTCTGGTTCTTTGTTGTAGATGTTTTAGGGTTGTGGAAAAGAAGATGGGAGTCGAGATGATGTACCATCATCATCACCACCACTTCTTCTTTTTAACCAGTAAAGATTAAAGAGAGGGAGAGAGAAAACGAAAGAGTAGTTTATTTAAAATGGTTACTAACAAGAAAACGTGGCCTAAAAATTAAGAGGAACACGATTGCCTAGGGCATGTATCACGCGCTTCCACAATTAATTAGGTTGTCTATTATGCTTAGGTGACTGATTTTCTTTGTTACACATCATTAACATTTTTGGCCATTGCATAACCATCGAACAATTGTCGTGTGATGTTTAAGGATGTGTTTGGATGGGTGAATGTAGCATTCCCATTTTCAAAATAGTGAATATTGTTTACTATTCAATTTTCGATTTCTTTGCGTATTTTCAAATTGTCGTATTTTCGCAAAAACTTCCAACTTCCTTCTAGCTCGGGTTTGTGTATCAAACCTTCTCGCAAGTTCAAGATTTAAAATTTCAGGTTGAAATCTCCTTTTCGAATTTGGAGCTCCTGTCATTTTTGGAAATCCCTCTCCTCCCTCCGGGCTCAGCCCACTCTTCCCCCCTTGGGCCGGCCTGCTCTCCTCTCTCCCTCCTGGCCCTGCCCGCCCAGTATCCCCACCTCCCTTTCCCCCCTGGTCTGCTCCACTCGTGCCTGCTGCTCACCCCCTCTCTCTTTCTATTTGCCCCATCCCAGCCCAGCGCTGCCCCGACTCCCTCCTTTCTTCCTCCAGGCGCCCCACCCTCTCTCTCTCCCGTGAGTTGCCTGCTGTCAGTATCGTTTTATGTATCTGTAGTTTTAAGTAATCTTTGTCTCATAATAAAATCTAAAATTAAAATATTGTCCACATTTCCAACACTAAGTACACCGGTTCGATTATTCGGACCTTGTGTAGATTGTGCATCTGGCCCCCATACAAGACTAGTGGGAGAGAACTCGACGAACTCCTACATTTAGCTCCATAAGGTTAATCAAAAGATTCGTGATCTCTTTGGATAATACTTGGTACCAATCTGTGTGAGATAGGTCCAGTGCCCATAAGCTATGGAGGCACTCCCACTTCCTTAATTTGATCCTCTCCTTCAGCAGCTATACTGTCTTTGCAGTGGTCCAGTCCAAGGAATATTAGGTTATGGCAAGAGCTGAATGGTGGTGATGCAAAGCTGAAGGCACAACATGACAACTGTAGCACACGGAGGTTGGTAGATTGGTTAAACAAGCCATCAGCAAATACTAACGGGACATCGCAACTTCCAGGTGCCAAGAAACAAGACGACACCTTCGCATTTATAGCTTGCAGCAAAACCTCTGTTTGCAGATTATTCCTTGAGGTTATTGCAATCCAAGGGTACGGAACCGGCTGTTGTCCACCATCATGCTTGTCTTTGAATGTCAGAAAATGGCTAGAACTATTTTCAGACCAAAACTCATCTAGGAACCTTGGCCGCACATCAAGTAAATCAGAAGCTGGCAGCTCCCATTTTATTTCTTCACGGAGTGCATTGCTAATCTCCCATGCCCGATCACCTTGTATGATGCCATCACACATCTAGTAGCTAGAAGCACGGGCTGGCCGGTCATATTCTGTGATTTTGGGGAAACTAAGGTGTAGAAATAATTCATACAAGTAGCATCGCACAATCCTTTCTGGGTTGGTCTCCCGTATGCATGGATAATTAGCAGCTATGGCAGCGGCCTCTATGGCGGTACTGGGAAGAAAAGCTCTTCTATTGCTATATCATACGCTGGTTCAAAAGCAAGAAGATGAGCGTTCTTCACCAAAGGATCGTCGTCTCCATTGAGCACTCTCAGCACTGCACCAGTAACTTAACTTCCTCACCACAGATATCCCAATATCGCTGGAAAAAATGGGCCTGAAAACCATCCCGACCCGGTGCTTTTGTTGGGTACATCTGAAAGAAGCCGCTTTCACTTCTTGAGCAGTAAACGGTTCATCAAGGAACTGCATCATGTCCTCAGAAATCCTCTTAGGAACAAATCGTAAGATAGAGTCCACGTTCACAGTTCCTTCAGTTGCCAACCAGCTCACGAAAGAACTCCGTTGTCATTGCCTATATTGTGCTATTCCTTAGATCAGTAGATAACACTTCACAGACACAATATTGAATCAAACCATACATGGCGTAAAATCATTTTATTTATTAATTTACACATCGGAATTTCATTTACATAGACCGCTTGCGCTAATTTTATCCTTGCTCTGCAGCCACAATAAAGACCGATCTCCTTGTTACACAGCCCAAATGTACAAAAGATAACGGCTAAACAACAACTTTTCTTAAGCTCCGTTAAGCAAAGAGGTGAGGTTTGTACATCTCATGGGATTCAGTTTAACCGACACACCTGACACGCCTACACCTGGCAAATTCTCTGTGAAATTATTATGCTATTCTCTAGATATTATCACAAAACCTCGAACAATATAGGAGGCACACATTCATTAATTTACACATCGAACCCAATTTTTACAATAAGGGCCGAATGGCCAGTCATTACAAAAGATAGCGCAACAATGAAGGGGTGAGACTAGAACAACTAAGGACTAAACTACGCTATAGGAGGCGATTCGGCTAGAGTCTTAAGGACTAAACTACGGATCCTCGTTGTAGTTGGGAGCTCCAGGGTTCCTATTTCTGAGGGTTTAGAGAAAGAGCGAGGATGAGCACAACTACCGTGCTCGCGAGCCAACACAACAGATGCAATAATATATATGCAAGGTGTATCAAGGATGGCTCGGGTTCTTTTATTTGTGTAAAGCAGCATTTGTAAATACAGATATTAAAAATTCTATCACTTAGCATTTTAACCAAATTACATTTTTAAAGAGATTAATTATGCAATAATTAATAAAAGCATAGGCTACCTCCACCTTCATGCTTATATTTTTGTTGGTGGTCATACCCACATATTACCAACGCTGGGTAGGAATACCTAGGAAAATCCAAATCAAGGGCTAGGTGAGCCCCACACATTTTCATCACATCCACAAAAGTTTTTGAAATAGAACTAACTCTTATGAGCTCTGCATGCCCGCCCTTGATCGTGGGCACGACTGTTCGAACAATTTTTATTCTCTGCAGAGATTGTACATCTTTACCCACAAGAGATAATCAGCTTGATATGTGCACACGTTTCCTTAAACATGTGAATCAAGGAGATTATCACAAGACCTTTACGAGGCATTTCTCGATATTTGCCACACCCGCTAAGGTTTCACCTGAGTGGGGTTTCGTTCCCGTAGGACCCGACAATCACTACACCCAGACCCCCTCTTGCTCCATATGACTTACGCCTAGGTTCCGCAAGTCGCATACCCCAACCCGTAGCCTCGTGGGCTCACGGTGAAGGGGTGCCCCTCCAATGGTGCAGCTCGTACCGAAGGTCACCAATTAATTAGCCAGGTCGACACCCATTATAGAACTTGTGGCTATACTATTTTATAATTGGAGGACATCACAGGATTAAGTCCTTAAGATCATTTGGGCGGTTCTTACCACATGCCAACCATTCTCGTGCTCGACGGCACCCACCACCATTCCATCCGCACAGATAGGGTATTAGCAAGTTTTAGGGTTTTGAAGAGGTATAAAATAAATTATCCAGCCAGTCTAGTCATTCTCCCCAATGACTGCCCAAAACAAATGTCATGATTAAAGAACGATAATTTGGGGTAGTAATACCCCGGTACTTAAACAAGTCTAGCATGGCGTTTAAGTACGACCTATAACTAGTATGTTACCATATATTTACTAGGGTGACAAGGGTATTGGGAGTTCAATTTTCAAGGAAATGATATAATAACTATTTAATCATCAAATAGGCATTTAACTACCTTAGGGTGTTTGACATACATTTGCATATGAAATTAAAGCATGCAATTTGATATTTTAAAAGAATATAATTTGCATAAAATGTAGGATCAATATGATCAAAGTGTTGACTCGCTTGGGCTATTTTACCGTGGCCTTGATCTTACTCAAAGCCTGATTAGACAGAGGTTGAAATTCTTGGTCGGCGTCTTTGCTTGAATCTTGGATCTGCGTGAGCCGTCGATTCTTCTGGACTTCGATTTCTAATTACGCAATAACGATTGAAAAACCAAATAAATCCAAAGAATTCAAGAGACCAAATAAAACACAAGAGTCTCAGAAAGATTGCGGAGGACGGGCTTGAGAGAAGGGTTTGAGCGACACTGGAATGTTTGACAGAGTCAAACGGCTAGTTGGGCGAAAGGAGGAATGACAGAGAATTTCTGCCATGAGGGAGGATACAAAGGGGTAAGGTGGAAGGAGCTTTTGCCGGAATGCTCTACTGCGGATTTGGAAGACTGCAAGAGTATACCACTTCAGGCGACAAAGCAACTTAACTACAGGTTCTATACCAATCTAGAATACTTGATCGACACAAAATCCAATGGCAATTTAATACTAAACTCATCTGCCAGATAATACTCAATGATTCAATTGCTAGCTACTCAACCTAGTACTACAGCCTACTACCAAATCATGACACAGATTCTATTGCCAAACCACAAATCATTTCCAAACAATACAAATTGATAAAGCAATCAAATCAATACTTCCAGCTTTCACCAAATACCATTACTTTCAACAATCATTGACCTACTGACGAAACACTAACCAACAACTAACAATTGATTAACAAATCCAATAGACAATACTGCTACCGAAGATCAAAGCTATCCTTAAAAATTAGGATCACAACCAATCATATTACTGCCAAAACACATATACTGATGATCAGTAATCACATACAATTAAGCAATAATCGATTTACTACTAGCGAAACATCCTACTATCCTATTGCAATAATTCTCAATTGTTGGATCGATTGCAACCTTAAAGCTACTGCTATGATCTACGAATCAAACGTTGACAGTTGAAATGGATGAATAACAATTGATCGCAATTCTACAACACAAAAACTTAATTGATAGAAATTCCAAATGTTGGCACTCAATTTACTGCCACATCAATCATACAGCTTTCAATTGCTAGACCAACCAAACTATTGACTTAAAGCACCGATACTCAACTGCAAGATTACTAAACAAGGGTTCAAATGACACATCAAAATCCTCAATTGTCGAAGCAATTATTAACAGAGTTCAAACACATATTTTCAATTGCAAGCTATACATACTATTGACCTAATGCACCAATTCATAATCGCCAAATTAATCAATTTAGTTCGCTGAATGACATAATATTCCACAAATGACTCCTTTGCCGGTTTACACACATACTCAACTGCTAGATACAAAACACACAATAATGGCTACGATACCGATAATCATGAATCACAATCAATAATCGGAGAAGTATAGTCCACATACAACGATCTCAACTAAATCACTGATATTCAATCTTGATATTGCCACTGATATTTCATTAGCACATCGGTTAATCAGATCACAACATTGATACAGAAGCTCATTGCTACAACTCTGGAGAAACCGACAACAATTTGATTCACCACCAAAACAGTTGCTGATCACACCATGCTCAGTCACAGAGAGCCAAGGGAGAAGGGAAAGGAGTAGGGGCTCAGGTGGTGGCTGTTGAAGGCGAGTTATGGCCGGAGGGGCAACCGGGGAGGGGAGGATCAGGGGGAGAGAGAGAGAGCCAGGGGAGAAGGGGGGTGTGCGGGCCGGTTTGACCGGATGAGGCGGCCGTCCGACCGGGAGCAGCCTTGCGGCGGTGGCGGTGGTGGTGGCAAGGCGAGTGGAGGCCGGAGGAGAGGGGGGGGGGGAGGATGGCGGGGGCACCGGGAGGAGGAGGGGAGGCTCACCGAGTGCTTGGTGGAGACGGAGGAGCACCGGTGGAGGTTGCCAACGGAGCTGAGGGCGGCGTTGGAGAGTAGCTCGGTGGTGGCGGTCCCGGAGAGGCGGGGAGCTCTGACCGGCAGCTGGGGGAGGCTCGGGGCGTCGCCGTGGCGCTCCAAGCTCCGGCGACTGGGCCTGGGCCTGAGACGGTGACAGGGGCGCACCGAAGGCAGAGGGGGCTTCGGCCGGAGGGGGAGGGGAAGCAAAACCAGGCGGCTCAGGAAGGACTTACCAGGGCAAGGGGAGGAGCAGGGCGGAGGAGAAGGTAGAGGGTCCGGGGCCTTTATAGCCGGGAAGAGGGGAGCCGGTGGAGGGGATGACGCCCTGCGGGGCTGGCAGCATGGCGAGGGAGTGGGCGCCCATGGCAGTAGGCAGAGCAGGTATGTAGACCAGCGAGGTTGACGGGACGGCGCCGCAGGGAATCAGGTGGAGCTGGCAACGGACCGGGCGGGCGGCGCCGACCAAGCCACAGACCGCTGGGACCGGGAGGGCGTGCGGAGGGCGGCACCGACGTCAAAGGGATGGCGACGAGTGGCGGCTGGCGAGTCGGTGGAGATGACGTGTTGGTAGGGGCGCGCGCATGGGAGGTGGGGGTAGAGATGGGGCGGCTAGGGAAGATGGGCCAGCTTAGCCGAGAAGAAGGCGAGGCCGGGCCGGGCGGTGGAGGGAGAAGGAGGGGTCGGCGAGGCGCGCACCGAGGAGACGAAGAGGCGACGACACAGCGGAGGAGGCGGCGACGGAGCGAGAGGTGGGGAGGCGAGGCGACGCGGTGGCGATTTGGCCAAGGCGAGGAGATAAGGGAGAGAGACGGGAGAAGACGAGGCGGGCGGTCGCGGGCCGGGGGGAAAGAAAAGGAGAAGCGGAGGTGGGCCGGGGGAGGCGAAGCGGGCTGGGCCGAGAAAACGGCAGACCGGGTCGAAAAGGGGATGGGCCAAAAGAAAAAAAAAGGGGTGTCACAGTCTCCCACATTAACCCATACCTGAAAAGCTTTCCACCACTTGTTTTGGGCACACCGGTGCGCCACCCTCGCGCCCCGGCCCTCATTTGAGGAGGCGCGCACCGCCTCGCTCTTCGATACGAGGACACAAACGAAGCCACGCATGCCGCGCTCGGTGTGTTCAGAATTTTGGCCGAAAATCGGCAATTTCAAATTTACCGGTGGAGCCCTGTAGGAATACAAACCTTTTCTAAAAAATTGATTTGGGTGAATGTTGTTAAAAAAAGTGAATTTGCTTGAATTTTGTTTGAATTTGTTTTTTAATTTAAAATCCAAAAAAATTCAAAATTTGGTTGAAAAATTCGGTCAATTTTTTCAATTTTCGGCCTTACCGCGATTGCCAGTTCTCATTAATTCGTTGTGTTATCTGAGGTGTCCCATACCATGAACAGTGCGATCTTGATCTGGATTCTGTAGTAGAAACTTGTGGGGTATGTCAGTACGTGATCTCTCAGAGGCGAGATGGTGCCATAAATCAATATCATCACTCATCAAAGCGCGCGGTACCATGGTACCCCAGTACTACGATCGAGTGCCTGATTTCGAGCCAGATCGAGATTTTCTGCTGGTACACAGCAGCTTCGCTTCTGCTAACAACAGCCGTGAACCGGGGCACAGGCACTAGCTGTCAACTTCTAGTACCTTTTCCCTGTTGGGTTGCCCTGTAACTCACCTGTTCGGGATTGGTTCAGTTGACGCAGAGAGATTGATGAGCTGCTGTATTCCTCTTGGACCCGTCGCTGCAGCCTGCAGAGTTGCAGGGAAGGGAAAGAGGAAGGAGAAGAGCCTTGATGTGCTAGCGATCTAGCCCTTCTCTGACCGACCCTCGTCCTGTCACATGAGCTGGACGAAGCAACTAATTATAGGGGCGATCATAAGTTTAAGACCAACTTTAATTACATCCAGAATTCAAAGCTAGCAAGACCAAAAGTTCAGATGCAGACCAAACTTTAGACCAACTTTGATGCAGTTCAATCTTCATACCAGCTTGAAGAGAAACTACTAAACCAACTCCTCATCATCAACCATCAATCCTTGCAACCACTGGCCTCCACGCATGTCTTGAATTGTAGACTTCAGATGCCACCCTGTCCTAGCAGATTGATTCCCAACCGAAGAGCTTATTTTGCCTCCTCCTTTGACTGCAAAATTGTCCATTGCTTAACCAAGAACATACAGCAAATATGAGATCAGTTGGATCATTAGGAATGATATTTTAAAAACATGTTGCGGTACGAGTTTTTCAAATGATCCAGGTCATTGTAGCAATTCCAGCCGTGACCAAATTCCTAACTCTTGCACTAAAAATATCCAACCAACCCCTGAAAAGATCTCTACAGTTCAGGGAGAAGAAGTGCAATGCAGTAGAAGTAATCTGAATCTGAATTTGAACCCCTTCTGAGTTTCTAACCGTAAAACAAATCTATATGCAGCAGAGACGGAGCTGGGGTCAGAGATGGAGGATCCAAAGATCATATTAATTTCTTTAAAAAATTAGAAAAAAAAGGTCATGATCAGCTCGAGATTCGCTTCCACCCCGAAGCGGACCAGATTCCCGAACCAACGAGCCAAGCCGACCGCCAAACCGAACGAAGCACGCCGACCGAACGTGCCGGGCCCGAACCCCCAAACCGTGTCCCTGTCGGACTCGGCCTCACCCCTCGGAACCCAACACAACGAGCCAACCCTATCCGTCTCCGCTTCCTTCCTCCTCCCCTTATATCACCCACCCCGACGGTCTCCTCGAGAGTCGAGACCACCACGATTCCAACGCCGCGAACCGCAGCCAGAAGCGTCATCAATCGAGGCGAGAGGTTCGAGTAGGGGAGGATTAGAGTTTGCGCCGAGAGGAGGAGCCGCCATGGATCGGTACCAGAGGGTGGAGAAGCCGCGGGAGGAGGCGCCCATCGGCGCCAACGAGATCCGCATCACCGCGCAGGGCCGCACCCGCAACTACATCACCTACGCCCTCGCCCTGCTCCAGGTCCGCCTCGCGAGCCTCGTATGCTCGCCTTCGGTTCTAGGGAGGGGAAAAAATCGATTGTCTTTTGGCGATTTAGGCTAGGGTTTAGTGTGGGTTCGGTACGCTAGCAGTGTGTACCGCGCGGGCCGAATCAGGGGGTGCTTCGATGTTGCTCGTGCGGCTAGGGCTCCGAATTGCGGATTTTTTATGGTGTTCTACGGCTCCATTGCGGTTGTATGCTGCGCTTAGATGCTGCTGCTATCTAACTCTAGGCGTTAGTTGACTAGTATTTCCCTTGTTATATTTAGGTTGTTTTAGGCAGGCGTTCATTGGTGGATACGTGGGGTTTGTGTTTCAGATGCAATTTTTAGCTATGCCACATTAGTTCGAGTTGTTTAGTGGGTTAAAGGTAGTATTGAGTAATGAGATTATGCCGTACTAGTTATTACTTATTAGTATTTCCTTTGGATGTGAAGATATAAGATGACCAATAGGATATAAAAGTAATGAGGGTGCCTTGCTGTAGGGTTTGTGCGCGCCTTCTTGCCCTTGGGTTTAGGCTTATCGGTCTTTTAAATTTTAGAACGGCTATCTGGGGAATATCCACATGTCACAAAGTACCTAGAACATCTATTGCTGTTTGTCCTGAATTAATTAGTAACTCTTTCCGGTTTCTCGTTCCTCGCCCATTACAGGACAATGCGACGGACGAAATTGTTATCAAAGCAATGGGGAGGGCGATAAACAAGACTGTTGTCATTGTGGAGCTTCTTAAGGTAAAACTTCAATTTCATAATGCAACCTGTTGGTATTGAAACACCTTGCAGTTATATTAATTCGTTGATTTATTTGTGCTACCCCTGACCAGAGAAGGATTGCTGGTCTCCATCAGAATACCTCTATTGAATCAATCAACATAACTGACACTTGGGAGCCATTAGAAGAAGGCCTTAACATGTAAGAAACACATAATTTTTCCCTGAATTATTTCTGTTTTGGAAGGGATGATGTGTTTTTTATACGATTCCTTTGTCTTTATGACAGTCTTGAGACTACTCGCCATGTTTCCTTGATTACCATTACATTGTCAAAGAAGGAGCTGGATACGTCGTCTCCTGGGTTAGTAGAATTCCTCCTTTTTTTAATTTTTTAATGTCTGTTCAAAATTTGTTGTAGAGTTGGAGTTGCAGGTGATTTCGTGTCTCTTGTTCAATTTATCTTCTATTAGTGGTTAGACAGAATTCTTACCATAAATAGAGATTATTTCTGCTAGGATTCAATGTATCACATACTTTTCTCAGTTTTGGTTAGGTTTTCTCAATTGACAAGCTTATGCCTACTTATAAGAATTCAATGTATTATATACTTTTGCCTACTTTGGTAAAGCTCCTGGTTTGTGGGAGTAGTGATCTGTTGCCTATTCTCTGCTAATAGGGTCACTTAGGCCTTAGCACGGTCTTATTTCTTTTGTACAGGTTCTCATGCTGTATTTTTCTCTTCATGAAACATGTGACATGGCTTTATATTTTCTAGTTACCAGCCACCGATACCAGCTGATCAGGTCAGGCCACCAACTGACTTCGATCAGGATGCAGAGGCCTTACCAAGTGGTCGTGGAAGAGGACGTGGTCGCCGGGGAAGGGGCAGGGGGAGAGGTAAATATCTGTCTGTTTACACTTGATGGTTGTAAAGTTGATGTCTCTGCAAATTATGGTTGGTTTTGGTGTTGATTGCTGATTTATCTGCATTTGGATCATTGTGATATAGGGTTCAGCAATGAAGGTATAGATTACGAAGATGAGAATGAAGAACTGGAGGGCCCACGGGGATATCGTGGCAGAGGGAGAGGAAGGGGTAGGCGTGGATCCTTTGGGCCTGGACGGGGTTATGGTACTGGGGGTTATGGATCAGGCTATGCAATGGAAGATGCTGGTGGATATGATGATGTGGAGCCTAATGCACCTCCTGTGCAAGCACATGGTTAGTTCCGTTTGAATTGGACTTTAGCATTCTCAAATGGTATCTATTGTTAGTCCAGGACGATAATTTTTTTTGGACGTTTTTTGCTTATTGCTCTTGTGATGACTGAAAACGGTAGCTCAAGAAACAATTGAGTTTGCATTGTCTATGGTGATATTCTCTTAAGGCTAACTGTATATCAGGTGTTCCAAATCAGTGATTTGATTCTGGTGGCAACCCGATTAATAATATTTTTTCCTTTCAATGTACAACTACAGCCATTATTCTGCTTTGTATTAATTTTCCTTTATTCTATTCATTGCTCTGCTTCTCTCTCAAGATGGTTTGTTCAGAACTGTAGCTATGCTGTTCTTTTTTTAGTTATTCAAAATGGGAATATCTTCATAATTGTTTTCCTTTCATAACTAATACTAAATCTTTTGTCAACTGCAGAAGGTGGAAGAGGAAGGGGCAGGGGCAGGGGCGTGGTCGTGGACGTGGCGTGGCCGTGGACCTCCTCCTCAAGAGTAGATTGCCGGGCTTAATAACTATGAATTGCGATGACTCTCATCTTCACTGGATTATTGTTGTCTTCTGTTGTAACTTTATCTGCTCAGGTTTATGTTCAAAGTTGACATAGTGACTCCTGTGTGGGGGATGAGGCTAGTTATGATTTTGTAGTTAGGTGGTTCTTCCATTTGCTTCTCTCAGACCTGGGCATCATTCCAATTGTGCATTGTAGTATCCTTAATGTGTTATCATCTAATCTAGCTCAGAAGATTCTTTTTGAGGTTGGAAAATCGCACACTGTTTTCGTGAATGTGCAAATATTGTTGTTGAACTAGCTTTGGAATTGGATGTGATGTCATTGTTCTGTGCTTCCTACATTCAGTTCTCTAGTTCAACATCATGCCTCCTCGTTTTTGCTTAGAATATTGGATGTCGTGTTTTTCATGTTTTTTAGCTCGTTTGAATTTTGTGTTGTGAAATTTGTGAATTGTGAGAGCTAGGAGAATGTTATCCTCCGCTTCTATGGTTCCATACTGGCTGAGTGCGGCGGAGTGAGCGTGCCTGAGGAATTCATAGGCTGTTTGCTCGTATCAAAATAAATCTAACTGATGTGCCAAAATTTGGCAAAAGAGTCATAAATTTTCTTGGCAGTAAACTAAATTCATGCTAAATGTGGTCAACGGTACCAAAATGTAGAATTCTTGCGCTAAGCTAAAGGTACCTTATTCTTCACTTAGACAAATCTCCAAAATTTTAATTTAGCAATTCAAATGTTCACACTTAAACTTTCAACAAAAGAAAATCTTTTAACTCGACACGAACTTTGGAACTATAAACTGAAAGTTTAACACAAATTTAACACATTAATAATAGCAATCGCCGAAAAACTTTAACGAGCCAAAACTACTTGCCGGCCTGGTGCTGGGTGCTGGCTGCCGCAGTGATGCCTGCCCGACGCTCTGTTGGGCTGCTGGCGCCTAGCGTGCTAGTGCAGTTGACTCGCTGCACTGCCGTGCACTGTTGAGTGCTGACTGCTGCCTGACTGGTCCTCGACTCCCCGTATTGTTCGTAATTCATGTTAATTTTGGTAAATTCGGTATTTGCGTAGGGTTTTGTCTTCTTTTCGTTCCGAGGTCTCTCCAAAATGTGGCAGTAAGACGCAAAAACTGCTGCGAATTTACTCGAATCCCACAATCCCGCAGGCCAAAACCCTCCTCCTCCCCTCCCCCACCGCCGGCGGTCTCCTCCTCCTCCGATGGATCTCTCCGCTGTCCACGACGCCCTCTCCGCCAAGTCCTACTTCGCCCTCGCCCCCCTCTGCGACGACCTATTCCTCCAGGTACCAGCCCGCCCCTCCCTCACCTCTCTCCCATCCTAGCCCCGCATAAGGGTTAGTGACGAGGCGTCTCCCTCTCCCTGACCACCCCCTCACGTGCTTCACGAATCGACTTGCAGGCCGCGTCCCTGGGCGCCGCCACCGACGACTGGCCCTACGCCGTCCACCTCCTCGCCCACCTCTTCCTCAACGACCTGTGTGTTATCTGTGCTACCCTCTTTTTCCCCCAACTTTTCGGTTTGGGGCTGCTAGGGTTTTTGTGATAATACTGTGTGGCCTGGGTGCGTGAGCAGAAACAGTGCGAGGTTTCTTTGGAAGTCGGTGCCGCAGGAGGTGAAGGACGCGCGGCCGGAGCTCGCCGCCGTCTGGAGGATTGGCCAGTGCCTTTGGAACCGCGACTACGCTGGGGTCTACACGGCCGTGCAGGGGTTCGAGTGGGGCCCTGAAATCGCTGACTTCATGGTCGCCTTCCTAGGTATTGCTCGTGTGTACTGTTTAGGATGGAATAGGATTTTCCTGTGCTTGTTGTGCCAACTAGTGTAGTTTGATTGCTTGTTTCGATAGAGCTGTGGTAGTTTTATTTTGTGGTGTGGGTGGGGAGAGGCTGATAAGTAGGTGGTCCTTATGGAGTATTCGTTGGGAAGATTTATCTGTGTAATTGGGCTGCATTGCGATCCTCATTGAATATGGCATTGGACATTTGGTAGTAGAGTTTTGCGCTATGATAGTCTGGTTGTTGAAGAAGTCTATTACATCTAAGAATAATTGCTTCCAAAGATGGCCTTGTCTACTTGGTTTATATTATTTCCATTGTAGCGACAGGTGATTTTAGTAGTGTTTAGATAAAAGATCGCTTCTTTGGTTCCAAAAACTGCAGCTCTAGACCTATTTGCTTCTAATTGACAAGATGATGCAATAGATGCATAGGTGATGCACTGTGACACATGCTCTTTCAAAATAAGCTACATAATGTGTTATCAGTTGATTGAGAGAAGCTGATAAATGTAATAGCATTACAATTGCATTTTTGGGACCTGCAGCTATTAAAATGTCATTAGCAACTCTTAATATGATAATGACGCAGAATTATGGCAGAATTCGAGAGGTTAAATTCTAATGAAGTCCTAACTGTGATATGTGCTGGGAAAAAATAGGATTTATCTGGCGAATGTTTCCCATATGCTTGCTTGATTAAGTGGCTCTGTCATATAGTTGTAATATTTGGAAATAGTTGAACGGCTTGCTCTTCTTCTTCCTCTTTAAAATATGTAATTGGTTAATGTCGATATCCAATCTTGGTTTGTAATGATTCAGAAAGCTACAGAAAGAGGATATTCCAGCTGTTGACTTCTGCGTATTCCACAATCAGCGTTGCAGACGTGGCTCACTTCATGGGGATGAATGAGGATGATGCTACTAACTGTAAGTTTGTGAATCCACCTAATTAGAGAATCAAGTATTTTTACCTCAATTTGAGCATTCTTGCATGTTCAATTGCTTGTTTTGTTTTAAGCATGTAACATAGAAGTTATCTTCATGTTGGACATTTGGATATACATGAACACTTTTCAACTTTGCAGTGCATTTCTTCATCTTAGATAGTTAGATTAGATTGTCACATTTGAAATGTGCTTTCCCCAAGTTGAGAAGGTAAATCGTTAAATGCATTGTGGGAATATCTACAATTCATGTATATTTGAAGAGTGCATATTTTCTTCTTCGGTCACAAATATTTGCTGTTGGGGAAGGCATTGTTTTAGATCCGTTTTTTTCATGTCCTATCCTTCTGACATCTGTAACTTCATGATAGACAACACTGACTACGCTTGCTGCTCCTATCCATCAATTGTATAATATGCATGCCTTTTTATATGAATAACCTTTTAATTGCATTTCTTATGGTCCTTATGGAAATGCTTTACTTGTTGGTTTCTGACAGTAGCTCTAAACTTACCTGCTTGGGCCATTCATCTAGCTCTCTATTACTTGTTATGCTGCGCTGATGCATTTTAGTTATTCAGTTATTCTAAATGGATTTTATCACAAAGTAGAAATGTTTCCTTTGTATGATAATTAATTCCATCTCAGGTCATCAAATGCTGTTCACATTTCGCTTTTATATTGAACATTGTAATTGCTATCCTTTTGACCTTGCCCTATATAAAATACTGATAATTTTGTTGTGTTTGAGACTCAATTCTGTGCTACACATCTGTACTTGATACAAAAATAATAGTGTAGATATTTTCAAACTTGTTATGATTTTTATACAAATATAAGCACTGGCTTGTTTGTTTTTATTGGTTGTAATGAGGTATATTCATATCAACCTGTGTAGTTTGAAGTCTATATCGATTTGCCGTTGACCTTTAGGGAGCATGAAGTCAGTGGGAATGTTGGATGCAGCCGACTAATTATATTTTTGCATCTTACTTGATCTATCTAGTGCATCTTTTCTTTCCCTTCTAATTACCAAAATCTCTGATGGTTATGGAGATAAACTTTGCATCAGTTCAATGAGAGTTATTCAATTAGCTTGTTGCACACTTTTTTTTTCTTGGTCAATATCACATAGCGATTGGGAAACCATTTTTACACATATAACTGTAGAAGCTGGTTGAACTTTATTGGGGGAAATGGCCTCTGTAATTGAAGTGCTGTTCGTTCTGTAAATTTTACCTATGCTATTGCAGTTGATCTTTTGCTTGTCATTTTTCTGATTTAGAAGTTGATGACAGTAGTTTCCTTGTCCCTCAATGCAGATGCTGCACAAAATGGTTGGATTTTGGACGTGGCAACCAAGATGCTTACTGTCAGAAAACCAAAGGTTCAGACCAACCAGAAGCTCGACGCAAGCAAACTGCAGCGTTTAACTGAATGCGTTTTCCACCTGGAGCACTGATGCTTTCTTGTACTTTCACCTCCCCTTTTCTACTTCAACACTCTTAAGGGAACTATTTATCATATGGTAGCATGATACCAAACGGCTAGGGTGCCTTTTGGCTGCGAAGGAGCGTTCGCTCAGTATTGATTTTGCATCGGCAAGTGATTTCTGGTTAGTGATCTTGCCTTTTCTGTACTGGTTGCTTGTTGATATCGTGCTTCTCCCTGCCAGAGTTACACAAGCGAATGATACTGTGCTTAGTTTAAGCTGACAAGTTCATATCCTTGTTTGAAGTATGACTATGAAGGTGGAAGTTGTTTCCGTGGAATAGAACCCCAGTGTTGATGACCTTGTTCTTCATAATGGAGCCTACTTGTCACCTTATGCTCGTAGCTTAGCCCCCAATTAATTTTCCCCGTATTACCACGATTTTAGCGAGGCCTAGTGGAATGTGGTACAACTTGGCCACACATACACACATATCACCTGCAGTATATGTGTGCGTTGTGGAATGTGGTACATGGTATGCCCGCTAGGAACGCTGATATTGCTAGTATGCCGTTAAATCATGTAGAGGGAGGTATCCTAACAGCACCAGCATTTCCTGAACTCCAACATACAGATAAGATATTTCTACATACATATGATATCTAGTTAATGTACCTTTTTTAAAGTTCTACATAAAAAAGGGCAAACAAATCCAACATTAACATGGAAAGGGAGATATCATTAGCTTAAAATTAACTAATGCTTTCGTTCTCTAGTTCTTGAATCTTGCTTCTGGCAGGAGGCTTGAAGACGGATATTGCAATGAGAGCGAAGTAAAGGTGGAGGTAAAAAAGAAGTAATTTTATCACTTTTTACCACAAACTGTTTGTTGTTTGCCCACTTACCGCAATATACAGATACAGTTTTCAAGAAAACAAGAATCTTTTTTCTTTGTACCACATTTTTATTAAATATCTGGAATGATTATGCCTGATCAAATCTTCTTGAAGCACGTTTTAAGGCAAGAAAAACTTTAAATAAATAATTTTCTATTTTCTTAAGCCTTGGGGTTTAGCTGACGAGGATTCTTGATCAGATCAACATTTTCGGTCAAAGTTAGAATCTCTGTCAAAGCAAACCCACATATCAGAGACCCACTTTATAATGGTTATGAACCTACGATAAGTGTTTAAAGGATGTCTAATCCCCGTTACTACGACCAAACTGACCATAGACCTGTTTGAGTGATGAGACGACCAGCCACGGATACTACATAACCAGTTTTACAGTTTTGGGCCATCTTCGACCTACAAACTGGTCAGGAGACATGATAGCTTCCGTATGACTAGTTGGTTAATAGATTAAGACTCAACAGAGGAACACGCGTGAAGATAATAGGCGCCTTTAACAACATTGCCACCCCTTCAATAGCTATAAGAGTGGTATCTCACCTATTCTGTAATATATGTTCAAAACATCTTTATAAAGCTATGATCATTCAATCTATTCTATAACATTTCTATTGTATTCTTATACATTCATTGTGTTTATGGCAATAAATGATCTTCATTTAGACTGTACTATCATATTATTTTCCCGGATAAGCTCGATAGGGATCTGTGTCTCGATCATCGACAAGAAGTTGGAAATTTCTGCAGAGCAAAACTGAATGTGTCGGCCATAGTTTCTTCATCATATAATTCTTGTTGTCATTGGAATCTGCGATGGTGCTCACTGTATCTGTTTAAGCTGCCACAGTAGAATCGGCTGGCCATGTCAACCAGAGTAGCACTCAGAATGACATAGCTCAGCAAACTGAGAATATTCAAGCTCTTCATAACAGATTGTCCCGTCAAGATGTGAGCTCTTTACCAACATCACATTGCACAACTTCAACAAACAAGATCAATTTTCATCAAAAGCACAGGTGTTTCATTGATGCGGCATGGGCAGAGGATTGCAATGTTGGCTTGGGAGTGCTCATTTTCAATCTTGAAGCAACAGACCCGATTAAGATCGCAACAAGGCAAAAGTTTCTGGAGTACCTTCTCCATTACAAGCAGAAGCTCTTGCTTTTATGTTGGGATCTTTTTTTTTTTCAGGAACTCACTAGTTGCAACCGATTTGCGTTATATCAGATAGTCAGATCCACGTGCTGCAGGTGAAAACAAGCAATCTGCAAAACAGGTCTCTCCACAAGAGTATCAAACCAATTCTGGCACATATTTATAATAGTAAGATGAATATCCAATCTGAAGTAATGCATGTCAAAAGAGAACTGAACAGAGCTGCATATAGCTTGGAGCAAGGGGCAATTAAAATGGATGGTGCTACTTCTGACAACATCCAACTATCTTCTCACGTTATGTTTCATCAAGCAGACTCTATCGATCTTTCTTCATTGCAGTTGCCAAATATGTATAACTTAAGGCTTTGTAGCATCTTTTGCATATAATAAAAAGCCCTGTTGATTTGCATAAAGATAACCGGAATATTGAGTAATAGAGAAAACAGTCACTTGTCAAACCGATGCAACATATCAAATCAATGCAGGTTGTGCCTAAAAAATACCACACCACTCCCTGCTAAGTCCATTCTGCGTAGACATGACGGCCAATTTGTAGTGCTCTGACCTCTGAGTAGGGCTACTCATGTATGGTTTTGTGGAGGACTTTAATCTCATATATTAACACTTTAGATGAGTTTGGAATTTGGACTGCATACTAACCAGGGGGAACAAGCATTGCTGGATCTTCCGGTTAATTTTGGGCGAATCAAAGATGACAGACCGACCGAGCTGTACAATTTCTAGGAGGTCAAATTGTACCAAGAACATCAAGATGCAAATGTTTGGAGCGGCATACGCTTTTAATTTTGAAGCTTAAGTTAAAATGAACGAAAGATTTCTTGTCTCTGACTCGATGCTTGACTTTGTAGTGAAACCTGTAAAATGCGGACACATAAAGAAAAGGAGCCATATAATTGCGTCAGTTCAAAGCTAGGAAGGCAAGAACCATATATCAAATTTCTAATTCCCCACCATAAAAAACACAATAGTTCACGCGCGGCGTCACAAACAACTCACAAGAATGACTCAGAAATGCGAACACTTTGGATCCGATATAGAGAACAATAACCCAAGAGAGAAACTAAAACACCGTCACGATTGACGATCTGGCCAATAAGCACCCATATAGCAGGAAGACAGAGAAAAAAAAGGAACATGTACAGGCTAATCGTACAATAGAATTGCCTTTTAATTGGATATATATCGCCAAATTTGAGTCTGGATGTTGGAACAAGGTCCATCCAAAAGCGTCTCTGTCGTGTTTGAATTCCCAAATGTTGGTTAAATGAAAACTCTTCCCTCTCAAATAAATAAAAATCCCCATGTCTCCCAACCCTATGCTACCATATCACCCCGTTACACAGTGGTTCCAAAGGCCAAAGCTATTATAGTTTCACTAGCACTGAGCGCACTGCTGTTTCTGACATGCACACCTGATGTGTTGATCTCTCACAATATACATGCTTGGGTCTGCTACTCGCTACATCTAGGGATAGGCTTCTTTGTTTGTGCAATCATAAAGAGAAAGTTGTCTTTACTTACCAACCCAATACACTTCCACGAATGCCAAACCTAAATAGCTTGGGATCAACAAGCTATTCGAGTTTGGTTCAAATTCAGCTCAATTTGGGCACGGAATAAATTCAAGACCACTCCAGATTAAGTTTGGATCTTGTCATCTTTTTTAAAATCATGAACTATTATCAAGGTCAAGTAGAGCATTTTAGCTTATTCGATCTTTCTACAGGTCAAGGTTGAGCTCACTTGAGATCCCATTTTTATCCTATATTTTGCAGTATTAAATTTTACCATGCCTATTCAAGCTTTTTAAGAGCTGAGATTGGCTTGACGACACGGCAGCCCTGTAAACTTCTGACAGAAACGCTTGTACTGAAGAATTTATTTTGTGGTAAACTCTATGGTAGTTCCATAAATTTTGGCCTATTCAAGTGTTGCGTACGGGCTACGGGTCCGGATCAATCATGTAATCGGGGGGTATAAATATACACCGCCGACCTCTCGTAACTCTAATCGTAGGGAAGAAAACTCCTTATACGGATGGAGCTACTGCAATTCGGCTTCCAAGGATATAGACTTTGCTGAACCTCATAAATAAATTCTCGTGTCTCTTTGTGTACAGGCAGAGAGAAGGGGACTGGCAGGGGCCTAGCACCCACCATCAATCGAGTAAACCTGCAGCTAGTATGTCCTAATGGTTGTGGTTGCTGACTGGGTTAACGGAGGTGAGCGCATCAATGAGCCAACTCAGTCTATTTTCTGCCTTTATGCACAGACGGCTCTCCTCAGTGACAGATCGACAGGAGCGTACGTGCTCAGCTTCGGCCGCAGATGACTGCTGCATATAAAAGTGATCAGTATAATCACATGTTTACAAACAAGTAGTCAAGTATACAGTTCAATCCCATTTCTAGAATTTGAGATGCCTTTGCCATGACAACTCGCCATGTCCTCCATCAAATCTTCACGTACCTGATAAAAGAATAAGAGAAGACTCAACAGTGGAAGGCATGTTGTGTACATACCTATCGTTTGAGGAGTATGTAGAATGGGAAATTTTAGTTGTTGGCCGTATAAAAGGCAGTATGTAAAAGGATTATATCATTTAAAATACCACCAAAATCTTACCACGGTTAGCAACTTATTCTACTAGCTACTAACTTCTTGTACGTTAATATTCACTGTTTTGAAACCATATACTCCCATTTCAAATGATAAATATAACTTCGCAGGTGCTACATACTCCCTTTTAAAGCAACATACTCCCATTTCAAGTGATAGCAACATATATACCCCCATTCGTAATAATTTTCTAAAGATGACAGAGCTATAGATATACACTATAATTTACTATTTGCTCCACAAGCCATAGAATATACGTTAGTTGAATGCACCGTGTCCTTTAACCTAGGACGAAATTGTCCCAGTACTACAAAAATTCAAAATTATACATACATACTACATACTCTCCTCCTGTGAATTCAGCGTGTAGTTCCGTTAATATCTCGTGTTTTATGATTACTTCAATTAAAGCACACAATTAGTGGATTACTATTGGAGGGACCCCGCACCCGAAAACCCATTCGGGACATGAGTAATCTGGGAGAGGATGAACGGTAGATACTACGGGAGTAACTACACCTGGGAGTAGCAAATAGGTTATATATATATAATTTTATTTTGTATAACCAAATATATTTTTTAGTACTTGTTTGTCCGCTCGGCCCCCCTATGCCTATATCCTGGTCCCGTCACTGCTTTTGTGTGTTTACTGTGATTGTTCTCTCACGCTAAGGGCTGTCGCCGGTTCCAACAGCAAGCAAACAATATACAATGCTAAATCCAATATCACTTAAACAAATATTAGTAGTTCCTACTGATGCATGAAATGCAAGTCGGGTCTCAGAACTTACTATGCAGAGTGCTGCATTCAAGTCAGCCATAGTTTCTACTGTGGCATCTTAAACAAGTTCAGTGAACACCATTGCATACATCACTTGGTTCTATTGAAGAACGCAGCACATGTAGTACTAGACTACTAGTACACAACAGATGTGTAATTGTGTTTGGAACTTATATAATGTCTTCACGGTTTGTTCTTGAATTTGTAAATTCTGACTATCCTTGCTATTGACTCTGTTGACATGTTCATAGGTAAACTTAGTTGTAATCCGTACAAAGACAGCCCAAATGTTGATTAATTAGATAAAACGGTCTTAGCAAACTGAAGAGACAAATCACTTGTTTCAATTTTTGGCTTCTTATAAACATATAACATTGCACACCAGTAAAGTTAAAGTGTACGCCAAATAGATAGGTGACTTTGACAAGAGTATCAAGACACCAAATATTGGCATACCAGTTACAGAGAACAATACAACACAGAAATCTAAAACACCAGACAAGGTTTCACCTGTAAGCAGTAAGCACACATTTGGATTACTAAGGCAGGAGGATAACTAGAACATAAAATAACCCTAGTAAAGACTTACTGCCTGGTTGAATCTCTACTGCCAAATTTGAGCGCACGCCTGTGATGTAAAAAGGTGCAAGAAATATGCTTAGTAGGTGTAGTTGAATTCCTGATATCTCCTAAGCCCACATTGTACTACTGACGAAGAAGCCGTCCCACTCTTCACTGGTGTTCTACTGGTGAAGAAGCCATCATACTCATAGTGGTCGCACCACCGTTAGGCTGATGATTCTTCGCAGGTGCTACATACTTCCTTTTAAAGCAACATACTCACATTTCAAGTGATAGCTGTTGGAATAGCAACTTGTATTGAATATGAGGCCAATGGGCCAATATTTATACACAATGAGGTTACAGATAAGGAAACCAAATCAAATCATATCTCTAACTTATATCTCTAACTATATCTCTAACACCCCCCCCTCAAACTCATGGTGGATCAACAACACTGAGTTTGGAGAGGTAGAAGCCGTCTTTGTGCTCGAGTCCGAGCCTTCGTGAAGAAATCCGCTATCCAAGCTCAAGGCACATATCAAGAGCAATCACCTGATCATGCACACAAGACCTCATGAAGGAAGCATCAACACCAATATGCTTGGTGAGCTCATGCTTCACAGGGTCACGGGCAATACTAATAGCACTGTGCATCATCGACAAGAGAGGAGTCGGTAGTAATGAAATACCAAAATCCTCAAGTAACCACCGTAGCCAAGTAATCTCTGTACATCAAGAGAGCCATAGCTCGCAACTCACCTCTGACTCGAACGGGACACTGCATCTGCTTTCTTCGCCTTCCGGCAATAAGCGAACCACCAAGAAAAACACATGAGCAGAGATAGACCGCGATCGAGGGATCACGCCCAAGTAGCATCCGAATAAGCTCAAGTCAGAACGAGAGTGGAGCGTGGAAAGAAGAGACGGCGAGATAGTCCCACGAAGGTATCGCAGAACTCAAGAAGATGGTCAGAGTGGACTCGAGTGGGAGCGTAAACAAATCGACTCGTAATGTGAACTGGATAAGTGATATCCGGACGAGTAACAAAGAAGGTAGACAAGACTCCCAACAAGATGGCGATAGCGAGTCGGATCGTAAAGAGGCTCGCCATCGAGGGTTTGGAGGTGAACATTGAGCTCCATAGGAGTCTCAACAGACGCCGATCGTGAGGGAGGCGCGATCAAGAAGATCTCGAATATACTTCTCTTGGGACATAAAGAAACCATCCGGAGTGGAAGTAACTTCAATCCCAAGGAAGTAACGAAGAGGACCAAGATCCGACATAAGGAACCGCCACTAAGACGAGCCTTGACAAAGGCAATGTACTCGAGTCATCTCCGGTGATGATCATATCATCAACATACGTAAGAAGAAGAGTCCACCACGAGGCGAAGTGTGGACAAAGAGCGCAGGATCATGATCACTTGTCAAAAGCCGGCCAGGTGACCACAGAGGAGAAGCGCTCAAACCGAGCACGAGGGGCTTGCTTAAGGCCATAGAGAGAGCGGCGAAGGCGCACTGACCATGCCCTCGTGAATGAATACCCGTGGCGGATGCATGTAGACCTCCTCACGCAACTCGCCATTAAGAAAGGCATTCTTGACATCAAGCCGAGAATGCAGACCCGGCGCACAGACGCCACCGAAAGAAGAGTGCGACAAAGGTCATGTGGGCCACAGAGCAAAAGTCTCGTCGTAGTCACGACCATGCTCTCGCCGGAAGCCACGAGCAACAAGACGCGCCTTTATAGCGCTCAAGAGAGCCATCGAGCGAGTCTTAATCTTATAGACCCACTTACATGTGATGGGACGAGTGAGATGGAAAAGGAACAAGATCCCAAGTACCAAGACGCTCGAGGGCAAAGAATCTCTCGGCCATGGCATGCCGCCACTCAGATGAGTAACAAAGATCCCAGTGAGGAGGCGAGCTCACAAGTAGCCGCACCAAAGAAAGGCAAAAGCGGGCGGGGGCGAATCGACCGGCGATCGCGGAGAGCGTAGCGAGGAGAAGACGGCCCATCGTGGGAAGATGAAGCATCGAAGAAGATGAAACATCGGGAGAAGTGGGCTCATCTGGAAAATCCTCAATACGAGGTCGCCGAGTGTAGACGAGTGTAGTGGGGAGCCTGACGAGCCGTAGGAGACGGCGGCGGCGACAATGGCGAGAGGCCGAGGAGAAATATGTGGAGACTTAGTGGGACAGTGGACGAGGGCAAGACAGAGATAGGTGTATCCGAAAAGTCAAAAGACAGAGACTCCGCAGAGGAAGCCAAGGAGAGACAGGGCGTGGGTAGAAGGGACGAGACTCGTCGAAGTGACGCCCCGAGAAATCCGCATCCGTCGACCACCGAATCCCAAAGACCGATAGCCCTTATGCTCGCAGATCAGATCCCGTAAAGACACACTCAACAGATCGAGAAGTCGGTTTGGTACGCTCGAGGGGCGAGGAGAACGAGCAAACGCAAACCAAACATGACGAAGGCGCGTAGTAGTCGGAGGGAGACCACGAGACGCCAATAGGGATTGCGCCCTGAAGAGCAGAAGAAGGCTGGATGTTGACGAGATAGGTGGCAGTGGAAACAGCCTCCGCCCAAAAGTGAGGTGGAATAGAGGCGGCAATCATCAGGGCACGAGCCGACTCAAGAAGGTGACGATGCTTGCGCCAAGAACACCATTCGAGCATGAGCACTGTGACAAGAGAATTGAGCGAGAGTGCCTTTCGCTCAAGAAGGAAATGCGAGGTGATGAGAGAGGTATTCGCCAAACAGAGTCGACACGAAAAACACGAATAGGAGTGAGAACTGTGTGCGAACCATGGTGGCAAACTGTTTATAGATGGACAAGACCTCACTACGAGAAGACATGAAATATATCCAAGTGTGGCGAGAGAAATCATCTATAAAAATGATATAGTATCGATGACCCCCTTTCGAAACGAAGGGAGCCGGACCCCAAACATCAGAATGAACAAGATCAAAAGGACGCCGAGACACCGACTCACTATGATGATAAGGAAGTCAATCTGCTTTGCCTAACTTACGTACTCGACAATCTAAAGAGACGCCTCGAGACAGATCCCGAAGACCACGACGAACTAAGGACGGCGATGCGAGATCCACACAGATGGCCAAGACGGTGATGCCACTGCTGAAAGAGCACAGAGACGAGTGGCGTAAGCGGAGAGACTGGCAATGACGGTGTCGTGGAAGGAAGGTGAAGCCACCAAGCTCCCAAAGACGCTGTGAGTCAAGACGCCGAGGGCGAGAACCAACCAGAGCTCCCGTGTGGCGGTCCTGAACACAACAAGAGTCAGAGTCGAGAATGACTCGATAACCAAGATCGAATCGCCCTTGAAGAAGAAGTCGCATGGTAAGGCGAGGAACATGAGCAATGTAAGGAACATGGAAAGATGAGTTGCTTAGGGTCCTCGACTGCAGACGAAAGAGAGGTACCATCGCAGTAAGAACACTGACAGGAGATTCAAGAGGTGTAATGAAGGACAGAGTAGAAGAATCAGGAGTCATGTGAAAAGATGCTCCAGAATCAAGAATCCACGGGGAGGTGCTGGACTGTGGAGGTGGTGGTTTCGCAGCGTTCAAGAGTCGATGAGCGTAACCGGCGTAACTCGCCAAAGGAGAATCAAGTTCGCTATCTCCTCGCTAGCAGGCGCCAAGTCCGCTATCTCTCGCCGATGAGAGAAATCACGAATGAGTCGATGCAGACGTTGATGTAGAAACACCGATCTTTGGTGCGTAGAAGAACGACGTGAAAGATGCCGCTGCTTCTTATAGCACTGGAACTCAATGTGGCCGACCTTGTCGCAGTAGAAGCAGTGAGGACGGCAACCACCAGATTGAGGGCGACCACCACCACCTGTGGCAGCCGCTGGAGGAGGTAGTGTGCTGAAGCGTGGAGTAGCACCACGCAGGCGAACGGAAGCCATTGGTAGGCGGCCGACGGACGCCATGGCGACCAAGGCAACGGTTCTAACAGCGGCGCCGGATCGGCGCGCTGTTAGATCGACGCTTTTTTTCCTCTTTTTCGGCTCCTTTAAAGGAGACGGGTGGGCCGCTTTACCCGCCCATCGCCGAGCGGGGAAACCCTAACTAGGGTTTCCCCAGTGTGACGACGGCGGCGGGGTAGTCTCCCAGGCGCGCGCCGTGGATGGAGGCGGCTTCGGCGGCGGCCGCAATGGCGCTCTCGGCAATGGGCCGAGCGGCGCAGATACCACGCCGATCCGCGGCGAGGAGCGCCGCGAGGACGAGGGGCTCCGACGGCGGCGCCACACCAGCGTGAGAAGAGGCCGAGTCCGAGGGGCTCCCGAGACGGCGGCGGGCGGAGAAGGTGGCTCGGCGCGGCGACGGGTCGGCGCAGCGGCGGCCCGAGACGGCGGCGAAGCGGCAAAGGTGGCTCGACGGGTCGGTGCAGCGGCAATGGCGGTGAAGAGGCCGGAGCGGCGGCGAAGGTGGCTTCGAGGCGGCGACGGTCTTAGCGCAGCGGCGGCCCGAGACGGCGGCGCGCGGCGAAGGTGGCTCGACGGGTCGGCGCAGCGGCAGCGGGACGGTGAAGATGTGGAGGCCGGCGCCGGCAGGACGTCGGTGAAGCAAAGATGATTGCCGACGAAGCGACAGACAGACGAAGTTGCACGAGGTAGGTAACCCTAATGCTCTGATACCATGTTGGAATAGCAACTTGTATTGAATATGAGGCCAATGGGCCAATATATATACACAATGAGGTTACAGATAAGGAAACCAAATCAAATCATATCTCTAACTTATATCTCTAACTATATCTCTAACAATAGCAACATATATACCCCCATTCGTAATAATTTTCTAAAGATGACAGAGCTATACATATACACTATAATTTACTATTTGCTCCACAAGCCATAGAATATACGTTAGTTGAATGCACCGTGTCCTTTAACCTAGGACGAAATTGTCCCAGTACTACAAAAATTCAAAATTATACATACATACTACAATACTCTCCTCCTGTGAACACATCAGACGCAGGTGGCCGAGAATTCAGCGTGTAGTTCCGTTAATATCTCGTGTTTTATGATTACTTCAATTAAAGCACACAAATAGTGGATTACTATTGGAGGGACCCCGCACCCGAAAACCCATTCGGGACATGAGTAATCTTGGAGAGGATGAACGGTAGATACTACGGGAGTAACTACACCTGGGAGTAGCAAATAGGTAATATATATATAATTTTCTTTTGTATAACCAAACATATTTTTTAGTACTTGTTTGTCCGCTCGGCCCCCCTATGCCTATATCCTGGTCCCGTCACTGCTTTTGTGTGTTTACTGTGATTGTTCTCTCACGCTAAGGGCTGTCGCCGGTTCCAACAGCAAGCAAACAATATACAATGCTAAATCCAATATCACTTAAACAAATATTAGTAGTTCCTACTGATGCATGAAATGCAAGTCGGGTCTCAGAACTTACTATGCAGAGTGCTGCATTCAAGTCAGCCATAGTTTCTACTGTGGCATCTTAAACAAGTTCAGTGAACACCATTGCATACATCACTTGGTTCTATTGAAGAACGCAGCACATGTAGTACTAGACTACTAGTACACAACAGATGTGTAATTGTGCTTGGAACTTATATAATGTCTTCACGGTTTGTTCTTGAATTTGTAAATTCTGACTATCCTTGCTATTGACTCTGTTGAAATGTTCATAGGTAAACTTAGTTGTAATCCGTACAAAGACAGCCCAAATGTTGATTAATTAGATAAAACGGTCTTAGCAAACTGAAGAGACAAATCACTTGTTTCAATTTTTGGCTTCTTATAAACATATAACATTGCACACCAGTAAAGTTAAAGTGTACGCCAAATAGATAGATGACTTTGACAAGAGTATCAAGACACCAAATATTGGCATACCAGTTACAGAGAACAATACAACACAGAAATCTAAAACACCAGACAAGGTTTCACCTGTAAGCAGTAAGCACACATTTGGATTACTAAGGCAGGAGGATAACTAGAACATAAAATAACCCTAGTAAAGACTTACTGCCTGGTTGAATCTCTACTGCCAAATTTGAGCGCACGCCTGTGATGTAAAAAGGTGCAAGAAATATGCTTAGTAGTTGTAGTTGAATTCCTGATATCTCCTAAGCCCACATTGTACTACTGACGAAGAAGCCGTCCCACTCTTCACTGGTGTTCTACTGGTGAAGAAGCCATCATACTCATACTGGTCGCACCACCGTTAGGCTGATGATTTCCTAAGCTAGATGGTAGCTTCAGTTGCATTGTGAGTACTGCCTGCTTTCACATACACATAGTGCCTCGAGTCTTTTGTGTCTTGGCACCCTCTATTATGCTACCTGCTATATGTAAGGCATACTTCTTTGGCCGTGGAACCATGAGAGAATGAATGCCCATAACTTCAGCTGTAGCTTCAGTTGTTGCCATGTGCAAAGCTGAATTCGATCAATGTTGATTGAACAGATATGAATTTCAAAGTGACGCACCAAATTGATTCTGCAATCTTGTATTCAATCCAGACATAGTTTATTCATCATGTAATTCTTACCACAATTTTTATTTAATGTCTAAATTGCAACCAATACAACATTTTAAGACTATTCTGGCAGCTTAAACAGGTTCAGTGAACTCCAGTGTAGACTATTGCAGGCCTGCCAGCTCAAGTGGTACTATCGATGTGCAAATGTGCCAGGAGCTTATTATCACCCGACACTATGCATGGACTTAAATTCATGAAGTTTCAGCTCCCTAACGCTACCTCAGTTGTAATTTTGCACGAAAATAACCCGATTATCGAGCAAATGGAGTAAACACTCACTTGGTGAACTGATGACGCAAAGCATATCATTCTAATAAAAATATTGCACTGCACCCTGAATAATCAAACTGTGCCAAATTGATTTGGATGTTGAAAGTGTTTTTAGTAAATTATATTGGACAAGGAAATCAAGATGGTTGTGCGCAGTGGTTGAAATAGCTGAAGTCTATCATGCATCATTCTCCGATATTCAGACTTTAGATTATGTATAATGAGTTTACATCAGTTGTCTATAGTCTTTGCTACGTATGATTTAAACTGATATGGATAAAAGAGAATAAAGAGAGAGAAATATGTTGTCTACAATTATGCAGCTGACTGTATCATCAGAACCAATGAGGAAATATCTTACACCCATGAAAGCATTAAAAGATTGTGCCATCTATAAAAACAAGTAAAAAAATAATCTATTGTATCGACATGGAGAGTTGCTATAGACAGCAACTGTCTGTACCATTGTATATTAGCATCAAAGAACAGTCGTTACGAAGTTGACAAGTTTCAATGCGATTAGTGAAACCTGTGACACATTAAAGGACATTAATTTCATCAATAGAAAGAAGAAACTCAAGTTGGGTATTTGGGTTCCTAACAAAAAATAATAATGAAAAAAAGATGGCACCTGTGCTGGAACACAACATCATTAGAATTACGCAGAAGAAAACACATTGGATCAGGAAAGCAAAAAATCAAATTAATAGGGAAGTTCTTGGAACACGTGAAAAAGCTCCAGTTTACTTGTCCAAGATACAATCGGTCACAACACTGAACAATAGCTCAAGAAGTACGCTAAAACAGCAGGCAAGATTGCACAAATAAACACATATACCTAGAGTAATAAGGCACTGAAAGGGAAAAGATCATGAGCTAATCCTATAAAAGAATTACCTTTTAACTGCATTTCTACTATCAAATTAAAGAACATTGCCCTGGCTTTGTCGCAGCCAACTCCTTCACTGTTATGGTCAAATTCCTGATGCCCCGTAGAGGTGGCCAGATAGGCCGTGCCTGCCGGGCCGGCCCGAGGCACGACATTGTTAGCCCGGCCTAGGCACGGCACGGCCCACACTATACACGGGTCGGGCCGACACGACATAAAGGCACAGGCCGTGCTTGGGCTAGCAACCTGGCACGGTGGGCCGGCCCGGCACAGCACAAGCTTGACACGATCCATTTGGCCTGATGCGGAGAGGGAGGAGGAAGCCCAAAGGGCAGACCGGCAGGCGGCAGAGAGCGGAGGCATTGCGTCGACGACGAGGACGAGGACGCTGACGCCGAGGAGGAGGAGGATGATGAGAACATCCCTTCCACTGATACAACCATACCTACTACTGCTGCTTCTCAACTTGATGTGCAAGGATCAATTACCAGAACATGTGCTCATCAAATAAATTATCAGGTAACTTCGTTTCTAGGAGTTCATAATTGTCCTATTGAGGATGGATTTCTA
Organism: Hsuehochloa calcarea; assembly: GCA_036346395.1. Lineage (NCBI taxonomy): Eukaryota > Viridiplantae > Streptophyta > Magnoliopsida > Poales > Poaceae > Hsuehochloa > Hsuehochloa calcarea. The sequence goes on from CM070600.1 coordinate 22,300,590, forward strand.
CCTAAATCTTGTGATGTTATTCTACTTAGGAACCAAGGCAAGGGGAGCAGCACTACTACCACAACAAGTCCAAGTCGACCTAATTTCAATTCCATATCAATTCGGAGTTAGCTTGACAGCACCGACTTAAAACATACATAATTCTCACATACGGAGTTCGTTGGAGGTATACGAGTACTTGATGGAAAGCTTACAACGAGACCTTTCCAACGGATCTAGCCCCACTTTCAGATTCGCTGTCTGCGCGTCGCAACCATCAAAGAGAGGTGCTACATCACCTGTTTGGGCTAATTTGGGCCTTGTAATCGTACCGGGGCCAAGCCCAGGTTGGTGTGTCCTTCTCCTCTGGCCGCACAGAACCCTAGGACGACCCCTAGCCGCCTCTCTCCTTTCTCCATGTCATATACTCAGCCGTCGCCCCTTCTGAATTCTTTGGGTTTTGTTAGATTGAAGTTTAGCCTATGCTATTTTATACATTATCCTCTTGTTCGACGAGTACAACAGTGACATTGTTTTCGGAACCCCACTTTGCAATATAAAACGTATTCCTATTCGCAATTTCAGATTGCTTATGTCCATCGTTCTTGCTTGTTCTTCGATTGCTTGCAGGAATTGATCTTCTTGATCGGGTTAATCGTGCTTCTAGCAAAGTTGATAACAATCTCGAGTTGGTTCAACTATTATCGGGCATATTGGTTGTGTACGATTGGTAGCCGAATCGTGAGAGTTGTCTCCCAAATCGAATTATCCTTCTCATCGAAAGATCGGGACACAAATTATCTTATTAGGGGAGACCGGTGCAGGGCTGAGACCTACGGGCGCGCGAGGCGCAAGGGGAGAAGACAAGAGGGAGGAGGGGATCGGTGCGGGGAAGAAGAGAAGAGGGAGGGGCCAAGGAGGGGACGGGCCGTGGCTGGAGCGGAGGGAGAAGAGGGAGGAGGCGGTGCGGCCGACAGCCGAAACGGAGGGAGGAGGCGGTGGGGTGGTGGCCGGCGTGGAGGGAGAAGAGGGAGAAGGGGACTGGGCTGCCACCGGAGCGAAGGGAGAAGAGGGAGGAGGCGGCGTAGTCGACGATTGGAGCGGAGGGAGAAGAGGGAGGAGACGGTCGGGCGCGGAGGGAGAAGAGGGAGGAAGGGAGGAGGGGACAAGGGTTGCGGTCGTCGCGGATGGAGGAGGCCAGGAGGGGGCAGGTGTAGGGGGCGGCGCGGCCATCGCGGAGGGAGGAGGCCGGGAGGGGGCAGTGCCGGCGTGGAGGGTGGTAGGGGCGCACGACAAGGGGGAGAAAAGGGAGAAGCCCAAGTGGGCTGCGACAGCATGGTGGGCCGTGCCTGGCACAGCACGGCCCGGGGGGAATCTGCCCATTGGGGTGTTTTTTTTATCGTTTGGGGCATTAAAAATATCAAAAAAAAATCCCAAAATAGTTTTTTTTAATAAATAGCCACTACCCCCTCATTCAGCATCCATACATTTCTCAATCTCTCTTTGAAATTATGTTGTGCAAATTTAAATTCGTTGTGAGATAATTTGGCAAAATTCAAAAAAAATTATGCCAAATTTTCAAAAATTCAATTTCTAGCAGCAAGTCAAAGCAAAAGAGGTACAATATTATTTTTTCATACTTTTATTGTTATTATTTGTTATGCTAAGTTAAAAGTAATAATAGTGTTAGTTTTGATTTTACGGTTTTCGCCATGGAAAATTACGATAGCTTCGCTCTTGATGATTACAGACTTTCACCAGAGGAAGTTGCATCTATGGAGGCTGCGACTGCCTCAAACCAACCGTAGTTGTTACTGGAAGGGCAAGCTGGAGTTCCATCATTAGGCTCCATAACAGCATCTTCGTCGGCGACCACCGGAGCAAAGAGGCCGAGGCCGTCTACATCGGGAGTGTGGGAGAATTTTCACAGGACAACCAAGCCAGACGCACAGGGAAATGAGGTACAATATGCTATTTACAAAATTTGTTGCAATGAAATGTGTACAGTGAAACGGGCACTTGCTAAGACATGCTACAAAATGTAAGGCCAAACAAGGATTGATGATGAGGCAGATGTAGCTACAGTACAACCCCGATGGTATGGTACGTAGTTGGGACTACAATCCTGAGGTAGCCCATCAATATCTCTATCGTTTAATTGCTTCTAAGGATTTACTATTAGGCTTTTAGGAGTCTACTGCTTTCCAAACTTACATTAGGACTGCACATAATCCTATATTTTCTACCATTTCTAGACAGACAACAACTAGTAGAGATCTAGTAAAATACTACAATGAACACCGTAATAAAATAAAGGAACTATTTAGTACGTGCACATTTTCGGTGGCCCTGACCTCGGACATATGGAGTGGTCGGGTTAGGGAGTATTATCTTAATGTAGTTGCTCATTATGTTAATGACGACTGAGCAATAGAGAATAAATATAGGTTTTAAATTAATTGATGTAGCACACACAGGTGAGAATATCGCTGACTGTATTATCAAAGTCGTGGAAGACTTTGATTTTACAAACAAAATATTCTCAACTACTTTAGACAATGTCACTTCGAACTCTATGGACATGGATATTTTTACTCCAGTGTTGAGTACATACGTCGATTCCTTCTTGCTACATCAGCGATGCGTTTGTCATATTATTAACCTTATAGTCAAATGTGGTTTGAAGAGGTTGAATCCGTATATGAAATCTTTTCATGATGCGATATCTTACTTGAATAATTCTAACATAAGAATAATAGCACTACATAAGAACTTCTGTAAGGCGATGGGTGTACATCCAAGAAAGTTTGGTTTGGACATGCTGGTAAGATAGAACTCTACTTACCTCACGCTTAAGGGTCTTTTGCTATATAAGTGTAATTTTTCTGTTTTTATTCAAACACACTATCAGAGTGTAGTACCCTCCCACTCTCCTCCTCCTCCCACTTTGAACATCGATTAGAGAGAATATTAATCTCGGTTCTATATTTCTTTGGGCGAGGGATTTGTAATATCCCTGACGATTACTCGGTTTTTCTCCTCAAAGATTCACTTATTTATATAGAAGAAGTTCCGGGAGAGGAGAAGAATAAAATTTTGTGTTAAACCTTTTTGTCGAGGGGTTTTTCGTCTTTAGTCAGTAACCTGGGCTTGGGCTGCCGCCTTAAGAGGGCCCATTAGGGGGGCTGGCCAAGGGGGGGGAGGTTCCCCCAAAACCATAAGCCATCCCCTCCCCCTCCACCTCTTCCCTCAACCGGCCGCCACCCCCTCCCTCTTTCTCTTGGGCGCCACCTCTCCTCCCATCCTCTAGCACTAGGCTCCACCCCCTGCTGGCCTGCTGCTGCTCCTCCCTGGTGGTGGTGTTCCTCCTCCCCCGAAGACGAGAGCCGCTGCCGATTCTCCCCGGGCGTCGGGTGGTGCGCGTGTTGGCCGGCCAAGAGAAGAAGAGAGGAGAAGGGGGGAGCCTCTTCCCCAAGCCTCATTCAACCTCCACCTGGGTGCTACAAGGGTAACCATGATCCCCCCTTGCTGTTTGATTCATAGGAGATGAGGATTGCATTCGATTGATTGGATCGGGTTGCCACTGTTAGTAGATCGGTTATGTTCAGAATGTTGTGCGGCCAATTGCTGGTCTTTAGGTGCCGAATCTCGGATTTTGGTCTCCTATAGTTTGGTAGCTGAGGTTCTTAGCTTTCCATAGCCACTGAGATCATCTAATTCTGATCTGTGGTTCAAAAGTTATGATAATTTCTTTCATACTATTCTGAAAATCCTGACGAGAATTGTCAGTAGACTTGTTAACGAAATTTGACCTCGTTAGAGTCAGATTTAGGTCGGTCACCCCAAACAGTTTCTGTAGGTAATTTTATCATGATTCCATATTGGTAAATAGCACTCAATTTGGACTTATAGATTAAAAGTTATGCTAAGTTCTTTTCTACTGGTATGCTGTCAAGACAGATGTCTGTCAGACACTTTCAACTGCAGATTAGACTTATGTGTGGGCATAATTAGAAAATCTTATCTCCTAGTGTTTTGAATCTTTATCTGTTAAGTTTCTTTTGGCACTGGTCTCAAGTCATTACAAGTTCCATATATTAAGTTACGAATTTTTTCGTGCCATTGTCCAGAATTGTAGTAAACAGGGGAAACATTTGTTTCAACGTTAGGTCCATGAGTTGTGTCGGGTGGTCCGGGAGTCATTGTAGTTCACCGGTAGTGTCGTCGTATTGCGTTATTCTTATTTCAATTGTTTCTGGTGTAGGCGGGGAGGGGGCGAGTGTAGGCGCGCCATCTTTGCCACCTAGTACGACCAATCGCGGAAGGCAAGTACCTTATGATAAAATGTGTTGATTTCATTGGTATGCATGATGATGTGTCAAACTTGTGAATGTCCTTATTATTAATCCATGATATATTTGTCGTTTCAAATTGATACTCTTGTGAGTAAGGATAATGACATTCATAGTAATTGTTTCATTCCATTCATATATTGTTCAATTTCCGTCCACGGGAGTGGAATTTGCAAAGACCCATCAATTCCAGTATGGGCACGTAAGACCCACTATTTCAATGTGGGCGGTTTCGGACACCCGTATAAAACGTTCTTCATACGGTATTTGGGTCCCCGGACTTTGTCAAGTACGGGCTTAAGTGAACACCGACGGGTGTATCACTCGCTATACCGGTATAAGCTGTTGAGCAGTCTACTCCTTCAATGCATTCTTTCATTCCATTCATTCATGTATGTGTTCCGAGAATTGTTCATATTTCTGTTGTAGTTGGCTTGTCCACTTTATACTTGACTTATCATGTATAGTACTTGCTGAGTTTCGACTCATTCTTACTTTGTTGTTTATTTTAGGTGATCATTGATGTTGACGCTGGGCGGGAGTAGTCACACCCACACTATTCACTCTTTTCACATTCCTTCAGTTTTATTAATAAGATTTGATTATATCTTTCATTCGTAGAATGTTGAACTGTAATAAATAATATTGATGTAGTTGATAATTCTCCCGATGCCATGGTTGTTTAGTATTGTTTGTGGTCCTTGATCACTCCATTGTTTTAATCATTTGGATTCAATCTTTGTTATTGCTATTAATTTATGAAAGTTTGACTTCTTTATGTCCTCCTAGGAGTTATGTTTTGAATGCTTCCGCTTGATGATTACATGTTAGATCCTTTAGGTAACATCTTGGTTTTCGAATAGCCAGGGTGTTACACAGAGCCCTGACGGTAGTATACTATTGACTGAGCAACATTGGTTCATTACTAAGAAGATACTTTAATTTTTAGAAAATTGTTATGAGGCCATTGTTGCTTTGTCTGCTGTCAATTATCCAACATCTCCTATTATTGTGCATAGTATTTTACAGGTTGCTAGTCATTTAAAAAACTATGAAAATGGCACAGTACTAAGAGGGGCTCTTGTTGCTATGAAAACTAAATACCTTAAATATTGGAGAGAAATCCCTTTCCTATATGCATTTGAATTTATTCTAGATCCTAGAGCCAAAATTGACAAATTTGCTAATGTTCTTGATCTTCTTAGTGCTGCTACAGGTCCATGCTATTCTAATTATTTTGCATATGTTTGTTCTCGATCACAAGAGGTTTTTCGAAGGTACAAAAATAAGTTCCAGGGTGTCTGCTTGAACCGACCTCTAGTATCATCTACCTCAAGTAACAAGACAAATCCGTGGGGCAAGATCTGTGGTGCAGGATCTTCCTACAGGTCCAAGTCTTCATATTCTAGCAGTGAAACCTTCTCAACAAAGTCCAAGACCAACTTCTCACCCAAGGAGTGGGGAACTATCTACCTATTTGGACAATGATACGGTGGATTTCAACTCAGAAAACTTCAAAATTTTGAACTGGTGGCATGACCATAAGTTAGCACATCTCGTGCTATCTATACGTGCATATAGTGTATTAACTATTCCTGTATTGATGATTTCCTCTGAGTCTGCTTTCAGTTATGCGACAATGTGTGTCCCGATCTTTCGATAAGAATGATAACTCGATTTGGTAGAGACGACTCTCACGATTTGGCTACCAATCGAACACGACTAATATGCCCAGCAATTGTTGAACCAACTCTGATATTGTTATCGACCTTGCTAGAAGCACGATCGACCTAATCACGAAGGTCTATTCCTGCATGCAATCAAAGAACAAACAAGAATAAAATAATAAGCAATCTGAAATTCCAAATAGGATTGAAATACTCGATATGGTGGGATTCCAAATAAGGATTTTGACCGGGTGGTCTAGTCAACACACGCAGAAGATACAAGTTGCAACAGAGGCTAACTAAACAAAAACGAAATCCAACAAACCCTAAGGGTGGCATCCGCTATGTATAGGAGGAAGAGGAGAAGGGAGGGGCGGAGGTACTATTCACACATAAACAATACCTGTGTGAACAGTACGGGCCTAGGGTTTCTATCCAAATTACAAGGCCCATGGGCCCAAGTGAAGGTGTGCTGGACTATTTTGGTGATTGCGGCGCACGTAGAAGGAATTTGGAGGTGGAGCTGGATCCGCTCGAAAGAGGATGAGATCATCTTTCCATTAAGTACTCATGGAGCTCCAACGGACTGTGCATGTGAAAGTTATGCACGTCTGAAGTCGGTGTTGTCTCCGAAGCCGAATTGGATTCCAAAACGTGTCCAGCTCGAACTCTTGCTTGGCTTAGATAAAAAGTGATGTGGTGCTGTACAAATATATATTTTCATCATTAGGTAGCATCATATAGTTCATATAATATAAAGGCGCTCCTAAAAATGAGCTCACTTGATAATTTAAGTGAAGCGTACGAGCTCATGTAATTGGAATAGCAAGCATAGCAAATATGGTGGTATCCGTAGGGGTCATGTCCTCATCATTCTCCCCTTCTTGAAAACAAAGCCGTCCTCGGCTTTTGATAAGCTGAAAATAGGGTAACGAAGAAGCCAAGGTGTATGCATGGTATATATATATGTCATCAGTTTTAACGGTTATTCGTTGTTGCACAATTAATGTTATAAAACAGCAGCGATCATAAAAGCTCATTGTATTATTACCCCAAGAATAGTTATTTATGTTAATGAGCAAAACAAAATTTCTCGCACAACAATTAGTACAACTAGTTTTGCAAATGTAAGTGAAGTATTCATGTAATTCAAATATCTGAAGTTGTAAACTTGCAGTGGTAGCACATATGGACAAAATTACAACTTTTGGAACCAAACAAAGTTCATCCATATAATCATATTTCAATTGAGCAATAACAAATTCATCTAGCAATGGTGAAAAGATTTGTAAGTTCTTTCATACTTCAACATCATTATTCATATTGTCAATACTAGATGGTGCAATAAGAGATGAACACATAGGCATTGGATGATCACTAAATTTGATGGTCACTAAATTATATTTTTCTCTCATAATGAATAAGATTCAGCACACAAGAATTGTTGTTCAAAACAATAAGATTTAATTCATCCATGTGATCACACGTTATACATATTCGATATACAAAAAAACTGATTGTCTACACCATAATCTCCAATCAAATTAAACTTATATCCAAGGGTGTAGGCACTAAACAAGGATTTCAAACATGCAATTTCAGAAACTTTCTCCATAGCACGTGACAATTTCATATGTGAATCCAACATAATATAACGTAAAGAATCAACAGGAGAAATTCTAGACAAAACTTCTTTATATCTAACCAATTTCACATAATCTTTATATATTAGATCATCACATGAAACACTCAAAACAACAGATAATTTAATTATTTTATCACATGGTGCACTCAAGTTAGTAGGTAAATCGATGATTTTATCAAAAGGTGCACTCATTTAGTAGACAAATCAATCAAATTATCACAGGATTCATGTAAATTCTTAATAATATTAGATTCTGTAGCTATAAAATTAATATATACCTTCTCAGCACTAGGTTCCTTCACCTCATGTGATGCAAAAGTATTCAAAAAGAAATCTCATTCAGCTCATCGCTAGTATGGATCAATTGCACATTGACTGATTCAAAAGCATTTATTTCAGCACTTGGACTTGGAATTAAAACATGAGAATCAAGTTTAATTTCTAGCCGTGTCAAAGATTTATTCAAGGAATTAGCACACAACTCAGTCTCAACACTCAAATCATTGCAGTCTTAATTCTCTATTTGAAACATGTGCATATCAAAATTATTTTTCACTAATTTTTGCTCTAAAATAGCATAAACAATATACAATTGTTGTTCTTCGCAAGCATACTCACCTTGATTGATGATAGCACCATGATCTTTACCTTTTTGGCTCTCCTCAGATGATGTAGGTGCATCCATCTCCTCAGATGATGTCGATCAGAAGTTGATGCTAACGCTAGGAACCTTGTGAAACACATACAAGAACATAAGTTTTTGCATCTAAAATAGCTGTGGAGATTAAGAACTTTGCACCTTCCATTAGTACCATAATATTATTCATGGTAGATAAGAGGCAACCCTCCATAATTCTGCCATGGAGAGTTCAAAGAACAATCAGTGAAGACAATCATGGACAATTTTTACACACACAAACATTGAACATTGCAATAACATTGCAAACTACTGCAATTACATTTGTACCGAATACCTATTAAAAAATTGTAAAAATTGCAGAGTAACTAAGTAGGGTAAATAGAGCTTAATGAAAACAATCTTTGCTTAGTTTTGGTTTTCATTTGTGTGTAGTAATTATTGTGTTAATGCCTATTTTTTAACTAGGAAAATAGCATAACCCAACTTTAATTGAAAAAAAAATCATGATCGAAGCTAGGCAAAAAGCAACCTAAATTAGCTTAGTACGATTTGTATAGCTTAATAAAAATAATTCCAACTTAAATTTTGTTTGTATTTGTGCACGATAATTATTTTTACACTGTATGCACTGAATTTTCAGGTATAGCGGACCCAAAACATGCTGTGTAGTGATCGTATGAGTTGCTTGACCCGATCATTGACGCGAACCATCGTGGCTGCCTCAGTACCATCCTCCCCAGGAGGACGAAGCGGCAATTGAGCTTGGTGCACTGCGGCTACGCACGCCCATGAGGGCGTGGAGGGTGGACCCACGTTGGGTTCTGAGGTACGTGCAATTAGGACCTTTGTGTACTTATTTACAACATGACTACTTTGTGTAGACTAACATTTGTTCTTAATCTTTTCAACGCAGTTTGAGAGAGGCAGGCGCCCTTCCACCGGCGAGGATGGTTGAGGCGACGCGGGAGGACGACCAAGACCGTGCGGGCGGTGGGCATACGTCCAGATGCTTTTTGTACGACCGGTGTCTCCTGACGGCGTTGGTTGACCGATGGAGGTCGGAGACGCACACGTTTCACCTTCCGTGTGGTGAGATAGAGCCGACACTGTAGGACGTGAGCTTCCTGACCGGGTTGCCCTGCGTTGGCTTCCCCATGGCGGCGTACGACATCTCGGCCACGTGGCGCACGATGTTCCTGGTGAGATTCCAGGGGATGCTGCTATTGGATAGCGGCTATAGGGAGTTCAGCAACACCCACGAGCCGATGTTGAAGTGGATTTGCTAGTTCTATGTAAGTCTTTGAAACTCTTGTCCTCTCGCATCAATTGATCTGTGCACCTTGCTGATGTGTATCTGACTTCTTGTAGCCCGAGGGTATGGTAGAGGACACACCCGACCACACGATGAGGAGGCACTTCGAGGCCTACTTGTTGTGGTTATTCTGGTGGGTGATGTTCCTAGGGTCTCGGGGACAACGTCGACAAGCACATGATCCGGTACGCACAAAAGCTAGCGGACTGGCAGGTGGAGGAGATCCAGCCCTATGCCTAGGGCCGGCGGTGCTATGCGCAATGTACCGCACCCTGTACGACGCGTGCCACCGTACATGAGAGAGCTCCATCCTTGGAGGATGCTCGTTGCTCCTTCAGTGGTCCTCAAGCATTTCTAGATCAAACGACCACAACTAGACCTACGAGCGTACATAGTCAACATGTACGCCGCCGACGACGACGTGCACCAACCGACCACGTGTACGGTGTGGTGCCTCTGACGGGCAAGTTTCCTGAACATTTATTATTTTTCATAATGTATTTCAATCTCGTCTGCTAAGTTTGGGTTGTTCTATTCCACAGGTCACCTACATGCCGATCACTACGCACGCATCCTACCAAGACTACATTGCGATATTCGATCAGCTGACGGATGACCGTGTCATCTGGACACCATACACTCCTGAAAGGGTGTACGTGCGTCCGCCCCGAGGCCTATCGAGCATGTGCACACAAGATCAGGAGTACTGGTTCACGCAGAGACCCGTGGTGCACGATGTCTTCGTGGAGGAGTACTAGGTGCACCTGGTAATGCACTAGTTCGGTCTGCGACAGGAGGTCCCACCCCCTGGGGGGAGCGGTGCCGTCGAACGTTCATGGGTAAGTTCACGTTTTACTTCTGTCTTACCGTTTGTGTCACGTACCTATGAAGCAATAGTTTTGCCTTCCATATGTACACTAGGAAGGGAGTACCTGCTACGACTTCCTAGGCAAAGATGTTCCCTTGGATTCTACGCTGGATCAATGCCTATGGTGACGTCGTCTAGGAGGACGCTCATCCCTACGACCCGGGATGTACACGGAGTACATCGAGTGTTACTCTAGTCGGACGAGGGTTCGATCCGTGACGGTCGTGGATGACCTACCCTGACATGAGGCTGCGACATCCAACACATACTCTACCTAACCTGACTCTGCACTCCATCGTGTGGTACATATTGAACGGTCAATACTTCTTATTTGCTTCGCAAGATATCAGCTTCTATTTTGTTAATTATGTGTACAGGTCGATTTGCACTGGGAGGTGCACGAGTTGGCGGCCTCTATGCATCATTTGATGCATGGGGAGCGCTTCAGCATGACGACGCAGGACATCAGAGCGGTCATGGCGCAATTGCTTGAGAAGTCAAGACGGGGGATCGAGATCGCGACTTGTCGTACGCCGAGGGACCGGGTGGACCCACCTGTGCGTGGATGAGGGGTGAGCCACAATACGTCACGCCCCAGGACTCCTCACCCGGACGTGGCGAGCTAGTCCTTGTGGTACCGTGCTGGGTGTACCCCGGCACAGTTTGTAGGTTGGCATGAAATACTCACGTCCGATTCTTTATTTCATACTCCAGTAATTACTAACGACAATTTTCTCTGATAGGTCCTGAATTACACCCGTACACAGGGTAGGTGTACGCAGAGTCATCCTCTCGCGCCTTGTGATGAGGTATGACTATCTTGCTTGCATGAATAGCGTACTATTTCATGCTTTTCGATATGTTTACATGCATAGTATAATGTTTCACAGGTCTTGCGCTGCTTTGGGATGAGCTGGTGGTGTTGCACGAGGAGTCACACTCCGGGGACTATGAGTTCACCCAAGTGCGGATGTGGTAGCGGAACTTCCGATTGTGCTCTGTGGGGCTTCATAGATGCTATGCACGACGTGCCTAGATCGAGCCGGACTAAGCGCGGCGGCGTTGACGAACGGGACCCTTGAGGTGGTTGCTCACGACACCCCAAGGCTACTCGCGTGTAGGTTGGGTACCTCTATGCTACCGAGCCTTTGATGTATTTGCACCAATCATTCCTCCTTGTACCTCTGCGGAAATCTTTGAAGTTGATTTCTCTATTCATGCCCTTGTTCTTGTTCTCCGTGCAACTTGATCTTGAGGTTTTGGCTTCTCTTGTTGATTCTTGTTGGAAAGTGCTAAGGCTCTCGGTTGGGATGATACCTCTAGATCATTTGATCAACTTTTCCCACGAGCAAACTTAGTTTAATCTCCGTTCTTGAGTTTTGCTTCTGTGTTCTTCCTCCCGTGCCTAGTATTGAAAATCTTGCCCCAAGAGGGGCCGCAGTCACTAGCTATTAAGTAGCCATCTTCAAAGTTTCATAACCCGAAATATCTCTTGAATTTCGGTTTGTGGCCTCTCTTACCTCTTCTTCAAGAAATCCGATTTCTCTTTAGTTAGGCGATCTTTGTCTCGCGATTTCTTCTCATGAGGTTAAGATGTTGTTTAGGATGATGTCTGTGAGACTTGACACGAGAAGAGCGACAAATCAAAAGTATTTGGATTTTGAATCGTTCTAGTTCAATTAATGAAATCTTTGAAGTTGATTTCTCTATTCATGCCCTTGTTCTTGTTCTCCCGCGCAACTTGATCTTGAGGTTTTGGCTTCTCTTGTTGATTCTTGTTGGAAAGTGCTAAGATGGATTGCTCTCAGTTGGGATGATACCTCTAGATCATTTGAACAACTTTTCCCACGAGCAAACTTAGTTTAATCTCTGTTCTTGAGTTTTGCTTCCTCTGTTCTTCCTCCCCGTGCCTAGGTTTTATTGAAAATCTTGTTTGGCTTGTTGAGAAGGGATGAAACTTGTCACGCAGGATCACTATGCTATTAAGTAGCCATCCTCAAAGTTTCATAACCCGAGAATCAAAGAATCTCTTGAATTTCAGTTTGTGGCCTCTCTTACCTCTTCTTCAAGAAATCCGATTTCTCTTTAGTTAGACGATCTTTGTCTGCGATTTCTTCTCATGAGGTCAAGATGTTGTTTAGGATGATGTCCTGTGAGACTTGACCTGAGAAGAGCAGCAAATCAAAAGTATTTCAGATTTTTGAATCGTTCCAGTGCGCTCTGTTCTTCTGTCAGGATAATCGGAACTTCCGCCATCTGAGCTGCGGAACTTCCGCACTGACACATCGGAACTTCCGTTGTGCGGAACTTCCGATTTCTGGCAGAACAGCCCGAAGCTTGTTTTCGTTCTCTGATTTTGCTTCACTTCTTTTCTTGAGATTTCTAGAGGGCTTTGTAGATTTGTTTAAATACAGTAAAGGGGAGTTCTTAATTTTTAAGGCACCATTCAACCCCCCCCCCCTCTGTTGCCATTTCGGTCCTTCATTATGCTTGTCTCGTGTTTCGATATCTCTTTTTTTGCATGCACACAGTGGCCATGTGAGGGAGTCAGTATCGGGATACCCAACACTACCCTGTTTCTAGCCTTTACTCTGCCACACCACCTTGTCAGACCGATATGACAGCACACTACGATGCTAACTTTTCAGAACGACACGACTACACTCCGACACAATACCTTTTTGGACCTAAAAGACCGTACCCTGTCACACCACCTTTCAGACCAAAAAGACCGGCCCTTGTCATGCCACACGCTGCCCCTTTTGCGGATCGATATGACAACACACTGTGATGCTAACTTTTAAGAACGATAAGACCATACTCCGCCATGACACCTTATAAGACCTAAAAGACCGCACCCTATCACGCCACACGCTACCACTTTTGCAGATCGGGATGACAACACACTACCACCCCCTTTTCATGCCAAAAAATCCCTATATAAAAGGAGGGAGAAAAGCAGTGGAGGACAATATAGCTACGGGATAACACTACACCACCAAACTCAACACTACACCAGAGCTTGGTTCACACAACTAAGAGGAATGAGACGGAGGACTCAGTGAACATGTATAAGAGGATACTGTATAAGCATAAGTGGCCAGCCGAGAGGGCTAAACCCTACCCGGATAAGTCTACGAAGGATGCGCCGGTACCACCGGAGTTCCCATGCCCATAATGTGTGTGCGAAGAACTGGCAAAGATCATCAAGTCCACACACCCGACGACGTCCGATCAGGCGTACTACACGTTCGGCCACCACCTCGTAAGCGTATCCTACACACAAAAAGATTTTTCACATCATATGTTCCATTCTACAAATCCCTGATTACACATGTGCATAATGGCAACGAGAGATGCAATGCAACTTCTTCCAATGAATCGACGGTATGGGGATGTACGATGGGACGTTCATCTAGCAGAAGTATATGTTGAACTTTCCATGATGAGCCGAGCCCTTTCAGCGCTGGACACCTTACGTACTCGACCCGACACAACTGAAAAAGGCATCGAACGAGCCCAAGAAAGCAGATGAGTATGGCAAGGCCAAGCACGTAGCGGACAAGGGAAGGTTGCTGCAAGTGAGACCGTGGGTCGTACCACAGCTCCCCGTAGCCCAGGCACACTCCAGATCCAAGAGGTAAGTTATGTTCAGAATTATTGATTTAGCCCGACGTTGTGTTATCCTAACATGATTCAACCGTCCAGCTCGTCTCGTAGGACATAGATGACTTGGAGACTGGCCACCGGCGCTGCGCAAGCGGACAAGGGGAAGGCTCCTGCAAATGAGACTGTGGGCCGTACTACCGCTCCCCGTCACCGGGGCGCACCCCGAATCAAGAGGTAAGTTATGTTCAGTATGCATCATGATTATTGATTTGGCCTGCCATTATGTTATCCTAACATCATTCAACCGTCCGACCCACCTCGCAAGACATGGATGACTTCAAGACTGGCCGGCGCAGCCGCCGCGAGTAGCAAGGAGACAAGAGGAAGGGAGCGATAGGCCGTCGAAACTAATGATATTTGTTTCAATCAACTTTATTTCCATTCCAAAAAACGCATATGTATCATAGGTATATTTCAGTTTGTTGCATCGTGCATGTGGTCGTTCCTTATGAACGTAACCAAACCTAACGCGTCGTGTAATTCACAACTTTATTATAAAGTCTAGTTCAATTCGTAACTGTGTTGTAAAGCTGAATTCAAATCTCATTCTCTTTTGGCATTCAATTCTTGACGTAGTAAGGCAAATAACAACATCAAAATAAAGGTCCAAAAGATGTGTTCTGGAAGTAGGCACTAGAAATAAAGGTCCAAATGACAGTGAACTTGTGCATTAAAATTTTATCTTTCGTGTCAAATGGTCCACATATCTTATGCAACAAATTACATATCTTTTTCCCAAATATCGGGACAGCATTGCACATGGCAACCATAAACCCAAATATTTTATCCATTCTCTACTTTATATTACATTGTCTTCTCTGATTTTTCATTCCGAATTACACGGACACTTCAACATATTACCAAATTTTAAAAATAAAATTACATTTTTTTTTAAAAAAAATCCACTACAAATGAATAAATGATATAATCACCATGTCGCGACATGGTCCTCCCCCACTGTTCCATTTGGCGACAGAAGCCTATCGCCAATTGGAATGGCGACAGAAGCCTATCGCCAATTGGAATGGCGACAAACTTCTGTCGCCATTTTAAATGGTGTCAGGAATCTACTTTTGTAAAAAAAAAATGACTATTTATTTTTATAATTATCTTTTAAATAGAATTATTTGTTTAAAAAATCGTAATAATTGTAGTTTTCTTGTCTGACTCAACAACTCTGCTGGGTCTGACTAAAAAACGGCAGTCTACGGCTGCGCGCGGTTCGAACTTTTCATTCCCTTGTTCTCTTTCCACGCTGCATTGCCTTCTTCAAAATTGAGTATTATGGATGTATTGATACAGGGCCAGAGCATACAGACTGTAAGTTTGTCAAATATTTGTGCATAATTTTTCAAATTTATGATCGGAAAAATTAGATCCACAACTTAGCATGGCTAAATGAATCTTCCCACAAAAAGACTTTTTGTGTCGATAACACACGAAGACCCAGCTCAAATTTTTTTGAGATGTCTAACTTGTGACTAGGAATCAAGCACTAACCTAACTTGATTAAACTTATCTAAAACACTTGCAACCTTTGGCTTCCAACTAAATATGCCCATATCCTCTTTATGCATGGATATATCCATCTTCTCAACGTACCAAGAGAGAGAGAAGAGGGGGAAAAAGAAGTCAGAGACTTTTAAGTTTGTCAAACATTTCTGCATAATTTTCAAAGTTGTGATCAAAATAATTAGAGTCACAACTTAGCATGGCTAAAGGAATATTACCACAACTTTCTGTGTCTGACACGCAAGAGCTCAAAAAAAAGTTTGACATGTCTAACTTGTAGCTAGGAACTAAACACTGAATGTTTTGCGTGTCTAACTTGTGGCTAGGAACCAAACACTAGCCTACCTGAGTTAAACTTGCCCAAAACACTTATGACAAAGTGCGGTAAACCTTCGACTTTCAACTAAACATGCCCATATCCAAATTTAACAGTGTCAAAATGGATTGATAAAAGAATCAAGACACCAGCGCTCAACAGTCAGTTCCTGTGAGCTTCCTCAGGGTGCTTCGACATCGCTGGGCAGATCAAGTCCGGCTGGTATCTTTCCAGGGTAGTTGCGGCTAGGGGAATCCGATCCAAGCATACTGCAGCGTTGAAAAGATCATCAACGTCACAGCAGTGCAAGACATCATTTGCAAAACAATCACCCAAGAGAAGCAAAGAATGCCATTCACACAGGGAAGTAAAACTGACCTTCTGTCTACCAACACCATCGACCGGAGCTCACAGTTGTCAAAGCTGTAAACAACCCAGTGAAAGTTAGCAACACGCTCTTCCGATGAAATCAACCATGGTTTGAACATTTTAGCATTTAGGGCAAGAATCATCATAGTGAAAGTGTAAAACAAATAAACAAAAACTCAAAACAGTAATCCTATTTGGTCATATTATCATGAGATAAAGCATAAGAAACTTTCTTTTTAAAAAAAAGTACTCCAATTTGGTTATACTATTTGGTCATATGTTGCGAATATAGTAATGTCATGGCAACAATATATCTGCATAAGTTTGCAGGATATTGCTGGGCTGATTAGTTGACAACTACCAAGGCAAAAAGATTGCCAATGTCAAGACACTTACTGCTTGCCCACTTCCTGTCTTATGGTTGGATGACACTCCTTGCTGTACATGTTCAAGGTGTGATATAAGAAACCACTATGGCTGACAATAGCTATCTCCTTCTCTTCTCTTGTCCATAACCTGCAAGTATATTAGAGCAATAGTTCAATTGAATCCAGCTAGAAAAATAAAGTTACTGGTCGACTCAATGGGTCATTCAATCGTAAGGTTTTTCCTTTTCAACACATACCACACCTAAAAGGTTCTGGTGCTGCTGCATCTAGGGACCATTCTAATATCAAGTAAGTCACTCCACTCTGTGACAATCATATGAGGTGTAGGGAAAGTAGAGGATATATCCAATGCAGAAACTTCCATTTTGTGCACAATCCTTCACGATCAGTTCTAGTTTTTTTTCTCTCTAGTTTTTCACTAAAATGTCAAACAAATGTTGATGTAAATAAAGAAAGATATATGGACAGTTTTAGGTCCTTGTGTTTCATGGTCACATTGCCAAATAATTAGGCATCACCAGTTTCAAGACATTAATTAAAAGGAACTAATCGATCTTAGAAAAGAAAATTACCACTCAATGAACTTCATGCCCCTAGCTGCAACAGACTCATTTCCTTCTCTGACATGAGGTTCCCAAAGAACATCTTCATCATTCTCTATCTGTAATGAAAGCCAGCACATATATGTTATCACACACAATTGCAACGCTGTTATCAACGAAGAGGTTCCATGAATTGACTCATGAATTAGCAACACTAGGTACTTGCCAAGGAAAAGTCAATGGCAGGAAAGAGAGTCCGATATTCTGTTATGCTCCTCCTCTTGTCACAGGGATGAACACACTGCATTTTAAAATAAAATAAATTTGAAATATTAAGAATGTTTATTAAAAGAATTCATTAAGACATTACTGATATGAGGGAACCACAGAGACAAACCAAAGCATCCAATTTCTCAAACAAGGATATTCTGCTTGGAAGTTAGTGTGCTGGACATTGACAGTCTTCAACATGCAACTTTGATCATTACTTTTTTTATGAATATGTTCATAAAATTATTATATTATGAAAATATTTTTCATGACTAACATAATGATATCATTTTCACATGACCTATATATATATATATAGTAGTCAAAGTTAAGAAAGTTTATTTGCACGCTTTCTAAAATGTCATATATTTCTGAACGGATGGAGTAGTACGCTGAATAAGTTATCCTATCAACTGCCAAAATAGTCTATTTTAGTTAACACAAACCAAGGTAAATGAGGCACTAAATGATGATATCATTATTTAGCAAGATATGTACAATAAGAACTTCATAACCAAATGATTTTAAATGTGTTTTTCAGGAGAAGTAAATACCAAGCGCTCCCTGCAGGCCTCAACTGCAAGGAATGGTGGGCAGTTCAAACTTGAAATTGCCAGACGTCCACTATGTCCAGCATTTTCCACCATTAATGGTGGTGCACCTACTCCATCGATATAGTTATCACCACCAAAGACCCCCACCGCAGTTTGCATAGTCCTGTGAGTTAGTTCAGATGAAATACAGTGAGGCTCATTTAATAATTACACACTACTGCAATGCACCGTCATATATATTTACTATTATAAAAGGACTTGGTGGTGATGGTGAGTCTGTCATGTATCTTCTCACCTCATAAGTTGGTGGGATCTTTTATAGATATGTGCATACATGCATATGTTACTATAAGGATCTTCTGTGGACATGTAGATCATATTCACATTTGGTTTATGATAAAACTTTGTGTCTTGTTGATCGGATGTGAATTTTGTATGCAACTTTTAGATGAAGGATAATTACCTTATGCATATTGGTTTTTCAAGTTTAGAACATATATATGTTTATTTGAGATCCGTTGCAACACACGGGTATTCGGCTAGTAGTATATTATGTCTCAAAACAAGAGTTCTAATAATAATCTATACTACATAGCAGATTGAGTAGCTATTGACATGAAATGTTGGAATGAGGCTTAATATATTCCAATCGGCCAAAATGGCCTAAAATACAAGTTACAGTGTAGGTAAATATGCAACAAGCACCCTATGCAAACTAACATCTAACACCCCTCAAACTCATGGTAGATCAACAACACTGAGTTTAGAAAGGTAGAAACTAATGCTGAACTCTAGTTTGTGCCTTGGTGAAGAAATCTGCTGACTGAAGCTTCGGAGGAACATACAGAGAGCAATAACTTAGTCTTGCATCTGTGATCTAATGCACGAAGCATCTACTCCAATATGCTTGGTGAGCTCATGCTTTATGGGATCTCGAGCAATGCTGATCGCACTAGTACTACCTGATAAGAAAGGGGTCAATAAAGAAACTAAAACACCGAAATCCTCAAGTAGCCACCGAAGCCAGGTGATCTCAATTGTCAACGATGCCATGGCTCTCAACTCGACCTCAGCACTCAAACGGGAAACAACAGTCTGATTCTTAGTCTTTCAGGCAAGCAAACAGGGACCAAAGAAAACATAATAGGTAGAAACAGACCGGCGATTAGAATGATCACTAGCTCAGGTTGCATCAGAGTACGCCTGAAGCTACAGAGAACTAGAGCGAGGAAAGAAAAGCCGACGAGTGATGGTCCAATGAAGATACCGCGGAACACGAAGAAGGTGATTGTAGTGGAGCTGAGTAGGAGCAGAGACGAACTGACTCAGGATGTAAACTGTGTGAGAAATATCAGACCGAGTGATCCCAATGGGCCAAAAGGGCCTAATATACAAGTTACAGTGTAGGTAAATATGCAACAAACACCCTATACAAACTAACATCTAACATGAAGGACACGATTAAGGGTGCAAAAAAAGGGCTTGAAGTGAATTTTATCTATACTAGGCCCTATACACATGGGTCATGCAAACCATACAACAAGAATATACAGACAAAAAACATAACAAATCCTGTATATCAAGTAAATCATACTTAGTGACAAATTTTAAGTCCTATTTGTAGATGTTGAATCAAGCTTGTACGCAAGAATGTACATCTAAATCTCATAAATTTACTCCAATCATGTGAGCCAATGCTCCACAGTTTTGACTCTTAACCCCAAACGGGAAGCCATGTTTTGGTATGTAAATCATACTTGAGTGACAAATGTTAAGTCCTATCTGTAGATGTTGAATCAAGCTTGTATGCAAGAATGTACATCTAAATCTCATAAATTTACTACAATCATGTGAGCCAATGCTCCACAGTTTTGACTCTAACCCCAAACGAGAAGCCATGTTTTGGTATGTACTACCACCGAGTGAATGTGTGTAGTTATATGGTAAAACCGACATACATAGCAGAGAGGCTTACGAATACAGACATAATTTATAGGCCTTCAAAATACCGTTCAATTTAAGGAAAATAAAAGGAAAATATGGTTAGGAAGATCAACCTAGTCTCTAGGTTTAAGCAGTGCAACAATTTATCCTAGTAACTGAGATAATATATGTAACGTCCCGTTTTCGGACGACAAATAGTAACTAATTTGATTTCCGGTTTTCAATCGTTTTTCAATTTGGCAGTTAGTTTTAAAAACTTCCGCTTCCTTCTAAGCTCGGGTTTGTGTTTCAAACATTCAGGCTTTTTCCAAATTTCAAAATTCGGGTTTTGAACTCACTTTTTGAATTTGAGCTCTCCTCGTTTTTCTTCCCCTTCTCCCCTGGGTCGGCCCATCTCTCTCTCTCTCTCTCTCGGGCCCAACCGGCCCACCCGCCCTCTAGTCGGCCCGGCCTGCCTCGTCCCGACTCTTCCCCCTTCTTCCTCCCCTTGACGCCGCCCCGGCTCCTCCTCCCCCGCATCCGGTGCTGCGCTGCTCGCGCCACCTCGTTCCGATTCCTCCGGTCCCGCCTCTGCTTGTCAGTGCCTCGATCGCGACACCCGCGCCGCCATGATCGCGACACCCACGCGCCATGATCGCGCTAGAGACCGTCCTGTCGCTTCGTCGCCCGCGCCGCATGCTGCCCGGTCTCCTCCGCTCCCGCCATTTCCGCCGACCTCTCTCCCCTCCCCGGATATAAGAGCCGAGTTTTCCCCCTCCTCGCCTGTGCTTCTTTCCCCCTCCCTCTGCCGTGCGAGCCACCGAAGCCCCCTATGCCGCCGCCGCCATCTCTACTCAGGTGAAACCTTAGCGGTGTAGCAAATATCGAGGGATGCCTTGTAAAGGCCTTGTGGTAATCTCCCTTGATACACACATCCAAGGAAATTTGTGTCTATATATATTAGGACGATTATCTCTTGTGGGTAAAGTGTACAGTCTCTGCATAGTAATAAACTGATCGAACAGCCGTGCCACGGTCAAGGGCATGCATGAGAACTTACAAGAGTTAGTTCTATTTATAAAATTTTGTGGGTGGGGTGACTAATGTGTCGGGCTCACTTAGCCCTTGTTTTGGATTTTTACTGGGTAGTCCTATCCAGTGTTGTTATTAGGTGGGTATAACCATCATAAAAAATAAGCATAAGGTGGAGGTAACCCCTGCTGTTATTACTACTGCACAAATATTCTCTTTAAGAAAATATGATTTAGTTAAAATGCTAGGTGCTAGGACTTTCTAAGTACTGTAATTTAAAAAATATTGCTTTGGGCAAAAAAAGAACCCGAGCCATCCTTGTTTAACCTTGCATATATATTATTGCACCTGTTGTGTTGGCTCGCGAGCACGGAAGTTGTGCTCACCCTCGCTCTTTCTCCAAACCCTCAGAACCCGCAGATCATGAAGACTACGCCTATTACGAGGATCAAGGTATGGATGGACAAGGCAATGGCGTAGAGTAGATTAGTTTCCTAGTCTAGGTCCCGCTCCAGTCTAGCTGGCTCCGCCGATGCTCGCGTACAACCAATATTCCCCAAGTCCTTGGTGAATATCGGTCGTACACGAGCTACCTCAGTCCTTGCCTATGGTGAGACGTACTCCACCCTTTTGCTTCCGCTACCGTTTCTGTGTTGATGTATTGAACTCATACGGCCCCTTTTGTACACTCGACCCAATGCGGTCTATTTGAACTCTAATGTTTATAATATCATGTATTGTTCAGTCTGTGCTGTGTATGAAATGATTCAGTTATGTATCCTGTGAGTGCTACCTACTGATCTAGGGTTTAGCGCGGTGTTTCACAGAGGATTCTAGATTATGAAATCCGGGGCCGACAATATATTCTCAAAAGAACAGCAATGCCAACACTGAAGAACACCATTTCTCAAACATAACGAAGCCTATAAGAGGATCCAGAACACAAAAAATATATACAAGAAGGTCAAGGAAAGACAATACCTCAATAGAGGGGAAGTAATAACCAACTCAATCCTTTTTGCAAGTTCACATTTTTTCACATGCTCTCGCAGGCCATCAACCTACAATGCATGTAAAAATCAACATCCATGGAACTTGAAAAGACCACATGAAAGCAATTGAGTGATGTTTCGATCAACATTATATATCAGGCCCAGAAAGAAACTCAACTAATGTACACAATGACAGATGGCAGACTTCGAATTGAACATGATTAAAAAAATGGCTCAGAACCATAAAGGAATAATGAGATGTCATTTTACAAGTTATTCACTAAGGCAGCTCAATGTCATCCAAAAAAAGATGATGTCATTATGTTTTGATGCAATTAGGGTTAGGACCAATATATTTTATCAGAAGTTGATGCTAACGATAGGAATCTTGTAAATTACTTACAATAACATAAGTTTTTGCATCAAAATGGCTGTGGAGATTAATAACTTTGCATCTTCCATTGGTACCATAATATTATTCATGGTAGATAAGAGGCAATCCCTCCAGAATTCAGCCATGGAGGGTTCAAAGAACAATCAGTGAAGGTAATTATGGACAATTTTTACATAGACACAAACATTGAACATTGCAATAACACTGTTAACTGCTGCAATTGCATTTGATTGAAAATGTAAAAATCCAAAAGTAGTTGTAATAACGAAAATACATGATTGAATATCATAAGTGAGGATTTGTTTACTACAGGAGGTGAGTGAATCATGTATCCAACACTTTATTACCAAAAAAAAAAATGATTTTTTATCAATAAAGCATCATGACATGATGCTACATTTGCATTTTCCATTTGAACCATCTTAATGGTTGATTCTATTTTATCATGGACGTGCTTGACAGCATGAGCACACCTAATGAGAGTAGAATGTAGGCTACTATCCAATCCTGTGGTAATTTTGTTATGTCATGATTGGATAACAATAAATACAAAAAACAATGGAAAGGAGAAGGGATTTTCTTCGGTGCTTAGCGAGCATTTGTGCTTCACCTGTATCTTTTAGTACATTTATATTGCTCATTGTAACAAAACAGAGGCATTTTGGATCTAACTTCTGAGGTGTAGATGAACTTAAAATTTTGACAAAAGCAGAACTTTAGCTGACCACAATGTGCACCTTTGTTAGAACTGATAGCCCTAAGAACAGAGATTGAAATGCATTGGGATCAATTTCCGAAAAAGAAACAAGAAACCTTACTTGGTTCCAGCCCAGAGGGGTAAGGTGAGCGTCAAAAAACGCAGGTGACATGTACGCACTGTGATCCTTCTCGCCCTCCACATTGTGAATACCCTGGGCATGCCTCACCTGCACACATCCATTGGTTGCAATCAATCATATTCAACATTCTTTGTATCTTTATTACAAGTTAATCATCCAGTATTGAGGAAGTGTAGTACCAGGTATATGGTTTTGCAGCGGTGAAGAGGATACATAGCAGTGCCAGTATTGGCCTCCATTTCTGCCGAAGATAAATAAATTATCCATTGAAGCTTTAGGCAGAGAACAATAGTATTAAGAGCAAATGGCATCGTTTATTAAGAGCAAATGGCATCGTTGCAACCTGTACATTTCTAAAATTGCAAATCCCCATCGGTACTTTAAATTCTGCCAATTCACCACCTATACTTCTGAGTTGGTTCAAACACCACATGTACTTTTAATTTTGGCAGCTGGCCAACCGCACTTTTAAATTTAACACTATTCACTAACTATATTATTAAGTGAATGACAATAAATCAGTTGTTTTATTGGTTAAAGAACGAGTTGTTTTCTTGATTAATTTTTGTTGAATGGGATTAAAATTTTGACTAGTACAAAATGATACATTAAAAAAAGTAGGCATGCTCATACCGGCACATATCTTACACTATATTTCCAATGTTTCATGAAAATGAAGAATTTTCATGGTAATAACAGATGTTGATTTGCTCTTGATTTGGAAAGCATAGGTGGCTAATTACTAAACTTAAAGCACAGGTGGTTCTCCATTCGCATCAGATGGAAAACATAGGTAGTAAAATTGCCAAGATCAAAAGTATGAGCGGGTGTGGAGTAATCTGCTCTGGTATTGAACTCCAACTCAGTCAACATGCAGGCAGGCAGGGAGAAGAGAAGAGGGCAATAAGCCAATAACAATGGACAATCCTTGCAATCCAACAAATGACAGGACCGGACATGATGAAGAGAGGTTTCCCTGTTAAATACTAATACCTGATGAGGAAGATTTGGAGCAGCCAAAGGGCCGGGAGCCGGTGGTGGATTTGTTGGTGCGGCGGGAGAGCCGCCTGACGGAGGAGATGGACTCGGCAGCGGAGGAGGAAGAAGAAGAAACAGAGAAGAAATGGAGGAGCCTACCGGGGTGGTGGTAATACTACTACTAGTAATACTACCAAAGTGCAACTTGGGAGTGATTTGCTCTGTAGAAATTGCAATTTTCTTGTCTGACTCAACAACTCTGCTCGCCTGCTCGGTCTGACTCAACAACGGCGGTAGGCTGGGGCTGCGCCTGCGCGCGGTTCTAACTTTTTATTACGCTGTTCTGTTTCCGCGTTGCATTGCCTTCTTAAAAATCGAGACAAATGGATGCCTAGGGCCATGGCACAGAGACCTGTAAGTGTATCAAATATTTGTGCATAATTTTTCAAATTTATGATTGCAAAAAATAGAGCCACAACTTAGCATGGCTAAATGAATCTGCTATAACTTTCCGTGTCTACGATGCGGCAAGACCTAGCTCAAAAAAATTTTAACATATCTAACTTGTGGTTAGGAATCAAGCACTAACCTAACTTAATTAAATTTGTCTAAAGCACTTATGACAGACAACCTTTGGCTTCCAACTAAATATGCCCATATCCTCTTTATGCATGGATATATCCGTCATCTCAACATACTGAGAGATAGAAAGAGAGAGGGAAAAGAAGAAGTTACAGAGATTTATAAGTTTGTCGACTTTTTTTTTTGCACAATTTTTATAGTTAGGATGGAAATAATTAGGGCCACAGCTTAGCATGGCTAAAGTAATATTGTCACAACTTTTGGTGTCTATGTGTTGGACCCGGATTTTCTAATCCCGAATCCTCTGCGAATACACCGTGCTATTCCCTGAATCAGTAGATAGCACTCACAGATACATCACTGAACAATTTCATACATGGTTTAAAACCATACCATTCATTAACTTAACACATCAGAGTTTACATAGATCACATCGGGTCAAATTTTACAATAAAGGCCGAACATGCCAAATGATTACATCATAAAAGTAGCGAAAGCGACAACGAAAGCAAAAGGGGCAAGGGAAAAGAAGTACAGAGTTTTATAAGTTTGTCAACTTTTTTTTTGCACAATTTTTATAGTTACGATGGAAATAATTAGAGCCACAGCTTAGTATGGCTAAAGTAATGTTGTCATAATTTTTTGTGCCTATGACACGTAAGGCTTGGTTCAAAAAAAAGTTTAAAATGTCTAACTTGTGGCTAGGAACTAAACGTTAAAAAAATGGTATGTCTAACTTCTGGCTAGAAACTAAATACTAATTTAACTTAATTAAACTTATCTAAAACACTTGTAGCTAAATGTGATAACCTTCGACTTTCAACTAAACATACCCGTATCTAGTCTTTATGTGATGCGGGGTGCCCGATCTTCTCGACGTAGGACCTCTTGATAACTTGTGTATCCTGACGAACCATCAGCTGATCCCCCGCGCCAATGCACGGACTTGCAACTCTATGGAAATTCGCCCAAACACACACTTGATTGGATCATCGCTGACCACAAGCGAAGATCGTCGAACCCTCAATTCCCAACGGAAAAGCAAGAACGACCCCTTGTTCTCAATGCCCAATTCCTCTGTTTTGGCTATAAGCACAACAGGAGAATCAAGCAAAAGCTTTGAAAATATATTAAACGTGGTGCGAGGTTACAATGGGGTCTACCCTCTATATATAGTGCTCCTACTCCTCCTCATGGCTGGCCAAGAGGCCCTACTCTATCCTAATTCGGATTTGGAGTCCTACTCCAATTCGACACATTCCAAAACTGAAAAGGAAACTCTGATTTTACAACCGTCATATTGTTTCGGCCATATCTTTTGATACGGGACGAATTTCGGAGTGAGGGAGGATCCGTTGGATCGGGCTTGAAGTTAGCTTTCCAACAAGCCCAAGAACACTCGAATCGGACTCCGTTTGTGAAAGTTATGGCTGTTTTAATCCGGACTGTCCTGCTGATTCCGAATCCGAATTTGAGGCTGATTCCGAATCCGAATTGAGTTATGAGTTGATTCCGAATTTGAATTTGGTTGGGCTTGTGGAAGTTTCGAATTTGACTTGGATTCTTGTGCTTCTCCTCCCTTGCTTGTCTCCCACGAGCTTCTCCTCCATTGTGATGGTCTTTCTTCAAGAACAACATCATATTCTTCATCTCCGTTTATTATTGAATCTTCTAATCTGAGCACAAGCAAAACACTAGTTTTAGGCAGTATGAAATTCTCAACTAATTTAAAAGGAAATTCAGTGAACAAATTCACCTGTTGGATAAGCTTCTCTTGTTTTTCAACTCTCTTAGTAAGCTCGTGTTGTTCTGAGGTATTTAATGAATTGAAAATATTATATGAAACAACATAGCTAAGGATGTCCGCATCATCCTCCCTTTCTTCAAAAAAAGCCGTCCTCGGCTTTTGATAGCCTGAAAATGTGCTAGACGAAGAAAACAACGTATATGCATGGTATATGTATGAATCAATTATTGTGTTCTTCTTGTTGTTTTGCACAATCGATAGCTCGCAATCATCTTTCAAATTGCACAACTGACTCTTATGATAAAATTTAACCTTCCCAATATCAAAGTCAACTAAAGTGGGTGAAAATAAATTGATACCATTCCATGCTTCAACTGCGCTATTCTGATTAGTTATACATTTAAGAGATAAACAAGTAGGCATCATGTTGCGTTCTAAACAATAGACACTTGTATTTAAACCCATCTTAAAGATATCATGACATTGCTCAATAGATGGTTTGCGCAAAACATGTGATTGTAAATCAACAAGATTATCATAGGTAATGTATATTTGATAAACTTGAAACATGTTGTCTACACCAACATCACCAATCAAATTGAATTTATATGTGTGTATGTAGCTATTTACTTGTGATCTTAAGTGTGAAATTTCAAGAACCTTCTTAGTCACACTAGATACATGTTTAGGACTATCGAATATGATATAACACAAAGAATTATTAATGTGTATCCTACTAAGAACTTCTTTTTGAGTAATCAATTTCACATTATGCAAATTAAGCATATCAAATTTAGAACGTGGAATCATCAAATGAATAATGGAGTTCTCAGTTTTACGCACCTTGTTTTCATAAACGACCAATTCAGTACAAATAGTGTTACCTTGATCTTCAGGTATTCCCTCTCCATCCATGGTTAGCTCTTTATCTTTCTCTTCCAATGGTGAGGGCTCTTGAATCTCCAACTCCTTATTTGCTTGGTCCACCTGCAGAATGTGGGATACAACACTAGAAATAGAGGGTAAGTTGTTAGGTTCAAAATAATCTTATTTATCCTATCATCTATCTCTCCTTTTCTTTTGGTGTATCTCTCACACTCTCAATTGGGATGCTCTCAACCTCGCGTATGGTGGACTCACACACTCACTCTTTTATCACTCTCACTCAATTTGGCTATGTGGCTCTCATTCTCACATGGGTTTTGATACATCTCATCCTTGTAAGACCGTAGGCGGCAAGGGCACAACTACCACCAACCACGACCTCCTCACGTGTTGCGGGTTGTGACGGGGCAACACTACTCATCACCTCGGTCGAAGAAAAATTCCGATGCTCGATCTTCTTCTCAAGTGACACACCAGTGGATGAATTAGAACTAAAGAGCCGGCGCAGATTTAATTGATGTCTTTGAATGTGTTTAAGTCTCTTTTCTGCCTTCATAGCAAATTTCACAAGATCTTGCAGACTACGAAAATATTCATCTTGAAGTGCAGCAACGATCTGATAATTCAAGCCTGCTTTGAAGTATGTCTTTTCTTGATATGGACTAGTGATATTGGCACGGCGCATTGCATGATTCAACTCAATATAGTAATCTTTGACAACTTTGCATCCTTGTTTAATGCTCTCCACGTGTCGTAGTAGTTCCCGCTCATAATAGTATGGAACAAATTCTCTTCTCATGATGCTTTTTAAACAGACCCAAGATGTAATGAATCGTTTTCCACCTAGTTGTTTCCACCAACCAGAGGCATAGTCCGTAAAAAACAAAGTGGTCACTCTCACTTCCTTGGCTTCCGATTCGAACTTATGGGATTCAAGCTCGAACTCCATGTCTTGTACCCACTCAAGATACTCCTCTGGATCATTACTACCATAGAAGGGAAGATACGTATACTCAACATCTGCCATTGTTAGCAGCAAAGCAAAGAATATGTATGTAGGTGTATGTGTATATGTAGAGGTCACTCAACTCACAAACCTAACAATGTGAAGTTTCTTTACCGTTCCGATAGGAATTAAGATCAACAATACTTACACTTCAGGGCTGCAGGAACCACAAGGTGATGTGTGAGCGAATTTCTACAGCAAGTCAAAGCATGACAACGGGTGTTTTGTGGAGCTTGGTATGGATACCTACTTAATTTGAAAATTCAAGGTATTGTAATGCTAAGTAAATATCCAAACTAGAATTCAATGCCTAGTTGCCGATCACAAAGATATAAGTGAAAATCAAAGCAACTCACACGCAAAGATATTGGAACTTAGTGCAATCAAGGAATGAGCTATGTAAGATATAAGTGAAGAACAAAATAGCTCGTATTGCACAAGTTATAGAAAGACGCTAGCTAGTTGCAAAAATGAAACTAGGGCACAAGATTGCACAAAATATTGATATTCTAACAATTGAATCAAGAATGAGTGGGGATTTTTGCTCAAGTTTATGGTTCGGCTATGCGCTTTCTTTTTCCTTTTCTCTTTTCTCTTTTCTCTTTTCTTTTTCTCTTCCTTTTTTTTCTCTTTTTTTTTCTCTTTTCTTCTTTTTTTTGAACTATTGCCAAAATTCTTGTTCTACCAAAAATGAGCAAAAGTTCTTTCCCACCTTTTGATCTTTGAACAATTGCAAGAACACAAATATTAATATGCAGCCCTAAGCAACGATTTAGCTAGTCTTCAATAGGTTCAAAGTATTCGCAAAGGATTGAAAGGTTCACAAAGGATAAATTGGTTACTCACTTTTTTTGGTGTTTTTTTTATAAACACGACAAAAAAATCAAACTAGGCTCAAATAAAAGCAACACAAAAGAATTCAAGATCAGCAAACTAAACTTGATTCTAATGGACAAAAACTTAACAAAACTCACTAGAATAACAAATTCAATACTACTTTGAAAAAAAATTGTATGGCTTTTTCGTGTATAGGAAAAAAAATAGATAACTGGATAAAGATCCTACCGAGTCAACGGAGCTCTGATACCACCTGATGCGGGGGGGCCGATCTTCTCGACGTAGGACCTCTTGATAACTTGTGTATCCTGACGAACCACCAGCTGATCCCCCGCGCCAATGCACGGACTTGCAACTCTATGGAAATTCGCCCAAACACACACTTGATTGGATCCTCGTGACCACAAGCGAAGATCGTCGAACCCTCAATTCCCAGCGGAAAGCAAGAACGACCCCTTGTTCTCAATGCCCAATTCCCTCTGTTTTGGCTATAAGCACAACAGAGAATCAAGCAAAAGCTTTGAAAATATATTAAACGTGGTGCGAGGTTACAATGGGGTCTACCCTCTATATATAGTGCTCCTACTCCTCCTCATGGCTGGCCAAGAGGCCCTACTCCTATCCTAATTCGGATTTGGAGTCCTACTCCAATTCGACACATTCCAAAACTGAAAAGGAAACTCGATTTTACAACCGTCATATTGTTTCGGCCATATCTTTTGATACGAGACGAATTTTGGAGTGAGGGAGGATCCGTTGGATCGGGCTTGAAGTTAGCTTTCCAACAAGCCCAAGAATACTCGAATCGGACTCCGTTTGTGAAAGTTATGGCTGTTTTAATCCGGACTGTCCTGCTGATTCCGAATCCGAATTTGAGGCTGATTCCGAATCCGAATTGAGTTATGAGTTGATTCCGAATTTGAATTTGGTTGGGCTTGTGGAAGTTTCGAATTTGACTTGGATTCTTGTGCTTCTCCTCCCTTGCTTGTCTCCCACGAGCTTCTCCTCCATTGTGATGGTCTTTCTTCAAGAACAACATCATATTCTTCATCTCCGTTTATTATTGAATCTTCTAATCTGAGCACAAGCAAAACACTAGTTTTAGGCAGTATGAAATTCTCAACTAATTTAAAAGGAAATTCAGTGAACAAATTCACCTGTTGGATAAGCTTCTCTTGTTTTTCAACTCTCTTAGTAAGCTCGTGTTGTTCTGAGGTATTTAATGAATTGAAAATATTATATGAAACAACATAGCTAAGGATGTCCGCATCATTATGCGTGGATATATGCTTCTGCTCGACATACTAAGAGAGAAAATACAGAGGAAAAAAAGAAGCAATCGACTGTATTGGTTTGGTAACTAGTCCAATCAGTCCAGCTCTTCGTCAACTGCTTGCGAACGCTGCCGCTGAGCTTTGCTCAGGCTGCGGATGGCATCCTGCGGAATATCCTCCGTCTCCTCCCTCCCCACATGCGAGGCACACACTAATAGGTAAGGATGAAAACGGATCGGATAGTTTCCAACCGATCCGGACGAAAACGGATTCGGATTTTTCTCGGATAATTTTCGGATCGGATACGGATTCGGATTTTTTTGTCGGAAACGGAAACGAATACGGTAGGCATGCTATCCGGCGGATACGGATACGGATACGGATTATCCGGATAAGACAAGTCCGGATATCCGGATTTCGGCCCAATAGAAGAAGATTTCAGCCCAAAAGGGAAAATAAGATTTTAATTGATTTTCGAATTTCAGAAAATGCAACAAATCAAATAGCCTTTTAGAAAATAGCAAATAGAGTTAAAAAATTCTAGAAAAAATCATAAAAATTCCTTAAATTATTTTGAACTTAATAAAATTAATTCCAAGTTAAAGTTAGTTTTTATTTTTGCACATAAATTATTTTTAATTTCTGAAAAATATGAACAACCTTTTTAAAATCCAGAAAATTCAAGAAATTAACTATTATTTTTTCATTTTCACTTTAAATACAATAAAATCCCAGAAATCTCAATAATTTTTTTTTGACATTGAAAACTAGGAAATTAAATAATTGACTTTATTTCATTTATTTTTTCTTTTTAACCGAGAAAACTCTTTTAAATCTCAAAAAATCCAATAAACTAATAACTTTATTAATTTTATTTTTGGTAACATACTTTGAGATGTTACGGCCATTTACGTATAGATTAACTATCTAGCCTCATCAATGTTAGTGTGAACTAAGTTTTATGTATGTGATAAGCTAAGTGTAAATGTGTGATGACTTGTGACTTTGTGAGTTCTGACTTATAAGCTAAATATGGTAAACTAAGTGTTATATTTATGATGAACTAGTCAATGCAACTTGTTAGTGCCAATGTTATGCGTGGTTGCTGAAAATATGAATAATTCATGAATGTGTTGCATCAAATGAACTACTTATATGTTTTCGTTAATTTCTGGCATACAATTTAAGGGGTTTTCATGTTCCGAAAATAATCCGCGATCGTATTCGTTTCAATTCGTATTCGCCCCGTATTCGTATTCGATATTATTCGTATCCGTATTCGTATCCGGAGTATCCGTATTCATATCCGGATCCGGAAAAAAATATGAAAACAAATATGACAGAGTCATTATCCGTCCGTATCCGATCCGTTTTCACCCCTACTAATAGGGGGGTAAAAATTGGCATATGCCCCACTCAAATCAGATTGGATAGCCTTGCGTGTTTTGCGTGTTGTGTTTTGCGTGTTGCTTGTCTGATCGGTAGGGTGTGGGACGGTTGTGTGTTTGCTCTGACGGCTTCGAGTGCCGTTTGCTGTCTTGCTTGCTGTGTGGCCTTTAGTGCCCATTGAAAACAAGAGGCAGGGTGTCAGACTATTTTAGCAAGCTGGTTCGGTCTTTGCTTTGCCTGCCGTGTGTTGTCCTGCTTACTGTGCGGCATTTAATGCCCGTTGGAAACAAAAGACAGGATATCATACTATTATTATCGGCAAAAAAACGGATATAGGATCGGAGAGTTCTAGTCTAGGATATCGTACTATTACTATCGGCAAAAAAACGGATATAGGATGGGAGAGTTCTAGTCTAGGATATCATACTATTATTATTGGCAAAAAAACGGATATAGGATCGGAGAGTTCTAGTCTATGTGAATTCTTTATCTATCTTGATGACTGTAGAAAGGGGGAGGATCCTCAACATTGTACATAATTAAAGAAGAGCAATAAAGAAAAGACTGAAGTTATCTGGTATCTCTGCGTTTTAATCTACTATTTTGTTCTTACGTTCATGTATTGTTCTTACGATTCTGAGTTTATCTACGAGGTAATCGTTTCGACTGGACTCGTCAGCGACGGTTCCTCAACACGATCGACTTTCCTCAGATTGAAAGGTAACCGTCGATGAACGACAATCATAGATCGAATCGTTTTTTCTAAATTGTTTTCAATTCTGCAAATTTGGCTTTTAGATTGTAACATACGGTGCAAATCCGCTCTAATTTACAGCGAACCGACTTGAAGTCGCCAGCCAAGCCGATTGGTAGATTTTTTTGGAAAAGCGGATGTCGATTGTACCGTAGATTGGAATTTACAAATTCGTTCTAATCTACCGCGAACCAACTTGAAGTCACCAGCCAAGCCGATCGGTAATTGGATGAACGAATTGCACCACATGAACAGTACACATATGCATGATCAGTATCGAAAAAAATCAACCATGTAGAGCCACGCAACTGCCGTCGGCACCGCAGGACCGCCTCGCAAGTGTGCCACCGCACCGGCACCGTGTTCAGCGCCACTACACCGTAGCTCGCGCACGCATGAGACCGCCAGCCTCGCAGGCCGCCGCACCTCCAAGGCGAGGGCGATTAATGTTCACATGCAACTAGCGAACCTGAAGAAGAACGATTTATCAGCGATATAATACTTTAGCAAAGGGAAGTATCTCATCGACACCTTAACATCCATCAGCCAACCTTTCCGAGAACAAGAAGTCATCTCTCGTCTTCTTTGTGTTCTTGACGAGGAATATGATTCTTCGGTCACTTTTGTCATAATGCGAAATGATGTTGTCACCCTCAGCAACCTCTATGCACATTTGTTGGCCTTTGATTTTTGATAGAGTAGCGTAATCCTAACCTATAGATTGATGGAGTTTCAGCCAATTTCTTCTCCAAGGACAACCGTGGGGCCGGGAGGTAAGCCTTCTAACCGTGGGATGAACTGTGGCGGCTACAACAATAAGGACTCTTACAATAGTAACAACTTAGGTTGCTATCTTTCATCAAGTTTTGGAGTCCAATAAAATGCCTTTCCTTCCAAATAAAACTAGCTCATCGGTTTGTGATGCTTGTCAAATGGCCAAGAGCCATGAACTGTCTTTTCCTAATTCATCCGGTCAATATTTTGTTGCTTTAGAGCTTGTGCACTCCGATGTGTGGGGACCGACCGTCAAAACTGTTATATATCAATATTATGTCAGTTCGGCTGTCAAAACTGTCAGTTTCCTTGATGCTTATAGTCGATATACATACGTATACCTTCTGAAAAAGAAATCTGATGTTCCCAGTGCGTTTCTTTAGTTTTAAGCCGGCCGCGTGGATGGATGCAGGTGACAATTCACTCTTAGTCCCTTGTTCTGTGCAGACTTGGCATAGCTAAATTCCTGATGCCTCCTATGCCTACAGTCCACCCCTAACATCATCATTTTTTTTTGCCAGGTACATCCATCAGTTGGTATCTACTAGCTAGTAAGTAGCAGCAGTGTACTTCACTTGGACTAAGAGGAACGCCCACTCTTCCCCACCCAGCTCTTGATTGCTTCTCCACGGCTGCCTTTTAAGGTTCCACATGCTGGTATAGTTAATTGCTCCGTGCAGTCATGCAACAGCTATTCATAAATCAAACTGGAGAGAGCATGTGGCTAGTCTGCTGCTGTTGCTGCACAAAGAGTAAAGAACAATAAAACATTATGTACTACCCATGTAAAAGTATGGGAGCCGTCCTGATATAATTTGTAGCGGAAAAAAGACCCGAGATAAAAACCATTTGGGAGCTATAATTAATATCCCATTGGTATTTCCTTCCTTTTTTTTTACTTTTGATCACTGTGCACTGAAAAATCATCTCTCTTGAACTCAAGTTGGACAATGTCACAGTGCACAGCTGCGGGTTCCAGCAAATACATGCTCTGACAAATGGATGGATGTATTGAGTTCCATGCATCAATCAGTTCACCTAAAAGGTTAATTAGCCGGTGAGAAAAATGTACAATTCACTTTTACTTCAACGCTACTACTCACATGTAGCCTCTATCAAGCCTAAGACGTGGAATAGAAGTGAGCTACAATTATTTTCTCTTTAATTGTGCTAACCGGGTCTTGAATTCAAGACATCTTGGTTTTGATACCATATTGATTTCATACATCAACCAGTTTACGAAAAGCTTAAACGATAAGGAAAGACATACAATTAGCTTATACTTCAATAGAAAATTAACTCATTCAATAATATTCAGTGAGATGAAGTTTTGAACAAATAAATAAACATGTTTTGTTTGGAGTGCCTTGTGAACGGAGTTGATCTTGGTCTCTTCAAGCTGTGTTCTTGCACGCATGTACGTTGGCAAGTGAAGCAGCGTGAGATGCTGACACGAGATGTTGCACGCGGTTTGCTGTTACGCGTCACATGTGGATCGCGAAGCAGTTGCGTTAGCGTGGAAACGAGGCGTTTCATGCGGCTTGCTGTAACACGTGACATGTCGATCGCGAAGCAGTTGCGTTAGTGTGGAATTCAGAAGAAAACCATACTTGCTTTTCGACCTAGCGTTGATACAAGGAAACACAGAGCTCCGTTGTACTGGTTTGCGGCGAAGCTCTACTGCATCATAGCCACATTGAATTAGCAACCACACCACTATTTGACATAGATATATTCCTAATACCTCCCAAGCCTATGATGTAATAGTCTCCACAAAGAAATTAAGCATCGTCGGGCCTAATCGTTCACCTGCGATAGTGTTGATAGCCTCATCTGGCACCAAGAATACTACTCTCGCACATACACTTCGTTGATGCCTCTTCCGTTGAGATCTATAAGTCCAGGAATATTTCAATATTTGATAGCTCCAGTGCACCTTTTATATGAGCTCTAGCTATATATACACAGAGGCGGGCCTAGCCAAGAATTAATGCAAAAGTGAAAAGAGAAAAAAAGCCTATTAATTTCTGCATAGTGCTGCATCCATTTCAGCCGAAATTTTTGTGCTTCAAAATTCTCCAATGTGTCTATACTAGACCTGAGAAATCTCGGCCCAGTGGCCTAGCCCAGGGAAGGGAATCCCGGTACTGGACTACTTCCTGCCGGCCGGTTACCGTTTAAATCCGGAAAAAAATTCGGATAAAAATTATTTGAATTTGATTAAAAACCAGCCGAATTTCAAAAATTAAAATTTAAACTTGTAAAAGTCGAGAAAATCGCCTGGGATTTTTTTCCCACCGCCTGGCCGGTAACCGACGGGGAATTTTTTTCCCCCTAGCCTGAGCCCGGGTTTAGAGCTAGGTCTGGCTTGGAAGCTGACGCCTAGTCCGGCCCGGCCCGGCCCAGCCTGACCATCCTAATGGGTTGGGCTCGGGCCTGTAACTCCGGTGGCCCAAAAGGAAGCAGGCCGGTGCAGGCCCAACCCAGAAAATGGCTCCTTAATTCTAAGTGGTAGCTCAAGCAGGTTCAGTGAACGCCTGTTGCACATCTTGTTTGTATTGCAAGCTCGTAGGTTGCACCTGTCGGACCCGGATTTCGTAAATCTGAATCCTCTGTGAAATACTGTGCTACCCCTGGATCAGTAGGTAGCACTCACAGGTACATTATTGGTTCATCTCATACATGCGTGAAAATAAGATCAACACATGTATTACAGACAACAAAGTGACATAAACCACGCCGGGTCAGGTTTTACAGCAGGGCCGTCAGGCCAAATATATTACATCACAAAAGCTCGTGGCTACAGCGGAAGCAAAAGGGGATGAGGCTTGTCTCTCCACAGGCAGCGACCGGGGTGTCTTGTGTACGACTAATATTATCCAAGGGCTTGGGTAATATCGGTTAGACACAAGCACCGACAAGTCTACTAGACTGAGGCGAGACCTATGCTACAGAGCTACACTACTCTTCATTACATCCTGGTCCATCAGCTTCGAGATCCTCATAAAAGGCGTAGTCTCCCTGGTCCAAATCATCTGGAGGGTTTGGGAAGAGCGAGGGTGAGCACAACTACCGTGCTCGCGAGCCAACACAATAGATGCAATAATATACATGCACAGTTTAACAAGGATAGCTCGGGTTCTTTTATTTGCGTAGAGCAACATTTATAAATACCAATATTAGAAAGTCCTATCACTTAGCATTTTTAACCAAATTGCATTTTTAAAGAGATTAATTGTGCAATAATTATCAATAGCAGAGGTTCCCTCCGTCGAAAACTCTGTCTCATGCTTCTTTTTGATGGTGGTCATACCCATCTATTACCAACACTGGATAAGAATACCCAGGAAAATCCAAATCAAGGGCTAGGTGAGCCCTGCACATTTTTCAACCCACCCACAAAAGTTTTGAAATAGAACTATCTCTTGTAAGTTCCTATGCCCACCTGTGACCGTGGGCACGGCTGTTCGAACAGTTTTTATTCTCTGCAGAGATTGTACATTTTACCCACAAGAGATAATTATCTTGATATGTACACATGTTTCCTTAGACATGTGAATCAAGGGGGGATTATCACAAGGCTTTTACAAGGCATCCCTCATTGTTCATTGCACCCGCTAAGGTTTCATCTGAGAGTGGTTACGCTCTCCCCTCTGCATCAACCATGCCCCCAAACCCCCTCTTGCGCCACACGGTGGCTTATGCCAGCACACGACTCGTGTCCACGACGGCTTAAGCCAGCGACACGGCTCGTGGGTCACTCTAGTGGTGCAACTCACAATGGTGGACACAAATTAGTCAGCCAGGTCTACACCATTATAGACTTGTGGTTGTACTATTTTACAATAGGAGATCATCACAGAATTAAGTCCTTAAGATCATCTGGGCGGTTCTTACCACATACCATCCACAACATGCCTTGGGCTACATTAGTACCGAACCATTCACCCTCCAGTCATACCGTCCACCCAGATGGATATTAGCAAGTTTTTAGGGTTTTGGAGAGGTATAAAATAAATTATCCAACCAATTCAGTCATTCTCCCCAATGACTGCCCAAAACACATGTTATGATTTTAAAGAATGATGATTTGGGGTAGTAATACCCGAGTACATAAACAAGCCTAGCATGGCGTTTAAGTACGACATATAACTAGTAGGATACCATATACTTACTAGGGTGACAAGGGTTTTTGGGAGTTCAATTATCAAGGACATGGTATAATTATTATTTAATTATCAAATAGACATTTAACTACCTTAAGGTGTTTGACATACATTTGCATAGAAATTAGAGTATGCAATTTTATACTTTAAAAGAACATAATTTGCATAAAATATAGGATCAATATGATCAAAGTGTT
Organism: Hsuehochloa calcarea; assembly: GCA_036346395.1. Taxonomy (NCBI): domain Eukaryota; kingdom Viridiplantae; phylum Streptophyta; class Magnoliopsida; order Poales; family Poaceae; genus Hsuehochloa; species Hsuehochloa calcarea. Next base: position 22,338,443 of record CM070600.1, read on the forward strand.
GACTCACCTTGGTTATAGGTAGGAGGGTCTAGGTCTTTTGAGCTTGTCCGAGGTGGAGGTCTTCCACGTCCTCGAACCCTAATCGGACGGACGTACCGGAAAAATTCACGACAGCAAAAGAGAGTAAATAAATACAAATCACTAAGCAAATGAACTCCAAATTAAACCAGACCAGTGCCATTAGCAAGATCTTGATTTTAGAAAATTTTAGGAGAAAGATTCATAATTTTTAGAGCTATAATGAGGAAGTTATGGATTTTTGAAGTTTTTAACAGAATTTTTAATGGAATGGAAAATTAGAAAAGCTGGTTAATCCTAGAGCCGACACGTGTCAGCCTGGCATAGGGGCGTCGGTCCACGCGTACTGTTACGTGGGCTGAAGGCCAACACGCATAGTCTCGGCCCACGGGTGCACCAGTCCACAGAATAGTACGGCGGGCCCACCTGTCAGCCTCAGGGTTCTATAACTCGGTTAAACTGGGTGCTTAACTGTGCAGCTGGGCCCACATGTCAGCGAGGAAAGGGGCACTTGTAAGATTGAGGTGGCCGACTAGAGGGGGGTGAATAGGCGGTTTTTAAAAAACTATCGCGCTAAACCAATATATAAATACGGAAGCTAATAGCGAATATGTTTTGCACAATTAAAACCTAAAACAACTAGGCTCAACTAAGTGCACCGACAATATGAACACAATACAATATGAGCAATCTTACAAGATATATAAGCAATTAAAGCAAGAATGTAAATTGCTCAAAGTAAAGCACAAGTAAAAACTAGATGACACGATTATGTTTTACCGTGGTGTTCGGAGACTTGCCGGTCTCCCCTAATCCACGTTGAGGTAAGCCCAACCCGCGTTGGACCGGCTCCTCAAATGAGCACACACCTCCGAGGTAAGTCCAACACTTGGACCGGTTCCAAACCGAACCAACACCTCGCTCAACTAAGGTTGCTCTTCCTCCACTCCGGAGATGGCGAGCACCAAACCACTCACAACCGTCGGGCCTTCTCACAAGCTTCTTGAGAAGGTCACCGAGCACGACCCCTCCACGCCGTCTAGGTGTCGGCAAACACCAAGAGTAACAAATCCGAACTTTCACTTGAACTAATCAAGTGTCAATGCTCACGTGGATACACAATCCACTACCTAAGGCAACACATGCACTTAGGGTTTACTCTCTAATCTCACCAAGTGCAACACATGCACAAAAGAGAATAGAGCCTTGCTCTTAGCTCAAAGAAAGAGTGTATCACTTAACAATAGCACAAAGAACCTCTCCCAACCGCCAAGGTGGCTATATATAGCCCACACACAAAAACTAGCCGTTGGGAGACAAACCCCTGAAAAATCAGGGAAATCGGAAGTTCCGTCATGCAAAGGCCGGAACTACCGCATGAGAGAGAAAAGGCACCGCAACGGCTATGTCAGACGAGAAACTAGTCGTTTGATTTTTAGTGCGGAACTACCGCCAACTAAATATCGGAAGTTCCGATTCTTCGGAAGTTCCGCTCAACACATAGCGGAACTACCGCACATTGAATTTTGGCTAAGTCCCCAAAATGGTGCTTCTCTGGAAAAAACCAACCGCCGGATTTTGGAGCAACCGATAATCGGAAGTTCCGCTCTTAACAAGCCGGAACTTCCGCACTTAGAAAATCGGCTAAGTCCCTAAACCGGCCGCTCTCTGGAAAAATCAAGCCGCTGAAAATCGGACAGTCCGGGGTGCGGAACTTCCGCCGTTAAGCCGCCGGAACTTCCGATTTTCCCGATAAATCGAAATGGCTTTTTCAACAACTTCAATTGCAAAACACATTTGCTAATTGATAAGCCATGCCAACAAGGGTCACAAGCAAGATTCCCAACAAGTTGCAAAACACATTTGCCAACTTTTGGAATCATACCACAAGGAAAAAGGTACATGGACTTTCACCATTTGCAAACTTAAGTCACATGCTACAAGGGTTGAATGCATGAGCATTGGCTATTTGCAAAACACATTCGCAAATAATAGCTCCATGCATAGATGAGCTAGAGCAAATATAATGAGCTATCAACACATGGCTAACTCAAACTACTAGTCAAGATCCCTCTTAATAGTACGGCAAACCTATACTAGCAATCCGGTCTATCAACCAAACACCGAGACCGGTAAAAGACTAGGAACACATCCTTAGCCCTAGCTAGTCATACCTTTGCCTTGCATCTTCTTGAAGCTTGATGACGCACATCAACACTTCAAGTCCGGGTCCTTGACTTTGACAATCATCAACTCATGATGATTTCTTCACTTCGAGATATTGTCTTGATCATCATCAACACATGATGATTTCTCCATCCCGATTCTTCACATGCATCAACGCATGATGCATTCCTTCACTTGACCTCCATCAACACATGATGGGTCTTCTTTTGTCTTGATGATCAACTCATGATCATCTCTTCTTGATAAGCATCAACTCATGATGCATCATTTATACCAAGCTCTTGACTTGATGATCAACTCATGATCATCCCAAGTCTTCATCATCCTGAAACATAACCTATATATCCAACTCATGGAAAATGTTAGTTCCACAATGTGATCATCATTAATTACCACACCATACCATTAACTCATAATGGTGGGACAAGATATCCCAATCTTTCCCTCTTTGGTAATTGATGATAATCACTTAAATTCTCATAAATTTAATGATGATAAATGAGAGAACAAATGAGTATATATAAACTACACAAGTTATATATACTCTAACATGAGTATACAAGAACTACACAAGTTATATATACTCAAAGGTTTTGTTTCAACGTAAAGATCCTTAGTATATGTGGAAAATGGCATATGGATCAATACAAATGAAACCACAAAGTATAGGATAAAACTCCCCCTAAATGTGTGCATACACAAATGTGTAATAAGATCATATGCACATATTCAAGTTTGACTTAAGGTTGAGTTCAATCCTATATTTTGGATCCGAGAAATGCAACAATATATAAGATTTAGATGTCGATTGCATACCTCGTTGTGTTTCACCTTTATATCCAAATGAGACTACACAAAGATAATACGTGGACAAAGAGTTAGTCTCATATTTGGATTTGTCATTAATCACCAAAACAATCCATTAACTCATAATGGCGGGTCTAGATCTTTCAGCACTTAGTGCTAACTAAGCTGGGGTTAGCCCTTAACATGAACAGTAATTGTTGGCAAAAATTTCGTCCGACAACGAGACTGAGGGAGAGAGCTGGGGCGGTGGCGTCGGGGTTACACAAAATGGGTTCTCCTTGGTGGGCGGTCCCAGTGGCGGTGGTGGTGGCGCCGGCGTTTTGACGGAGCGGTGGCGCGGCCATGGGAGGCGGCTGCGGGAGCTCGACCAAAGGTGGCGGGGGCGGTTGGGTGTAGCTCTCCAGAGATATGAGGGAGCACGGTGTAGGTGGAGGCCTCTGTAGCTTACCTGGCCGACAATGGCGGCTAGTGCTAGTCGGCTGAAGGAGATCGACGACGAGGGAGAAGCCGGCGGAAGCAAGGGAGATGGGCTCGATCTGGGGCTGCGGTGGTCCGGAGGTGACAGGGTTGGAGGGGAAGGCTCTTGGTGGTGGTGGCGCACGGTGACGGGGTGGTGGCCGGGAGATCGCCGGAGGGGGAGATCGGTGGCGGAGGCGGTGCGGCCGAGTGAGGAGCTTCGAGTGCTCAGCCGAATTCTCAGTGGGCTCTTACCTGGGAGCGAAGGGGTGGAGTAGGGAGGTAGTAGGGGGCTCCTCCGGGTTTTATAGGCTGCGGAAAGGAGGAGCAGGTGCTGGAGGGCTCGGGTGGCGCCGAGTCCCGAGAAGGCGGCATGGGTGGCAGCACTTGGAGAAGACCGGGCAGAGGCAGGTGGAGCAGCGGCATGGGGCGGCGAAGACTCCGGGGCTTGCTGACGTGAGGTTGGCGGTGGCGGCAGGAGCTGACGCAGGCAGCCGTGACCGGACCGGGCGGAGGTAGGCTCTCAGGTACAGTGGCATGGCGCGGAATGGCGGCAATGGGAGCTGGTGGTGCAGAGACCGGTCAGAGGAGAGGGGATGGGATCAGCGGGAGCCGGTGGTGGCAGGGAGAGGACGGTGCTGGCGTCGGCGTTGCACGGGAGAGAGAGAAAAGGGGCGGTGGGGGCGGTGCTCGTGAGTGTGAGAGAGAAGGAGAAGAAGAAGGCTCGGGAGAGAGGGACAGTGCTGGGCCGAGCTGGTTTGGGGGGAAAGAAAGAGCAGCAGGCGCGGGCTGGGCCAGAGGGGAGGGAGCGAGCGGGCCGAGGCCGAAGTGGGCCAAGGGGGAGGATGTTGGGAGTGGGCCGAGCCCAGGAAAGAGAGATGAGGAAATAGAAACTGCAGCTACGCCAAAACCGAAAAGGAGGCAAAAGATTTGAATTCAAAAATTCGAAAACGCGAGAAGGTTTGAAACACAAACCCGAGCTAAAAGAAGTTTGAAAATTTTCCAAAAATACTGCAAATTGCAATTTATGAATTGAAAATAGGGGTTGAATAGTAAACACTATTCATTATTTGAAAACGGAGTGTTACAGCACCTCATGTCGTGCTATAGACCAGGGTTCTGGGTACCGGTAAAAAAATTACCGGGGAATTTAGGCCGAGAAATGGAAGTTCAAATTTGAATTTTGTGGGAAATCTAGATTTTTTGGGGACAAAGTTAAGGAAATAAAGATGAAAATGAATTTGATGTATTTTTTGCATTTACAAGAACTTTACTCCAAAATGTCTGCTATAGACGTGCAGATGTGGCAGCTTATAATCGTGCTTGAATTCGTGAAGTTTGATGTTCCTTAATGCTATACCTCTGCCTCTGCTGAATAATTTCCGCTGAAAGTGTTGATAGCTTAGTTCAGCTGTAGTTTGCACAAATCTAACCTGGTTGTCGAGCAATTGGAGAGAAAAAAAAACTGATAAGATAAAAGCGGACATCATTCCAGTTTTGGTTCTTAAACAGTTTTGCAATGGGATTTTTGGACATTCAAAGAGTTTTTGCTTTTTGCAACTTACTAAGCGGCTGAGATGGAAGAGAACTGCCATGCATGGGTGTCCGTTTCTCGCATTTCACTACTTCAGAGTTTAAAGAAGGAGCTGCCATGAAGTTTCAGAGTCATCAGTGAAACCTGTAAAATGAGGACACATGAAGGGACAAAATAATTACCTTATAATTAAACTTGCTAATTGTGCCATTTGAGACCCTCCTGATAGTCTACCCGATGCCTCTTAAGTCTATGTTACTGGACATAGGCGAGCAAGCCATTGTGGCCTTCTACCAATCATGAACGGAGTATTTCCGGCTCTTGTGAACCTCGGTTGTAAACTTGTAATAGAGAGTACTAGTTAGTCTTCCATGCCCTCTTCTTGCTATATTTTAGACTAGGATTATTTGTCCATGCAATCATGAGAGAACACCTATATCAAGTGTATTTCTAGCTACCAATCATAAACGGAGTATTTCTGGCACAGGGATACATGTCGGATCCGGATTTTCTAATTCTGAATTCTCTGTGAGATCATTGTGCAATTCCCTGGATCAATAGATAACACCCACAGGCACATTGATGAATCAATCATACAAGGCGTAATTTAAGACATTCAATATATTACAACATCAGAGTAACATAGACAACGTCGGGTCAGGTTTTATAAAAGGGCGGTAGGCCAAATCGATTACATCCCATAAAAGTACGTAGCTACAGCGGAAGCAAAAGAGGGTAGAGCTCATCTCTCCATAGGCAAGCGACTGGGGTGACATGTGTACGACGGATATTACCCAAGAGGTTGGATAATATCTAGTGTATGCAAGTACCGAACGAGTCCACTTAGACTGAGGCGAGATCTAGACTACAGACTAGACTACTCTTCGTCTTTCCCTTGTCCATCGACTTTAGAGTCTTCATAGTAGGCGTAGTCCCCTTGTTCCACATCATCTGGAGGGTTTCGAGGAGAGTGAGGATGAGCACAACTTCCATCCTCGTGAGCCAACACACAAGATGCAATAATGTATATGCATGGCTTAACAAGAGTGGCTCGGGTTCTTTTATTTGCTAAAGCAATATTTTTTAATAATCATAATTACTAATTCCTATGACTTAGTATTTTAAACAAATTATATTTTATTAAAGAGAGTAGTGCAATATTAAATAACAGTAGAGGTTCCCTCCATCAGAACTCTACACATGCATCATTTTATTGGAGCTACCTCCGCTTCTGCATACCACTGAGCTCGGCGGCTCAAAAAAACCCAACCTCAGGCTAGATGAGCCGACTTGGTTGTATTCCACCCATAAAATGTTTTTGAAATAGAACTAACTAAAATTAAGATCCCATGTCCGCCTTTGACCGTAGGCACAACTGTTCAAACAGTTTAGACTCTGCAGAGGTTGTACACTGTACCCACAAGAGATAATCATACTCGTTACCCCACATGATTCCTTAGTCATGTAGTTGAGCGATCGTCACAGTAACGTTTCAAACTACCTCGCCCCTTCCGTCATCTCACCCCTATGGGCTACCCCCATAAGTTGTGCGGGATGTTCACCACAACGACTAACGCAGCTAGCCCTGGCCACAATGACTAGCGCAGCTGGCAACTTCACCCTTCCTCGGTGTCCCTTTCAAGCCGGAACACATCCTGCCGCTTGCACACTTTCAAACATCAATTTGTGGGATGACATTCAGGGTTCAACAATTTTTACTAAGCCAAGTTGTACTTTGCAAACTTGCGGTTGTACTTGTTTTACACAGGAGGTCATGACAAGATTAAGTCCTTAATCCATTTGGACTGTTCATACCATATACCAACCACTCTCGTGTACGATGGCACCCACAACTCTTTCCATCCGCCCAGATGTGGTACTAACAAGTTGTTTAGGGTTTTAGGGAGGAAAACCAATTAACACAACACGTCAATCATTTACATCCAATGACAGCCCAAAACCACTTTCATGATTAAAAGATGATAAACAAGACATTTAGTGTCCTAGTACTTAAGCAAGTCTAGCATGTCGCTTAAGTACAATCTATGCTAGTATTTACCACATAATTACTACGGTGACATGGAATGAGGGATTCAATTTATAAAAGGATGGATAATATTTAATTAATCATCAAATGAGTGTTTAACTACCTTAAGCTTTAACATACATTTGATTACAGAATTAGAGCATGCGACTTTGATATTTTAAATAAATATAATTTACATAAAATGTAGGCTCAAAATGATCAAAGTATTAACTCGCCTTAGTTAAAGGCAAGAGGGTCTTGGTATTCTTGTTCTTGATCAAGTTGGATGTATTCAATCCTAATCGCGCCTTACCAAAACAATAATAAATAAACTCCAAATTAAACAAGAATCCTAATCGAAAATTTTTGGAACGAATATACCGAAAAAGACACAACAGACAAAGAGAGTAAATAAATACTAAAACAATAATAAATAAACTCCAAATTCAACCAACCAAGACTTTCTGGAATCCTGACAAAAAGTGTACAACTTCCTAGTTATGAAGAACCTCTGATTCTACCATTTTCTTCCCTATTTTCTTTCCCGAAGATCGTCCCAGAATCTGGCATGATAGTCTGTTTCACAATTCTATATCTTTAATTTTAAAACTTGAAAAGGTATGAACGATATTAGTTCTGGAAACTACACAAAAATTTCTAATTTATTCAAGTTATCATCAAATTTTAATTCTACCATTTACTATAAGAAATAGCGTGAGTGAACACTCGCAACAATGTTCACTCGCAACAAGAATCGAGGACTTCCTCCACTCCCGTGGAGTCTCTACCAACAAGACCCATCTTCACAACGTCTGCTAGCTACATTCAAATTTTAGATAGCGACTTTTCCGAGGCCATAATGTTTCACCCGCTATTCTGATTCTAATGATCCATACCTTCCAGGAAAGCTAACAAGATTATCTAACTTTTCTCTAATTGTACCGACCTCTAAATCCGAGCCTAAATAACTCGAATCGCCCCCGCAAGGTTCTGCGTCTAACCTCGACAAACTAGGGCATGCTGAAAAATAATCTTACCCTAAGAAAAACGATCTACAACCTTAAAAACGACTAAACCACGTTAAATCTTAGGGATTAACAGGCGTTACTCTTGAAGAACACAAAGGATCACGAAAACCCCGCGAATTTCCTCCTATTTCCCTTCCTTCCTTCTTCTTCTCATTCTCCTTCTTTCCTTCTCTTTTCCTCTATTGGCCAAACGCTTACTGGCCTCTCTGCCCATCTCCTTGCCACGGCAGAAGATGGCAGCCGAATTGACTTCCATGGCACGGCTCACCTGGCTATAAGTGCTTGACAGAGGAAGGGATGCCACGGCAGCGGGAGGAGGTGGATGGCAGGGCTTGGGCGGCTTAGGGTTTGGGAGTTGCCGCTCCCCCTTGGCCCCCCTTTATGGCTAGCCCACTTTGGCCAAGACGCCGTGGGCCGAAGGCTTAAGGTCCAAGTTATCCTTTTTTTTCTTCTGAATTTCACCTTTTTAACTCAATTACGCTTCTAGTTCCAATGATCTCTCTAGTGTAAATCGAGATATTACAATGTATCTATTATATAATAAAATTCGATGACAGCCGTTTTACAGTCGGGGGTGAGAAAGAACATCCTCACTCCCATCATCGGGCTACTATCCTATCCTTCAACATACAGAAACTTGCCATGCATACGATGGAGTTTTAGTGCTCGAGAGCACGCATGCGAGGTTGACAAGTATGATCAGGATTAAGGGAGCCACTAGGTTGGTTCTAAGAGAGTAGAAATTCCCATGCTAATTAGAAGAAAAAGAGAAAGATTTATACTATTTAGTTGGCGGGTCTAAACTATAAAAATGTGGATGATTCGAATAAAGTTGTTAGAGCTAATACAGTTGAATAACCAATGCAACTATAATTTTAATAACATACACTAGAGTTGTGTAACAAATTTAACTCTATTCAAATATAAACATGTGTCTTATGATATCTAGCCCGCGCAATTGCACGAGCAGTTTGGCTACTTTAGTTAACAAGCAATGGATGTACTAAAAACACCGGATAGAACTAAAAACGCCTTAAGATTACCACAGCAAGGCACATCACAAATGGAAAACTGAAGTTACTTCTAAGAATGAACTCTCTTACTTGCTAATTGCCTGATGACCTTCTAGGCTCTGCGCTGTACCTTTCCTCTCTTCTTAATGAAAAGACATGGAAAGCTTTTGCATCTTCTTGAAAAAAAGTTACAGTGATCCGCCCAAATGTCTTATTGACTGGCATGGATAGTTCAGATGAAGATAAGAGCATCATCTTGTATACAGTTTAATATTCTGGTATATATTTTGTCATTTTTTCTACAGATTTTCAGAAACCGTTGATATATCTAGATTCCCGATACCTCCTTAGCCCAGTTAGTTCGTGCTGACAAGTGCAAACAAACCATGCCTGGTATAACCATCAACCGTTGGCCTTCTATCTGACTACTTTTGGTTCACAGTAGTACCACAATGCCTCGGGTCTACTATCTTGTCCGACTCATTCTTGAGCTTGTACCTGCCTTTACAGGCCACTGTTGCTGATACGTTTGTTCGCGCAGTCATGCAAACAAGCCAACCGATACTCATAAGCAATGACTCAAAATTTCATGAAGCACATGTTCTCTGTTGCAGCCATCATCGTGGCTACTCTCTCTCGATTCCCTCGGTCTGTTTATGCGAACACAATTTCATAAGGGTCAGACAGTGTGAACATCATACGTAAATGTTAGAGCTGTTTATCAAATTGTGAACTACATTGGAAACTCGGCGTCAGTTTGTATTGCAGAATCTGACAGTTCCATCAACTCTTGATTTCCGCCTTTCTGGCGGCACGCAGTGCACCATGTTGCTCTGCAGCCGGTTGAAGGCAAGCCCCACAGCACATGACTTTGTACCCAGGACTCACGTCAGTGGATGCCGCATATATATTCCTGATGCCTCCTAAGCCTATGACACTGATACAATCTCCGGAAAGCATTCGCAGGTTTTTGGGAGCGGATCATCCGCGGACAGTTGGCCCCTCAGCTTGCACCAAGAATTCTAGACTTGCAGGTATACTTTCTTGTTGATGCCCCTTGTTGATATTTATAGGCCAGGAACTCGGGATTCGGGGTCCATGTATGAATTGAAAAGAAAGATTTTGACCGGAGATCTATGGACGCGAGCCAGTCAGCCTTGAGTTAATGCAACTGTAACAAGTGAAATAGTTGTGCTATTATCTGATCTCAAGTGCATGAGTGGTAGTGGTTTCTGTTTAGGGTGCCGTATTCAATCCAGCCATAGTTTCTCTACTGCATTTCTCCGAGGGCGGATCCAGACCTGGGCTGGTCTGTAAATCTTATCGGTGTTAAAATCCATTAATAACTATTAAAAATCATCAAATATTCGAGTTTGGTTCAGGAAAAGTTGACCCAACCAGATGCTTGATGTTAAATTATAAGTGAATTGTTCATTTTCCTCACCAGCTTAAGCATTTGAGTGAGCTGGTTGGCGTCTTCAGCATATGGTATCAGGAACAGTTGACCCAACCAGATGCTTGATGTTATATTACAAGTGAATTGTTTATTTTTTCTCACCAGCTTAAGTATTTGAGCGAACTAATTGGCGCACCCAACACAATACTTTGTTCGTGGCCAGCCCCACCCTTGATTTTTCTCATGCCTAAAATATGCATTCAACAGGACTCGCTGATCCTATACTGTAGCAGACTGAACACCGTTGCACGGTGCTTGCTTCTATTACAGCCTTGCATGATGCGGCTCATGCCGTACTATCTATAGTATAGAGGTGCCTTGAGCGTTGGAGCTTCTTTGATGTTAATTACACTGTTGAACTGTTAATGTTGTAATTTTCTAAGAAAAAAAGTAATGTCGTATGTTGCATAAAAATAATCCAACTGTTAAGTAATAAGAGGAACCGATTATTTCGCAACTGGTGAAACAAATCACAACACTCCATTTTTGGAGCTGTGTCGTCATCCTCGCGCTCTCTTCTCGCCGGCGGAGCTTCCATTGGGAGCTGCGCTGTTTTGCTGGTCGCCGGTCCTCGTTTCTACGAGCCGTGCCGCCGCCGCTTTCTGGAGTAGCGCTGCAGATGCATGAGCCGCGCCGCCAGTCATCGTTCCTGGAGTAGCGCTGCAGATGCATGAGCCGCGCCGCCAGTCATCGTTCCTGCGGGCCGCGTTCTCAAGCCCCGCCGAGGTCGTTGTCTTCTCGCCGTCAGACTGGACTGCAGCTGGGAGCTTCACCGCCGGTGCCGCCATCTCTTGAGCTGTTGCTAACAGATCACTTTGTCCGCGATTTGCCTCCTGCTTTTGACGTGAGTTGGATCTAGTTCATTCTCACCTTCTAGGGGGAATTAACCATATACCACGTATTTGGTATGTATTAAACAAAATACAACGTAAAACGATGTAATAGATCATATACCACAAATTTCATCGCATTCTTTATATTTTTGTCATTTTAATAATTTTCTTTTCTTTTGCTTTTCAATGCAAGCGAAATGACAAACATGCCCCTTGCCCCTCTTCTTTTTTCACTTCTTATCCTCTCATCTTTTCTTTTCTTTGGTCCTCCGGCCTTCACGATTCACCTCCAATCGCTCCTCTCCTAATAGCGACGCACCTAGGGTCAACCCTTGTCGCGTTGCCCCCTGTTGTCCTCCCCCGATTGGTCCATGAGTGCTACTGAAAATAGAGGGTGTAGGCAAGAGAGGGGATCCTCCTACACTTAGTCTCATAATTTTTGGAGTTTCGAGTCAAAAGTTCTATTTGTTTAAAATTTTCAAAGAGGTTTCGGATTTCCAGAGAGGAAATTTGGCTAAGTCCTTTGCTGGGCGGTCAGACCAGCCATGGGTGGCGGTCTGACCGGTTTTGACTTGTTCGCCGGCCAGCTTGGCGGCGATGTTTGTTGATTAGGTCAAGTTCATGAGTTCAGTGCATATGTTTTGCATGATGCATATTATGACTAACGTGGGTCAAATTGCAAAGAACTTATTCCCAGAATCGATTTCTTGGTCTATTATTGTGCAAGAAGCTTGGAGGTCAACGACGGTGAACGGCGAGGATGATCGGGACTAGACTTGGAGAGTTGAGGTTTATAACGATCGAGGACGTCGGGTGAAGTCAATGAACTCAAGCAAGGCGCAAAATGGACAAGGATGACCGAACGAAGTTCGGTGCGATGAGTTGCATCAAGCGGCCCGGGGGTCGATGCAAGTGCCATAGTGGTTTCGGTGGGAGCCGAATGGGAGAAAATTGTTGACATAAAGAGAGCCGATGATCAATCTACACGTGGCGAAGCATGGGATTGTTTCATGAAAATTAGACTCGGTCTTTGGAGAATGATCAAGAAGGGGTATTTTGATAACTTCACTAAAATACCGCCTTGATGGCTTTTGGCTAAACCATGGCGCAAGACGTCACAAGGAGAAGTGGTTTAGGTCAAGAGAAGATGAAGACGATGCTTTGAAATACGTGCGTGAGTGAAACCCGTTTGTGTGTGGGCTTAACGGGTGTCCATTAGGGATATCCTTCTAGAAGCTAGCCTCTACTATAAATAGGGGAGGGTGCTGGTTGTGCACCTCCCAACCCTTGCATTAAAGAAACCCTAGTTTGTGTTTAGGGAGAGGATAGTGGAGAGGTTAGGGTTCTAGAGGTTTGGATTGATTATGTGCTCAAGTGTTGAGCTTTTGTCCTTCATGATGGAGTGACTGTAAACCAACATCAATCTCAAATCAATCCAAACAAAATTTGACAAGTTGATTGTCTTCTTGTTTTTACTCTCTCTTTTATGATTTTGAGGCTTTCTTTGATCTGTTGGTTTTCGTTTGGTTTCGGTGCGGATCTTACTTGCTCTGACATATGGGAATACATCTAGGATTATCTTGATCATCTATAACCCTAGCAAGCTTTTGGATCATATTTTGGTTTGGACTCAGTTTTGAAGCAACCTCCACTCAAACGGAAAAAGGTCAAAACTTTGGCAATGATCTTTGCGATTCTTGTTTGGAATAGGTTCCTGACATCCTAAAGAAAGTGTGTTTCAAGTTTCGTGAAGTTTGGAGTTGTTGATCAAAAGTTAGACTAATTTATGATTTCGAGTTTGGGCTGATTTTACTGTTCATCGAGCTGGAGGTCAGACTGCCCCTTGGAGAGGTCGGACCGCTAGGATGAGAGGTCTAACCGCCCAACTCATTGTGAAGTGAGTTTTTGGTGATTTTGGTTATTTTGCTTCTGGGTTTTGATTAAATTTAATACAAATCTTCTGTTATATTTGTACATTGATCTTCATAGCTCTCATAGCTATTAGAGTGAAAATCGTGTGAATTCGATCAAGGTGAAAAAGAGTTTGTCCTCCTATTCACCCTTCTCTAGTCGTTGTTTCGGTCCGACAGCAAGCCTCCTCTCTTTAGCAACATGGCTCTTCTGTTGAAGAGTTCTATGGTCAATTCAGTGCTATTTGGGGTGAGATGGGCTCCATGGCACCGTCTCCATGCCCATCATGTAAGAGTTGCGTCTCCATGCCCATCATGTAAGAGTTGCAGAGAGCTTCGCACATATGAGTTGCAGCGCTACTTGTATGAGTTTGTGACGAGTCTTCGATCTCAGTTCAAGCCGGCACGTGTTCAACTTCTTACGCGCATCACTGCCCATCTATTTAGGATGCCCTTGTGCAGATTTATTGCAGAAGTGACGCATCTTCATTCTCTAGCTGACTCTTCTCTTACAACTTCATCTCCCACTGTTTTAGCTGCTCAGCAAATGTCATGGGCATTCTTCTAGCATAGCCAGCCTCATCAATCAAGCCATAAGCGTTGGAAGGATATTTAGTGTGGTTATTGTCATAAGTCTGGACATCATGAAGATTAGTGCTACAAGAGCTTTCCATGTTAGTAATGTAAGATTCATGGCCACCATGAGAAGCAGTGTCGCAAGCGCCCATGTGGCTATTGTCACATACATGGTGACCATGAAGATCAGTGTCGCAAGCGACAAAAGGATCAACGTCCATGAGCTGCTTCCACTACTATCACCACAGGTGAATCTTCTGCTCCACCTAAGTATTACTCTCAAGCTCAGGTGATGTCACTTATTCAACACCTGCAGTTTGCACGACCTACTTCGTCCTCCTCAAGTCAGGTCGTAGACTTATCTGGAGCACCTCAGTCTTCTTTTGGCTATGCTGCCTTTGCTGCCACTACTCGTTATTCCTAGTCAGGTACAACTAATTCACACTGGATATTAGATTCATGTGCATCTTTTCATATGACACCAGATCCAACTCAACTTCAGTCATGCTCCAATGCTATTGAAACATCATCTATTCAGACTGCTAATGGTAACTCACTAGTTGTTTCTTATCATGGCACTCTGTGTACTCGTCAGTTCACTATTCCTGGTGTTGCTTTATGTAATGAATCTTATGTCTATTGGGTAGCTTACTAATATGAAGTACTTTGTTGGATTTGATGAGAATGGTTGTTATGTGCAACATCGTCTAACAGAGACTCTGGTTGGAGTTGGCCGTCGCCATAGGGGACCTCAAGGACTTTATGCTCTTGATCATCTGCATCTTCCAGCCTCTACCCTCTATGTTGCTTTTTCTACACCTATTAACTTCCCTCAATGGCATCACCGACTTGGTCTTCTACTCTTATCCACCCAAGTGTCTTAGGTCATGTACCTATTGATACTAGCTTTACTTGTACGGGTTGTAAGCTTATCAAGAAGATACAACTTCCTTATTATTGTAGTATATCTAGATCAGCTTGTCCTTTTGATTTAGTTCATTATGATGTATGGGTCAGGCTCCTTTAGTTTCTAGAGGAGGTCACAAATACTATATGTTACCTTTATTAATGATTTCTCTAGATACATTTGAATCGACTTTATGAAACATCGCAATCAACTCTTTCATATTTGTAGGTCATTTATTTCTATGGTTAAAACTCACTTTTCAACTTCTATTAAAACTTTTCGTTTGATTTTGGTGGAGACTACTTATCTCATGCCTTCAGGCAATATTTATTTGAGCAGGGCACTCTTCCCCAACTTTCATGTCCTAGTTCTCATACTCAAAATGGTGTGGTTGAGCGCAAGCATCATCGCATCATAGAGACAGCTCGGACTCTAATGATTGCCTCTCATGTTTCACCACACTTCTGGGCTGAAGTTGTGTCTTTATCTTATAAATCTTCAGCCATCATCTGTTCTATAGGGTCAAGTGAATATCTCTTTTCTCCTCCACGGTTGGATCACCTTCATGCTTTTTGTTGAACTTGCTATGTCATTCTTTCTCCACATGAGCAAACTAAGTTGTCTTCTCAGTCTGTGGAGTGTTTTTTCTTGGATGCAGTATTGAGCATAAGGACTATCGATGTTATGGTCCCTATACTTGTTGGATTCATTTCTCTTATGATGTTTCTTTTATTGAGGATCGTCATTTTTATGCATCTCCCTCTACTCGATCTACATCTCCCTTGGAGATAGTTTCGTTCCTTTCTCTTCCGCCAATTGTGTCATCTTCATCACCTCCTGTTGACTCTACTACTACTAGGGGTGTCAACGAATCAAATACGAATCGAACAGTGGTCTTCCCATATTCGTATTCGTATTTTTAAACGAATACGAATATGAATTTGAATATGCTCGAATACAATTACGAATCAAATATTACAATGAATACAAATATAAATCAAATACCTACTCAATTCTGTCGGATCCGAATATCATACGATTTATAGTAATATTTATGCCCCTTTCCTATGGTTTATCATGTAATTATTGATCATTTGTGTCATTTTACCACTAACCCTAACTAATTTTAGAGATATTGTAAATAAATCGGTTATAAACATGTCAAATTTGGCTAAAAGGAGCATGCCAAAAGCTTTGTTGGGGGATGTACCATTAAAAAAAATCAAATGCTAAATTACAGTCCACCATAAAGACGGGCTCGTTGAGACAATCGAAATGCATATATAATATGCACGATTTGGAGGTCAAATGCAATAGATACATAATAGCTTGTGGCTGTTATTGTGCTAAATTTGGATATTATCCATATTCGCATTCGATTCGACACCTATTTTGCATACCATATTTGTATTTGTATTTGTATTCGACAAAAAATCTAGATACTATCCGAATTAGTATTCGTTTTGCAATTTGAATGAATTTTTGCTTACCACATTCGTTACCACCTGAATACGGATGCTGGATAAAATAGATAATGCGAATCCGTTTGAAACCCCTAACTACTACACCTACTTCTGTTCAGCTTCCTGTTGAGTCCCCTACTACACCTATTTATGTCCAACCCCCTGTTGTGTTCATTCCTCCCCCATCTATTATTGATCCCTATCCTCTTCACTGTACACATCGCTCTCGCACTCCCTTAGATGATCAGTCCTCCCCAGGCTTGGTCCCCTCCGACAAGGCCCATGTTGATGATCCTCCTGCACCTGCACAGAGGTATGATCTTTGTGGTCGTGATAAGCTTGCACCTCCTCCCCGTTTTCATTCTACAACTCTTGGTATGGTCCAAGAACCACGTACATATAAAGAGGTTGTTGTACCTGAATGGAAAATGGTTATGGCTGAGGAGCTTGCTGCCCTAGAGCACACAAGTACATGGGATATAGTTCCTCTGCTCCCACAAGCTGTGTCGATTACATGCAAATGGGGTTTTAAGGTCAAGACTCACTCTAATGGAGCTATTGAGCGCTACAAGGCTCGTCTGGTTGCTCATGTTTTCCAGCAAGAACATGATCATGATTATGATGAAACCTTTGCTCCAATCACTCACATGATTACCGTTCCCACTCTTATTGCTGTGGCTGCCACTCGTCAATGGGAGGTTACACAAATGGATGTTAAGGATGCTTTTCTTCATGGTGACTTATAGGAAGAAGTTTATATGCAGTCTCCACCCAGTTCTACTTATCCATCTGATCATGTGTGTTGTCTTTTTCGTGCTTTTTATGGACTCAAACAGGCTCCCCGAGCTTGGTTCGAGTGTTGCAGCTCAGTCGTTCTCAAGGATGGTTTTGTGGCTAGTGATCATGATCATGTTCTATTTGTTCATACTTCCTCTCATGGACACGATTCTCTTATTATATATTGATGATATGATCATTATTGGTGATGACCCTTCTCATATTGCCTTTGTCAAGCAAATCTAAGAAACAAATGGTTGTCTCCTGCTCAAGCGCTGAAGCAGAGTTAAGGGCTCTAGCAGCTACAACCGCTGTAGTCATATGGCTCCGTTGGCCCCTTGCTGATCTTGGTGCTGTCTTCTTAGAACCAACTTCTCTATTTTGTGATAATACCAGTGCTATTTAGATAGCCTATGATCATGTGAAACATGAGCTCACAAAACATATGAGCACCGATGTTTCTTTTAATCAGTCTCATTGTAATCACATGACCATTTCACTTTGCTATTTGCCTTCGGAGCTTTAAGTTGCGGATTTCTTCACCAAACTGCAAACCCGAGATCAACACGATTTTCTACTTTCCAAACTCAAGGCTATTGATCCGTCTTCAGTTTGAGGGGTGGTAACGTATATGTAAATAGATAATAGAGAAATATGATATCTATCTTCTAGCCCACTTTGGCCCATCGACCCATACCTATCTGGCTGTACATGTATATTATATCATCTAGCCTAGCTATCTGCTGGTAGAGAAGAAATGCAATACATCTGAGAAATTCCCCAATTCAATCACATACACAAGGGTAACGTGATTAGATAATGAAATCACTTGGCAAACTAATTAATGAGGTAAAACACATTTCCAGTTGTGCCCTTAGAACATATTATGCCACACACCGGTTAATCCAAACAGGGTTAAATGGATTCGGACGCTTCAAGAGATTTTATTACTAAGCTATGTTGCACAAGGGCGTCAAGCTTTCTGAACTCTCGGCTCATGGTTCAGAGGGGCTTAGTTCTCAAAGTATCAGTATCCAGTGACGCACAGATGACAGATCCAGCGCCATAAACTAGACACATGGAGTTATTATGCGATTAGAGAAACCTGCAAAATGCAAACACATAAGAAGAATGTAAAGTTGCATCAGTACGTAGGAAGAAGAAATCATGTTATATTCCTAACAAAAAAAAGGGGTAAACAAATGATGCCACCAATGAACACATGCCATCGCAAGAATGACTCGGGATAAACAATTTGGATGGAGAAAGCAGAAATGGTCAAAGTGACTTCTTGTTGACTCTCAAAAGTCAAAACGACTTTGGTGACCGGAGGCACTCAGAGCAACCCAAAAAAGAGAGAGAGAGAGAGAGAGAGAGAAGGTATCTGGATTGCTGCTGAGTTCCATTAAGAAGCAGTACAAACATGCTATGTGCAGGGGGTAATCTACATGCCGCCCTAAATGCAGTTACTGCTGGGATAGCGTGTTCAAACTTCAAAGAAAGAAATCCCAATTATTTCTTCTTTTCTTCTCCATCCTCTCCACAATTGCCTCGAGAAGGGCATAGTGTGCAGTAGTAATCGGACAAGTGAGTTGTTACTTTATCACTGCCTACAAAATTACATGCGATGCTATCAAGATGATGATTCATATGAGTGTTGGTGATATCAACGTTTCGTTTTTCTTCAGGACAGATTGTTTTTTTCTCTGGTTGCCGTTGGTCTACGCTTACTTCTGCATTACAGATCTACTATGCTCTATCAGTTTGATTCCCTGTCCGACAACATGATCAGTAAGGCTGTGTTTATGTAAACCAACCCGCCTCTGCAGAGGCGCGAATGAAACAAGTAGTAAATTCAGACCCGATGACATCTTTGTCAAGCGTGGACACAGTAGATCCCTGATGCCTCTCAAGCCTATAATGTGCCACCGGTGAAGAAGCTCTTGCCTTGATCTCTTACCCCCTGTTTCTCTGCTTCCATAATCCCCAATATCTCCCCGACCTATTTAGTTCTTGCTGAGAAGAACCATGGTATGCACTTACGTACAGCCCCGCGTCTCACTCTCTCTCAAGTCTCTCTGACCTTTTATACTGCTCATTCTTGAGCTTGCGTGTACCTGTCTTTTAAGACCATCGTTGTTCCTGCAATCACGCAGCAACAGCTACTCTCGTAACTCAAGAGATCACGAAACGCGTGTTCCCCGTTGCAGTCACGCTATTTACTCAGTCCCCTCTGACAGAAAGATGAACCAAGATATCACCTAGTGTAACATCTCGTTTCGGTCAATTTCAAAAGAAGAAAAATTTCCTAGTTTTTCCAGTTGCAAATCCAAGGATCGAAAGTGGCTTGTTTTCTTACCTCTTCCGTCGCCCCGTTCGGCGGTCTTCCTCCCTGCTTGCGCCCGTGACCGGCTCCGCCTCGCTCGGCCGCCCGCCGGCGCCCATCCCTGCGCCTCTCCTCGCGCGGCGCCACCCCTCGGCCTCGTCGCCCGCTCCTCGGTCGCCGCCCAGGCGCCTCTCTCTCTCTCTCTCTCTCCCAGTAGCGGCGCCGTTTCCGGCTTTGCCCAGCGTGGCGAGCCCGCCTCTCCCTCGTGCGGCCCCCTCCGGCCGCCTCGGTCCCGCCGCCCTTCGCCCATGCCTGCGCGCCCATCCTCAGTAGCTCCGTCGCCGTCTTCTTCCTCCTTCCTTGGCTATTTGCCGAGCGCCCTCTTCTTCTCCGCCCCTTCGCCTCGTCCTTCCTCGCTCCGGCTCCACCAAACCGCCGCCTCCGTCTTCGCCTCCATTGCCGTCGCCTTCTCCTCCGCTTGCCCCATCGCCGCCTTCTCCGTCTCGGGTCGCCCACGCCGCCTCGGCTCCTTCACCTCCGCCCGAGCCGCCGCTCTCTCCCTCTCCCTCCCTTGCCAGTGCGCCGCCTCGCCCGCCCCGCTCTCTCCTTCTCCCCGTTTCCTCCCCGCCCCTGGTTCTTCCCGTCTTTGCGAGGAAGACGAGGCGACGCTTCGAGCGCGCCGCCTCGCCTTAACTCATCGCATGGCGCCGACGGGTGGGCCCCACCCGATCGCCGTCGCGGTGACAAGCGGGCCCACTCGCCAGATCTTGGTGAGGCCAGCAGCGCCCGTCGTGGACTGGTCCACGACCGTCTTGTGGACGAGGACACGTGTCGGCGCGGTGAATTTCCAGATTTTCGGATTTTCTATTTATCCGAAAAATCGTTTCTGATTTCAAAATTCATATCTTTTTCTTTATAACTCCGAAAAATATGAAACTTGTGCCCAAAAATTTATAATTTCAAAACCTATATTATGGTACTGATTTGATTTATGTTTGAATTCATTTACTATGGATGTTGTATTTATTTGCTTTGTTTGCTTGTTTCTTTATTTTCCTAAGCGATCGTCAGAGTAGAGTCTGAAGCCGGTGACCCCAACTTCGACCACGCTCAAGGATACCTAGACTCTTCAACCTTTGACCAGGTAGTCAACACTTTGATCATATTGATCCTACAATTTATGCAAAATTATGTTCTTTTAAAATAGCAAACTGCATGCTTAAATTTTTATGCAAATGTATGTTAAATGGTCTTAAGGTAGCTAAATGCCAACTTGATTGTTAAGTAATTATTATACCTTGCCCTTGATATTTGAATTCCCTGATCCTTGTCACCCTAGTAAATTATATGGTAACTTACTAGTTATAGTGCAGTACTCAAGTGCCATGCTAGCCTTGCTTGAGTACCGGGGTGTTAATCACCCCAATCATCATCCTTTAAACATGAAAAATAGTTTTGGGCAGTCATTGGATGTAGATGACTGGTGTGTTGCGTTAATTGGTTTTCCTCCCCAAAACCCTAAACAACTTGCTAGTACCCCATCTGGACGGATGGAAAGAATGGTGGGTGCGGACGTAGCACGAGAATGGTTGGTATGTGGTATGAACCGTCGGATGAATTAAGGACTTAATCTTGTCATGACCTCCCGTAAAACAAGTACAACCGCAAGTCCGCAAAGTGCAACTTGGCCTAGTAAAACTATTGAACCACGAATGTCATCCCACAACCGGTGTTTAGAAGTGTGCAAGCGGCGGGGCGTATCTTTGGCTTGAATGGGACAGAGCACGGTGAAGTTGCTCGCTTCACGCTAGTCTCGGGGCGGGGCCCGCTTTGCTAGTCGTTGGGGTAAACATCTCGCACAACTTATGGAATTGGCCATAGGGGTGAGATGACGGAAGGGGCAAGGTAGTTTGAAACGTTACTGTGATGATCGCTCAACTACATGACTACGGAATCATGTGGGGTAACGAGTATGATTGTCTCTTGCGGGTACAGTGTACAAACTCTGCAGAGTCAAAAACTGTTTAAACAGCCGCGCCTACGGTCATAGGCGGACATGGGAACTTAACTTGAGGTAGTTCTATTTCAAAAATCTTTGTGGGTGGAAATGGGAACGTGTTGGGCTCATCTAGCCCTTGTTTTGGATTTTTCCTGGGTAGCCTTACCCAGTGCTGATAATCGGTGGACGTAACCGTTATCAAAATTTAAGCATAAGGTGGAGGTAACATTCGCTGTTATTTATTATTGCACTTATTCTCTTTAATGAAAATGAAATCGGTTTAAAAATGCTAAGTCATAGGGATTTGTAATTATGTTATTTACAAATATTGCTTTGTGCAAATAAAAGAACCCGAGCCACCCTTGTTTAGCCTTGCATATATATTATTGCATCTGTTGTGTTGGCTCGCGAGCACGGTTGTTGTGCTCACTCTCGCTCTTTCCCCAAACCCGAAGCCTCAGGCGCGGGATGATTCGCCTACTACGAGGAGCAAGGACTCGATGGTCAAGACCAGGGCGAAGAGTAGATGGTTGCGTAGGCTAAGGCTCGCCACAGTCTAGTTGGCTCCGCTGGCACAGGTGTATAGCCAATATTCTCCAAGTCCTTGGATAACATTGGTGGTACACAAGGTGCCGCAGTCGCTTGCCTGCGGGGAGTCGTGTTTGCCCATTTTGCTTCCGCACTTGTTTCTCTATGTTATGTAATGAACCTATTTGGCCTGATCGGCCCTCTTTTGTAAACTCGACCCGACGTGGTCTATTTAACTCTGAGGTTGTAATATTAAGACTGGGTTGGTCTGCGATGTATGAAATGAATCAGCAATGTGTACTGTGAGCGCTACCTACTGATCCAGGGAGTAGCGCGGTGATTTCACAGAGGATTCTGGATTATAAAATCCGGGTCCGACAGAGCTGGTATCAGAGCATACGACTGTAGGATTCTTAGCTAGACTGGCCGAGCCTAAGGACTTGAGTCGTATTTTCAAAATTTAAGAAAATTTTTGGGAAAAATATAGCGTACTTATTGCTTTTGCTCACCACTCTTCGTTCTATACTTGCCTTGCTTTCATTGTGTTTTACTGACTCTTCCTCTTGTTTCAAAATTGTAGATGGCTGCTCCACCCGCCGCGGACCCTTGGGACTTTTTCTCCCATGGAGAGGAAGTCGGGCAGTATGTGGCTATCCTCCGGCAGCTCATGCTGTACTTGGGATACTACCGTCCGCCCATCTTCCGGGGTCGAGCGGTCCACATCTTGGACAGAGAGTCTTGGACCATGGAGGTATTCCTCTATGCCCGAGATGGTGAGTTCACTGCTCACACCTTCCACGCCCGGCGCCCGAACCGATTGTGCGGGCCGGCTGCTCAGATCTTGCCGCCGCCACATCGCTACGCTTTGTGCGGGATGCACTGGGTCTCTGCGATGTTCGCCCTACCGTCACTTCCCGTACCTTCTTGAGGGGGAACACTTCCCGGAGGTCGCCGACACCAGCGACGACGACCCCCGCTGGACGCACCAGGTCCAGCTGACCCAAGCTATGACGGCGTCCCTCAACGCCGCCGAAGACGAAGTCGCCCAGTTGCGGATGCTCCTCACCTCCAGCTACGAGCACTCCGACACCCTCCGCAACAACCTGTTCAGGGAAGGTGAAGACCACCGCGAGATGAGGCGCGAGAGAGATGCCGCCCTCGCGGAGTTGGCCCGGATCACTGCAGCGACCACAGGCTCTGCTCCAGCACCTCCTCCTCAGCCAGACGCCGCCTCCAGCAACAGGATGATCGTTCGGATACTTCGCCCCAGAGGAGCCCGCACGAGGATGACCGCGCGCAAGAGCGTGCGGCGTCCTAGTCCGCCGCCGCTTTGACCTTGGAGGGCCCAGCCGCAGGCGCCGTCTCAGCCGTTCGCGCTCCTGCTCCCCGTCGCCTAGCCTCGGCAGCGACCGCTCCCGCACCAGCTCCCCGAGCCGCTCCCGCTCCCCGGGCGGCAGCGCCGCTGGCAGTGGACAGCTCCCAATGGAGGAGTAGTCGAGCTTAGTTTCAGGGTAGTTGTAGTGCTTGCTAGGCAGTGTTTTGGTTTGCAAGCACTCTTTCTCTGTTTCCCCTTTTGTAGGCGATATGTTGTAACCAGTGTCATGGCTTAGCATAGCCTATATGCTATGTATTATAAGTCATGTAAACACTTAACCTCGTATTATTAATGCAGTGTAGCCCTTAAGGCTTTGTATCGCAATGGTTGTTTTTTTCGTTTGGTTTATGGCTTTCTGAGTGCTTTAGAGGGCTAGTAAACCCTCATACATATCTCTTAGTCCTAACCTAGGTTGTTCTCTCAGATGCCGCCCCGAAGAGCCGCTGCCCCACCTCGTGGTGCTTTCGCAGCTGGCCGTGGCCGCGGTCGTGGCCGTGGACAAGTTCAAGACCTGCCTCCTCCACCGCCAGCTAACCCAACCATGGCGCAAGTAATGTTTCAACAGACGCAGATCCTTCAGGCACTGCTTGCCAGCCAGCAGACCGGAACCGCCGGTCGTCACTCTAAATTGGCGGATTTCCTGAGGACAAGACCCCTTACCTTTGCGTCCGCCACAGAACCCCTAGAGGCAGAGGACTGGCTCAGGGATACAGAAAAGAAGCTTCGCCTGGCCAGATGCTCAGAAGAGGATAAAGTAGATTTCGCTACTCACCACTCAAGGAGCATTTCTTTGCTTGGTGGGAGAACTATCTCGCTGCTCACAGCGGCGAAGACTCAGTGGCTGACGAAGAATCTGCAGCACAAGGAGAGACTGCAGTACCCGAAGCTCCCCAAGACCCCGTCGCTGGAGAATTTGCAGAAGCTCAGATGGCCATCGCAGAAGAACCAGTCGGGCATTCAATTTCTTGGAATGAATTCAAGAAGGTTTTCAGGACCAATTTCGTTCCGGCTGGAACGATGAGGTTAAAGAAGGGCGAGTTCAGATCCCTTAAGCAAGGACATATGTCTGTCAACGAATATCTGACAAAGTTCAACCAGCTCGCCCGCTACGCCCCGCAGGACGTCGCCGACGAGGAAGAGAAGATCGACAGGTTCGTGGAAGGGATGCGTGAAGACATGAGAGGCCAGCTGATCCTTCACGACTACCCCAGCTTCCACCACCTAGTTAACAAAGCTCTTCTGATGGAGAATGAAAGGAAGACTGCGGAGATCAGCCGCAAGAGAAAGATGGTCTTTCAGAAGCCGCATGGTGGTTTTCCACCAAAACCAACCTTCCAGGGTAGCTCGTCTTTCAGGCCGACTGCCGCGCTGACACCAAGAACTCCAGTTTCAGTTCCGCATCCTAGTGGGACTGGTTTCCGTGCTCTTCGCCCCGTGGGACAACCTGTATCAACCCATCCGGCAGCTCATCTCCATTGTTTCCACTGTGGAGAGAAGGGGCATTTTGCCAACCGGTGCCCCCAACGCCAGACTACTTACGTGAAGGCCAAGCCGGGCCACATCACTCGAGGGCGACACACGATCTTGAATAGAAGCCACCAGACGCCGCCAGCACCAAGACCTGCTTCAACACTGAACCGCGGCCGCGTGAATCATGTCACGGCAGAGGAGGCCCGAAGAAGCCACCGAGTCTTAATGGGTATGTTCCTTGTCAAATCAGTACCAGCACAAGTTTTATTTGATTCTGGGGCTTCACATTCGTTTATTTCAAGAAAATTTGTTGAAAGGCTTAAACTACCAATTTTTAAGCTAAAGAAACCCGTGGTACTTAGTTCACCCGGGGGATCCTTAACTGCTATCCTAGTAAGCCCTCAAGTAGAGATTGCTATGGAAAATTCCCAATTCCTAGCGGATCTCTTAGTGCTTAACGCCCAAACCCTGGACATCATCCTAGGGATGGATTGGTTGGCCGATACCAAGGAATGTTAGGCGTACTTAGCAGAAGGTGGTACTCACCAAGGATTTGGAACCACGATAAGGGTTAATGTGGACCACTCCTCGGTTTGGATCATGCAATCCATAACCTTGAGGAGACATCATTGAGGCAACCCGATGAGTCGGGACTACCCTAAGTTTTTCGGAAGAATTGCAGGTATGCCACGCATCGAGATATCGAGTTTGTGATCAACACGCCGTGGATCGCCTGATTGCTAAGAGACCATACCGGATGGCTGCCAAGGAACTCGAAGAGCTCAAAGCGCAGATGGAAGAACTACAAGACAAGGGATTCATCAGGCCTAGCTCATCTCCCTGGGGTTCGCCTGTACTTTTTGTAAAGAAGAAGGATGGCACCGCCAGACTGTGCGTGGACTATAGAGCCCTCAATGAGGTAACCATTAAGAATAAGTACCCTTTGCCCCGCATTGATGATCTGTTTGACCAGCTGACAGGAGCAGCGGTGTTTTCCAAGATAGACCTGAGGTCAGGGTACCATCAGCTCAAGATTAGGGCTGAGGATATCCCAAAACGGCTTTACCACCCTATGCGGCTGTTTGAGTACACCGTCATGTCTTTTGGCTTGACCAATGCGCCAGCCTATTTCATGAACCTCATGAATAAGGTATTCATGGAGTACTTGGATAAATTTGTTGTCGTATTCATAGACGATATTTTGATATACTCCAAGACCAATGAGGATCATGCTGAACATCTGAGATTGGTCCTCGAGAAGCTCAAAGAGCATCAGCTGTATGCCAAGTACAGCAAGTGTGAGTTTTGGCTCCAGGAGGTCAGCTTCCTCGGACATATTGTAACCGCAGGAGGAGTTGCAGTAGACCCATCAAAGGTAAAAGATGTCTTGGAATGGAAACAACCAACTTCTGTGACTGAAGTGCGTAGTTTTCTCGGATTGGCCGGATACTATCGACGCTTCATAGAAGGGTTCTCAAAGCTGTCCAGACCCATGACCCACCTGCTCAAGAAGGAAAAGAAATATGAGTGGTCAGAAGCTTGTGAGAAGAGCTTCCAGGAGTTAAAGAAGAGGCTAACCATCGCACGGTGTTAGTTTTGCTTAGGACATGCAAAAGACTTTGAAGTTTATTGCGATGCTTCACGCCAAGGACTTGGATGCGTGCTCATGCAGGAGGGAAAAGTTGTAGCCTATGCATCCAGACAACTCCGTCCTCATGAAGATAACTATCCAACCCATGATTTAGAGTTAGCAGCAGTGGTGCATGCCCTGAAAATTTGGCGCCACTACCTGATCGGAAATCATTGCAACATCTTTACAGATCACAAGAGTCTCAAGTACATCTTCACCCAAACCGATCTCAACCTCCGTCAGAGAAGGTGGCTGGAATTGATCAAAGATTATGACTTGGATGTGCACTATCATCCTGGAAAGGCTAATGTAGTAGCCGATGCATTAAGCCGCAAGGCCTATTGCAATAATGTCATGATTCAAGAATCACAACCTGAGCTCTATAAGGAATTAGAAGCGCTTAACCTCGAGATAGTAGAGCACGGCACCATAGCAGCAATGGAGGTTCAGCCAACCTTAGAAGAGCAGATCAAGGCCGCTCAAGAAGGACATCCAGGAATCCAGAAATTTAAAAGCCTCATGGCCAAAGGGAAAGCCCCTAAGATGGTAGAAGACCAACAAGGAATCCTATGGTATGGGAAACGCCTATTTGTTCCACACGGAAGGAACTTAAAGATTTGATCTTGAAAGAAGCCCATAGCTCGACATACCACACCACCCGGCACTAAGATGTATCAAGACTTGAAGATTCTCTCGGTGGCCGAGAATGAAGAGAGACATCGCCGAGTTTGTAGCTTGTTGTGATGTGTGCCAGCGAATCAAAGCTGAACACCAGAGGCCTGCAGGATTGCTCCAACCATTACAAATCCCTCAATGGAAGTGGGAAGAGATTGGGATGGATTTCATCACCGGGTTACCTCGCACCAAGTCTGGATATGACTCCATATGGGTGATAGTTGACAGATTGACGAAAGTCGCCCACTTTATTCCTGTGAAGACTACGTACAAGGGAGACAAATTGGTTATGGCTCGTGATCGTGTGTTTACGGAGTTCCCAAGAGGATAGTCTCGGATCGAGGATCTCAATTTACCTCGCATTTTTGGGCTAGCCTGCATGATGCCCTTGGAACCCACCTAAACTTCAGCACTGCATATCATCCCCAGACGGATGGACAAACCGAAAGGATAAATCAGATTTTAGAAGACATGCTCCGAGCCTGTGCCTTAGAGTTTGCTGTGGATTGGGAAAGATGCCTACCCTATGCAGAGTTTTCCTACAACAATAGTTACCAGTCAAGTCTGAAGATGTCCCCATTTGAGGCACTCTATGGAAGAAAATGCAGAACCCCTCTGCATTGGTCAGAATCAGGAGAAGGGTATATCTTTGGACCAGATACCCTCAAGCAGGCAGAAGAGAAAGTTCGGCTGATCAGAGATCGTCTACAAGCTGCCCAGTCCAGACAAAAGAGTTATGCCGACAATCGTCGCAGGGAACTAACCTTCGAAGTTGGAGATCATGTGTATCTTAAAGTATCACCTCTTCGAGGAATGCGGAGATTTAAGGTGAAAGGCAAGCTTGCACCAAGGTACATAGGACCGTATCCAATCACCGCCAAGCGTGGAGAAGTAGCCTACCAGTTGGAGCTACCCGCAAGTCTGTCAGACGTTCACAACGTGTTCCACGTTTCTCAACTCAAGAAGTGTCTCCGAGTGCCTGAAGAGCAAGCCCCAGTTGAAGCCATCACACTCCAGAAGGACTTGTCATATCCAGAGCACCCAATCAAGATCCTCGATGTTGTGGAGAAGCAAACAAGGCGTCAAATCATCCGTCTTTGCAAGGTTCAATGGAGCCATCATTCAGAGCGAGAAGCCACGTGGGAGCGTGAAGACCAACTGAAGCTAGACTACCCCTACCTGTTTTCGGATTAGCTCGAATCTCGGGGTCGAGATTCTTTTTAAGGTGGGTAGGTTTTGTAACATCTCGTTTCGGTCAATTTCAAAAGAAGAAAAATTTCCTAGTTTTTCCAGTTGCAAATCCAAGGATCGAAAGTGGCTTGTTTTCTTACCTCTTAGTCGCCCCGTTCGTAGGTCTTCCTCCGCCAAGGCGCCCGTGACCCGCTCCTCCTCGCTCGGCCGCCCGCCGCGCGCCATCCTCGCCTCTCCCTCGCGCGGCGCCACCTCGGCCTCGTCGCCGCTCCTCGATCGCCGCCACACTGCGGCTCCCTCTCTCTCTCTCTCTCCCAGTGCGGCCGTTTAGCTTTGCCCTGGCGCCTTCCCTCGTCGCGGCGCCCCCTCCGGCCTCGGTCCCCGCCAGCTTCGCCCATGCCTCGCCCATCCTCAGCTCAGTCGCCGTCTTCTTCCTCCTTCCTTCGCTATTTAAGCCGGCCGCCCTCTTCTTCTCCGCCGCCTTCGCCTCATGCTTCCTCGCTTAGGCTCCAAACCTCAGCTTTCGCCTCATTGCCGCCGCTTCTCCTCCTCCCCCCGCCGCCTTCTCCGTCTCGCCGCCAGGCCGCCTCTTCCTTCACCTCCGCCCGAGCCGCCGCTCTCTCCCCCTCTCCCTCCCTGGCGGCCCCGCCTCGCCCGCGCTCTCTCCTTCTCCCCGTTTCCTCCCGCTTCGGTTCTTCCGTCTTCGAGGAGACGAGGCGACGCGCTGCGCTTCGAGCCGCTTCGCCTCTCAACTCATCGCGTGCCTTGTACTGAGTGGGCCGCCGCTTGATCGCCGCCTTCTCAGTCTCGGGTCGCCGCGCAAGCCCTTCACGGCCGATCGCCGCCCGCTCTCTCCCTTCTCCCGCGTTTCCTCGCCCCTCGGTTCTTCCCGTCTTTGCGAGTGAGGCTCATCAGCATGGTGCGCCGACGGTGGGCCCACCTCGCATGCCGCGTCTGGTGAGGCCCACAGCGCGTCGTGGACTGGTCCACGACCTTGTGGGGACCGTGGACACGTGTGTGCGGTGAATTTCCGATTTTCGGATTTTCTATTTATCCGAAAAATCGCTTTCTGATTTCAAAATTCATATCTTTTTCTTTATAACTCAGAAAAATATGAAACTTGTGCCCAAAAATTTATAATTTCAAAACCTATATTATGGTACTGATTTGATTTATGTTTGAATTCATTTACTATGGATGTTGTATTTATTTGCTTTGTTTGCTTGTTTCTTTATTTTCCGGTGCGATCGTCCGAGTAGAGTACGAAGAAGCCGGTGACCCCAACTTCGACCACGCTCAAGGATACCTAGACTCTTCAACCTTTGACCCAGGCGAGTCAACACTTTGATCATATTGATCCTACAATTTATGCAAAATTATGTTCTTTTAAAATAGCAAACTGCATGCTTAAATTTTTATGCAAATGTATGTTAAATGGTCTTAAGGTAGCTAAATGCCAACTTGATTGTTAAGTAATTATTATACCTTGCCCTTGATATTTGAATTCCCTGATCCTTGTCACCCTAGTAAATTATATGGTAACTTACTAGTTATAGTCTGTACTCAAGTGCCATGCTAGCCTTGCTTGAGTACCGGGGTGTTAATCACCCCAATCATCATCCTTTAAACATGAAAAATAGTTTTGGGCGGTCATTGGATGCTAGCCCTTGTTTTGGATTTTTCTGGGTAGCCTTACCCAAAGGTCGACGGCGTGCATGTTGTATACGTGGGAGTTGTTTATCCATCTCTGACCTTCATTAAACCCTCTGTTTCAGAGTAGTTCCGAAGGATTTACTTCACCTTCGGACACTGTGCAAAGTGCAAAGATAACAAGCTCCATAACTGATAGTTTGGTGATTCATCACGTGTAAGATGGGTGTCGTAGCAACAAGACTAGACAATGGGCAGTGAATACCCTTTTTCATGAGAGGGCCGAATGGTAGGTATGAGATATGTGTATTGAGTCTTCCACGGGAGAAAATGAGGCGAGTCCCATCTTACATGCCTTTGGGGCCATATATATATATATATATATATATATAGGGAGCAAGAAGATATATTTCTCTTCTTACCTCTGCTTACATTTCTTTTCTTGCTTCTATCTTACATTGATAAAGAAAGAGGCATTTTGGTACGTTTTCGTAGGTATAGCTATATGTCTAGCATATATACATATTTATTCCTTAGGGTATACTAGGAATTTCCGACAACCCTAATGGTGGGGTCTTGTTACGACAATACTCCCTCATCTGCAAGTTATGAGATCCCAAGAGGCGAGTGGATGCAACTGGTTTCACCACGGCCCCTCGGGAGTCGGAATACCTTGGGTCTTCTTAGCAAGGATGCATCCAAGGTGGATTTGTCTCAGTACAACCTTCGAGGTGAGCGGCGCATTGGAGCATGGCGGGCAAAGACGTCGATGCAAGGTTGCCCCCGCCGAGGAGGGCGGCGAGTCAGGGTGAGGCCCAAGGGGGCGAGGTTATCAACACGGGGTAGCCCCGCGAGGGGTAGCCTTCGAGGCGTGTCGCGAGTTGGAGTGAGGCTCGTGGTGGAGGTCGTCGACTCGGGCTGCACCGCGATGCATAGCCCTCAAGGTGGGCGGGGTGTCAAAGCAAAGCCTGTGGGCAAGGTCATCAACACGGGTTCGCCCCAACGAGACATGGCTGACGAGATGGACGGCGTGTCGAGGTGAGGCCCATGGGGGCGAGATCATCACATTGGCCGATCTAGGGAGGCATGGCCTTCAAGGCCGGATCAAAGCTATCTCATGCCCACCGCCTTTCCGGCCTTCCACCCGAGCTCATGCACTGTACGAAAGCCGTCATCTTCTGCATTGCGCTGCCGCCGCCGTTGTTGACCTACACCCTCTCCTCTGCAACTCAAAGCCACGCAGCTGCTCGCCATCGTCGTGTCCTGGTGTCTCTGCGATGCGTGCAACCATGCGGTAGTAGTGAGTGCAACTACGCCAATGCCATCGATTCACTGCCGCCACCTCATTCCTTCCCCTTCGCCGAAGCACAGTGCCAACTCCTGTCCACCTTCTCCATCCCGCAGACTCCAGTGCGCCGCCCGGCTCCGTTTCTCCCCAAGACCGGTCAATACCGCCGACGTCGTCCAAGCCGAGCGTCACAAGCCAGTAAAATCCGTCGCACTTTTTGTCTTCCCACAGAAATTGATGCCATCCTTTTCTTCTTCATCCTTCCGTGACCCCGTTTGTGCCCCTGTTCCCTGGCAACTTTGCCGGAGTTTCGCCAGCCCTGGACCGCGCCGTCGGCTACGCCACCAAGCCAGGCGAACCGCCGCGTCCGACCTCGCCAGCCTGCGCCATCCGCGTCACGGTCTTCGCCCCATCTCCCTGAGGCCCACCACCACCACCATCCCAGGCCGCCCACGTCGCGGTAGATTGCTGCCGTCGAGCTCCACCGTGCCGCCATGGCCGCCACCGTCGCCGGCGCGCTTCAGGCCACGTCAGGTCGATCCTCCACCACGGGAAGTACCACCGTGGTACCATCCTTCTGTTTCGCCGACCAATTTTTCCGGAGCTCCGCCGCATCTCGCCGATGGCGGGGTATTTCTTCTCGCGGCCGCCGCCCCTGTTGCCAAGCCGTTCTGGTCACCTCGAGCGTCTCCTGGAATAATAACCGCCGTCACCTGCTTCTACTCGCCCGGAAACGCGCCCTGCGCGTGCTGCCTCCGCCGTTCTGCCGCTGTAGGCTTCCGTTGCCATGCGCCCTAGGCCTTCCCCTGTTCTGACCGCCACCGCCTAGCACTGCCTCGACGCCCTCCAGCCAAATTGCCACCCTGACCCGCTGAGCTGTCTTGAACCGCCGCCGCCCTTAGGCTCCTGCCCCGCCGTGTCCAGCGGCCGTGCGCCATGCCCAGAGATAGCGAACAGAGAGAGAGAGAGAGAAAGAGAGAAGCAGGCAGAGGTAGAAGTAGAAAGGAAGGAAAGTCACGATCCTTGATCGTATTGAAATCCTATTACTTGCGTATGATCGTATATGGGTATTTCTCTACATCATTTATTTGTTAATGCTATTTGTTACAATGCTACTTTTGAATGAACATGCTCAGTAGATATACACCTTTAATTACATGGTAAAGCCATCCTTGATGATTTGATCTGGCTTCTCCTTCGTAAATACTCTAGGTTTCCACGTTAGTGGAATGTGAAACCCTAGTACATCATTTAGATCAGATATTTTCCGCCGCTCGATGACGTGTCATATCATCTCTTAAAATGGTATGTGGTTACATAAAATGATAAATCATTCACCAAGAATGATGATTTGGAATGTCGGCCGAGGGTGGAAAAATGTGTTGTGTGATTTGGTGGTGGTCGTGTGCACATAACCTGAGTGGTTATATGTAGAGGTATTATGTTGGACTACGCCCAAAACATATAGGGTGTGTTTGGTTGTCACCCACTGATCCGTGTGCCATCTAATTAGAGTGGATTGATGAATTATTTGGTTTCCTGTTTCTATTGGATCAGGTAGATATTTTTGGTTGCCATGAATAGACTCACGAATCTTACTCCACTCAATCTCGAATTGCGTATATCTTGCATCCACTCGGACTCACCCAACCAGAACCAAACACTAAAAACTGCCACCCCATGACAACCAAACACACCCATAAAGATTAGAACCGTGTGCTATGTAAAAACACATAAATTGTCATCCATCCACTTGATTGATTAGTCGAACCTGGTCTGGTCTGGTTATTGTGTTCACTTCACAAATGTTGCAACGAGTAGGTTGGTGCTGGTATGTGACCATACATCAGCCTATGCCACAGTATGGCCCATGTAAACAAGGGACTAGCTCACCTTACGTAGGCCTGGTAAGGACCCGTTTGCTAAGATGGACCCCACTATACTCCTGCATCGCTAGTAAAGCGAAACATTAACATGACCTTGTTATCCTACTCTGTACAAGTCGTGAGTATTCGGTGGATAAAGCTGGACAAGCTTTATAGAGTCCTTAAAACCATTCAAATGTACCGTGATCTTGGTTAATGGATCTATATGAAGGGATGATACCTGAATTCAAGGCAGAAGTAGTTTTACATGTTAATTGATGAATAGTGTGTTAATGATTCAATCCTTAATACACACTCTTTTGAAATTAATAAATGCTTTTACTGCTTTCAATCTATTATTTTTTGTACTATTGTGAAAAGAGGTCCAATGGGTTATATAATCAGTAGGTTCAACCACTTAAACACCCTTGTTGGAAATCATTGCACTGCATTAACAAAATTACCATCGTGGCTTGTTTAGTACAAATATACTTATTTTTGCGTATCTTGGCCAGACCATGAGGTGTACGAGGACGAAGATGCTACTGGCGAAGAGCACTTCGATGCTGATGACTACGCGTTCTAGGTTACACCTACACTCAAGAGTAGCTTGTGGTTTCCCGTGTCTTTTGGATCTTTTGGTTGTGGATAAATAATTTGGATTTTCTAATTTTTAGTTCTCTGAAATTGTCTTATCCATCACTCGCCTATAGTTGCACAGTACTAAGTTTAAATTTGCAGTACTAAGTGATGTGCAATTTTAGCACAGCTTTACCTACTGTAACTTTTAGTTCTATTTGTTTTATTTATTTTATTTGTAGAGTTCACTTAAATTTACTTTTCTCTAGTTTAGAATTTTTTTGTAACGTTTTTTTCGTGTCGTTAGATGAAAATCTAGAGATAGGAACAACTGACTAAAAAACAACAAACTTTCAGGTAACTTACACATAGGTGGTCCCTAAATAATTTAGCGTGGAGGCTGTGAAACTTGTAATATTGACTGACATGCCGAAACTACTATATAAACTAAGTACTGGTAATGTAATCGTAAAAATGTGTTGTTTATCAATCTGTGTGACTGAATCCTGGCCAGTCTGGTTGCTCCAATACAAAGACCAGGAGTACCTTACTCTCGCATACTTTCTGATTTCTTCCCGGTGGCGTTATAAGGATGTAATATGCACACACTATCCATAACTCAAAACTTTCAGATATATGGATCTACTGTTGTCCCTGCAGAAAGACAGATATGACACTAAAATTAACTCACATAAATGTGGGGTCCATCCGGCCATAATTTGTAGCCGAAAAACACTAGAGTAAATTCTGCAGGAGTAGCTTGTTCAATGATAAATTCAACAATGCTGGAACTGAAATGTGCTCATAACGATGTGTGATAGGACAACTTGGACAATTGATTCCATAGAAAGCTATATAACATTATATATAACAATATAACATGCACTTAATTCTTGTTGTAGTTGACAGTATACACTTGAATTTCTGAAGTAGGATGCTTGTGGCCAGCTGCGTCGAAATATTAATGAAAACTGAGTCGTAATTTGAGGAAGATAATCAGATCGTCGATTAACCAGAGAAAATTTAACGATTACTTGGCAAAACGATGAAATAAACCACATCATTCTAATTGGTACTAGGCACCTCAATGAAACGAACAACCGCTCAAGTTGTTCATCAAGCTGAGCAAGACTGCAAGAACATCATTACTAAACTATAAATTTAACTATAAATTTGGCATTGAAAAACTCCCGATGTCTCTCAAATCTATAGTTACACTACTTGACAATCGAGCCGAATCATCAGCCAGCCAGTTTCTTTTTCTTCTAAAGACCTGATAGCTTGTATCCTCACCTTGCACTTGGAATACCACTCTTTTCTCATCTCTTGCACTCGACTGATGATGCTGATTGCTTTGCTGTGATTTATATATAGGCTAGTAGGATTATTGCCTGTGCAATCGTGCATGCTAGGAAGGGCCCACCAGTCAATGACTGCAACTGTTTGACATCTCCAGCATTGTAAGAAGACATAGACCTGGCCAGAACGCGAACATCAGCTTAATCCCTACTAAAATTGAGCTGGTTAGCTAAAACAACTCGGCAGTTTCAGTCCATTTGCCCCTTGCTAACTGAGCGCCCGAGATTGTTACACATCAATACTACTACTACATGGCTTGCACGTGCGCCGGTAGGTAAAAATACATACACATGAACCACAGTAACTTCTGAATACACGTTACACATCAGTACTACTACTACTACATGGCTTGCAGGTGCACCGGTAGGTAAAAATACAAACACATGAACCACAGTAACTTCTGAATACATGTAGCTGGTAACAATGACAAAATGAGTAGTTTATCATAAAGAAACACTGGCAATTGATTTGGTATAGAACATCCTGCTCTTGTCAACTTCCAACAATATATAATTCGCAGCAATTACTAGCAAGAACTATATATTGATTGAAACAAAGATGTTTCAATCGAGTTGCAGATAAGATCCCAGTGGAAAGCTGTTTTCCTGCTTTCCCGTGAAGACTCTTACGCACACCACACTCAAGCAAGGTCGAAACCTCGTATCAGCTGGCACACCCACAGTTTTAGTAGTTGGCGAGTGATGTTCTGAAATTGCTCAATTCCTGGTGTCTCTCATTCCTAATGTACTCGTAACTAAGAAGGAAATGTCTAACTCTGGCATACATAAACTTCTCGATGGCTCGATCTTTCGGTTCCATTTTATATCTGGGGCTGCCTTCAAGGATCGGGGTTATTGGTCCATGCCATTAACCATGCACTGAATACCCATGGCTCAAACTACAGATCAACTGATCAACCATGCCAGTGTGGCTCTCTGCTAGCAGTTCATCTCTACCTAGAAAACATATCTATTTCTGACACAACAATTGATTGTCGGACCTGGATTTCGCAAATCCAAATCCTCTGTGAAAACACTGTGCTATTCTCTGGATCAGTAGATAGTATTCACAGATATATCACTGAATCATTTCATACACGATGAAAACTGAACCAACTATTATATTACAAAACATCAGAGTGACATAGACCGCATCGGGTCAAGTTTTACAATAAGGCCGAACAGGCTAAATACTTATATTACATAAAAGCGGAAGCAATAGGGGTAGAGTACATCTCTCCACAGTCAAGCGACAGAGGAAACCCATGTGCATCCGATATTAACCAAAGACTTGTAATAATACATGCAAGGCTTAACAAGGATGGCACAGGTTCTTTTATTTGCTTAAAACGGTATTTTCAACTACAATATGTAACATCCTCATATTTCTAAGAAGATTCAAAATCAATTTGCCTTTTCATTTGGAAATTCAAAAAAAATCACAAACCCTAACCTCGGTTTGGGCCGACCCGGCCCAGTTCACCTCCGCCCGCCTCGGCCCAGGGCGCCACCCCCACCGCCTCGCCCGTGCGCGCACGCCACCGCCCTCCTCGCCAATCCCCCTCCTCTGCACCTTTGCTCCGCTCGACTGCAGCGCCCGCCCTCTCCCCGCCTTGTCTCCATTGCCGCCCCTTCTCGCCAATCGCCCCCTGCCGCCCCCCTGCCTTGCCCGGTCGCCTCCGAGCGCAGGCAGTCATGGCCGCCTCGGGACCGCGTGAGCGCTCCTCTCATCGCCCTTGCCTCCGCCGGCGATAAGAAGCCACGCCTCCTTCGCTTCCTCCCCCTCCACTCCACCGCCTTCTCCACTCACCTTCGTCTCTAGCGCCGTCGCCTCCTCCTGCGCTCGGGTGCCGTCGCTTCGCCTCCGCCCTTGCCGTCGCCTCTAGCTTTGCCTCCGGCCTCCTTCTCCGGCTCCGGCACCGCCTCTCCCTCTCTCTCCCTCCAGCTCCGGCCGTGCCCCACCCTCTCCCCTCCTCTCGCCGCTTCGCTCTCCCTCCTCCTCTTGTTCTCCGGCGACGGAGAATGCGAGGCGTCGCGCATCGCATTTTTAATGCCGCTGTGGCCGCAAGTGGGCCCGCCCGCGTTGTGTCTCTCGACAGTGTGCCCACGCGGCCTTTGTCTTTGTGGACCCGTGGTCCCGTGGACCGGCATAGTGCAGGTGCCTCAGGTCCACGCAACAGTGCCGTGGACCGTGCACCGGTGCGCATGGACCCGATCCACGAGCACTGTGCTGTGGACCAAGCCTTGGGCGCGCGCCACGTGTCAGCTCGAGAAAATCCAGTTTTTTATTATTTTCTTTTCAATTAAAAATTTCATTGAAAAGCTTTAAAAATTCATATCTTGTTCATTATTACTCCAAAAATTATGAAACTTATTTCTAAAATATTCAAAAATCAAGATCTTGCTAATGTCACTGGTATTGTTCAATTTGGAGTTATTTTATTATGAGTTTGGTATTTATTTACTCTTTCTACTATTGTGCCTTTTTCCGGTACTTTCGTCCTATTACGGTTGGAAGACGCAGGAGACCTCCACTTCGACCAAGCTCAAGAGTACCAAGACCTCACTGCCTTTAACCAAGGCAAGTCAATACTTTGATCATTTTGAGCCTATATTTTATGCAAATTATGTTTATTTAAAATATCAAAGTTGCATGCTTTATTTCTGTAATCAAATGTATGTTAAAGTTTAAGGCAGTTAAACACCCATTTGATGATTAATTATTTATTTTCCATCCTTTGATGAATTGAATCCCTCATTCCATATTACCCTAGTAATTATGTGGTAAATACTAGCATAGGTTGTACTTAAGCGACATGCTAGACTTGCTTAAGTACCGGGACAATAAATGTCTTGTTTATCATCTTTTAATCATAAAAGTGGTTTTGGACAGTCAATGGATGTAAATGATTGGCGTGTTGTGTTAATTGGTTTTCCTCCCTAAAACCCTAAATAACTTGTTAGTACTACATCTGGGCGGATGGAAAGAGTGGTGAGTGCGGATGTAGCACGAGAATGTGTGGAGTGTGCTATGAACTGTCTAGATGGATTAAGGACTTAATATTGTCACGACCTCCTGTGTAAAATATGTACAACCGCAAGTCTGCAAAGTGCAACTTTGCTTAGTAAAATTATTGAACCCCGAATGTCGTCCCACAATTGGTGTTTAGAAGTGTGCAAGCGGCCGGATGTACGCTGGCTTGAAAGGGACACCGGAGAGGGTGAAGTTGCCAGCTGCGCTAGTCGTTGTGGCTGGGGCCAGCTGTGCTTGTTGTTGTTGTGAACATCCCGCACTACTTATGGAATTGGCCATAGGGGTGAGATGACGGAAGGGGCAAGGTAGTTTGAAAAGTTACTGTGGCGATCGCTCAACTACATGACTAAGGAATCATGTGGGATAACGAGTATGATTATCTCTTGTGGGTACAGTGTACAATCTCTGCAGAGTCTAAACTGTTTAAAAAGCTGCGCCTGCGGTCATAGGTGAACATGGGATCTTAACTGGAGTTAGTTCTATTTCAAAAACCTTTGTGTGTGGTTTACAGCCATGACGACTCACCTAGCCTGAGGTTGGATTTTTCCTGAGCCGTCGAGCTCAGTGGTGTGAAGGAGCGGAGGTAGCTCCAACAAAATGATGCATGTGTAGAGTTCCGATGGAGGGAACCTCTACTTTTATTTAAATATTTTGCACTTATTCTCTTTAATAAAATGCTAAGTCATAGGAATTTGAATTATTGATATTTGAAAATGTTACTTTAGAAAATAAAAGAACCCGAGCCATCCTTGTTAAGCCTTGCATGTATACTATTGCATACTGTGTGTTGGCTCGCGAGCACGGTGGTTGTGCTCACTCTCGCTCTCCCCCCAAACCGTCCCCAGATGATATGGATTAAAGATACTACGCGTACTATGAGGATCCCAAAGTCGATGGCCAAGAGAACCCTGAAGAATAGTCTAGATTCTATAGTCTAAGGTCTTGCCCTAGTCTAGTGGACTCGTCGGT
The DNA here is from genome assembly GCA_036346395.1 of Hsuehochloa calcarea. Lineage (NCBI taxonomy): Eukaryota > Viridiplantae > Streptophyta > Magnoliopsida > Poales > Poaceae > Hsuehochloa > Hsuehochloa calcarea. The sequence goes on from CM070600.1 coordinate 22,377,371, forward strand.
ACTTCCTCGCAACCGATATTACCCAGTTCCTTGGATAATATCAGTCGTACGTAGGTCACCTCAGTCGCTTGCCTGTGGAGAGATGAGCCCTATCCCCTCTTTTCTTCTGCTGTAGCTACGTACTTTTATGTGATATAATCAATTTGGCCTGGTGGCCCTTATGTAAAACTCGACCCGACGTGGTCTATGTCACTCTGATGTCTGTTTGTATTTGAATGACTTAACTCACGCCATATATGAAATGATTCAGCAATGAGCTTGTGAGTGCTACCTAATGATCCAGGGAGTAGCACAGTAATTTCATAGAGCATTTAGGATTAGAAAATCCGGTCCGACGCAATATTTAGAAAATCATAAGAATTAGCAGTTTGACCAAATCTCATTTTTAAAAGAGATATCGTGCAATATTAATAACAGCGAAGGTTACCTCCACCTTATGCTTATTTTGGTTGTGATAACATCCACCATTACCAGTACCACTGAGTAAGACGATCCAGGAAAAACCAAAACAGGGTTACATCAGCCCGACCAGCATTTTATCCCATCCACAAGATTTTATAAATATAACTAACTCAAGTTAAGTTCCTATGTCCGCCGTTGACCGTAGGCACGACTGTTTAAATAGTTTAGACTCTGCAGATGTTCTACACTATACCCACAAGGACAATCATACTCATTGCCCCCACATGATTCCTTAGTCATATAGTTGAGCGATTGTCATAGTAACCATTTAAAATATCTCACCCATTCCATCATCTCACCCATATGGGACACGCCCATAAGTTGTGCGGGATGTTCACCTCTGCAACTATCGTAGCTGGATTACCTACAACATCTAGTGCGACTGACAACTTCACCTTGCATTAGTGTCCCATTCAAGTCGGACCGTGTCCAGTGTTTGCACGATCCCGCTACACCTCCAAAGAGATGAAACTCAGAGTTTGACAAATTTACCAAGCCAGGTTGTACTTTATAGACTTGTGGTTGTACTTGTTTTTACACGGGAGGTCATGACAAGATTAAGTCCTTAATTCACACAGGCGATTTATACCACAAACCACATATTCTCGTGCTATGTCCGCACCCACCACCATACCATCCACCCAGATGAGTTAACAACAATTATTAGGGTTTTTGGGAAGCAAAAAAATACATTACCACAACATTCTAGTCATTTACCCGCAATGACTGCCCAAAACCAATTTCATGATTAAAAGATGATGATTGGAGCATTTAATGCCCAGTACTTAAGCAAGGCTAGCATGTTGCTTAAGGATAACCTATAACTAGTAATTACCACATAGTTATTAGGGTGACATGGAATAATGGATTCAATTGTCAAAGGATGGTATAATAATTAATTAATCATCAAATATATATTTAAATACCTTAAGCTTTAACATACATTTGCTTAAAGAATTAAAGAATGCACTTTGGTAATTTAAAGGAATATAATTTGCGTAAAATATAGGTTCAAAAATAATCAAAGTATTGACTCACCTAGAGTGAAGGTGAGAAGTCTTTAAAGTCTTGCGCTTGATCAAACTGGAGATCTTCCGCGTCTTCAAACTCTATTCGGACGAACATACTGGAAAGAATAAATAGGCAAAGAGAACAAATAAATACATAAGAAATAGGAAATGAACTCCAATTTAAATAAGACCAGTGCCCTTAGCAAGGTCTTGAAGTTAGACAAATTTAGAAACAAAAATCACTAGAATCGGAGTTATATCAGAGGAGAACGAAGCTTCTGAAGTTCTAGCTTCAAGTGCTGCCGGTTCCGAGTACTGTTCATTTCGAGTAGTATTGCCTTCAAGTACTATTTGTTTTGAGTACTGATCGTTTCGAGTATCGCTGGCTTGAGGTACTGTTCGTGTCGAGTACTGTGGCTTCGAGTACTGTTTGTGTTGAGTACCGCTGGCTTAGAGTTGACGCGGTCGTAGAGAGGTTCGGCTACAAGACGTAGTCGAAAGGAGTTTCAACTACAAGGCGTAGTCAAAAGGAGCTAGATGTAGTCGAAAGTATTTTGACTACAGGTGGTCGTAAAGGGTATCGGCTATATGTGGTCGAAAAGGGTATCGACTACATATGGTCATAAAGGGTATTGGCTATAGGTGGTCGAAAAGGGTATCGACTACATATGGTCGTAAAGGGTATCGGCTACATGTGGTAGAAAAGGCTATTGACTACAAAGTATGGTCTGAAGGAGGTTCGACAATGCGGTGAGGTCGGAGGGAGTTCGACAACGCAATTTGGTCTGAAGGAGGTTCGACAACGCGGCGAGGTCGGAGGGAGTTCGACAACGCAGTGTGGTCTAAAGGAGGTTCGACAATACGGCGTGGTCAGAGGGAGTTCGACACGTTGTGTAGTCTAAAGGAGGTTCGACAACGCGGTGTGGTCGGAGAGATTTCAACAATATAGTGTGGTCTTAAGGAGGTTCGACAATGCGTCATAGTCGGATGGAGTTCGATAACACAGTGTGGTCGGAGTCATAGCCGTAGTCGTAGACATGGTCCTAGACATAGTCGTAGACATGGCTGAGAAGGAGTTGCGACCGCTCGGCATGGTCGGAGAGAGGTTCAACAACACGGCGTGGTTGGAATGACAAGAAGAACAACTGGGCACGGGGAAAAGAGGCTTACCAAGACCGAGAGGGAGGTCAAAGGTGGTTAAAGGAGGTCGAACGACGACGGGGGAGCTCGCAGTCGGCGGCGAAGGGGTCGGCCGGGATTGAAGGAGAAGAGGAAATGCGGTGTTTCCTGCAACATAAAATTGAAATCGAGTGAGGGGGCTGCTTTGGATCTTTGAGGCACGAATCTACGCGGGCAGAAGAGAGCTACACAAGTGCGACGAGAACCGGAAGGAGGCGCGCGGTGGCTGCTCGAACTCGGAGCTCGGGTCTTCAGGCAATCTCAGCAACACGAGTGAGAGTGGGGGAGCTCGAAGAAGAAAGAGACTGCTTGGGCTATTCTCTTGAGGTACTTACCAGCACGAAGGGGAAACGAGGGGAGGAATGAGATGGGTTTAGGGCTTCTTATAGCCTAAGGGGAGGGAAGGAGGAATCGTCGGAGACTTAGAGGCGCACGGGTTCCCGAGGTGGTCGTGGCATGGTCGCCCTGGTCGGAGAGGATGGGGCAGGCACGCACAGCAGGGAAGCGACGGGAGCGGCGACTTGGGCAGTCGACGCAGGTGGCGGGGCCGACATGAGTAGACGCTGGCGATGAGACGGGGCGATAGAGGCGCCGGAGTCAAGGGCAGGTGGAGGGGAGCAAGAGGTGGTAGAGGGCCAGAAGGCGTAGGCACACGTCCGTGGCACTGACGCGGCGACGAGACACGTGACGGGACTGGTCGATGGAACGGGTCAGCAGAAGATGAGGGGAGGGCGTTGACCGGTCGCGGTGACGGGACGGGAGAGAAGACGAGTAGGGGGAGGGAAGCTGGGCCGAAGGGAAAAAGGAGGCTGGGCTGGGGGGGAGGCTAAGAGGAGGTGGCCTACGACCAGAAGGAGGGGAAACGGCCTGCCCGGGAGTGGGGGGGATGGCCTGCACCCAAAAGAGAGGTTTTGAAATTGAGGTAGAAGCTACAAATTTTAAAAATACAACTTAAATTGAAATAAATTTTTGAAACCAACTAACAAAAGCAAATACTATTAATAAACCAAAAAACAGAATGTTACATTGATGCACCAAACCTGTATGTTCTTTACTTCTCTTGAACTGAAATGAACTCATGGTGAAGCAAGTGTAGTCTGGAGACTGCAAATAGCTTGTAATCAATACTGGACATTGCCCACTTAAGTAAGTTTGTAATTGTATGAAGTAATTCATATTCGGGTTAGAGGTTAATGCCGACAGGAATGTATGAAGACACTAACACACGTTCGATCGGTCCATGACAAATGAGAAAATCATCATCAAAATCAAGATCGATGTAGCACAGTCATAAGTACTGTAGTTTGTCAGACATCTATATATCTCGAAAACTGCTACTACTCCTAAGGCATATCAAAGATAACTTAATGGGCAACAACATATAAAAAAATATTTCGATAATTTCAACTACAGAGTAACAATGATTTGCCCAGATGGCTAACACCTCTACCAGCGGCCAGCTAGAACCGCGGTGGAGCTAAATGCATGTCTCATACGGTAAAAATGTTTCTATCGGAGCCCTCGGTAAATTTTCAAACTGATTTTGGAAAAAAAATTTGCATGAATTTTGTCAAATATAGAAGAAATTTGTGCTGGAATTTATTTAAAAATCTAGGGGACTACTAGAAGCTCACCAAGGTCTTTGATGACGTCGGGGGATGACCGGAGAAGCCTGTCGACGAAGTACAGCGGTGAAGCAGAGGAGGCTCTCGGTGCTAGCACTCTACGACGATTGAGGGGCTACAAGAGGGTGCGCATTAGCTCGAGTGTATACCGGGGATGGAGAAGAAAGAAGGAATTGGTTGGAGACTCACCAGGCTTCGAGGAATGTTGAAAATGGCAGTGATGGGCGAGGATGAAAAAGAAGAAGGTGAAGCTCGGATTCACAGCGAGTTGGCTTGCATTAAGTGAAGAGACTAAATGATTAAGGGATGGAACACATGATGGCACGACCAGAAGGGCCCCAAACCTTCTAGAATGGTGAGGGTGCGACAACTTGGATCCGATGCATGCGTTGTAGTTGGGGAAGATGTGTTGGTGATATGCTCTAGAGGTAATCATGGAGATGATTGTATCACGTCTATGTTTGTGTGTTATTGAATAAGTGTTATTCTATTTCTTGAATGAATCATCAGTTATAAATATTAACGAGTATGTAACTTGTTGGTGAAGCTCTTTAAACTGATGATGATGTCGTTCTAAATGTATCTCTAGTCGAATATCACTGGTCGAAACATTAGTGACTCTATCGACCAGCACATGTATTAATTGATGACTATGTTTCATCGGTCATGGATATAGGGATATCAAATCAATAATATGAACACATGTTAGAGAACATAGTGTTGGATTGACCCACCTTGAGACACTATTGAAATTATTATGATTTCATGTATCATCAGTTGGTCTCAAGCAATAATGATGTATAATCCTTAGACCTGGGATCAACATGGTTTCCTACATACGTAAGAGTACACACTGGGGTTGCCAAATCTTGTAACTGGGTAGTTGTAAAGGTAGTTTTTGAGTATGCTATAAAACATGCAGATGAATGTGACTGGTCGGATATGGGATTTCCCCTCTTAACATAAAAGGAGAGATGTCTCTGGGCCCCTCGATTTGGTCGGATAAAGAAAGTGTATGGTCATACCACTGGTGGTCGAAGAGTTCGACCACATGAAGTTATCCGACACTCGATCGAGAAAGTATTGAACAGTCCATGGATGACACAACTTATCACCTAGAGTTCAACCAGATATCGTGAGGCAAAGGGAGAAAACACGAGCAGGTCTTTCAATTCGATCAGATATGGACTAGTCGTATGGAGATACGAGCAGGTCGTAGGCTGGTCGAACATGATCACTAAGTGGTCGAAACCTGGTTGTAAGGAGTTACAAACAGGTCAAGACCAAATATGATCTAGTCGTATAGAGATACGAACTGGTCGTAGGCTGATCGAAACCTGGTCGTAAGGAGTTACGAGCTGGTCATGACAAAAATTGAGCTGGAAGTATAGAGATACGAGCTAGTCGTTAGTGAGAAGGACCTGGTCGTATATCATATTGCATTAAGGTTCATCCGATATAATTTGTGTGTATTCAAAAATCGTTATGTCCTGCTAGGTAGCACTACCAACTCGTGGTCCGAAAAGGTTTCCGAGTCACAACCGAATTTCGCATGAACCTACAGGATCACATACTTAATGAGTTGGAACAAACCAGCACGGATACGATTCGCCAAACGTGTTCGGATAGAATCCTGAAGGGTTACGGGCAAGGCTACGATAGCACAAACAAAAAATTACCGCGCAACCAAGGAACCTCCGCTAGTAATAGATCACGAGATTACTGATAGACGCGCCGACTCGTAGCGAAAGTAGAGTCGTTGTAGCGAGTTGATGCTATCGTAGTCGTACTCACGACGTGTCTCCTCCTCCGAGTGGTCGTACTCGCCGCGTGTCTGCTCCTCCGAGTGGTCGTACTCACCGCGCGACTTCTCCTTCGACACCGGTGATCGTCACGAGTTGCAGATCGTCCTAGTGCTGATGTTTCACAACAACACCTCCGAGGTATCCACACGTACGGGGCAGGATCACCACGCGCTGGACTGCTAGCACCGGCGGCGTGGTTGAGAAGGCGTGGCTATTAGGGTTTCGGAGTTTTTCCAAATATCATACTCTACCCTCATCCCATGCCACCGCCCCTCTTTATGTAGGCATCCATGATGGGTCTCGACCTTGAGGCCCATTAGGAACTTGTGGCCTATATAAATTCGGATCAACATCCATCAAATCCTAGCTCTTTAAGTGTGCGACCCTACAGATTCATGTGTAATCGGTTATGACTCGGAAACTCTTTTCCAACCACCAGTCGTTAGCGGTACCTAGTAGCACAAAACGATTCTCAAATACACATAGAATATATCGGACGGACCTTAATGTAATATGATCTATGACCAGGTCCTCATCACTTACGACCAGTTCCTACCTCTATACGACCAGGTTGTATTTGGTCACGACTAGTTCGTAACTCCTTACGACCAGGTTCTTACCATTATGTGGTTATGTTCGACCAATCTACGACCAGCTCGTATCTCCATACGATTAGTCCGTAACTAATCGAATTAAGCGACCTGCTCATGTATTCTCCCTTTGTCTCACGATGTCTGGTTGAACTCCAGGTGAGATGTTGTGTCATCCATGGACTATTCAATACTTTTTCGATTGAGTGTCGGATAACTTCATGTGGTCGACACTTCGACCACTAGTGGTATGGACATGCACTTTCTTTATCCGATCAACACGAGGGGCCCAGAGACATCTCTCCTGTTATGTTAGGAGGTGTAAATCTCATCACGACCACCACATCCCTCTGCATATTTCATAGCATACCCGAAAGCTACATTTATAACTACCCAGTTACGAGTAGCGTTTGGCAACCCTAAGAGTGCTATTACACATGTAGCTAACCATGTTGATCTCATGTATAAGGATTATACATTATTATCACTAGAGACCAACTAATGACACATAGATTCATAACAATCTCAATAGTGTCTCAATGATGGGTCTATCCAGCCCCATGATCTCTATCATGTGCTCACATTATTGATTCGATATCCCTATATTCATGACTGGTGAAACATGGTCATCAATCAATACATGTGCTAGTCATAGAATCATTGGTGTTCCGACCAGTGACCTCTGACTAGGGATACATTTAGAATGATATCATATAAGTTAAAGAGTTCCACCAATAAGTCACATACTTATTGATCTATAACAAATGATTCATTCAAGAAACACGATAACATATTTTTAAAATCATGAACATAATGAAATATCATCATCTCTATGATTGCCTCTAGGGCATATTTCCAACAGTTTTCCACTTGCACTAGAGTCAGTCATTTAAATATCTAATACCGATAGCTCTTGTGTGCACCTCATGCTTTGGCTGTGTGAGAGGCTTAGTCAACGGATCAGCAACATTTAAATCCGTATGAACTTTGCGTATCTTGACATCTCCTTTATCCACCAACTCGCAAATAAGATGATAACGCCTGAGTATATGCTTGGACTTCTGATGGGATCTAGGCTCCTTAGGCTGCGCAATGGCTCCATTATTGTTACAATAGAGATCCATTGGGCATGAGGCACGAAGAACCACACCCAACTCAGCAATGAAATTCCTTATCCAAACACCTTTCGTAGTTTCAGAAGCTGCAATGTACTCGGCCTCCGTCGTAGAATCAGCAACCGTCTCTTGCTTGGAACTTTTTCAGCTCACTGGTCCTCCATTCAAAATGAATACAAAACCAGATCGCGAACGATAATTATCTTTGTCGGTTTGAAAGCTTGCCTCGGTGTAACCATTTACAACGAGCTCTTCATCACCGTCATAAACTAGGAACACATTCTTAGTCCTTCTCAAGTACTTAAGAATATTTTTCACAGCTGTCCAGTGACCTTCACCTGGATCAGCTTGGTATCTATTCTAATACTTAGAGCATACGATACATCTGGTCGAGTACATATCATGGCATACATGATAGATCCAATAGCCGAAGCATATGTGTGGATATCGTGAGGATATGTGCACGATCTCAGGATGATGAGTCAATTGGCAATGGCTTTGTTGGTTTGCAAAATCTTACGTTTTCGGGGTTTGCTTCAGGCTGTCAGACCACAGGCGGTCTGACCGGTTGTGTGGGGCGGTCAGACCGCCCGTGGAGAGGTCGGACCGGCCGTGGGTGCCGGTCGGACCGGCCTGACCTAAAAGTGGCTTTTGGAGCTAAGCCAAAAATAGGTTGTGTAGGCAGGTGAGGGGAGTCTCCTGGATGTGGTCGCATCATTTTTGGAGCTCCCAGTCAAAAGTTCTATTGAGTTGAAAATTCCAGAAGGTTTCGGATTTTCAAGCTAAAATTTTGTCTAAGTCTTTTCGGGCGGTCCGACCGCCGTTGTGGGATCGGTCCGACCGGCCTGAAATCGGTCGGACCGGCTTTGTGGGGCGGTCAGACCGCCGTTGACTTGGAGGTGAGCCAAGTTTGCATTGATGTGTTTTGATTGTGGTGTATGTTTGGTTATCAATGCTTTATTGATGTATATTGCATTGTGGAGCTGACGTGGGTCAAGTTGTGAAGAACTTGTTCTCGGAAACGGTTTGTTTGTCTATTGCTGTGCAGGTGGCTTGCAGGTCAACGACGTCAACGGAGAGTGGATCGGGACTACGCTTGGAGAGCTGAGGTCCAGAACGATCACGGATACCGGGTGAGGTCGTGTGACACAAGCATGGTGCAGAATGGGCAAGATGGATCGAACGGGTAGTTCGATGCATACCGGTTGGATCGGTGGTGCGGATATCGCGCGAGTCTCGGAAGGTTCCGATGGGATTCGGACAAGAGAGGCTTGGCGACGTGATGAGAACCGCTGATCAACCTACACGTGGTGAAGCAGGCGATTGCTTCAATAGTTATGTGTGTGGGTCCCATGTGTAAGTGGTCCCAAAAGTGAAACCCTAGCCCTCTACTATAAATAGAAGGGGGGAGATGTAAAACCCCCTTGAGACATTCATTTGGAAGTTCCTTAGCCTTTTCTAGGGTTAGGGTTTGGAGAGGAAGAGAGGGAGAGATTGTGGTTGCTCCTTGGTGAGCTCTTGTCCTCCTTGAGGGAGTGGCTTTGTAAGCATCTTGTGAGATCAATCAATCTTGTGATGCTTGCTTGAGAGTTCATTTGTCTCTCTTTTGTGTTCTTCTCTCATTTGGATGAATTTGGTGCTTCCTTGATTCAAGTGGTTAAACTTGGTCTCTTGACCCATTGTGTCTTGCTTTGATGTGTGGGAATACTCCTAGAATCATCTAGATCATCAACCCCCACAAGCAAGTCTTGAATCAAAGTTTTTCATATTTCTAGGGTTTGTGCACTTCTTTGTTAAATCCACGAGAGATCGATTACGCAAAGTGGATCCAAGGATCGTCGCTAGAAATAGGTCTCTAATATCATTAGGGAGGTGTGCTCGAAATTTGGTCAAGTTTCATTGGTTGAATCAAAAGTTGGATCAAATTTCGTTTTGGATTTGGGCTTGATTTTTCATCTTCGGATCGAACCGGTCGACCGATTTTATAACGCCGTCCGACCGCCTTGCGTTCGCCCGCTCGTCTTCTTGGTCGAACCGATTTCCACCGGCCGACCGCCATTAATAGCCGGTCCGACCGATCGCTGACCGCCGTCAGACCGCCCTTGGCAGCCGGTCAGACCGCCTGTGCCCAGATCTGCCCTTTGAGATTAAATCTCCACTTTTGTGTCGTGTGGTTGTCGGGGTTATCGAATTCAGCACAAGGCTTCCACTGTGCGCTTACTGATCTTCTTAGCTTTCATAGCTAAAGGAGTAAAGTTCGTGTTGAATTTGATTTAGACGAGAAAGTTGAGAAAGCGCCTATTCACCCCCCTAGTCGCCTTTACGGTCCTACAATATGGAATACCATTCAAACGGTCTCGCTCATCAGTTGTCGAAGGACACTAACTCTTGCTAAGACTTGTGCCATGTGACATAGGCAAGAACCATTTCTTGACATTTTGCATGTTGAACCGAATCAACACCTTGTCAATATAAGTACTTTGGCTTAATCCAATTAGCCTTCTTTATCTATCTCTATATATCTTTATCCCTAATATATATATTGCCTCTCCTAGATCTTTCATAGAAAAACTATTTTCCAATGATGCCTTAACGGATTCCAGCATAGGAATGTCATTCCCAATCAATAAAATGGCATCCACATATAAGATTAGGATTACAAGTGCGCTCCCACTAACCTTCATGTAAACACAAAGTTCTTCTTTGTTTTTGACGAAACCAAACCTTTTGATTTCCTCATCAAAACGTAAATTCCAACTCCAAGATGCTTGCTTCAGCCCATAAATGGATTTTAGAAGTTTGCACACTTTACTAGCATTATTTGGATCGACAAAACCTTCAGGTTGTATCATGTACACATCCTCACTTAAGTTTTCATTAAGGAAAACTGTTTTGACATCCATCTGCCATATCTCATAGTCGAAATATGTAGCAATAGCTAGAATGATCTGTACAGATTTAAGCATCGCTACTGGTGAGAAAGTCTCATCGTAGTCAACTACCTCTCAAGGAAAGCGATTAGTTGCTGAAGGATACGATCGACTACGTTGGAGGGGAGACACACGATAAGAGTTGACGTGAGTTGCTCCAAACCCTAGCTGCCATCTTCTTGAGAGAGCCTTCCTGTGGGACTTAGTACTAGCACACCATCATACGACGTTCCTACCCTGAACGTGCTCTCTGCGGTTGCTGTTGCGCTCAAGGATATCCATGATTTTGCAAGACGATCGGCGACGATCAGCGACGAGGACGCTAGACGATCGATCGACTACGTTGGACGATCGAATACGAGGACGATCGACTACGACGGCGACCGACTACGCCAGAAGATCGACTATGACCAATTCATCGATGCGCTCTTTGTTAGACCAGGCTGCTCCAACTCTTTTTCCGCTGCGCCGCACTTCTGGTGGTAACGATCTGTGATTGCTTGCTTGCATGGCATCCTGGTTTACGTAGTAGAATTTTTGAATTGTCAGATAGCGTAGCCTACCCTTATCCCTTCAAAATGATGGTGCATCGGCGCTACATGGCTCCAGGGGTTGTATCAAGCTAAGTAATGGCATGAGTGATGCATGAGACGCATGGTGACACAGCTGTCGTGGGCAAGGAAGCTCACCAGAGGCGGCGGAGATGTGAGGCTTACTCACCGGGCCTACAACGACGCACTCATTCTAGGCGATTCAGATATGGTGATGCGCTCAGAGGGGCAAGCTAGAGAGATGGTGATGCGCTCAGAGGCTTAAGTAGTGGCGAGTAGTGCGTGAGATGAGTGGCAAGAAAATGCGTCCGCAGCGAGAAACTCACGGGTTTGCTCTGGTCTCTCTATCTGCGTGGGAAAGGGGAGCATCAATGTGTCTCTAGCATGGACGAGGAGCAAGCGGAGGCGACAGGGGCAGTTGAGGCTCGAAACCGGTGGGAGCGGCGTCACAATCCACTAGTAGAGCAGGCAAGTGCGCTCTGGCACGCGAAGGCAAGGGCGAGGTGGATGGAGGGCTCCGACAGGTGGGGCCACAGCATCAGCGAGAGAGAGAAGCAGGGCGCTGGCGTGGGTTGTAGTGGGCACGAAGGAATTGGGCCGGGTGAATTCTGCCTATTTGCTCGGCGGGAATTTAAATCAAGTTTTGAATTTTCAAACTAGCTGAAAGATTTCTAAATTTTTAAACTTAACAAAATGGTCCCTAAAATTATGAAAACAAATTTATTATTTTTCGATCACTTGTTCCCACCTTTAGATTTTTATCTAACGACACAAAAAAACTCTAAACTAGAAAAAAAATAAATCTATGTGAACTCTACAAATACAAAAATAAATAGATCTAAAAGTTATAGTAGAGCTGTGTTAAAATTGCATATTACTTAGTACTGTAATTTTAGGTTTAACACTGTACAACTATAGGCATCCGATAAGAAAATTTTAACTAATTAAAAATTAGCAAATTTGTAAATCCAGTAGCATGTAACACCAGGTTGAACTAAGGCTACCGCTAGCCGCCAGCTCCCCTGCTTGCGCGCGCCTGCAGACAATTCCTCTGATATCTTTCTTGATGCTCTCGGCTGACATCTTCTGCCTTTGGATGCAGTATTCTTGGACCGGCCATTCCATTGAGGCAATAACCATGCACTAAACGCCCATCACTCAACTCCAAATCAAGCATAACTCCACGGGTGTCATCTGCCAGTCATGTTTGATTCAGATAAATAACACGGGCTAGAGAGCTGGTACTTCAGAGTTTATGAGTATATGTGAAGTAAGAAAAGAATGCCATGCTCAGTTTTTTTTTTACAAGGATTTTCTAGTATCAAAGAAATAAGCTGACAGAAACATTAGCAATCATAAAGAAAATGGCATGAATTACCCTGATGACCCTTATTTATAGCCTTTGTATGGAATCCTATCTCATTCTATAATTAGAGATAGATTCTAAATAGGTCTCTACACAGATTTAAAAATCCTAGTCCATATTTCTTTAATAGATACTCAGACTCTTAATAATATTATTTGATCACTTTGTATATTTAACCCAACTACAATATACAGCTAATATTTATTTAAACTCATGTAAGTCCACATAACGAAAATTAATCCAACAACAATGGCAAAATGAACCGTTGCTCAGAAATAAACACTGATAATTTCTTGCTGTACAACAGACCGGTCTTCCTAATGCTGGGGCTGATATGCACAACAAGTTCGTGGTGGCAATTTACTAGCAATAAGTTTATGTTCCTTGAAATAAAGATTGCTCTAGTGTTGGGGATGATCCTAGACTGTCACTTTATTCTTGATGAGGCCTACAGGCACACCATACTTCATTTTCCAGGTAAACTCACTCGTCCGGTGGTTATTCGAAGTTGCCAGATTCTCGCCGTCTTCCAAGCCTATACTATACTCCAAACTACCGAGCTACCTTAGCAGAGCAACCTGGAGACCGCGTGAGCCTCCATGAGGGTCATTTCTTCATTCCTCCATGAAGTCGTGCGGCCATCTACTCCTCGCCAGCATGCAGCCCTCCAATACCCCGCCGAAGTCGAATGAAAGCCTCCGTCACAGCTCACAGAGGGACTCCCAGACAAATTCCTGGTGCCTCCCGAGCCTACATGTTCTACGCTTAACATGGATGTCATGGTCGTGGTTATTTCGGCTGCTACATGGTGGCCATGACGTTTGCCAATTGCAAGCATGCTAGTTGGTAGCCTCGGTTGTTTGCATTAAGAATACTGCTCTCCTACAAACGCTCGAGTAGGAAAAGCCAATCCGCCCGGGTGGGCGCCTCTGCTGATGAGATTTTATAAGGCTGTAGAGTTCATCGGCCGTGCAATCATGCAGCGAAGGTCCATGAGTCCGTGTCTTTTCTTTCTTTTTTTCTTTTTTACTCCACGGCTGTTTTGCGGCACCGCGTCTGTACCTCCAAAACTGAACAAAAATACGTCTCCACCGGCCAATGGTTTCGGCCGCCCTCGCCCGTATGCCGCGTACCATATCTCCACAAAAACTGTCAGCGAACTTTTACTCTGTATATAATGTAGTGTCCTGTGTTTAAAGCCAGTTGTTTTGTTCAGTTTGTTGAATTTGTACTTCTTTGCAACAGTTTTTGCTCTATAAAATTTGCATTGTTCTGACTAGAAGTGCTGATTGCATCTTTTACTCTTGTCTTTTTGTAACACCCCGTTTTCAAACTCGAGTTTGTGTTTCAAATGTGTTGACATTTTCAAAATTTCAAATTCTATTTGCATCTCCTCTTTTCGGTTTTGGGGGCCTTCACCCAATCCATCTGACCCTCTTTTCCCCCTCAGGCTCGGCCATTTCTAGCCCAAATAAGCCACCCCCTTCTCCCAGTGCGGCCTCAAGCTCCGCCCCGCCTGCTTCTCTCTGGGTTCGGCCCGACCTCCTCTTTCCCCCAGCCTTGGCTCGGCCCAGCCTCTCCCCCGAGCCATTCTCTCCCTCTCTCTCCCAGCGCCGCCCCCGTTTCTCTCCCCGTGCGGCGTCAACGCCAACTCCTGTCGCCATCAATTCCGCCCACACCGTCACCCTCCTCTGTCATCACTTCCCGACGGCCATCCCACGCCCATGCCGCTCCAATCTGCTCCAAAGAGTAACACCGGCCATACCGAGCTCCTCGGAACTCGGCGTCGCCGGGATTCTCTCCCTGCGGACCCCGCCCTTTTTCGGTCGCCTACAAGAACCCCAAGCCCCCTTCTACCTCCCCGCTTCCCTCCCTTGCTCCCAGGTAAGCACCATTGCTTTTGCCGAGTCTTCCCCCTTTCAGCCGAGCCGCTCCACCACCGGTTCCCCTCCTCCGGCGAGCTCCCGGCGCCGCCACCCCCGTCACCGTGCGCCACCACCTCCCAGGAGCACACCCCTCCAAGCCCGGCCGGGACCCCGTAGCTCGGATCGGCTTCATCTTCCCGCTCCGGCCGCCTCTCTCCAGCCGATCTCCCGCAAGACCGGCCAGCTCCGCCGCCATTGTTGGCTGTGGAGCCGAGGAGGACCTCGCCGACCCGTGCCTCCCGATCTCGTCAAGTCACCCCACCTCCTTCCCCACCTCCGGCCGAGCTCGCCGCCGCCTCCTCTGCCAGCGCCACGCCTCGGCCGAACTCCGCGCTGTCGCCACCACCACCGGACCGCCACCGAGGGGAACCCATTTTGGTAACCCGGCGCGCCGCCCTCCTCCGCCGGCGACAAGCCGCGCGCTCCGCTTCTCCCCACACGCGTTGTTTGACGGGCCGCCAACAGAGCCGATTTTGTCAAACGATTACTGTGCCGTTTAATCGTTAATCTCGGTTTAATTAGCCCTAAGTGTCAACTTGTATCACTGACGTGTGGGCCCGGCCGAACAGTAATGGCAAGGGTTAACACTGGTTTTTGTTTTCTTTCACCGACATGTGGGCCCGAGTGCTATTCCGTGAACCAGTGAACCGTGGACTCGGCGCACGCTGTTGGCCTTCTACCACGTGAATAAAGGCGCGCGGCACCGGAGCCCCTGTGTACGCCCGACACGTGTCGCCTCCAGATTAAACCAGCAATTTCTGTTTTTCTTTTCTATTGTAAAACCTGTTGCAAACTTCAAAAATCCATAACTCTCTCATTATAACTCCAAAAATTATGAATCTTTTTCCTAAAATTTTCTAAAATCAAGATCTTGCTAATGGCACTGGTCTTGTTTAATTTGGAGTTCATTTGCTTGGTGTTATGTATTTATTTGCTCTCTTTTCTTTTTGTGTCTTTCCTAGACATCGCTCGAGTAGGGTTCAAGAAGCGGAAGACCCCCACCTCGGACCAAAGACAAGAAGACCTAGACCCTCTACCTATATCCAAGGCGAGTCAACACTTTGATCATATTGATCCCACATTTTATGCAAAATTATATTCTGTTAAAGTATCAAATTGCATGCTTTAATTTTTATGCAAATGTATGTCAAATTCTCTAAGGTAGTTACAATGCCTATTTGTTGAATATTAAATTAATATGCCATTCCCTTGAAAGTTGAACTCCCAGTATCCATGTCACCCTAGTAAATATCTGGTAACATACTAGTTATAGGTCGTACTTAAATGCCACGCTAGACTTGTTTAAGTACCGGGTATTATCTACCCCAACTCACCATCCTCTTTATCATAAAATTGTTTTGGGCACCATTGGGAGAATGACCGAGTTGGTTGGATAATTTATTTTATACCTCTCCAAAACTCTAAAATCTGCTAATACCCATCCGGGCGGATGGAGATAATGGTGGTGCCGCTCGTGCAGAACGTTAGGTATGTGGTAAGAACCGCCTGATAACCTTAAGGACTTAATCTGTGATGACCTCTTATTGTAAAACAAGATGCGACCACAAGTCTATAATGGTGTCGACTGCTAACTAATTGGTGTTCACCGTGCGAGCCGCACCATCGAGGGGCTCCCAATACCGTGAGCCCAAGAGGCTACGTGTTGGGGAATGTAACTTACGGGACCCTAGGCGTAAGTTGCATGGCGCAAGAGGGGTCTCAGGCGTAGCGGTTGTCGGTCCCACGGATCCACACCCCGCTCAGTGAAACCTTAGCGGTGCAAAGAATATCGAGGATGCCTTGGAAAGGCCTTGTGGTAATCTCCCTTGATTCACATGTCTACTAAAGCGTGTGTACATATCGTCGATTATCTCTTGTGGGTAAAGATGTACAATCTCTGCAGAGAATAGAAATCGCTCAATACCGTGCCTACTGGCCAAGGGCGGGCAAAAGAACTTGCAAGATATAGTTCTATTTCAAAACTTTTGTGGGTGGGATGAAAAATGTGCGGGCTCACCTAGCCCTTGATTGGTTTTTCCCGGTATTATTGCCCTGATGGTAATAGGTGGGTCGACCACCAAAGAAAGAGAAGCATGAGACGAGTAGTTTCCATGGAGGAACCTCTGCACGTTATCAATTATTGCACAATTAATCTCTTTAAAATGCAAATTTGGTCCAAATGCTAAGTGACAGGATTTTCTAATATCTCAGATTTATAAATACCGCTTACGCAAATAAAAGAACCCGAGCCTTCCTTGTTAAACTGCATGAATATTATTGCATCTGTGGTGTCTGGCCATGAGCACTGTAGTTGTGCTCACCCGCGCTCCCCAAAACTCTTCGATGATCCGACCAAGGAGATTATGCATATTATGAGGATCCGAGGCCGATGGACAAGGATGCGATGAGGAGTAGTCTAGTTCGTAGTTTAGATCTCGCCTGATCTAGTAGACTTGTTGGTACTTGTGTATAACTAATATTATCCGGCTCTCGATAATATTAGTCATACACAAAACACCCTTGCCATTGCTGTGGTGAGATGTGCCCCATCCCTTTGCTTCCACAGTAGCCACGATCTTTGTGATGTAATATATTTGCTTCGACGGCCCTTCAGAAAAACTTGACCGACGTGGTCTATGTTACCTTGACTATCTGTAATATATGTGTTGGTCTTATTTCACGCTTGTATGAGATGATACAGTAATGTACCTGTGAGTACTACCTACTGATCCAGGGAGTAGTACATGGTTTCACAGAGGATTCGGGTTACAAAATCCGGTCCGATAGAGCTGGTATCAGAGCATACGACCGTAGGAGTCTTAGTTAGACTGGACGAGCCTAAGGACTTGAGTTCTATTTTCGAAACCTAAGAAAACTTTTGCAAAAATATCAAGTATTATGGCTTTACTCATCACTCTTAGTTCTGTACTTACCCATATTTTCATTTGTTTACTGACTTGTCTCTTGTTTCAAAAATTGTAGATGGTCGCCTTCGTCCGGATGGACCACAGGACTACTACTCTCACGCAGGGGACGAAGGGCAATATGCGGAGCTCCTTCGTCAACTGATGCAGTACCTTGGGTTCACCCGTCCTCCACTCTACAGAGGCCGGACGACGAGGGTCTTGGACCGCGAGTCTTGGATCGTGGAGGTTTTCCTCTACGCCAGGACCGGCGAGTTCAACCCCCACACCTTCCAGGGCGACGCACCTCGCCACAGCTGCCACGACGCGATCCAGGACGCTGCTCGTGTCGCCAAGACTACCTTTGTCTTGGCTATACGAGGATCTCTTGTTGAGGTCCCCCTTCTGCTTCTTTCCGTATCTCCCCGACGGAGAGCAGACCCCGGAGGTCTTCGACGCCAGGGACAACGACCCTCGCTTGACCCAAAGAGTCCACTTACTCGAGCCATGACGGCGACTATCAACGCCGCCATGGAGGAGGTGGCCCAGCGCAGGATGTTGCTCACTGGCAGTTATGCCCACTCAGACACCCTCCGCAACAACCTGATCAGGACCGACGAGGCCCACGCCGCTGCCGTCCAAGAGAGGGACGCCGCTCTCGCAGAGTTGGCGCGTCTCACTGCCACCACCACCGTCCCAGCTCCAGCCGCCGCCTCCAGCGTCGGGACACTCAGTCGGCCCCTCCCAGCTCTCACGAGGAGGACAGCACGCATGAGTGTGCGACGCCTCAGTCCGCCGCTCCGCATCGTCATTGGAGAGTCGGTAGGACGCAGCTGCCGCTCCGCTCCCGACGCCCGAGATCGGTGGCGACCGCTCCGCTACTTCGCCATCCTTCACCAGAGCCGCTCCGCCTCCGTTCTCCGCAATCGCAGCTTTGCGGCGCGGCTTTGTAGGTGGAGTAGTCCGGCTTAGAATAGGTTAGCTGGCAGTGCTTGCTAGGCAGTCTTTTGGTTGCAAGCACTCTTTTGCTCTTTTCTTTTGTAGACGAATGTTTGTAACTGGCATCATGGCTTGGCATGGCCTATATGCTGTGTTCTAAAGTCATGTAATGTTTAACTCCCTTAATGTAATGCAGTCATTATGGACCTTGTGTTGTATTTATTTGATCTTGTTTCAGTTGAGTTCTTTATGTTGTTCTAGAGGGCTAGCCAACCCTCGTATAACCCCCCTTTAGTTCTGAGCCTCAGTTTTTCTTCAGATGCCTCCCAGAAGAGCTGCTTTGCTCCTTGCATGAGCCTTTGCAAGAGGTCGTGGAAGAGGCCGTGGAAATGGCCAAGGTCGTGGTCAAGAACAGGATCTGCCACCGCCACCACCAGCAAACCCGACCATGGCCCAAGTAATGCTGCAGCAAACTCAGATTCTGCAAGCCTTGTTGAGCAGTCAGCAGGCCGGACCCGCCGGCCGCACTTCAAAACTCGCGGACTTTCTTCGCACTAGGCCACTTACCTTTGCAGCGGCAAGTGAGCCTCTTGAAGCAGAGGACTGCTCGTGATACGAGAAGAAGCTTCTGCTGGGCCTGCTCGAGAAGAAGACAGGGTGGACTTTGCCACCCACCAGCTCAAAGGAGCCGCAGCTGCATGGTGGGACAATTACCTTGCCACCAGGCACTCTGACAGCACAGCCACAGAAGAAGAAGAAGAGGAAGCTGAGCCGGACATAGCATCATCTTCAGCAGGAATCACCAAACCACTCGCATCGCAGAAGAGGTAATCAAATCCCCAAGTGGGAGCCAAGCCGATTGGCAACCAATTCCGTAATAATTCAAGTCACCTTTGAGCAAACTTTGTGCCACCGCACGATGAGGTTGAAGAAAACGAATTCAGTCTCTTAAGCAAGGCAACTGTCGCTGAATGAGTATCTCACTAAGTTCAATCACGCTTCGCTATGCCCCAAAGGACATAGCAAATGAAGAAGAAAAGATTGACCGCTTTATTGAAGGTATGCGTGAGGAGATGAGAGGCCAACTCATTCTTCACGACTACTCCAGCTTCCACCACCTCATCAACAAGGCCCTGATACTGGAAAATGAGAAGAGGACCGCAGAAGCTAGCCGAAAGCGCAAGCTAATTTTTCAGAAGCCACAGGGCAGCTATCCTCAGAGGACCCCTTTTCAAGGCAAGACCTCCTTCGGACTTCTGCCGTGTGCCTGAAGACCGCAGCTTTCTACCCCGCGACTCAAGGAAGCGGTTTCACAACCTTCGCCCCATCACCACTCCGCGATCAACCCCGCACTGATCTTCGTTGCTATAGTTGTGGAGAGAAGGGGCATTTTGCTAATAGATGCCCACACCGCCGTATATCACCGCAAAGACTAAACCAGAGCCGCCTCAAAGATCGTGCCAAGGATCCGCCCAAGCAAGAGTTTCCACCATCTCAAGCCTCAAGGTCTACTCCGACACCGAGCCGTGGCCGTGTGAACCATGTCACAGCAGAGGAGGCTCGTGAAGCCTCGTGGAGTGCTAATGGGCACGTTCTCTGTTAATTCAAGACTGCACAAGTTTTATTTGATTACGAGCTTCGCACTCGCTTGTTTCAAGGAAGTTTGTTGAAAGGCTTGTTGCCAACCTTTGAGTTAAAGAAACCGTGGTGCTAAGTTCACCCGGGATCTCTTTGCTACCTCACCACCCCAAAGTAGAGATTTCCTTGAAAACTCGATTTCTAGCAACCTCATTGTGCTAGAATCCCAAACTCGGATATCATCCTAGGGATGGATTGGTTGGCCGATACCATGGATTAATAGATCGTACAATGTAAAGGTGGTGCTCACCAAGATTCCAGGATCGTAATAGAAGTTAGTGTGGACCGCTCCTCCCTTCGCTTTCTTGGTCCACCACCTGGAGGAGTTGTCCCTAGAGACAACACCCGTAGTCCAAGCTTACCCCGATGTCTTTCCAGAAGAATTGCTAGGCATGCCGCCAGATAGAGATGTTGAGTTTGTGATCAACTTGAAGCCGTGAATGCTCAATTGCCAAAAGACCTTATCGGATGACCGCCGACGAACCGAAGAACTCAAAACCCACCAAGATCTACAGAAAAGGATTTATCGTGCCTAGTTCTTCTCCCAGGGTTCACCAAAGGTTTTGTAAGGAAGAAGGATGGCTCCGCCAGTCGTGTGTGGATTACTGAGGGACTTAATGATGTTACAATTAAAAACAAGTACCCCCTGCCCCGCATTGACGACCTGTTTGATCAGTTATCAGGAGCCGCAGTTTTCTCCAAGGTAGACCTAAGGTCTGGGTACCATCAACTCAAGATCAGAATTGAGGATATTCCTAAGACGGCTTTTACCACCCGGTATGGCTCGCTTGAGTTCACTGTAATGCCGCTTGGTTTAACCAATGCACCGGCTTACTTCATGAACCTCATGAATAAAGTATTCATGGACTACCTGGACAAGTTTGTGGTCGTATTCATAGACGACATCTTGATCTACTCTAGGACTCAAGAAGAGCATGCCCATCATCTGCAATTGGTCCTAGAAATGCTGAGGGATCACCAGCTTTTTGCTAAGTTCAGCAAATGTGAATTTTGGCTCCAGAAGATAAGTTTCCTTGACATGTTGTATCCACGGAGGAATTGTCAGAGACCCATCCAAAGTCGGTCAGAATCGAATGGAAGCACCGCATCGGTTTGTATGCGTAGTTTTCGGCTTGGCCGGATATTACAGCGCTTCATAGAAGGGTTCTCAAAGATCTCCAAGCCGATGACCCAACCTGGCGAAAAAGGAAAAGAAGTATGATTGACCAAAGCTTGTGAGCAGAGTTTCCAAGAATTAAAGAAGAGATTGACTTACGTTTGTGCTTGTTCTACTGCACATACATCGACTTCAAGTCTATTAGACGCCGCGCCAAGGGCTTGATGTGTCCTCATGCAAGGAGGAAAAGTGGTAGCCTATGCCTCCGCATAACTCCGCCTCATGAAGACAACTACCCAACTCATGATTTGGAGTTAGCAAGCAGAGTGCATGCCCTAAAAATTTGACTCAAGACTACTTAATCGGAAATCATTGTAACATTTACATCGACCATAAGAGTCTCAAGTACATCTTCACTCAATCGGATCTCAACCTTCGCAAAGAAGATGGCTAGAGCTAATAAAGGACTACAATTTGATGTTCATTACCATCCCGAAAGGCTAATGTGTCGCGACGATTGAGCCGCAAGTCCTCTTGCAATAATGTCTTGGCTCAAGAACAGCAAATGAGCTCCACAAGGATTTTGAAAGGCTCAACCTTTGGTTGATAGAACAAGGTGTCACTGATGCCGTGGAAGCACGCCCAACTCTAGAAGATCGATCAAGACCGCCTAACTAGGACATTCTGGAGTCCAGAGATTCAAGCAACTCATGGCAGAAGGAAAGGCCCCGAAGTTGATTGAAGATTCGCAAGGAATCCTATGGTTTGAAAGACGCCTCCTTGTTCCCCACCAAAAGGAACTCAAGGACTGATTACAAAGAAGCCCACACCAAAGTTATACTCGCACCCAGCAAAGACCAAGATGTATCAAGACTTGAAAACTTTGTATTGGTGGTCGCGAATGAAAAGAGACATAGCAGTATGTAGCTTGTTGTGATGTATGCCAATGAGTCAAAGCCGAACATCAAAGGCCCGCAGGATTACTTCAACCACTGCAAATACCCCAATGGAAGTGGGAAGAAATCGGAATGGATTTCATTACAGGTTTGCCTCGAACCAAATCTGGATATGATTCAGTGTGGGTCATAGTGGATAGATTGACTAAAGTGGCTCATTTCATCCCGGTAAAGACAACTTTCAAAGGGGACAAATTGGCCGAGTTGTATATGGCTCGCATTGTATGCCTGCATGGAGTACCCAAGAGGATAGTCTCAGATCGAGGTTCTCAATTCACCTCGCATTTACGGGCTAGTTTGCATGATGCCCTTGAACGCACCTTGCCTTCAAGATACCTACCACCCTCGCATCGATGGTCGACGGAAAGGACAAACCAAATTCTTGAAGACATGCTTCGAGCTTGTGCTTTGGAGTTTACCAGATCGAAAAGTGTCTACCATATGCCGAGTTCGTGATATAACAACAAATATCGCCTAGTCCAAAATGTCCCCGCTTGAAGCACTCTATGGAAGAAAATGCAACCCCACCGCATTGGTGGAATCGTGAAGGGTACATCTTCGCCCGTATACTCTCAAGCGGCGGAGAGAAAGTTCGATCGATTCGAGACCGTCTTCAAGCGGCTCGATCTCGATGTAAGAGTTATGCCGACAACCGACGGAGGAAGTTGAACTTTGAAGTTGGAGATAATGTATATCTCAAGGTTTCCCCCGTGGAACTCGAAGGTTTAAAGTAAAAGGAAGCTCGCGCCAAGATACATAGGCCCGCTCCCGACACGCCAAGCGAGGAGAAGTTGCCTATCGCTTGAGCTACGGAGAATTTGTCCGACGTGCACAATGTGTTTCACGCTCTCAACTTAAGAAATGCCTAAGGGTACCAAGAGCAAACCCGCTGAAGCCATCGCCTCCGTAAAGATCCGACCTACTCGTAACATCCGCTAAGATCCTAGACATCATCGAGAAGCAAACAAGACGCCGAACTATCCGACCGTAAAGTCCAATGGAGCAACCACACCGCAAGAGAAGCCACCGGGAGCGCAAGACCGGTTGAAGCAGACTTCCGCACCTCTTCCGGAGTAGCTCAATCTCGGGTCGAGATTCCGCTTAAGGTGGGTAGGTTTGTAACACCCCGCTTTCAAACTCGAGTTTGTGTTTCAAATGTGTTGACATTTTCAAAATTTCAAATTCTATTTGCATCTCCTCTTTTCGGTTTTGGGGGCCTTCACCCAATCCATCTGACCCTCTTTTCCCCACAGGCTCACCATTTCTAGCCCAAATGCCACCCCCTTCTCCCAAGCGGCCTGGCGCTCCGGCCCGCCTGCTTCTCTCTGGTTCGCCCGACCTCCTCTTTCCCCACCTTGGCTCGCCCACCTCTCCCCGAGCCATTCTCTCCTCTCTCTCCAGCCTTGCGCCTGTTTCTCTCCCGTGCGGCGTCAACGCCAACTCTGCCGCCATCAATTCCGCCACACCGTCACCCTCCTCTGTTTGTCACTTCCCTGCGACGGCCATCCCACGCCCATGCCGCGCTCCAACTGCTCCAAAGAGTACACCGGCCATACCGAGCTCCTCGAACTCGGCGTCGCCGGATTCTCTCCTCGCGGACCCGCCCTTTTGGTCGCCTACAAGAACCCTAAGCCCCTTCTACCTCCCCTTCCTCCCTTGCTCCTGTAAGCACCATTGCTTTTGCCGAAGTCTTCCCCTTTCACCGAGCCGCCCACCACCGGCCCCTCCTCCGGCGAGCTCCGTGCGCCGCCACCCCGCCACCGTGGCGCCACCACCTCCCAGAGCACACCCTCCAAGCCCGGCCCCGGACCCCGTAGCTCGGATCGGCTTCATCTTCCCGCTCCGGCCGCCCCTCTCCGCCGCCGATCTCCCAGACGGCCAGCTCCGCCGCCATTGTTGGCTGTAGCCGAGGAGGACCTCGCCGACCCGTGCCTCCCGATCTCGTCAAGTCACCACCTCCTTCCCCACCTCCGTGAGCTCTCGCCGCCGCCTCCTCTGGCCAAGCCCTCCGGCCGAACTCCGCGCTGCTGCCACCACCACCGGGACCGCCACCGAGGGGAACCCATTTTGGTAACCCGGCCGCCGCCCTCCTCCGCGGCGACAAGCCGCGCCGCCCTTGCTCCCCACGGGCACGCTGTTGTCGGACGCCACAACAGAGCCGATTTTGTCAAACGACATCGTGCCGCTTAATCGTTAATCTCGGTTTAATTAGCCCTAAGTGTCAACTTGTTTCAGCGACGTGTGCCCGGCGAACGAGAATGGCAAGGGTTAACACCGTTTTTGTTTTCTTTCACCGGCATGTGGGCCCGAGTGCTATTCCGTGAACCGGTGAACCGTGGACTCGGCAAGACGCTGTTGGCCTTCGCCCACGTAATGCTGGCGCGTGCACCGAGCCCCCGTACGCGCCCGACACGTGTCGCCTCCAGATTAAACCAGCAATTTACGCTTTTCTTTTCTATTGTAAAACTCAGCAAACTTCAAAATCCATAACTCTCTCATTATAACTCCAAAATTATGAATCTTTTTCCTAAAATTTTCTAAAATCAAGATCTTGCTAATGGCACTGGTCTTGTTTAATTTGGAGTTCATTTGCTTGGTGTTATGTATTTATTTGCTCTCTTTTCTTTTTGTGTCTTTCCGGTACATCGTTCGAGTAGGGTTCGAAGAAGCGGAAGACCCCACCTCGGACCAAAGACAAGAAGACCTAGACCTCTACCTATATCCAAGGCGAGTCAACACTTTGATCATATTGATCCCACATTTTATGCAAAATTATATTACATTAAAGTATCAAATTGCATGCTTTAATTTTTATGCAAATGTATGTCAAATTCTCTAAGGTAGTTACAATGCCTATTTGTTGAATATTAAATTAATATGCCATTCCCTTGAAAGTTGAACTCCCAGTATCCATGTCACCCTAGTAAATATCTGGTAACATACTAGTTATAGGTCGTACTTAAATGCCACGCTAGACTTGTTTAAGTACCGGGGTATTATCTACCCCAACTCACCATCCTCTTTATCATAAAAATTGTTTTGGGCAGTCATTGGGGAGAATGACTGAGTTGGTTGGATAATTTATTTTATACCTCTCCAAAACTCTAAAATCTGCTAATACCCATCCAGGCGGATGGAGAGAATGGTGGGTGCCGCCGCACGAGAACGTTAGGTATGTGGTAAGAACCGCCTGATAACCTTAAGGACTTAACTCGTGATGACCTCTTATTGTAAAACAAGATGCCCACAAGTCTATAATGGTGTCGACTGCTAACTAATTGGTGTTCACCGCAGACGAGCCGCACCATCGAGGGGCTCCCAATACCGTGAGCCCAAGAGGCTACGTGATTGGGAATGTAACTTACGGACCCTAGGCGTAAGTTGCATGGCGCAAGAGGGGTCCAGGCGTAGCGGTTGTCGGGTCCCACGGAGCGACACCCGCTCGAGTGAAACCTTAGCGGGTGCAAAGAATATCGAGGATGCCTTGGAAAGGCCTTGTGGTAATCTCCTTGATTCACATGTCTACTAAACGTGTGTACATATCAAGTCGATTATCTCTTGTGGGTAAAGATGTACAATCTCTGCAGAGAATAGAAACTGTTCGAACAGCCGTGCCCACGGTCAAGGGCGGGCAAAAGAACTTGCAAGATATAGTTCTATTTCAAAAACTTTTGTGGGTGGGATGAAAATGTGCGGGCTCACCTAGCCCTTGATTGGTTTTTCACGGGTATTATTGCCCGGTGATGGTAATAGGTGGGTATGACCACCAAAGAAAGAGAAGCATGAGACAGAGTTTCCGATGGAGGGAACCTCTGCTGTTATCAATTATTGCACAATTAATCTCTTTAAAAATGCAAATTTGGTCCAAATGCTAAGTGACAGGATTTTCTAATATCTGTATTTATAAATACCGCTTACGCAAATAAAAGAACCCGAGCCTTCCTTGTTAAACTGCATGAATATTATTGCATCTGTGGTGTCGGCCATGAGCACGGTAGTTGTACTCACCTCGCTCTCCCAAAACTCTTCGATGATCCGACCAAGGAGATTATGCATATTATGAGGATCCAGAAGCCGATGGACAAGGATGCGATGAGGAGTAGTCTAGTTCTGTAGTTTAGATCTCGCCCCAGTCTAGTAGACTTGTTGGTACTTGTGTATAACTAATATTATCTGGGCTCTCGGATAATATTAGTCATACACAAAACACCCCGGTCGCTGCCTGTGGTGAGATGTGCCCCATCCCCTTTTGCTTCCGCTGTAGCCACGATCTTTTGTGATGTAACATATTTGGCCTGACGGCCCTTCTATAAAAACTTGACCCGACGTGGTCTATGTTACCTTGACTATCTGTAATATATGTGTTGGTCTTATTTCACGCTTGTATGAGATGATACAGTAATGTACCTGTGAGTACTACCTACTGATCCAGGGAGTAGTACATGGTTTCACAGAGGATTCGGGTTACAAAATCCGGGTCCGACACTTTTCTTCCACGTCGAGGGCAGCAATGAGATCTTCAACGGAAATATCTTCCCTCTTGTGTTTCAAGCTAGTGGCAAAATCCTACCAAGAAACAGAAAGTTTGGTGACAATGCCGCAGCCACAAACTTAGGAGGCAACACACAGCGCAGATGCGCAATCTCAATAACCAATAGCTGGAGATCATGAGCTTGTTCAACTATGGATTTAGTCTCATCCATGCTAAAGTTGAAGAATTGCTTACACATGTAGAGCCAGCGACTTGCCTCTGCCTCTGCATATTTGTGTTGTAGTGTATCCTACAACTCTGTGGTGGACTCATAGTCCATATACGCATTGTAGAGCTGATCTGCCAGAATGGTCAGAATGCAGCCAATAGCAGTGTTGTTCGCATTATCGAACTACATATACTGGTCAATTGTAAATGGATACTACGGGTGGATTACCCACCACAGCCCCAAAAGACATGAGCCAGAACTTAGCTCTAGTCTATCATCTACGAAAATTCTAACCATAAAATCTCTCAGGTTACATAGCATCAGAGCTTCAGCCATAGTTGTGTTGCAACAAAGTTTACAATAAGGTTTATGGAATGTTGAAAATAAGGGCAATATTTTAATTCTAGATTTTAATAGAAGGCAGATATTGTAAAAGACTAATGATGCATAAATAAGTACTAGCAGCAGGCAACTCATTGTACTTCACAATATAAGCAAAAACATAATATAAACAAGTGAATCAGTCACATAAAAGACTTACAGATGAGTTCGATGAAGAACAGGAAGTAGCACAGGTGCAGACTCGATGCAATGCAGAAACGTAGATGAATCAGCGAAATGAGCGATCGCGCAGATATACGCTGCCCAAAAACCTTATTGCCCCCACCCCCCCGTGCAGGTCTTATCGGTAGCAACAGCTTAGAGATACCGCTCTCCTTCTTCAAGGTGCACACCGAGAAGAATAGTCGATAAGGTTCAGACGACGCAATACAACAGCACAGGTTTGCATAAAAAAAAAAGAAGGAATGGAGGCAATTGTTCTACACGGTATGCTCTGGATGTCTCCAGGCATATAGATATGGATGCAGACTGTGAACTGACTGATTAAATAGTCATTTACGCACTGGTAACTAACACACTTAACCAGATATTTACCCACTGGTAACTGCCTGTCATCATCACCCAATAAATCCTCAAATTCAAATATTTGAATCTCATTCAAACAGAGAGAGAGAGAGAGATATGCATGGTTCAGTGAAAATAAGGTGGACTTAATCTGCCAAGTGGCGCACCACGTCACTGCACGGTCGCACATCGCGCGTCACAAGTCACACGATTTTTCACACGAAAATACGCGAATACGCGAGTACGTGCGTGTGTGTTTAGCCAAAGCCCTCCCCGTGCCACCCTCATTCATGTGTTATATGTTTCAAAGAGTGGTAAGAACTTTACCTTATATGTTGGTCACCTCCACCTTGACTTAGCAATATGGTACTAAACCATACATATTTTGGAATTATAGAAAACGTGTCTCACTCATATAGACCAATTCCCAACATTGCTAAGTTCCTTATGCCTCCCAATCCTATAATCTCTCTATAGAAGAAGTCATTGTCTTCCTTTGTCGGATCCCTAGCTAGTAACATCAGGCTGCTGACTCTCGCATACACAATCTTCTGATGTCTTGATCTTATTGAGTTGCATGTACCAATTAATTCATTCAAAAGCTTAACCAGATAAGGAAAGACGGACAATTCACTTATATTTCAATACTCCCCTTCACGTGTAAACCCCCTCAGGTCTAAGACGTAGAATAGAAATGCGTTACAATTATTTTCTTAATTGCGTCAGCGGAGTCTTGAACTTAAGTCCTTTAGGTTCTGATACCATATTAAGTTACATGCTCCAATGAATTCACTTAAAAACTTAAGCTGATACGAAAATATGAACAATTCAATTATACTTCAACACTCTTCTTCACGATAGACTCTATCAGACAGGCAAACTGATTGCTGCATGCAACTCAATAGATCTTTCAATTCCAGTTTATATCTTGTGCAGTTGTGCTGCCTTCAAGGGTGAAAGGCGGCAGTGGGTTATTTTGTCAGTGCCATCAACCATGCACTGGAATACTGGATGCCCATTACTCTGCTGCGGATCGACTGATCAACCATGTCTCCCTGTAGCTCTGTGCTATTATTCAATCTCAACCTACCAACCCTGTTCTACTTTTGACACAACAATGCAACATTTTAGAAAAACACCTATGTTGAACTGTTTGGGAGTGATCTGTACTAGTATACTAGTGTGCAATGTCTAGTGACCAGCATTTTTTGAGCTGAAACGAACCCACGGTTATGCAAGTAAATCAAAGTCGGAGGTGGACTCAGCGGAACGGGGTGTGCACTTCTTACTGCAACGTTGATTTACTTCCTTGTGTAAGCTGTAAATTACAATACTGAGGCTAAATTGATACTGATTGGCCACCTAAAACTAGCTGTGTAATCGAAATCCGATTCATATTTGCACTTAACATGAAGGAAGCTATGTCAAAAAAATTCACCATGAGTGATGTCACCATTGGCTAGGCCAAACAACATGGACGAAGAGATTGACAGATAAGTAGGAAACAAATCTGCGAAGGGATGGCTATGGAGCTTAACGAGTTATTATCGAGCTTCTTTCAAAATTGACTTAGTTCCATCTAATATCGAGCTAACGAGCCAAGCCGTTATCGAGCCAAGCCTAGCGAGCCTTATTTCACTTGAAATGAATTCATTTCAATTTTGAAACAATTAACCGCGTAATAGGAGTAATTTTGCATCGAGCCCAAACAAGGTTTTTTGCTGCCCCTCAGCCTGCAAACACAAGTTTGCGAATGCAACAGCCTGAGTACTAATCCCAGGATGGACTAATAACACACGAACTCAGTAACCCATCCAAAGGGACAACCAGACAAGCACCATCCAGATCCCTGAAAATCAAGCACCCGTTCAGAATACCAAAGGCAGAAAACAAACCAACAGGCAACAGCATAAAGCAGATAAGCTAATTCGTACTACATAAAGAACCTTTCCTTCTTTTTCTAGGCTTCCTCCGCTGGTCAGAACAGCAAGAGCAGCGGATGCACGAGTTACTCCGGCAGTTAATGTCTGCCTCAACGTAGCTAATTAGTTCATGATTCCCCCAAGCGTACAATCTATTACAGGCTATATGTATCAACATTTTCTTTTGCCGGGCAAATCGATCCATTCATGATAGATAGTTGGTAACACCATGTTGCAATAATAAGACTAAGAGCACCACTCACTCTTGCCATCTCACCCACACGTTTCTTCACATCTTTAGAGTCAGGTTGTTGGTCTCTCATGTTTATATCCTCTTGCAGCGGTTTTTGTCCGTGCCATTAACAATGCACTGAATGTCCATGACCCATCTCCAAATCAAACTTATCTCTGATGACAGTCTAACTGAACATACCAATCATGTTTCATTCCGGCAAAATGATGCATCACTTTCCGCGGACAAAGACCTGCGTTGAACTGTGTACCTACATGGACGATCTCTCAACTTTGTAGTATATAGAAGTATTTACAATATCTACGGAGTAGCTTCGCTTGAACTGAAATTAACCCGTTGTTTTGAAAATAAGTACATAGTTGGAGATCGATTTTGCTGCAGAATGCTTACTTAATTCAGAGATAGTTTGTGGGCTGGGTAATTCTCAGTCGAGTGTTGCCCATACGAATCTGAAATTCTGACGGACCTGAAGCCTAGTACATTCCGAACAGTACGCACTTCAGAGTTCAGAGTTCTATCAGTTTAAGTGAAGCTAAGAGAAGAAGGCCAAGCTCAGTTTTGTACCAAAAACTCAAAGGTTCAGGACAAAACACACTTTTGATCCATGAAAGACACCATGGAAATTCATGTATCAAAAGAATAAATATTGTAGTGTACTAAGATAAGTCACGTCAAAGACAATTTAATTAATCTAAAAAGAACAACTTTTCAATTACAAACCTACCTACAAATTGCAATGTTAAACCCCAAATGGGTATGCTCTGCCTCTGTGGCGAGCTGGGCAAGCGCGGGAGGGTTTAAGATATGATGGATAGCAGCGAAGATCTGGTATAACTAAATTCCCATTACCTCCCAATCCTACAGGCTACAGCCTACCCCTGGTGAAAGAATACAGGGCTTCCTTTTGCCGGGATCATCCTCGCCCTAATTCGATGATCACTCCCTATCTCGCCGGACAGCATGCAAGATTTTCCTATCTCCGGAGGCATACCTTATATTAGCGTCTTGGTCTATCCGTGTCCTCTCTTTGGCCACCTATTAATGCCAGGATACTTCGCCCTTGTAATCACGCAACAAATGCCCATAACTCGATTCAGGGAGCATCCTATCTACCTTTACTCTCTACTGCCAGTCTGCTTCTGTAGGTCTGAAGCTCAACCATGGTTTCAGAAGGTCTTAGCGGACTATCTCTGCATTCCATGTTCCCTATGGTTTAGCATGTGCCATAGTGCCAGTGTGCAATGATAGATTCGGTTTCAGTTGAATTGAAACTGGTCAATTAGCAGTGATGCATCAAGTCTACTCTCTTTCAAATACTGTCTACTGTCTGCCATTGTGCACTATTGTAACACCCTAAATATTACCCCCCCTAATCAATTTGTACTAGCACCGTGTCACTTCGGTTGGTTTGAGACTATTTGGTTATTAACTATTGCCCGTTTTATTGGATTTAAGTAAATGATCAGTTCTAATATGCAGTTCTGTATAAATATGACGTTGTTGCTGGGTAATCAGTAGACAGCAGTGACGAATTTTTTAAAAAATAAACTATTTTTTATTACGAATTACAGAAATAATACTCTCGTTTTTATTTTTACAGTAATAATCTTTTATCGCCCTACGGTTGAGTGACTTGGTACAGTCGCGCAACGGTTGGGCGCCAAGTGGATGAGAGCGACTCGTCTACTTAGCGCCCAACCGTTGGGCAACTATACCAAGTCGCTCAATCGTGAGGCGATTTTAATGAATAATAATATTATTATATTAATCTGATTGAAATAATTGCGGGGCAATAAATGATTTTTTTTAGGTAATACATTTAGCGAATCTTGTTTGTAGCTTATTATTTTTTTAGAAATAAAAGGGAGACAAGGTTAGTTGGTCCGTTTGTGATTTTCGTAGATTTTGAAAGGTTCAAAATCTGTTAGACTCGCAATAACCTTTTTTGATTGTCGTATGTTGTTGTAGTACGGTAAATTTCTGACGAATTTTGTGAGGACATTTGAGGTAAAAATGATTCGTAAGTAGGAAGGTAAGTGACATTACGATGTGCAAGAAAATTCTTACTCGATGGAGAACTTTGGATAAAAGGGGGAACGATAACAACATGATAGTTGATCCGACAAGGAGTTACATGGCATGCAGGCTAACGAACCAAGAATAGTACAAGCATGCCTTTAGGAAAAAAGAAATATATGAGACATATGCACGTAGAGGGTCGGACTACTGCGTGGAACGTGACTATTTGCCCCTGTGGCCCAGCTCGGTGTTGTACTCCCCGCCTTGCTCCTTAGCTTTCGCCGCGATTGCCCTCTTCCGCGTCGGATCTGCCTCGTGTCGCTTGGCATGCTCGCGCTCCTGCTCCTCGTGTAGCCTCTCCCGCCTCTTCTTATCCTCCATTTCAACCCGCATCTCTTCGAGATGCCTTTCGCGGCCCTCGCAGTCCTCCCTAGCCCATCTCTTCCGTGTCAGCAGCATCCAAATATCATACGGGTGGATCTTGTCATCGATCCACTAGCTGAAGTCGCATAGGCGCGGAGACTGCGGTGGGAAGAGAGACGTGGTTAAGGCGTAACAGGAAGTAAAATAGTGGTATGCATTGAAATACGATTTCATTATCGACTGCTTGTGGCTCGGTGTGTCAAACCTGCGGTCGGGGTAGTCCGCGCAGAAGTTTGAGCAGCGCCAATAGCGCTACCTAATGGTCCACTCGTCGGTTGATTTGATGCACTTGCATGCGTCTCGACACCAGCAAAGGGGTGGCTCCACCCCCGTCGGAGGCCCTTCCAGAGGGCGTTCACGGGCATAGGAGGGGGGCGTGGCTCGACCCCGAATTGTTGGGCTACTACGAGGCAGCCTCCTTAGATCAACGACCTTTAAAGGTGGGTGGTGAGTGCAAGGCTGCTGACTACACGCCCTGTGGTGAGTGGCGGTTTCCTGGGGAGACACTTAGTGCTTCAAAAGCTTGTGGATGTTCTCTCATTCCTTCTCCTTGTCCATGTTATTTGGGTAGTGTTGTTGGTGTTGTGTTATTGGCCGAGTAGTGTTGTATTTATAGCGGGAGCGAACGCAGCTGTAGCGGCTCCATTGCGATGAGGCACGGATGTGTTTCTCGTCCGTGCGCTGCGCCCTTCGAGGAGGTCACGTCCTGCTGTTTTGCAGAGAGTAATCATGTCCTGCTCGACAGAGAGTGGTCATGTCCTGGTGCTTTGCAGAAAGTAGTCATGTCCTGCTTTGTAGAGAGTGGTCACGTCCCGCTGCTTTGCAGGGAGTAATCATGTCCTGCTCGACAAAGAGTGGTCATGTCCTGGTGCTTTGCAGAGAGTAGTCATGTCCTGCTTTGCAGAGAGTAGTCATGTCCTGCTTTGCAGAGAGTGGTCATATCCTGGTGCTTTGCAGATAGTGGTCACGTCTTGCTTTACAGAGAGTTGTCACATCCTGTTTTGCAGAGGGAAGTCATGTCCTGCTTTACAAAGAGTGGTCACATTCTACTTTGCAGAGCGAGGTCATGTCGTGCTTTGCAGACATAGGTCACGACGATAGATACAAGCAAAGTACTAACTGAAATACAAATAGTTCTGCGGTGCTTACAACAAGCAAAGTACTAACTGAAATATAAGTTACAACATGCTATCGTTTCTAATCTAAGTACCACTACACACAACAAGAAGCGGTGGTGCACTTCACATTAGTGTTCCTACGTGTCGGCAACAGCCTTGCAACGTCTCGCAGTGTGGCCTTCCTGGCAACAGAGGCCGTAACGTCTTTCGCCGCTATAGCTTCCCCTTCATCCATATTGTTTCTAATGCGACGGCTCTACCGACAGCTCTTCCCGCCCTTCAACAGGTTAAGATCCGGAATTCAAGTCCGTTGTGCCATATCCAACATGGCAAAGTTGCCCACAACCCTAAAACCTCTTAACTCGCCGCACCACGCCTGCAACACCCTCTCCTTCATGAAATACCCCGACATGAAGTTCAATGGGTCCATATTGATGGTCCTGCATGCGGCGAGGACATGCGAGTATGGCTTGTGAAGGAGATCTAGCTTGTTGCATGTGCTGCTAAGTTCATTGACATGATCTCCAAGGCATACCTCGTGCGTAACAAGAGAGCGAGCCGTCCCAAATCCGGCTCTGTCCCGAAGGAGCACGTCAAAACGATGCTCTGTATTGCCCATTACAAAGACCGTGTGCGACTGACCCTTCTCGATCTTGGCCTACATGTACGCTGTAATCTTTAAGTTGTACGATGTATGTGGGTTCGATGCATGAAGTATCGTATTTGCATGCCTTTCCTTGAAATACCCAATTGTACCTTGCAGAACACCTTCCACGATGGCGACGAGGGGCTGAGCACGGAGGCCCCTAAGAACCCAGTTGTACACCTCCGCATGGTTACTAGTCATAATGCCGTACCTTGCACCGTCCATGTCGTGCAGTAAGGACCACTTCTCCAATGGCTTGGCCTCAATCCAATTTGAGAAGCACTTGATGTCCCTCGAGGTCCTCTGCGTCACACAGGGAGGGTCAAGCTCCCGCAGTGGTGGGAGGCGTTCGGGTTGGGCCGCCCCAGGAATGAGTGAACGCTTGTTCCTCTCGACGACGTGCTTCCTGGTGTGCTCCTCCAACATCTCGCACAACACATCAAATTTGCACAGGTGGTTATGCATAGCCAGCCTCTTGAACAACTTCATTAACTATTGCTGCGGGAATTGCTTGAAGAAGTTGGCCCCCAGATGGCGAATGCACCTTCTGTTCCACATGTTTGGCCAAGGGAACGGCTCATCGGGGTCTTGCTAAAGTTTTCTGATGGCCTTCATCATCCCGGAGTGGCGATCATGGATTATGCAGACATCAGGACGTTCCCCAACTACTCTATCCTTTAGATGTTGAAGGAACCACAACCAGTTGTCGAAATTCTCACTTTCGACGAATGCGATGGTTAAAGGCAGAATCTGATTGTTGCCATTAATGCCAATTGTTGTCGGATTTGGCCCTTGTATTTCCCAGTTAGAAATGTTCCGTCGACTAAGATCACAGAAACATGTGCCTAAAAGCATCGATGCAGGTACCGAAGGCTAAGAAGGCCCTCTGCAATACCATAAAACCTAGCGATGGTCTTTTGAATGGTTTGTCCTTCACAGCAATGTATGTGCCCGGATTTTGGTCCTATAGCACCTGCAACATACGAGGAAGGTTGTCATAAACCACCTCAAAAGAACCAAACCTCCTTTCCAAAGCCTTCTGCTTTGCACGCCATGGCTTCGTGTAGCTAATCTTGTACTTGAATTTCTACTGATAGCCGCCATGATGTTCTTGGCCTCTAGGTCATTCTTCTTCACTATCTCTCTGTACATGAGATTGGCAATGAAGGTGGATGTTAGGCTGTGATGCTTCGGTAAAATACTACTAAGCACGCAAGAGTGCGCCTCCACCTTAGAGACGATCCAGTGAGTCTCGTACTTGGGTCCACGTGCGTGCACACGCCAAGGACATCCACCCTGCTCGCAGACCACGATGTACAACTCCTAGCTAGATTTGAGGACCCGAAATGTTCGCTGCATGGACAAGGCCTATAGCTTAATGGCAACCTGCAGTGATCCCTTGTCAGCACACATTGCATGACGCCAAACCTCTGTACCATGGTACTCCCATGGTGAT
This sequence comes from Hsuehochloa calcarea, assembly GCA_036346395.1. Classification (NCBI taxonomy): domain Eukaryota; kingdom Viridiplantae; phylum Streptophyta; class Magnoliopsida; order Poales; family Poaceae; genus Hsuehochloa; species Hsuehochloa calcarea. Next base: position 22,412,925 of record CM070600.1, read on the forward strand.
TCGTGCTTATCGTGCAACTCAAGACCCTCAACGTCCACTGTATTCCATTCCTGCGGGCTGGGACCTTCGTACTCATCGGAAGAGTCGTCGCCATCCTCCTCTAAAGCTCGCCGCCCAGGCCGTCAAGTCATCGATCTCCATCTGACGCACTATGCTGCTATCGACATGATCCCCTGCATCAGCCTGTGCAATGGCCTCAGCAAGCGGTGTGCAATCTTCCTCTTGTGCCTCCGTAACATCGGTCGTCGCATCCTCTTCTGCCTCCGCATCATTGGCCATCGTGTGCTCTTCTACCTCCGCAACATCGGCCACCACGTCCTCTTCTTGAACCACATGTTGCACGCCCAAGCTGGTCCTACCAACCCGACGATAGCCATCAGCAGGGCCTCTGATGACCCCCTTTGGATATGCTTGCACGAGTAGCACGCACTTGTAGCCGCAACGCTAGCAGCCTTGCAGAAAGCATGTCCGTGCAACCGTGTGCATCAGTCTGGTCAACTCCCGAAGAATGTGCTTGGCAGACCGACTCCAAAGACCATGCAGGATGACACTGCACACCTCAGGGTCCAAGGAGAAGCTGCCGGTGAGCCAGCGCAGGACATCTCCGATTTGAGCATTCTCCAAGTCCGGGAGTACCATACTGATTTGGGGGAAACCACTCAGTCAACACCGTACGGGCCTTCATGAACTGTACCAACACCATACTGCACTTTTAATCTTATGGGCTCCGACATTAGTCATTGCACATATTTCAAACATTGCAACCAGTCATTTCTCAACATACATTCACCAAATACATTCTAACCAACAAGTAGCTACACGTTGCCTGAATTCGGACGAATACAAGAACAAACAAGACTATTACCTTCACGCAAAGACCTTCTCTTCTTATCAATGAGCATTCTTCTTCTTTCTCTTTTACCTCCCGAGCTCCTCTCCTCCCGTTCTCTCCCTCTTCCGAGCTCCTCTACTTCTCCCTCTCCCTACTTTCTCCCCTCTTCACTCCCCCTCTTCTTCTCTCCCTCCCGTTTTCTCCTCGCCCGAGCTGCTCTCATTCTCTCCCGAGAGAAATGGCAAAAGAGACTGTCAAGGAGCCGAGTCTGGCTTTCTATATAACCGTCTAGTCGCTCACCCGATGGACGACTTGGCGGCAAGTACTGGCCCAACGGTTCAGCGACACGTCGACTAGTCGCTGAACCGTTGGATGACTTAGCAGCAAGTAGTGACCGAACGGTTGATCGACACGTCGACTAGTCGCTCAATCGTTCGACCACTTGGTGGCAAGTAGTGGCCGAACGGTTGATTGACACGTCGACTAGTCGCTCAACCCTTCAACGACTTGGCAGCAAGTAGTGGCCCAACGGTTCAGCCACACGTCGACTACATGTTCAACCGTTGGACCATTTTTTGTTTCCAAGTCGTCCAACGGTTGAGTGACGGAGGTATGAACGGTTGGTAAGTAGTACATTAAGTTATATTACAATGCAGAAGGGAATGCATACACAACCATGTCATAGTAGCTACGAAGTAAAATATGTAAACAACTAATACAAGCACACAAAGCACAATGAAGACCCCCTACTGGCCACCCACTACACCACCCGCAGCACCTCCTCCGTCATCGCCATGTCCCATCCTCGGTCTGCGCCCACCCGTACGACCCCGCTTGGACTTGCTCAACGCTGGGTGCCGGGGCCGGGGACCCGACAGGGAGAGGCGGTCTGGAGCCCTATGATCCCGTGCTCCCAAGGCCTCGAGGGTCGAGTCCACCTGTGTCTGCGTGTGCACTAGGGGACTGCTGAGCTACGACCCAGAAGGAACCTCGACGGGTGCGGCCTGAGGTGCTCCCCAGCACTCGCCCGGGTCATCTGCGAAGAAGGCGTCCACGTCCTGCTGGAAGGTGTGCATCTCCGGCCGCCATTGGTCCACCAGAGCTGTCAGCAGCGACCGATCGAACGGAAACCGTTATGACCGCTCCGGCCGGCCTGGACCTCCCCGTCGTCCTCTTCGGTGGCCTTCACCATCCACGCGAGAGGTAGAAGACTGGTATGGCTCTGTCTGCAAAGCACGAAGAAGTAAGCACATATCAGACATATCACACAAATAAGTGGCACAGTTTGCAGACAAACCTGTCTAACCTGCGTGGGTCTAGTCTCCAAGCCCGTCGGGGTGTCCACGTACGGACCACCCCTGAGTCAACCGTGTCGTCCCCGCGAACCGGATGTGGGACACGATGGCTCGCTTGGTGCTGCGCATCAACCAGCCGACCCAACAGGCCGAAATGCCAGTCCGAGCCACCAAGGTCGTGAGCCATACTTGCAAATCAATTTCAAGTTAGTAATTACAACAGAATTAGTAGGTTCAATTATTTATAGTGTAGCTCCGAAAATTCTAAAATTTAAGTTGCATTCTTGCATAAGCCTAATGATTTTTTTGTTCATAACATACCATAGTTTCAAAAGTAACTGATGAGGACATCCCTACTATGGATACAGCCGCACCTACACATACAACTCATCCACTACAAGGACCTCTTACCCGAGCTCGTGCTCGCCAACTTAATTATCAGGTGAATTCGTTCCTATGTTTATATATTACTGAGAATAAACCGCTACCTAATGCAAGTGATTTAATTGTACTTAGGAACATGGGAACAGATCAAGGAGAGGCTTTTGGAGTCATGGACATGCATGGAAGACATAATGAAGGTCACCACGTCACTTTGTGTCCGTGTCAAGCAAGAGTTCGAGTTGGGCTCGTTCTGGATTCGAATTCGGACTGCTGCGATAGTACTAAGTTCAAACAGTCGTAACTTCTTCATACGGACTCCGTTTGGGGTGATTCTGGACTTCATAGAAAGCTTATCAAGTCTACTTTCCAACGGATCCAAGATCATCATCAAACTCCATCCGAGTCGGCCACAATCATCAAAAGAGTCCACGTCTATTTCTAAGTCCGAGTCAAACGGGTGCTGCGTCACCTCCACTTGGGCCCATGGGCCTTGTAACCCTAGGGCGTCGCCCACTTCGCCGCCACCCCCTGGCCGTCTCCCTATATAGGAGCCGCCATCTCCTTTTTCTAGAACTTGGATTTCGTTTGATTAGTTTCTCCATTGTGAAAACTCTCGTTCTTCGCTTGTGTCGACTAGACCAACCGTAAAGGACCTCTGCGGAATCCCACCTTCTGAACTCAATCATATATTTGCAATTCAGATTGCTTTTTTACCTCGTTCTTGCTTGTTCTTCGATTGCTTGCAGGAAATGATCCTCGTGATCAGGTCAACCGGGTCTTTGGCACGGTTGATAACGACTTGGTGGTTAGTTCAGCGATTACTTGGTTCGTGCGTGCTGCGTTCGTAGCCTGGATCGTGAGAGTTGACCATCATCTAATCGGAATTTACCCCTCTCACCGAAAGATCGGGACAACAGAGTATATCAGTAACCTACCATGATTTTAGTTGCAAACCTATGGCTACACTATTTACAACTATTAACAATTTGCATGGACGGAGCTAGCTGGGATGCCCGGTATGCACGGGCACCACCAATTTTTAACAAAATATTATGGAATGACTACACACTTTTTAATAATATGTTCACACATATTTACAACTTATTTACCAATGTTAGCAATTGTTATCATCAACACTCCATAAAATTAAGTTGTTTCCACGACTACATGTGCAAAGCAGACAGCTAATTGGGAAAAGAGCGCAACTAATTATATATAAACATTAAGTATCATGTGAATACAATATTTAGAATGCTCGGTTTACCCAACCCTAACATTCGTTCAACCGATAATTGCTTAATAGCCTAATCTTTACCATCACTGCTACACCCCCAACTCAAATTTTATAGCTCCACCACTGATAATATGACACTACACATTACGCATCTAAAGATTTTAGAAGCTAACTTACCATTATTTTATTTGCTAACAATATGCCACTACAAATGATGTTGGTTGCTAACCTACCATGGTTTCAAAAGTACACGCATATAAAATAATGCTAGAGACTCACCATCGTCGTCATCGATGCAAAGACCCTTTCTCCCCCATCCCTCTCACTCTCCTCTTTTTCTCTCCCCTCTCCCCTTTCCCTTCCTCTCTTCTCCTCTTCCCCTTCTCTCTTCTCCTCACACCTGAGCTCTCTGGAAAGAAATGGCGACTGCTGAGGGTCAGGCACGCGCGTGGTATAAGCGCCCCTAGTCGCCCAACGATTGGGCAAGTAAGGTCCAGTGGTGACCGACAGGTGTTTAGGTCGCTCTACCATTCAGCGACAGGTATCCAAGTCGCTCCACTGTTGGTTGAGCGACTCAGAACTTTGTCGCTCAACAGTTGGGCGACTAGCCCAAGTCGCATAACCGTGGAGCTATAAATGATTATTACTATAAAAAGCTAGTATTATTTCTATAATTCAAAATAAAAAATAGATTATTAAAAAAAATCCAGCAGTGACTAGGAAAACTGCTGAAATAAATCATAGTACCCAATTTGAGCATCTAAAATGTATCTCAAAGACAACTTGATTAGGCCGAATAGAATAGCATTTCAATCACTAATATATCTACAAATTACAATGATGTGCCCAAATGCATATCCTCTCTCTGCTGCCAGCTGGGACAACGGTGGATCTATTGCAGTTTCCTGAGAAATCATGTCTGAAAGAATTGTGGAAGGCGACAATGCTGGTATAACTAAATTCCCATTATCTCCCTATCCTACAACTGCTCCTGATGAAGAATCCATAGCTTCCTTTGCTGGAATCATCCATCGGTTTGATCAGATGATCAGTCCCTATCTTGGCTAGCAAAGAGTTTCCTCTTTCTCCGGAGCATACATTATACTAGCGTCTTGTCTCCCCATCTCCGAGTCCTCCCTTCGACTGTCTTTCAATGCTGGAGTTCTTTCCCCGTATACTTGACGCAGGGAATAAATAACTTATTCTGCTACATCTGGATGCCTGGTTTCTTTGTCCGTGCAATCATGCAGCAACGGGCTAGGTGTACCTATTATCTATGTTTTAGTCTGTCATACTACCAGCGTGCATTGATAACATTCCTTTTGGACAAATTTGAAATGACCAATTAGCAGTACGTGATGTATGAAGTACAAGTTGGACTTGAAGTTTAATTACTCCTCGCAATATCTAAAGCCAGCCATTGTGAGCTATGCAGTTCTTGCCAACCGTAGTTTGCGACTGTATATGTGTCTAATTCTTATTTGTGTGTTGCTGATCTCTTGTGTAAATTGAGGCTAATGTCACATGTCATGTCCAATATGCTACCTTAGCTATGGCAATTCTGAAATGGATGTCTACTTGATTTCATGTACTATGTCATATGTAGATGCTACACTTGTCCTGCAGTCCTGGTGCTTGTTAATGTACAATAGTAGTATAGTACTGAATTTTGCTGTAGCAGTATCCATCTTCACATACGAAGTTATTAATAAACTGCAAATGTACACTAAGACATGTATAATGGTATTGGGTACTAATTTTGTTAGCTATACTTATATTGGCTTCCCATTAGGAGGTATATATATATATACACACACACCTCCTCCCTCTGGCCAGCCCACTCCTCTCCTTGGGTCAGCCCAGTGCCTCTTGGCCCAGCCCTCCCGGCTTGGCTCCTTCCGCTCGGCCCAACCCTTTCTTCCCCCCGGCCTCGCCTAGCTCCCGATCGCCGCCTCCTGCCTTGGGTCATCGCCGCCTGTGCCAGGGTTGTCCTGCCACCACCAGCTCCCGCCTTGGGACCACGCGAGCGCCCGCTTGACCGGCCTCGGTCGCCACTGCCGTCCCCTCCAGCAGCGCGACGCGCACCGCCAGCGCCATCCGCCCCCACTTCTTCTCCCTCCTGTGCGCAGCACCGACGCCAGCGCCGTCCTTCCCTTCTGCCACCACCAACTCCCGCCTGCTCCCATCATCTCCTCTAACCGGCCACAGCCCTACCTGCCCTCGCCAGGTCTCGTCTGCGCCCATGCCTCTGCACCGCGCCTCCTCCTTCACCGGGCCTCGGCTGTCGCGCTCCGGCTTCCAAAGACTCGCCGTCGCCAAATACGTTGCGTCGATGGGACTCCAGTATTCGCCGCCCCATGTTACGTGCCAGCACCTGCTCTGCCCCGTCGCGCCTGCGGTCAAGGCGCCCATGCCGCTCCTCGAGATCGTGCGCCGCCCGGGCTTCCCCCTCCCAATGGCTCCTTGCCCCCTTCTGGCTATAAATAGCCCCAGCCGCCTACCCTTCTTCCCTCCCCCACCTCGCCTCCTTCCTCAGAGACGACGCCGAGCCCCGCTCCTGCCTCGACCGCCGCCTCCTCTGCAACCAGCTACCTCGGCTTCGCCGCCTGCCTCCACCCCCAACTCGAGGTGCCACGGGAGCCGAGGAGGCACCCCTCTCCTTCCCCCCCCCGGTGCCCCTTCCTCCACCTCCGTCACCGCCGCCCCGCCGATTTGCCCGCTCCCAAGTCGCCTCGGCTCCGCCTCCGTCTTCCCCACCTTCGGCCACCGCCCGTACCCCCGCTCGCTCCAAAAATTATGAAACTTGTTCCTAAATTTTTTTTAAAAAATCAAGATCTTGCTAATGACACTAGTCTTGTTTAATTTAGAGTTCATTTGCTTTGTGTTTGTATTTATTTGCTCTCTTTTTGAGGACGCTGGCGACCTCCACTTCGGACAAGCTCAAGAAGACCAAGACCCTTCTGCCTATAACCAAGGCGGGTCAATACTTTGATCATATTGAACCTACATTTTATACAAATTATATTCTTTTAAAATATCAAATTGCATGCTTTAATTTTCCACGCAAATGTATGTCAAATACCCTAAGATAGTTAAATGCCTACTTAATGGTTAAATAATTATTATCTCATTTCCTTGATAATTGAATTCCCAAATCCTTGTCACCCTAGTAATTATATGGTAACCTACTAGTTATAGGTTGTACTTAAACGTCATGCTAGTCTTGTTTAAGTACCGGGGTATTACTACCACAAATCATCATTCTTCAATCAAAACAATTATTTTGGGCAGTCATTGGGAGAATGACTGAATTGGTTGAGATAATTTGTTTCCTACTTCTCAAAACTGTAAAAACTTGCTAATACCCATCTGGGCGGCTGTAATGATGGATGGTGTGATGTTGGGTGCTAATGCAGCATGTGAAATGTTGAATAACCCTAAGGAATTAATCCTTTGATGACCTCCTAATGTAAAACAATACAACTACAAGTCTATAATGGTGTCGACCTGGCTAAATAATTTGTATCTGTTAGTACGAGTTGCGCCAGGTAGATGACTCGTGACACCATAAGCCTTCGCGGCGAAGGGTCAGGGTGCACGGCGAATGTCGTTTGAAGGCGCAAGGGGGTCGACGCAGTTGCGGGAGCGTAACCCTCCTGAGGTGAAACCTCAGCGGGTGTAACAAATACCGAAGGATGCATTGTAAAGGCCTTGTGGTAATCTTCCATTGATTCACATGTCTAAGGAAACGTGTGTACAAATCAGGATGATTATCTCTTGTGGGTAAAGATGTATAATCTCTGCAGAGAAATAAATTGTTAGAACACCGTGCCCACGGTCACGGGCGAACATGGGAACTTACAAGAGTTGGTTCTATTTATAAAACTTTGTGGGATGGTTGAAAATGTGATGGACTCATCTAGCCCCTGATTTGGATTTTCCCTGAGTAGTCTTACCCAGTGTTGACAATAGGTGGGTGTAACCACCATAAAAAAATAAGCATAAGGTAGAGATAACCTCTGCTGTTATTTATTATTGCACAATTAATCTCTTTAAAAATACAATTTGGTTAAAATGCCAAGTGTTAGGACTTTCTAATATTTGTATTTATAAATATTGCTTTACGCAAATAAAAGAACCCGAGCCATCCTTGTTAAAGCCTTGCATGTATATTATTGCATCTGTTGTGTTGGCTCGCGAGTACAGAAGTTGTGCTCACCCTCATTCTTTCCATCAAAACCCTCAGAAGTAAGAAATCCTGGAGATTACGACTTTTACGAGGAACCAGAAGTCTGAAGACCCAGGAGTTGCTGAAGCGTAGTTTAGTCTCTAGCTGTTATAGTCTCCCCTCGGTCTAGCTGACTCCGTCGGTGCTTGAGTGCATCCTATATTATCTGAGTTTTTCGGATAACATCGGACGTACACATGTTTCCCCAGTCAGTTGCCTATGGAGAGATATGCACTCACCCCTTTTGCTTCTGCTATTGCTTTCGCTATTTTTGTGATGTAATATTTTGGCCTGTTTGGCCTTTATTGTAAAATTGGCTCGAAGCGGTCTATGTAAACTCTGATGTGTTGAATTAATGAATGATATGGTCTTACGCCATGTTTGAACTGATTCAGTGATGTATCTGTGAGTGCTATCTGCTGATCCAGGGAATAGCACAGCGATTTTCGCAAGGGATTCGAATTAGAAAATCCAGGTCCTACAGAAAAGCAGGAAATGGTAAGACAATTTTTTTTTATTTCTCACCTCCATAGCTAGCCACTATGGTGGCTTGTGCTAGCTAAGGCGTTACGATCTCTCAACGCTTTGCTACCCTCACACACAAGTCATTCTTTGGTCTTCGGGTTTTATCTTCCTATACAACGGCTTCCATAGTTGTGGGCATGCATATCTGAACGGCGCAGTCATACCGTGACTATCCATAACTCAAAACTTCAGAAAGCGCATGGCTACTCTACAAACAGATCATTGTAGTTCTCACAAAAATATCAGAGCCGCCAAAACCATAATTTGTAGAGAGAGAGAGCAGGCTCATTATGTTTTAGTCTGTGTCGTACTGCCAGTGTGCATTGATAACATTCGTTCTGGTTTAATTGAAATGATCAATTTGCAGTGATGCATGAAGTGCAAGATGGACATGGAAATTTAATTGTTCCTCGCAATATCTATTACCGGCCACTGTGAGCTATGCAGTTCTTGCCAACCGTAGTTTGCGACTGTATATGTGTCTAATTCTTATTTCTATGTTGCTCTCTTGTGTAAATTGAGGCTAATGTCACATGTCAGGTCCAATATGCTACCTTAGCTATGGCAATTCTGAAATGGATGCCCATTGGATTTCATTTACTATAAGAAAAAATCCGGTTGAACTATGAACTCTTCTCAAAGTCTAGAAATTAATTAACCTTGAACTATAAAAATAAGACAATTGACACCCTCAAACTTTCAAAACCATGCAAAATACCACATCGTCCCAAATCACTGTGGTTTTGACTACTGTGGCACTTACATGTTCAATTTTTTAGAACTTGGATGCCACGTGGATCAACTTAACTTCCTATCTTTACGAATCAGCAAAATAAAAATAAAAATATACAATGGAACCCACAATTCAGTCTCTGTTGTGTTTCTTCTTCCCCATCTCTTCCTCTCAGCTCCTCTCTCTCTCTCATCGAGGGAGGCGCCGGTGCTCTAGTCGACAGCATCGAGTGAGGAGGAGGCAACGACAACTAGTAGAGCTCGAAAGACAAGAGATAGGCGTCGGGCAAGAGGCGTCTAGATCCAGCCCATTGCTGCTCTTCGCCAACTCCGGCGGTAGGTGGCGAGGAACTCCGGTGGTAGGTCTTAACACGCGGCAAGCATAGGTGCACCTCCGTCGGCTAGTTGCGAGTACATCGTGCACGCCACGAAGATCTGGTTGCTTCAAGGCTCGTCGGTGACGCCTGGATCTGACGACGCTCATCCTCCCCATCCCCCTAGATTTGATGGCGCTGCGAGTGACCATGGTTTTACTGAAACAGCCCTGAGTTTGTTCAAATTTGAATTCTTTCCGTTTTCGAAAATTTTTACCGAAAACCAGCTTTCCATTTTCGGAAATACGCTTCTCTCAGCCGAAAGCGCCTTTCTCCAGGACGCTTCTGCCTCCGGCGCTTTCTTCTTCCTCCCCCTTTCTTCTCTTCCCCGCGTCAGCGCCGAACGTCACCGCCGCACCCGCGCTGCCGTCAGCCGCCACCTCCTGCGCCACCTCTCTCCTCCGGAGCCTTCCTTCCCCTTCGCCGCCTCCACCTGGCCTGCCCCAGTCGCCACCTCTCCCTTCTCGACGCCGCCCGAAGGTTCTTCCGCCGTCACCTCGCCTCCACTGCCGCCACCGCCCTACTACTCCCACCGCCTCCCCAGCCTATAAAAGCTGCCCCAGAGACGGCACTTCTCCTCACCTCCACCTCCAGCTCATTCCCAAGCCCCTTCCTTCCCGAGTGTCGGCGAAATCGAAGAAACCGCCACCGCCTCTTCTCTCTGCCCGAAGCGAAGCTTCGGTAAATTCGCCGCCTCCCTACCTCCCCTTCCCTCCCACCTCCGGCGGTAGCACCCCTGCACCGCCACCAACCTTTCCCCCACCTCGCCCCACCTTCCCCCTCGCCGGAGCTCGCCGGCACCGTGCTCCTCCGCCACCACCTCTCGGTCGCCGTCGCCACTCCATTTCCGCACCTCCTTCACCCCCACAACTCCCCAAAATGGAACAACCTCGCTTCGGTGGTGCTCCCAGTGCCTTTCCCCGCCGCCACCACCGGCCACCACCGCCGCCGCAAAGTGCCATCGCAGCTGGCTCGCAAGCCAGAGCCTTCGATCCATGGCTCGAGCCCGAGCACGGGCCGGTTCAGCTAAGCAGCCGCTTGGCACAACCAAACAGCCGATTCAGCTTGGCCGAATCAGGCCTCGGGCCGCACAGTAAAAAGTTGGGTCTTTTACTATTCATCCTATTTAAACCAAACACCGCTCACTGCACAGTAAATCAATTATTGTTCATCACCAAAAAATCACTATTTATCTAAAAAATTCTGGGTTTTTACTGTTCATTATCATGAATAGTAATCATAGTACTATTCACCACTTTTTTATCTATAAATAGTAAAATGTCATTATTCATTATCTGGCACTATTCATCCGCAAAACCCTAATTCAGCATTTTATATCCATTTTGTCCGTTTTGAGCCCAGAAATCCATTTCTCCATTCCGTTCAGTCCAATTAAACCCCAGATAAATTCCCGCACCACCTTCTTTGTGTTTCTTTTCCATTTATTTTTACTTGCATGTTGTTCCCAGCTCATTCCTTGTCGAGTCGGATTTTACTTGGTTGTTTTATTGTTTTGCTTCTCGTTAGGTCACGATATTGAAGACCAGACTGCAGAAGACGTCATACAAGACCAGGATCTACAGGACTTTATGCAAGAAGACAAGCCACATTCTTTCATCATTTTGAACCTATAGTTCATATATTTAATATTACTTTCATTATTATTTGTGCCAATTACTTTAAATATTGAAATAATACTTTGGAATGCCATGATGTTTAATATTCACCTTGACAAGGTTAAGATTTATTGTAAACCATATTCATCTTGACAAGTCCACATAAAATGTTATCTATGCAAATAGCTTTGTCACCAAAATTATGGTTATCAATCAAAAGAGTGTATTGGCAGTTCGCCAATGTTTTGGTTTGAAGTTGAGGGTTGTGTCCAAGAAGTTGGGCATCCCAATAGACTTGTATTGGAAAAAGTGAGTCACAGGTGAGGCTCGGAGGATAGACATCCACGTGTTGGTGTTGGTCTATCGCTTCACTATGAGGCTAGTAAGGATAAGGACCTTGTGCCAAAATAACAAACACAGAAAAATCGCTCAACCACAGGTGTGGTCATTACTCCCTAGCCTAGTACACTGCTCTTCCAATTGAATATCTACAGCATCTAGAGTGGGACAAGAGTGAGCTTGCAGGGACACTCGCTGGTCTTCATAACGGTATGGGTCCGTCAGCATCGGGGTGAGAGATCCATAGCTGCGGCCGGTGGAGTCTCCCGAGGGCTGTATGGAGTAAGAACCTACCGGGTAGAGGCTAGAAAGGTTGAGCAGTGAAAAAGCTTTGTTATCTCAGTTCAGTCGCACGCTAACATGTTGCGTGTCTATGTTCTGACAGTACGAGCATGAGGTATCTTGTGGGTAAAGCTGAGCAACTCTGCAGAGTGTATCAAATGGTATTCGAATACGCCGTGCTTCCGGTTAATGAAGCTGTGTTCTTAGGTGATTTCAATACATAAGGCATAAGTAGAGTTTTTGATATGTGAATCTGGTTGGTGCATTTGTTGAGAAACCTCCTGTGTTTATTATTTATTATTATTTTATTGTTTTAAAGTTAAACTGCTTTAAACTGCAAAATGCATCCACAAATGCCTGTTAAGGTAAATCCTAACCATCCGTTGAACTCCTTGCATGTAATTATTTAGCTTTTCCATGTGGCTTGTTGAGTACGGTAGTAGTACTCATTCTTGTAAAATTTGTAACCCCTCCACAGAAGAAGATTGTGAAAATGCTGAGAACCCCAATGAGCAGAATTTTGGTGGCCCCCAGAAGGCAGTGACTACTGTTTTTAGGTCCTAATCGTGCTCAAGCGTGCCTGTGGTGTGAAGTTCTTTTGTCTTGTATTATATTAACTTTGGGCTTGGAAGCCCGTGTCTGCGTCAAAACTGATTGTTAAACCTTAATCTTATGTAATAAAAGTTGAATTTTGTTGTAATCGAGAGCTTGCTTGAGATACTGTTTACTTCGCAACTGCACATTCTGAACGGTTGTGAAGAGTTTTAACGGCCCCGGATTTTGGGGCTGTTACATTTACCGTCGCCCGGCCCCGGCGATGAGCAGATCCAAGCCCTATGGTAGCTGCGCTGCCAGAAATGAGCCTAGGATCGTGTATCTGAGGCGATGACGGCGACAGTTGGAGGCAACGGCAGAGAGAAAGACACCGACAAGGTCAAGGAGGAAGGAAAAGAAAAGAAGAGGGGGTTGCAGGAATTATTTGATTCGTTTGGTTATACATGCACGTATATATAGACACCATGTCAGTGAAACTTGATCACGTAGATGCCACGTTGAAAGTTGAAACCATAATGATTTTGGTTTTACGGGGTAAAGTGAATGGTATTCAGTTGAGGGGGATGGGAGGACCAATACCCAGTTTTGTAGTTCAAAGTTTATTTCTAAACTTTAGAATGAATTTTTTTCCTATACTACATGGCAGATGTAGATGTTACACATCTCCTGCAGTCCTGGAGGTTCTTAATGAATATCTTCTCATACTATATATCTTCTCACACTACAATAGTACTGAATTGTGCTGTAGCAGTATATATCTTCGCATACTAGATTGTTAATAAACTTAATTTGTTTTATTTTGTATACTGTAACTAGTATCATGGTGTGTTTCGGATCAAGACGACATCATCCTGGTGCCTGAGCACAGCTCACTGCAACTGCACACTCAAGACAGTTTTGCGGTGTCATTTTTTTTTACCAAAAGATATTTGTTTGCAGTGTCATTATGCAAACACAGGCTTAAGCTTATTGCAAACTACCGGAAAAACAGAGCAGAAAAGTCGGCTTCCCCCATGTTTGCATGTCGTCGTCACGATGACCTCATAGGGCAAGACCTCCCGCGCATCCGTGCTAGACTGCTAATTATGAAGAGGATAAAGTATCTGAACTCCCAATCCTAGAGCTCAAGTAGAAAATAAAAAATGGCAATGCCTAACTTCACCGCCTGTTCATTGTGCGAAGTTATCGGCTATGGCTTGCACTAACGGCACCATGGTCTCTCTTCCCTTTGCTAATTGCTACACTCATTTTTGAGCTCTCGTCTTCCCTATCGATGGCATATTAATTTGTTGGGTGCAGTGCAATCATATATCAACTGTCCATAACTCAGAACTAGAGAACATATGGTTCACTACTACAAACAAAGTCTTTACAGACGATTTCGTGAGTCATCTGAGTTTATAGATCAGTGATGACATGAGATCATCACAGACGGTTTAAGTCATCACATACGGTTTTCGAACCGTCTGTGATGCAGACTATCACACACGATTATTAACTCAAAACCGTCTGTGATAGTCAACTATTACAGACGGTTTGTAGCTAAAATCGTCTGTGATAGATGATGTATCATAGACAGTTTGTAAATGAAACTGTCTGTGAGAGCTAATGTATCACAGACGGTTTGTCCGAAGGAACCGTCTGTGATATTCTTTTGTATTTATAAATCTATTTATGTTTATTGGTTAGCCTCAGAAAATACTAGTCATGCCCTCTGAAACAAACTGAAACAACACAGTAAGTACATGTATACATCTAATTCACTATCATTTCATAAACAAGCACATCCAATTCACATTCATTTCAGAAACAAGCACATCCAATTCACATTCATTTCAAAAACAAGAACATCCAATTCACAAATCAATTAACTAAAATTAATCATTCATGTACATATAAACTGGCCCTCTTTAGAGAAAGAACCTTTTTGGCTTTGTAGGTGGTTTTGGGCAACTCGTTTCCCTCTAGAAGTATATCCGCTAAGAGACCTAACAGCGCTGTGAAACTCTTTTCGGACCAACAGTTGCTTGCCTTCAATTTCAGCAGTTCAAGTACGGATGACAACCTTGTGTATTCCGGCTTTCAGCCCAGGAACAAAGGTTTCTCCGAGTCCTCCATCAAGCCTTGGAATTTAACATACTCCCTCTCATCATAGTTTTTTTCTGCATCACGAAGCATCTGATCCAGATTGTCATCATGCAACCTATCCGAATTGAAACCACAATCGATATCATCCGGCGGCATATCATTGACTTCGTCAACGATGTTGTTATTACTACCTTCCTGTATAATCTGCTCTTCATCGTGACTGGTCCAACATGTATATCCCTTTAAACCCCTTCGAATCAAATGTGCTTCGATCTGCACTCGGTTCTTAAAAATATTTAGATTCTCGTAATCAATGCATAGACAGTACATATATATTCCACCCCCTTATTCAACATATATTCCTTGGCATCTCTTGTAAAAGCAAACACGCCATTAATGTACTATTCACTCACACGGTTGCCAACGTATATCCAGCTTCGGTCCATCTACATAGCGCATATAACAATTTGGTGTTAATTAATTAATTAGTATACTATAGATGCAACTTTTGATATATCTTTTGAAAGATATATTTCTAATGAACTGAAAAAATAGCAATGCACCCTACGGTTAGGTTGTTCATCACAAACACATTATAGATAGCTCATGCCCAACTTCAGATGGTAAGAAGTCAACACTTGCAAAACAACACAAAAAGATAGATATAAACCATCTTTAATTCTATCTTTACCGATTTAAACCATATTCAATTCTCTATCTTTACCAAGCTAGATCTAGAATGCAATGCAATGAACAAATTACGTACTAACCATCGATGGTCAAGAATAAATTACCAAATCCACGGTCTCCTTTCACCAAATCGCCTCAGAGCCCCACCTTCCGCAGCAACAACAACGAGAATAGAGTTGAAATTTAAGACAGATCGATCCGTGAGGGTCGGTTCTGCAATAAATGAAATTATCATAGACGGTTTGTATACATACCGTCTGTGATGAGTACGGGAAGTAACACAGATGGTTTTCAACATGAACCGTTTGTGATATTACTCTTCACAGACGGTTTTTACCACAGGAAGTAACACAGACGGTTGTTAAACCAAAACCGTCTGTGATGAGACATCTAGTATTAATCTTTTTTGACATCTAGTATTAATCTTTTTTGTAGTAGTGGTTCCTCAGTTACCTTTGTAGGAAAACTAGTATAATGTCACACACATAAAGTATGAGAGCGTTCCAGCCATAATATGTAGCACCAACGTCTAGTAAATTATATAGGAGAAATTCCATTATAACAGTTCAGCGATATATATAGTTGGATACTTGTATTCTAATTCTAACTGCATGCAGTTCGTAATACACACTTAAATTTGTGAACTAGGACAATTCTCGTTAACCATGCTGAAATGCTAATAGGTAAACTCAGTTATAAAATTCGTGAGCTAGGCCACTACCCGTAAGGTTGTGGCGAATGGATCATGAACCGACTGCATTAGTTCGAGATTAAGAAGAAAACATTGCATGTCTGACCAAAAAACGTGAGTTCTCCAGCGGTGAGGCCGTCAAAAGGAACGGATCAGCAAAAGAGGAATATGGGGCAGCATCGTACAAAGAGATCAACGAAGCAAGAAGACGAGAAAGAATTACAATGGTCGTCGAAATTAAAGGATAACCATGTATATGCATATGCTAGGGTGTCATTAGATTGAATACGAATCGAATAGTGGTCTTCTCGTATTTGTATTTGAATTTTCTAATTAAATTTAAATTTAAAATTAAATATTATCGAATACGAATTAAATGTTGTAACGAATACGTATCGAATAACTACTCAATTTGGTCGGATCTGGATATCCTCATAACTTATGTGATGGCAAGATATTTATGATACTTTATCCTCCTACATAACACACTTAATCATTCTATTTTATCTATTTCACTTAAAAACATAATTCACGTTAAACTAAAGATACTCATCCAATTAATTAGCTATACTATAATAAAATATGTATATTATTTTATCGAATTCGAATATGAATAGTGCAGATAAATGACATTTCAGATGACAAAGGTTCGTATCATATTTTATCCATGTTTTTGTTCATACGAATACGAATATAAATAGGAAATAAATTGTTAATCGAATGAAAAATTTAAACCATATTTGTATCATATCTAATACGATAGTCGAATAAAATAGATAATTTATATCCTATTAACACAAAACGGTATGGTCATTCTTACGGCAAAACAACATGGGGACTCGAGCATCTATGAATTGTCCAGGTGAGCGTCCACGAAACCCTTCCTCCGTTCGGTGGGGGCAACCAGAAGCGAGCCTGAAGCTGCCATGCGGTGTACAGCCCTCCGATCGACACCCAACCCATGTCGAATGCAATCCTCTGTCACAGCCCGCAATAAAAGGCACTTAGCAGCTGAGTGTGGAAAAGCTGATGTACACAAATTCCTGATGCCTCTCAAGCCTATAATAATCTAAGCATTAATAAGGACTATGATGATAAACGCACTACACTATGCCCATAGAGTGGATCGAGTTACCTTGACACGATTTTGAAAATCACATAGGGTTTTCCGCACAAAAACTGATGTGGAGGATTTCGACTTGATTTTGGAAACAACAGGGGGCTTTTTGGAAGAAAAAAACTGATGTGAAGGATCTTGATGTGATTTTGCAAACAACATAGGACTTTTCGCAAAAAAATGACACGAAAACCTCAATGTGATTTCAGAAAGTACAGGGAGCTTTTCCCGAAGAAGCCGACGTGAACTCCTGAGCGCCGGCGATCTCTTCCGCTAGAATATGCAGGGTAGCGTGCTTAGTCGGTTGCGACCTGATTGATCATGTTGTTCGCCAACATGCTAGTTAGTAGCGTCAGTTGCTTGCACTAAGAATACTACTATCCTACGTACACTTGAGTGATACGGCCTCTGCTGAGATTTTATAGGGATAGGGTTCTTCCAACGTGCAATCATGCAGCGAACGTCCATGAGTCTGGCTGTTTGTTTTTTATAAATTTTATGGTACACAGTAGTAGTATAAATCAAATTTGATGATTGATTTGTTAAGAGTATAATAGACTTTTCTTTTATTTATATTTTTTATGAGTGTATTATGGTCTTTTTTTAACTAGGGTTGAAATATTACTCTTGTGTCATATGATATACACATGAGCAATTACAATTTGACCTCTTTACTCGTGCTACCAAGTATAGTATAACTACATCCTAGCTAATCTGAACTATTAGATAAATAATAATAGACGATCCGTATTAAATCGAGCTTACAGTAAAATTGCTCGTTTTCATTATTATCTTTTCGACTCCATGGCTGTTTTGACGCACCGCGTCTGTATCTCCAAAATTGAAGAAATAAGTCTGGATGGACCGATGATTGCAGGCCAATAAGATAGTCCAAGGCTACAAGAATTTCAGAATAGAAGCCCACAGCTAACAATTGATTTTGCCCGCGTCCGGCCGTCGTAGATTGTTTGGGATCGGCAGTGACGGTGCTCGTGCAGTGAAGTGTATCGGCACCGGTGCGGCCGGCGGGTCAGGCAGATAAGTTGGAAACTGAAAACTCGTTGCTGGTCGTGTCATAGAGTTTGTAATGCTCGATTGTTTCGTAGCGTGATTTATTGTTTCGTTGCTGTTCTGTGTTGTCAAACCGGACCATTTTCCTTTCTTAATTGAATTGGTGGAGCTCCTGCCCTCCCGATTCCAGAACACACACAATTTTGCACGGTATGTTATTAGCCTCAAGAGGAGAAAGCGCTTCAACAAACTCGTGTTCTCTATCAAATGTTACATGATTGACTGACGAAAAATATTAGTGTACAACATGTACCATGAGCATACTACTACTGCTACTTGTGTTTGGTTGTCAATCGGAGGTCTGAATTGAACTTTAACCTTTCAAACACCAACTATTCCATGTTCATTGATGCTAATATCGGACCCGGATTTCCTTAATCCAGAATCCTCTGTGAAAATATCGCGCTACTCCCTGGATCAGTAGGTAGCACTCACAGATACATCACTGAATCATTTTATACATGGCGTAAAATCATACCATCTATTAATTTAACACATTTGATTTTACATAGACCACATCGGGTCAAGTTTACATTAAGAGCTGAACATGCCAAAATGTTACATTACAAAAATAGCGGAAGCGATAACAAAAGCAAAGAGGGTGAGAGCACATCTCTCCATATGCAAGCGACTGGGGAAACCCGTGTACGGCCGATATTACCTGAAAAATTCAGACAATATAGGATGCATGCAAGTACCAACAGAGTCAGCTAGACTGAGGTGAAACTAGAACGACTAAAAACTAAACTACGCTTCAAACTCCTGGGCATTCAGACTTCTGGAATCCTCGTAGTAGTCGAAAACTCCAAGATTTCCTACTTCTGAGGGTTTGGGGCAAGAGCGAGGATGAGCACAACTTTCGTGCTCGCGAGCCAACACAATAAATGCAATAATATACATACAAGGCTTAACAAGGATGGCTTGGGTTCTTTTATTTGTGCAAAGCAACATTTATAAATACAAATATTAGAAAGTCCTATCACTTAGCATTTGGACTAAATCATATTTTCATAGAGTAATTGTGCAATATTAATAACAACAGAGGCTACTTCCACCTTATGCTTATTTTTTTGTGATTATTACATTCACCTATTATCAACACCGGATAAGATTACCCAGAAAAATCCAAGGCAAGGGCTAGATGAGCCCAGCGACATTTTTCAACCCACCCACAAAGTTTTATAAATAGAACTAACTCTTGTAAGTTCCCAAGTCCGCCCGTGATCGTGGGCACGGCTGTTCGAACTGTTCATTTCTTTGCAGAAATTGTACATCTTTACCCACAAGAGATAATCATCTTGATATGTACACATGTTTCCTTATACATATAAATCAAGGGAGATTATCACAAGGCCTTTACAATGCACCATTCAGTATTTGTTACACCCGCTGAGGTTTCGCCTGAGGAGGGTTACGCTCCCACAGCTGCGTCAACCCTTACCCAGACCACCCCCCCCCTTGCGCTCTCTTAACGGCTTTCGCCGTGCACCCCAACCCATCGCCGTGAAGGCTTACGGTGTCGTAGGTCATCTACCTGGTGCAACTTGTACCGACGGATACAAATTATTTAACCAAGTCGACACCATTATAGACTTATGATTGTACTGTTTTACATTAGAAGGTCATCACAGGATTAAGTCCTTATGGTTATCTGGGCGGTCCAACAACAATTCCACATCTCAACATTCCACGGGCTACATTAGTACCCAACATAGTACCATATATCATTCCAGCCGCCCAGATGGGGTATTAGCAAGTTTTAAGGTTTTGATAAGTGTAAACCAAATTATCTCAACCATTTCAGTCATTTCCCCCAATGACTATCCAAAATAATTTTTATGTTTGAAGTATGATGAGTGGGATAGTTAATACCCCGGTACTTAAACAAGACTAGTATGATGTTTAAGTATAACCTATAACTAGTAGGTTACCACATAATTACTAGGGTGACAAGGATTAGGGAATTCAGTTATCAAGGAAAAGGTATAATAATTATTTAATCATCAAGTTGGCATTTAACTACCTTATGACTATTTGACATACATTTGTATAAGAAATTAAAGCATGCAGTTTGCTATTTTAAAAGAATATAATTATCATAAAATGTAGGTTCAATATGATCAAAGTATTGACCCGCATGGATCACTTATCACGGCCTTGATCTTACTCAGGGACTTCTCTGATAGGGGTCTTGAATTCTTGCTATGTGTCTTTATTCGAATCTTGATCCCGCTCGAGTTGTTGCTTCTTCGGGACTTCAACTTCTAATTACACGATAACGATCGAGAAACAAAATAAATCCAAAGAACTTCAAAAGACCAAATAAAATAAAAGAGCTTTACCAGAAAAGATTTAGTGAACTGGGAATGTTTGACAAAGTCAAACGACCAATTTAGCGAAGGAGGAAATGGCAGAGAAACTCTGTCGGGAGAGAAAAACAAGGAAGGGTCAAGGGCGAAGAAGCTTTTGTAGGGATACTCCACTTCGGATTTGGAAGGTGGCAAGATGTTGCCAATCGGGGAAAGACACAGCTGATCCTAGAGCTTCTTTAATTACTGGATAATATCTGGGCAAGATTATACTTTTAGCAAACATTGAATTTAAGTTGTATTTTAAACTAGATGGCAAATGCATCTTGGTTAATTTTCTTATCTTTTAATTTATTTGCTTTTTATACAAGAATGTATATATCCAGTTATTAAGTTATGCTTGAGATAAATATTAGTGATTTAGGATTCAAATGTTTTCTTTTTCCTTAAATATCAAATTACCATTTTTAAAGGTTTTTAAGATTTTTTTTAGAACAAAGGGAGGACACTGGATATTTTTGTCGGGCTTATCTTTATATTACATTATTTTTAATTATCTTTGGTGAGTTTTTAGATTGGACAAGAGGTGATAAAACATTTGGACCAAAGAATATTGATAGAGTTTGCAAGATTATTATTCAAGTTTCCAGAGAAAGATATTGATATTAATCTAATTATTCTTGAATAGCTTTCAATTTTATTCCTAGAAATTTGCAAATTAATTTCTTATAACTCATAGCCTTTTAAACATTAGCTGAAAAGATTAGCTAAATTAACTACACCAATTACTTGACATTATTTACAAGGATGTTGCAAAGGTTTTGAAATTTTATTTGCATGAACTTCGATTTTTAGAAATTTTGCAATTTGAGTTCTTAATTTCACAGCTTTTAAATATTAATGAATAAATATTTTAGCTACTTTTGACAATTGGAAAAATTATCAGTTTATAGAGGTTACCAAACATTGCAATATTTACATTTACAACACAAACTTTAATTGCGGATCAATAAACTATCATTCTTCTTTGCTCCTTTACCTTTACTGATCGCACATGGGCCCATGAACAGAGCGTCGCAGAGAGAGAGAGAGAGCAGAGAAGCAGAGGAGTGCGCGGCGGCGGCTACCGGCGGCGGGCGATGGCCAGACGGGCGGCGGAGTCGGCCAAAACGGGTTGCTGGGACGGGGAGAAGCCGAGGGAGGTGAATTCAACTTGAATTTTGAATTCGGAAGTTGAAAGGAGGTTTGAAACACAAACTCGTGCTTCGAGAAAGCTAGGAGTTTTTAGAAATAACCAATAAATCGACGGACGGGTTGAAAACAACAAACCAAAATAGAAATTACTATTTACTGTTTAAAAACGAAACGTTATAGCTAATTAGGAAGAGGAATAAGTAGCTCAACTCCCGACACCTCCCAAGCATGGATCTCTTGAGTAGAAAGGCATAAGATGATAAGCTAAGTTGTTATGTCTCACCACGCACAGGCTATTCCATGGCTAGCTACCGTGGGTTGTGCTATGGAGTTGCGATCCCCCTCTCCCCTCTCCCTCTAGGATGGCTTCCTTTTATAAGGGTGTAGTTGCAGGCATATCTCGATCGGTACCTCACAATGACTGTCCATACTCAAACTTCATAAAAGCAGTCCATGCCTACTCTACAGAGAGAGACCAATATTGTATTACTCACATAAATATGAGAGCCACCAAACCATAATTTGGAGGTAGAAACCAAAGGTGATCCTTTTGAGAAGTTCCATTGGTATTTCCTCAACGTTTAACCGGTCTGGACCATTGTGCAACGTGGAATTACAATTCTGGTTTCTTCACCTTTGCACAATTCTGACTGAAATGTGCGGGGGTTTCTTCACCTTTGCACAATTCTGATTGTAGTCGATCGATGATCTACGCTTGGATAAGTAGGATGTTCCCAGCTTAACTCCGTCCAAATGAATAGGTTAACTAAGTCGTAATCTGCAGCAAGACAACCCGACTGTTGGCTTATGGGAGAAATCGTAACTGTTGTTTACCAAAACGATGAGATAAATCACATCATTCCAATTTTTCCTTTTTGAAGAGAATTTTGTATATGGGCACCTAAATATATCTCACACGTCTTCGCTGATTTTTATGGTACCTTCTAGCTTCTACTCTGTAAGAGTTGGTGGTAGAAATTAAATTTAGCAATCAATTTCTTAAAGGTATTATAGACTTTTCACTCTAAATGTAAATTTTTTATAAGGGTATTACCGGCTTTTCATCGAGCATAGTCTTAACCCATCCATCCCTCCAGCAGTTTCCTCATCTGCAAGGCAAGCCCTTGTCACAATTCAGAAAGCAAAGCCGTTCGGCCGATCAAGATAGATGGCGTGCCATGCGTAAATTATCGATGCCTCTCAAGCCTGTATATATACTCTTTGGCGAATGAATCCCCGGCTCTCTGGAGCCTCCACGCTGTTTTTTTTTGCGAAAAGGCCTCTCAGGTTTTGAAATCACATCCAGGTCCTTGTGTCAGACTTTTCCCGATCTTTGCGAAATCGCGTTGAGGTCCAACGTAATTTTTTTTAGATTTGCACTGTTATTTTCCAACGTAGACTTGCTTTATACAGTCGTACGGCAGCAACACCCTTGCTGTTATGTTTGCATAACTTCACCCTTTCTTTAGCACAAGCGGAAAGTGCTTCGACAAATTGGTGCTCTATGAAAACTTCATGATAATTAAGGAAAAACTAGGCTGAGCATCAATCTAAACAGATTTAAAACATGTATTCAGAACATATAAGTATATAACACCATTATTAAAACCGGTTGAACCTATTAAAAAAAGCTGAAACCGGCGACCTTGGCTGCTCGGCTTGCTCGAAGAACCGTCCCTGCAGTTGGATCGGAAAAAACCGTATGAACCGAACGATTTTGAAAGAACCGTGCGGTTGTTGTCTACAACCAAAAAAGAAAGTCGATCAAAAATCTGAGATCCCGATCGACACATCGTGACACGAGGTATGGTACAAGTTCTTCGAACTAGGTTTGAGCATCTATGAAATGAGCGTCCATCAGAGCCCTTCCTCCATTCGGTAGAGTACCAACAAGGGATTTTTTTTTTTGAGCCAAAAATCGATCATACTGTTTCAGCCGGCCACCCTGGTAGAACTACAAATGGGTCTCGAAACCGAAAACAAATCGGCCTCGGAAATTTTGGTTTGGATAAATTTTATCAAACAAAGAATCAAATTTGCTTGAATTTTATTCAAATTTGATTTTTTTTAATTTAAAATCCAAAACCCCAAATAAAAAAAAATTCAGCCGACAAATTTTTTCGATTTTCGGGCACCCCGGTAAAACCGGCTTTACCGGCCACCCCCGGTAAAAAATATATATCCAGTTACAAAAACCCTGGTAGCAACTAGCAGCATCCATGCTGACCTCCAAACTGTTGTGCGGCCTCTTAATTTCCAGCGAATCCCAACCCTTTCATATCCACCTTGGTTTGAAGACAAGCCTATGTTCCTAGTCCCTACTCACATAGGCTTCCATGCATTTCCGGAGCTCAACAGATTCCCGGTGCCTCTTAAGCCTATAATCTACACTCAACTATGAAGTCATGGTCGCGTTTTTGCCGTGGCATGCCTGATCGATCAGGTCGTTCGCCGGCTTGTTAGTTGGTAGCCTCGGCTAGCTCGCACTGGAAACAGTAATCTCCTGTGCACAACTGATGCATTTGCTGAGATTTCATAAGGTTAGGATTCCGGGATTCTTTGTCCATCATGCAGCCCGGGAGGTTCGGCAGGTCCATGACTAACTCCACAATTGAACGTTTATACTACTACAGTGAAGACGTGGTTGTAGTCAGCTTACTACACTACTACAGTGAAGACTTATACTAGACGTTTCATCACAGATGAACTCCATCGGTATTGTAATTATCATAAACGGTTTATCAAAATCCGCTAGTCTATGTTACTAGCGATGGCTAGAACCGTTTATGATACGTAATTATCACATACCGTTTTTAATAAGAACAGTATGTGATAATTCACAGACGGTTCTTAACTAGCACCGTTTGTGATAATTGCAGACGTCACAGATGGATTTTAATTAGAACCGTCTGTGATAATTCACAGACGGTTCTTAACAAGCACCGTCAGTGATAATTGCAGATGTCATAAACCGTTTTTAATCCGAACCATCTGTGATAATTCACAGACGTTTCTTAACAAGCATTGTCTGTGATAATTGTAGATGTCACAGATGATTTTTAATCCGAACCGTCGGTGTTGTAAGTATCACAAATGATTTGTGGTTGGAAGTATATATGATATGTATCTCTTAAACACATCAATGCCACTTTGGCTTCCTATGCACTTTTTCGTCTCATGCATCGAATTTGTTCTGTATTTTAGAAAAATGGTCATCCACCACCGAAGATGAATCCCCCACATCGCTCTACTCTCAAGCACAAACAAATATAATTTTAAAGAAATGACCCCTAATCTTTGTCTTTAGTCACCGACATTGATGGTCTACCCGGTCATCCTGTATGAGCAACTCTCCAGCCGTACGCTAGCGGATGCTGCGGAAGGATACTGTGCTAACAGTGTCCTCCCTCCTCTACCAGAGGTTATGCCGGGGTACGTGACGGCGACGTTCCTCCGCCAGAGGTTATAGCATCTTTTGCTGCTAGTGCAGGATCAATTACAACAGTGAATATAATGTATGTACGTAGCTTATACTGCAAAGCGTTTTTTTTTTGTGAACGTCATGAGAGGGCAAACTATGCGAGCACCGCAGATGCTTCAAGAAATTCTTGAAGAGAAAACAAGACAGACGTTGTTTGTCATGTACGGAGAATGTTTTAGACATAGATCAATCTGCATCTTCTTTGGATCGATACCTCTGTCAAAACAAATGATTGGAAGGCTCTCATAAGTGCAGCCAAATATACATGGAGGACATGAACTTAGCAAAGATATCAACACCATGCCACCATCATACCTGGTTTCTAGTTGGTATCACATGGTTTTGCTGTACTATATGGTTTCCCGGTGTCTTCCAAACCTAATCCATATATTTTTTATGAAGCCCATGCCACATCTTACTGCCACTTGTCCCCAAGCTTGGGGCCTCGAGAAATTCTGTAGGAGAAACCAAAACATGGTTCTCCGCTGTTGCAAATTTTCAAGTAGACATGGATCCACCTTGATCTCCTATGGATAAATATTTCCCTAAATATTTCGATCCAAATCAAATGGAGATCTTTTGTAAGTGTAGCGCAGTATAAAGGATAGGAGCTTACATCAGCTTTAGCACCATCATACTTCATCTCTACACGGCCCTATGTAGTTCTTCCCAATGCATTCCAAGCCTAAAATCCTTTCCTGACGAAGAACCCCCATCCATGGCCACATTTTTGCTTATTGCGTCTGGTAGTTCCTAGCTAGTGAGCTTAGCTTTCACCAGAGTACACTCCATATATATACTTGCAATTCTCAATGGTCTTAATACCATTTGCCTCCCTCTTGCTGCCTTCAATAATGTAATTAGGAATCTTGGTCTCTGCCACCGATCATGGAGCAAATTATGACGTGAAGACACCAAGATAACACTGTACCAAACAATATATATATATATATATATATAACTGATGCAAATTAATGTTCATCTAACTCTATTTAAAAAGTAACACTAGCTGCTGAAGAAAACGTTTCTCAAGTTCTATACCGTCAATCAATACATGGCTATGTGTTTTGATTTATAATACAGTGACAAAACATGGAATAATCATGTGCTTAACTATAAATCTATTGTAACTAAAAAATTGATGAGTGGTTAAAGGTTAATGAGAAAAGCACGATAAATTATAAGAATGACTCTCGTTTATTAAGATAAGTACTTAAGTCAAATGTGACTTGTCATTTTTATTGACAAGCAAGAAAAATACTCTGTATTTCGGGCATGGATGCTAGCACCGTTGGTGTCAAATGGCATGCAATTCTCTTTCTTATTCCCCCTCTGGCGATTGTGTTCGAGATAGAAATTTTGTAGGAAGCCACGGGCACCCTATTCCTATACAGGGCTCCAAATTTCAGCTGAAAATCGAAAAATTGGTACTACCAGTGGAGGTCGGTAGGAATACAAACCGGTCCAAAAAAAATCAGTTTGAATAAATTTTGCCCCTAAAAATCGAAATTGCTTTAATTTGATTTTTTAATTTAAATTCTGATTTTTTTAAATTATGACAAAAAAAATTCAAATTATTTGGCCATACCGGCCACCTCCGGTAAAAAAAAAGTTCTGATAAAAAAAAAACCATGTCCCTATCTACAAGCCCGGCTGGTTGGCGAAACACCGTGACGTTGGATCCTTCAGCGACACCGGCTAGTTGGCGTTGCAGCCAACACCACGGTAACCAAGGCTGCAAGCATTGCGAGCGAGTCTCGGCTAAAATGACATGATTTTTATTTGTAATAATAAAAGTAGCGATTATTTACATGTAATTGTAAAAATAACACCGTAAAAACTTAAATAAGTCACTTACCGTACTCCCGAACCGCGGCAGGGAAGCGATAGGACATCTACCACATTCTCGGAGCGCATCACGCCGGTCACTGTTTTGCAATACTTAGTACTGTAGCATGTCACTATTCAAAACTATTTAACATTATGTTCATCACCGATTTATTTCCCTTCGTGGACCGGATGCACGGTATGAACCTTCCGCAATGCTATTTTTACAATTGTGTGCAAGCGAAGGCTATTTTTGTTATTACAAATAAAAACCTATCAAATTAGGAAGGAAGAAAAAACTCCATCGCGGGCTAAGCCTGAGCTACCCGGGCCGGCCGCCGGTGCCATATCGAGAGGGAGTGCACGGTGTGTTCGACGTGCAACGGGGAGCACCGGACGTACCAAAATGGGGCATGTTCGAGCCCGCCGATGCCCGGGGAGCGGCGCGAGCGCCGCCAGCTCCCACAATCGCTATGCACAGCTCACGGCGCGTGCGTAGTGGCGCGACGACAGCCGGTGCAGCGCTTCGGCGAAATTTCCCCCCTTGCCCTCTTAGCCCTGCACTTCCCCTCCCGGGTTTGCTCGATAGCCCTCGAGATAAGTTTCCGACACCTCCCATTCCGAAATGTTATATGGATTCTTTTGGCAAAAAATTGATAGGGGGCACTTCCGCTTACGCTCACTCATGCATCGGCATGATCGATCGTTTTCTTGTCTGCTTTCCATTTTACGTAGCTACACCGCTTATTTCTCTGTCTCTTACTTTCCTATCCTATCTTTGGCTTCCTTTTATTTATAGAAGCTTCTCTTCCGTGCCATCTCGCAACAACTATATATATCAAGTCTCTACTATAGTTCAACGTGGATCTAATAAACCTTAATCAATTAAGTTATTTCTCTGTAATATTTATTATACATAATAATGCATTTTATATAACCTTCAAAGGTACCTCTAAATATTAACAACGAGGGAGATTATACACATCTAGTGGTCGTAAGCTATTTGATGAGGATTAAAACATCTATTTATTATTTAATAGATAAAGGACCATATATCTTCGTGGTCGTAACCCCTAATGCTAACGACCTCACTGGTCGTGAGGATTCCAGAGGTTACATAATATCTAACCTGGTCGGAGAAGGTTCCCAACCTTGTCTCCGATCAGTCAAAAGCTCACAAAGCCTTGAACTGATATCTGGATCTAGTGCCAGATATATCCCCTACCGTGTGAAGAATGGAACATGTACTGTATATTCTATACACGCGACGATATGTAACTCTAAGACACAAGAATACGGTTAAATGACTCACTGATATATAACCGTACAGCAGTTGACACATTGTCAACTTACGCCTCTCTCCGACCAGACGCGCTGCTTCTCCAACAGGCGTCTCTCCTAGAGACAACTGCCAACGCTTCATCAACTACTAAGGAGGACTGCGAACCGAAGTGTAGAGTCCCCGGAACAGTGAAGATAGATTGGGAAACACTCTCAGAAGAACATTGTATTCTCAAGTTAGTCTTCAGTCTAGGTTACATACACCCATTATAATAGCCAGTTCATAGCAATAAAGAGCAGTCTCATTACTTTCCATGAGACACGTGCCATTTTCTCTTTTTCTTTATATATTCATAAGATCGGCGATTTGATCGTCGACAGTTGGCGCCGTCCGTGGGGAAGAAGGCGCAAATCTTCTGAAGGAATTCTTTGCTCACCAAATCCTCGCTCATCCTTCTGTTCATGAGATCATGGCAGAAATTTGGGACGAGGAGAATTGGTTCGATCTGGATGACTACTCCAACCTCGACATGGACGCCTGCATACAGGCCATGCAGGATAATTGGATGTCGTCATCTTCATCCTCTGCCGATTCGCATGTCGCTAATGACACCGAACTCGAGCAAATGGATGAGGATGCGCCACTGCAACAATTGGCGCTTCCCGCGGGACAGGCCACTCCGACCAGTTCGGAGCGACCAAGAATCTCTCCAAGCCCGGTCCTTCTGATCGGCAAAAAAGGGGATGAAACTTCAGCTCTACAATCCGAGAGTCAATACACTCTCGACACCATCATGGCTGACAGGTATTCGCCAACGGCTTTTGGAAATTCCAGGAGCTAACCGACATCTGGTAACGGTGTCGATGAAACCCTCACCGGCCATGGGCCGAGTGGAGATGATAAAGCTCAGCATACGATCAGCAGTTCGTCGTATCAGGCTGAGTCCGCCACGGAGTCCTCAAGAGGTGCTCATCTCCGACCGGTCTCCGTCGTGGAAATGTCTGGTAGAAGCACTGGGAAGCTCTCCACTGAGTACAGTGGAAGCTCTTCGGAGGATCGATGCTGGAAACACGAGGTCAATGCGATCGAAAATACTGATCGCAATGCCCTGTACGGTCGTGCACCCACTGCCTCACCACCACATTCTGATGGAGATGGCGCGGGCAATCAAGCACCAGCAACCAGAGGCAACAGAACTGATGGACGTCCATCTGTTAATTCGCCTGGTTCAGCCCCACCAAGAATGATAGGTCAAGTGCGGCCAGACACGAGGTTAAGAGAAGGTTCGGATCTGCGAACGCAAACAATCTCGATGAATCCTCCGAGACCTTCAGTAACGGTACAGAACCTGCAGCGCATTCGTAATATTTTAAATAATACTGACCCTGCTTTAGCCGAAACTTTAGATTTTGTCCAATTGGTAGGACAGGTGTCGGAGATTCTCCAGCAAACCGTACAACGTACGGAAGAATACCGAGAACGGAAGACACCACAAAGTCAAACCATGACTTCGTCCCAGCGTTCTTCCCTCAGCAGAGGGCAACATGCTTTCTTGGAAGATGAAGAGGAAAGTAAAAGGCGTAGAAACCCTAACACCCACCCAGTGCTAAGGGCCTTTTATAGCCACAACACTATAACCACTCCGGGTAAAGTCCAATGGACAAAAATCCCTTTTAACCAGCGGACAAAGAGTTCTTTCAACTTGCAAAGATAATTTCTCAACTTAAAAAATAAATACGGACCACCTCGAATACCACAACATTTAATGAGGGTCTGTCCGATACGATTGCATCGGGAGTAAGCGTCTATACGACCAATTCATTTAAAGTTCGGGGGCTAGCTGACGAGGATTAAACCTTCTATTTATTACTTAATAGATAAAGGACCATATGTCTTTGTGGTCGTAACCCCTAAGGCTAACAACCTCACTGGTCGTGAGGATTCCAGAGGTTACACAATATCTAACCTGGTTGGAGAAGGTTCCCAACCTTATCTCCGATCAGTCAAAAGCTCACAAAGCCTTAAACTGATATCTAGATCTAGCGACATATATATCCCCTACCGTGTGAAGAATGGAACATGTGCTGTATATTCCATACCACGCGACGATACGTAACTCTAAGACATGGGAATACGGTCAAATGGCTCACTGACATATAACCGTATAGTAGTTGAAACATTATCAACTGACGCCTCTCTCTGACCAGACGCGCTGCTTCTCCAACAGGTGTCTCTCACAGAGACAACTGCCAACGCTTCATCAACTACATAAGGAGGACTGCGAACCGAAGTGTAGAGACCCGAGCAGTGAAGATAGATTGGGAAACACTCTCAGAAGAGCATTGTATTCTCGAGTTAGTCTTCAGTCTAGATTACATATACCCATTGTAATAGCCAGTTCATAGCAATAAAGAGCATTCTCATTACTTTCTAGGAGATACGTGCTATTTTTCTCTTTTTCTTCATATATTCATAAGATCGACGATTTGATCGTCGACACTATTATACGACCACTCTATATAGTCGTAAGTTCTTCTTTGATCACCTATTGATCGTAACTCCTACGATCACTCTATATGGTTGTAAGTTCTTCGACGACCACCTAGTGATCATAGGTTCTACTACGATCACTCTGTATGGTTGTAAGTTTTTCTACGATCACCTATTGATTGTAAGTCCTACTACGATCACTTCATGGTCGTAAGTCTTACTACGACCACCCTATGATTGATAAAGCATACATACAAGTGGGCCTAATCAACTAGGGATATTTGTGCGATGTGTTTAATACATACAATAGTTAATATGTGTTGTTATTCCTGATATAACAACACGTATTAAACCTCTGTCTCTCACATAACCGTAAGGCGACGTGGGAGGATATGTCTCCGACAATAACCACCCTTAAATGTGCGCATTACATCAAACAACAAGGTGTCTCTTGATGTGGACAACTGTCACCCCCTTCATGCGTTGTATAAAGAAAAGAGGATCAAGAGATTTGACTAGCACAACGAGATATAGAAGTCATCAAGCCCTAATTTTACTGACTTCCTCCCTGTTATAAACACAATCAATACAACAACACTTGAGTAGAGTTATTATTCTTCTAGGAGAAGGCCTGAACCTGTATAAAATTCATGTGATTTTGCTCTAGAAGAACCCCAACATTCATTTATAAGATCGATACTAAACAATCGAGAAGTTCGGACTCTCAAAGTACTACTTTTGGTATGCTCCTCAAAGTACTACTTTCTAATATCTATCTATATATACGATTTTGCTAATAAACAGACGTTTGTTTTCGACAAGGCTTTTGTTGTGGAGCCCACATTGCTGCTAGGTAATGGTGGCTAAACAAGTCGCCAGGCATGACATGGCCAGGGGCTTGGCAGGCCTAGCGTGATTAGGCCCAGCATAGCTAGCCATTTACCTGTGCGGGCTGTGCTGTGCTGGCCCATGGGCTAGGGTTCCGACCCAAGCAAGGCATGCTAACCTCTCGAGCCGTGCCGGGTCAGCCCGACAATGTTTGGCCCGGTTGGGCCGAGATAGGGTAGCAAACACGCCCGAGCGCCCAAGAGAAAGTCAGCTTCCTCAGCCCGTCACCTCCCGTCTCAGCCACCACCTCCATCGTGCAGGGTCGCTTCCACCACGCTACCTTCTCCTCCGCATGCAGCGGCCATGCCCTGTCGCCTTCGCGTTGTCCACCACCACGCTGGCTGTGCCTAATCCAGGCCTCCTCCTCCCCGCGCCGTCCTCTTCCCTGCGCCCAAACTTGGCCTGGCAGCCTCCTCCTCCCCGCATCAAGTACATCCTCCTTCACGCCTCCTCCCCATGTTGTCCTCCTTCGCGTCAGCCACGCCCCACTGCCTCTGTGCAGACCTCCTCCTCCCCGTGCAGCGTTTGTCTCACCGCGGTTGCTGGCCAAGCCGGCCATGGCATGCCTTGGGCCTTACCGGGCACGACACTATGTGTGTCGTGCTAGGCCGGGGTGCGGACCCAAGCATGGCACAGGCAATCATCTCGCCTCGTGCTCGGGCCGGGCCAACAGACCCATGCTTCGGGCTGGCTTGTGAGGCACATCCCATCTAACCATCTCTACTACCAGGACGACTAGTTGGAGACCACGTGATCCTTATTCCGATCTCCATCTTTTCATTCTTCTCATTCCCCTTTCATCATCTTCTTGTTTGTCCTTCTTCTTGAAGGGATATGGGTAGCCTACAATAGCTAGCAATTCAAAAAAATTTACAACGTAAATCAAGAAGTCATGCAAGTAAGAGATCATATATCATTACTACTAGGCGCGCAATACCGCGGAAGAAGAGTTAGAGCATCCTGATCCAACGTCGAGCGCATCAATGTAGTGGTCGTAGTCGATCGTCCAATTTCTTTGATACTGATTGTCTCCTCCAGCAACCTATCACGTCCCTTGCATAGGTCGTGGATCATCCTCGAACAGTGTAGCAGCAACCGCAGCAGCGCCTCTACGATATCCACACGTCTAGAGGTGGAACACCTTACGATAGTGTGCTAGCATCAACGCGCACGGTAGGGCCTTCGAGAAGATGGCTGCTAGAATTTTAGTGGAGCAACTCTCTTATGTCCCAATAGCCCCATGCATTCCCTTATAAAGAGCCCATAACGGATACTATTCAAACTCGTTTGTTCTAACTCGTTAAGTGTGTGACCCGGTAGGTTCATACATAATCGGTTGTGACTCGAAAACTCCTTTCCAACCACGAGTCGTTAGTGGTTCATAGTAGGACATAAAAATTTCCGAACACACATAAATACTATATCGGACGAACCTTAGCATTATGATCTCGATCATGTCCTTATCACTTACGACCACCCGTATTACCATACGACTTGTTCATATTTAGTCACAACCAGTTCATAACTCCTTACAACCAGTTCGCTGACTAGTTAGTGATTATGTTCAACTATCATACGAGCAATCTGTATCTCCATACAACTAGTTCGTATCTGGTCGGACTGAACCACTTGCTTGCGTATTCTCCCATTGCCTCATGATATCTGGTTGAACTCCAGGTGAGATATTTTTTCATCCATAGACTGTTCATTAATTTCTCGATCAAGTGACGGATAACTTCAAATGGTCGACTTTTCGACCACTAGTGGCACGACCGGCCCACTCAAAAGAAAAAAGATCAACATACAACCGTGCTGGTTGGGGCTTCTGAGTATGTGGCCATCAAGGAAGGCCAGTCATGGTGGGAGCAGGCGGGAAAGGGAACGGCGTCTCTAAGATAGTTTTGTTATAAAAGTTGTAGTTTTGTAAAATTTACTCGTCGAACACCAATAATTTATCTTTGAACTATTTGCACTTCTACACATTATAGAAAAAAAAAATGTATTTTAGATCTGCTAGATATATATGTAGCAACACGGTAAATTTTTTTGGACATGTTTGATCAAAAGTTAATTAGGATATTACGAATATTGGAACTCGAACAAAAATTTGCGATTCATTGTGAGAAGCATTGGTGGGCAGGCATCATATACAGTTGCACACATGCAGTGGAAACAAGATTTACGACATAATGAGAGAGAACATGAAGTCGCATAGCACAAGAGATTAGAGGCTTAAAAAGAACGGACGACACGTTTTAGACGTTTTTTTTTTTCTAGAGTTTATGCAATTAACTATATTAGTGTGATCAGCATAGAGTTTACATAGACGAAAGGAAGGTGAATTAACAAATTCGATGAACTATTAGAATTCGGAGCAATACATATATAGGCTAGCTTGTGTACGTCATATCAGCCCCATTAGGAAATGAGATTAAAGTCTCTATATACAATAATAGAAATAAGCATTGACTAACATATTTAGAGGTGATCAAATGGGCAGCCTGGCCTAGCCCGGCCTGGTAGTCTGACCAAGTTGACTAACATATACCAGTTCAGCTAACTAAACGAGTCGTGTCGTGTTGGCATGTGAGCTGGGGTGTCAACATAAGAGCGGTGACTCTAATCTTTTTCGTGGAGATAGGAACAGTTAACACATCACGTGCTAATATTGATAGCACTGGATATGTTACCTTATGGTAACGTCATCATTGCAAAGTTTCGAAGCCATCTGTGTAGTAATCCACCATATCACTGTCAAGATAGGTGGATAGTTCCCCACTCCTTGGGTGGGTAATTTGTATTGCTTCAGAAGGTGATGTTGTATAAATTTTTTCTGACTTAGCTGGATTTTGAATTTTTAAATATTTAATAATTTTTTTTGAATTTAGCCAAATTATCATATAAAAAATCTAAATGTGCACAATAGAATTTGAGGAAATGATTGAGGAATAAATGTGTTGAATGAGGACACTACTATAAAAAGGATAATACTGGACGTCTCATCACATACGGTTGACCAAAACTGTCTTTATTAAATACAATCATAGACGATTTTGGTTTAACAACCGTCTGTACCACTGCTTGCGCTAAAAACCGTTTGTGAAGTATCACAGACGGTTTTGAACAAAAAACCGTCTGTGATAATTTGAAATCGTTTGTGATAATGATTTCAAATCATGGTAAAATCAGAGATATTATCGTAGAGTTATTGATTTCAAGTCATACTAAAATGATTTTATCATAGAGTTAGTGATTTCAAATCATGGTAAAATCAGAGTTTTAGTGATTTCAAGCAGTCATGGTAAAAATTAGAGTGTTAGTGATTTCAAGCCTTGGTAAAATCAGAGAGTTAGGCATTTCAAACCATGGTAAAATCACAGAGTTAGGCATTTCAAGTCACATAGTCAGGTAAAATCGAAAATACTTATAACAGACGGTTTTTCATATGAACCGTCTGTGATACTAGTTCATCACATGCAGTTTTTGTTTGAAACCGTATGTGATTCGCGAAATTTTTGAACACTTGCACGGGAGGTGAAATATTTTGGCGCTATCCTTATAGATTATACCCACCTCGACCTTGCATTCCATCGGTCTCTCCCTCTCCCCACCCCACGCCGAGCTCCGGCGACCGCCTCGATTCCCCGGTGCGGTTCGGTGAGGAGACGCAGCGACGAGGTGGAGGAGGAGGGATGCACAGGAGCTCCATGTCTGCCGCAGGAGTAGACTGTCGAAATGTACATGCATATCCCAAAACATACATAGTTTGTTGGTTGTTTAATGGTTGTTATTTCATTTGTACCTTTTATGATTCAATGTACATAAAAATGATCTTAATTTTGTGTTACCTAAGGTCGGAGCACCACCGGAGGTTTTCGGTCGTCTCTCGTTTTCCTTGCCGACGAGCTTAAGTCAAATTCGGACGACAGGCAAGAACAGTTTGTGATATGCTGGTGAGGTACATGGAGGAGCTCACAAAACCAATCCAAGAAGCCAATGAGTTCTTCAGGAGCTTAGAGGAACATATGGTTTCTAACTAGTTTAACTTTGTACTTTTATTCTTTTTTCCCCATTTGGAGGGGACGTTGTGAAACCTTTTGGTTTCCTTTTTGCTAGATAAGTCTCTCATACAATGTGTTTCCCATCAAAATTTTAATTGGATTTTAGTTGTCTTGCTAGAGGTTGCATACGGATACTATTGTCCAACAATTGATTGGTTTGACTCAAAATCTAATTTTTTTAATGGAAAAAACTATCACAGACGGTTTTAAACAAGAACCGTCTGTGATAATTACTATAACAGATGGTTGTTGTTCAGAACCGTATGTGATAACTTTTTTCACAGATGGTTCATGATGACCTCATGTCATTAATGACTCATAAACTCAAACGGCTCATAAAACTGTCTGTGATGACGTTTTTGAACCGTCTGTGAAGACCTTTTCTGTAGTAATGGGATGGGTACGATGGCTATTTATAGAATTTTTTTCTCATAATGTTGAACCTCTCCAATAGCTAAAAAGGGTCAAAAAAATTTAAATTTCCGACCGTTTACCGTGCCTAAACGGGCTAACTGTACTTAAACGCGATGTCGATGTGCCGTACCTAGATCCAGTCCCGTGCCATGGATCGGCACGGCTCATTTGGCCACCTCTAAACATACGTACACCGAACCTTCGAGAGGAAAAGCAAGATATAGGGTTGATCTACAGTAGAACATCGTCTCAATCTGACTATGCATACAAGGACCAAAGTCCGAAAGACTAGCAATAGATTTACCCGGCATCTAGCTTCTAGCACAGGGAGGTTTCTTTAATTTTAACAGAAGCTTACATGGATACGAATTATTAATATATAGGAAGGAAAAGTCAATAACTAACTAAAAGGAAGTAACGGGACTACTCGCGCAATTGCGCGGACTATTTTGCTAGTTGACTCCTAGTGTAATAGTGCTTGGATTGTTGAATGCATGATGAAGTTTTTGTGTCAATTTTATTGACCAATTGAATTTATAATTGGATGAGTGCTAGTGTGCCACGCCATGCTTGATGTGCCTGCTGGAAGGCTGGGGCATTCACCAGTCCACATTATCGAATCTCCCGCGAAAAAGTGAACTGTTGAGGAAAGCAATTAAAGTTGATAGGGAAAAACTTATTCATATCTGGATATTTTTTTCACACCTGCAAGTGCAAACTGATGGAGGGTAAAATCAGATCCCTATATGGATGTTCAAATATATACGATGACTCTGGTTAATGGATAAGAGAAGTTCTGTGAAACTTTGATCAATTAATCAAGTCATTTTTCTAGCAATTAGGATGGTCATCCAGGTACATGAAATTTCTGCATTTCTGAGCTTGGAGTATGCAGTTTGGATAGTGCCTCGCCTTCATTGAATTAGCCTCCAGTGAAGATCAAGCAGAGTAGAATAATCTAAATTGAAGAGGCTAACTCGACGAAGGTGGTACTTGATACCGATAAAATCAGAGAAAATAAGACATCGTATCTTGCGGGAACTGACAGTTAATTGTACTACATGGATGCACCTTCGTATCCACTGAATCAATTTTACTGTTCAAAACAATGCAAAACCTCTCAGAAGTGTAGTTCATTTCGATGAAGGCGAAGCGAATTTCCTGATGCCCTCCAAGCCTAACCCTCTGCCGACGAAGAACCGGTCGCCCCAGCTTGTTGCTGGTTGCACACACCAGTCTGATTTTTCCCTTGCTGGTGAATTCAGCTCGCACCAAGAGTGATACTACTAATGTTGCATATAGATACCGCCCTCGATGTGCTCTCTCCATAGCCTCTCTTCTTCTACCTATATAAACTTGGATTCTTGGCGTCTGCCATTAATCATGGAGTAAATGGCAACCCATGACTCAACTCCACCGACCCAGCCCATCTGTCAGTGCCTACATCAAGCGAGATAAGAGCAGAAACAGAGAAGTTATTCAGTACAACTTTATATGAAGAGGAAAGATATAGTATAGGTGGTGAAGCATCTACAATATAGCTGGACCTTGTGAGCTTCCGCCTTCAGAAGAATGCAATAAACCATGACATTTTGATATGGAAGCTCACGTAAATATCACTCAAGTAAAAAAGACACAGTAATCACTTTCTCAAGCTCTGCATGACTGTATAGTGAATCAAACCATTGGTATGTGTATCCTTATACCTCAATTACAAAAACATGAAAAAATAAATCATCTGTTTGAATAGAGATTTTTTATCAGCCGTTACAGGCCTGACAAAACCTAACAGTGTCAATGCGGTGCGACAGCCAGGAGCGGAACCATCGGAAGAGCGCACTGCCCCGGGCGGTACATGCAACAACATAACGAGAAGGAGGTATTCGTGGGATTCGGAGCTATTTGGTTAATTTATCGGATAGTATCCGATAAAACGTTAGGTCCAATGGGCTGGAGAGAGAAATCGGCTTACAGGGATTTTCAGTTTTTTTTTTAAAAAAAAATAACAGGAAATTCAAATAGGTCAAGAAAAAAGTAAATAAACTAGAAAAAATTCCAGAAAATTTTAAAAAATACTTTGGAACATAAGGAACTTAAGTAAAATACTTTTGAATTTAATGGATATTTAATTTATTCATATTAAATCATTTTATTTTCTGAAAATTCTATTTAAGCTTTGTTAAATTCTAGAAATCATTAAAAATTATAAAGCCTTATTTTAAATATTTTTTTTTGAAAAGCTCAAAAATTGGGATGCTACAGATTTGCTACCAGTCAACGTTCTGTGTATCCCTAACTAATTATTAATACTGGTCTATAGGCTTTGTATATATTGTATCTGTCCTGTTATGTTGTTGGTTAGTTACATTTTGGACATGTTTTGTACTACGATCACTATGACTTGCTACTACTTTAACTAGCTGTCGTGATAGTATGATGTAGTTAAATTTGCTTATTGAATTACTATTGTAGTTGCATTTTGAACATGTAGTATAATTGATTGATCCTTATATGTGTGGCATATATGTTTCTGTTTTCGTACAATATCCAATTAAATATTCGTGATCGAGACAATGTGTATTCGGTTCAACATGTATTCGCTCCGCATTCGTCACCAAGACTATCCGTATTCGTATTCATATTCGGCACTGTCATTGTCCGACTTCGAGAAAAAAATATGGAATAGAATACAGGACAATCGATATCTGTCCGTATCCATTCCGACTGCACCCTACTTAAAAGGTCATATGCGGCCAGCAAAACTGAACGCGAAATTATCACAGTGAAGCAGCGACATGCTTCCTTGGTTCCCTCCTATGTCGCGAGGAAGACGACGTAGCGAAATTTCCGACTCCTCTCATGCCTACATCCCACATTCGAAGCGCATAATTAAAAACATAAACAAAAACAAAACAAAACAAACAAACTAGAGGCCACCGAAATCTCAGCTGAGATTTGTAAACAAATTGGCCTGAACTATATATATATATATATATATATATATATATATATATATATATATATATATATATATATATATAAAGAACATTGGGATCGTGCCCATATATAATCCAGCTTAACAAATCAGATGACCATCCTGTAGTCCTGCTACTTTCAGACACCAGCAGCACATGTTACAAAATGATCAAGGCAACATAAAGCACAAAACTAAATGACCATTTGCACACAACGAACATTCGCGATGGCTCCATACAGTAAATTGCACCTTTAGCCATAATAGTGTGCACACTGATAAGATCAAACTCAGCTTTCCTTGAACTCAAATGAATTCACAACAAGGACGCATACAGGTGCGCTTTGCTTGGAGATTGATTGCAAATTAAGAATGCTACTCAACTCAGCCGCAGTTCCCTGACCGTACGTACGTGTTATTCTTACTGTTGCGAGGCTTCGTTGATTACCCAAATTCCCATGTGAGTCGCTAATCCTACTATACCAACGTTGTTTCCCTGACGCACAGAGATAACACGAAGAAAAGCACTACATCAAACATCACCGTACGGTCAAGCACAGTATTTCGTGCACCGTGGCAACTAGCAACAATCAATTAGTCAAGGCAAACCTGAGTGTGCTCACT
This sequence comes from Hsuehochloa calcarea, assembly GCA_036346395.1. Classification (NCBI taxonomy): domain Eukaryota; kingdom Viridiplantae; phylum Streptophyta; class Magnoliopsida; order Poales; family Poaceae; genus Hsuehochloa; species Hsuehochloa calcarea. Next base: position 22,452,522 of record CM070600.1, read on the forward strand.
CCCATTCATTCCAACAGAGCCGAGGAAAGGAAACACCAAAGGAAGAGGATCGTGATCAAATGGTGCGGGACATGGTACCTGCAAAATACAAATGGGAATAATGCATCTGCTTGACAGAATCCGCAACCACCGCTACAAAGGTAGATACACTATGTGTCGGATCCGAATTTTTAATCCTGAATTCTCTGTGAATATACTATACTATTCCCTGGATCAGTAGATAGCACTCACAGACACATTGCTGAATCAATTCATACAAGGCGTAATTTAAGACATTCAATATATTACAATATCAGAGTGACATAGACCACGTCGGATCAAGTTTTACATAAGGGCCGGGCAGACCAAATCGATTACATCACATAAAAGCACGAAGCTACAGCGGAAGCAAAAGAGGGGTGGAGCTCATCTCTCCACAAGCAAGCGACTGTGATGACCTATGTACGACGGATATTACCCAAGGGTCGGACAATATCCGTTGTACGCAAGTACCGAACGAGTCCACTTAGACTGGGATGAGATCTATACTATAGACTAGACTACGCTTCATCGTTTCCTTGTCCATCGACTTCAGGGTCTTCGTAGTAAGTATAGTCCCTTTGATCCACATCATCTGGAGGATTTGGGGGGAAGAGCGAGAATGTGCATAACTTTCGTGCTCGCGAGCCAACACATAATATGCAATAGTATACACGTATGTCTTAACAAGGAATGACTCGGGTTCTTTTATTTGCTAAAGCAACCTTTTCAATTATCATAGTTACAAATTCCTATAACTTAACATTTTAAACAAATTGCATTTTATTAAAAAGAGTAAGTGCAATATTAAATAACAGTAGAGCTTTTGTCCATCGGAAACTCTACACATGTATCATTTTATTGGAGCTACCTCCACTCCTCCACACCACTGAGCTCGACGACTCAGGAAAAATCCAAACTCAGGCCAGATGAGCCGACCTGGTTGTCAACCTCAGGCTAGATGAGCCGACCTAGTTGTATTTCCATCCACAAAGGTTTTTGAGATAGAACTAACTCAAGTTAAGATCCCATGTCCGCCTTTGACCGTAGGCACGACTGTTTAAACAGTTTAGACTCTCAGATGTTGTACACTTTATCCACAAGAGTTAATCATACTCGTTACTCCACATGATTCCTTAGCCATGTAGTTGAGCAATCGTCACAGTAACGTTTCAAACTACCTCCCCTTCCGTCATCTCACCCCTATGGGTCACTCCCATAAGTTGTGCGAGATGTTCACCACAACGACTAGCGCAGCTGGCCCCGGCTACAACAACTAGCGCAGCTGGCAACTTCACCCTACCTCGGTGTCCCTTTCAAGCCGAACACATCCTGCCGCTTGCATGCTTCCAAACTCCAATTTGTGGGATGACATTCAGGGTTTAATAATTTTACTAAGTCAAGTTGCACTTTCCAAACTTGCAGTTGTACTTGTTTTACACAGGAGGTCATGGTAAGATTAAGTCCTTAATTCATCTTGGCGGTTCATACCACATACCAACCACTCTCGTGCACGACGGCACCCACCACTCTTTCCATCCGCCTAGATGTGGTTCTAGCAAGTTGTTTAGTGTTTTAGGGAGAAAAATCAATTAGCACAACACGCCAGTCATTTACATCCAATGACTGTCCAAAACCACTTTCATGATTAAAAGATGATAAACATAACATTTATTGTCCTAGTAGTTAAGCAAGTCTAGCATGTCGCTTAAGTACAACCTATACTAGTATTTACCACATATTTACTAGGGTGACATGGATTGAGGGATTCAATTTATCAAAGGATAGATAATACTTAATTAATCATCAAATGAATGTTTAACTACCTTAAGCTTTAACATACATTTGATTACAGAATTAAAGTATGCAACTTTAATATTTTAAAAAATATAATTTGCATAAAATGTAGGCTCAAAATGATCAAAGTATTGACTCGCCTTGGTTAAAGGCAGTGGAGTCTTGGTATTCTTGAGCTTGGTCGAAGGGGAGGTCTCATGCGTCTTCGAACCCTAATCGGACGAAAGTGCTGGAAAAAAGCATAATAGTAGAGAGAGTAAATAAATAGCAAACTCATAACAAATGAATTCCAAATTGAACAAAACCAGTGTCATTAGCAAGATCTTGAATTTAGAAAATTTTATGAACAAGTTTCATAATTTTTGGAGTTATAACGAAAAAGATATAAAATTTTAAAGTTTTTCAATTGAATTTTTAACTGAAAAGAAAGTCAGAAAAATCCAAATTTCCACGTGCTGACACGTGGCGTGCGCATATGGCTTGGTCCACCGCACAGTGTGTGGACCGGGTCCGTGCGTACCGGCGCATGGGTCCACAGCACTGTGCGTGTGGGGCCCACCTGTCAGCCTCACACGGCACTGTGCACGTGGGGGCCCACCTGTGAGTGCAGTGACGGCGTCACGCGGAGCACGATGCCTCACTTTCTCTGGGCGCGGAGAACGAGAGGGGGAAGGAGAGGAAGAGGTGGGGAGAGGAGGGAGAGGCGCACGACAGCGGTGGGAGCGGGGAGGAGGGAGAGGGAGGGAGCGGTAGCGCCGGAGCAAGGCCGGATGCGGGGACGAAGCCGACGGAGGCGGTGGCGAAGCGGCAGCGACCAAGGCGCGAGGCAGAGCAGCGAAGGCGACGATGTCGTCGACGGAGACGAAGGCGGTGGGAGCGTCGGCGATGGAGAAGAAGGGAGGAGGTGGCGTGGAGGGGAAGAAGGGAGGTCGCGCTCGGCTTAAATAGCCGAGGGGAGGGGGAAGGTGAAAGTCAGGCGCGGCGGGAGAGGGAGAGGGGGGCCCGGAGGCAGCCAAGCTGGAAGCGGCGGCGGCGGGAGTGAGGAAAAGAAGGGGGTCTCGGAGGCGTGCGGTGCAACAGAGGGGGCTATCGACCGGGCGGCGTGGGTCTACAGGCCCGGGCGCGACGGCGTTGGGAGCGGAGCAGAGAGGGGAGAGGCCGAAGGGGGAGTGGGCCAGGATGGAGCGGCCAGGCCGAGGAAGAACTGGGCAGGGACGGAGCTACTGGGCCGGGGAGGAACTGGGTGGGGGCAGGCCCAACTGAGGTGAGCTTTGGAGTTTTTCAGTTTCTTTTGATTTAGCAATTTGAAGATAAAAATCCAAATGTTCTTTGCACAAAAAATTGAGAATGTTACACTACGACACGGTAGGCTTTACAAGGCGCCTCATTACGCCTGGAAAGACTAAAAAATGCCTCTACAAGCATTTGAATGTGTTTCCTAAAACATTGGTAATAGTAGCGAAGGGAAAAGTTTTTATGCATTTTTTGCGGAACGCCTCATAACATCTATAACTAAGGCATTCGAAAAGTGCCTACAAATATTATTTGAGTTGATTTCAAGAAGGCCTGCTAATTTTTTCCAAGGCAGATCTTAGAACGCCTTCAAATGTTTTTGAGTCAACTTTGAAGGACACCCTCAAAATTGAAGGTGCACTGAAAAATTGCAATTAGATCCAGCTAGTACTTTAATATTAAGTGTTAGACTGAAATATCGACTAGAGGGGCTGAATAGATATAAGAGCTCAATTATGTGTTCAATTGAAACTTGGTTGAATTTTATGGAATCTCAAAAAAATGATGCACTTTGTGAATTTACAAAAACTTGGTTGGATTTCGAAAGTTAAATAAAAAAAATCTTGCCTCAACTGGAAATTAATAAAAAAAACTACAAGAAAAAATGAGTGCCAAAATCTACCTAAATTTGAATTTTGCAATTCAAATTCATCTCAAGAATTATTTCAAATAAATATCAAACATTTATTTTCCCTCTCTCTTCCTTGGGCCGAAACCCATCCCGCGCCCATTCCTTCCCTTCCCCCTCGGCCCACTCGTGCCTTCTAGGCCCATCACGTCGCCTCCTTTCCTTTCCTCTCCTTCCTTTCCTCGCAAGATGGCTCAAGCCGCCCACTGGCTCCGCACATGCCGCACCCAAAGATCGCGCCATCGCTCTCCCACCTACCTCACACGAGCGCTCACTGCCCGATGGACACTATGCATCTTCCTCCTCTCGCCAGCTCACCCTCTCTCTCTCTCTCCTCTTCTCTCCATCAAAGCCGCACTCAAGTGCATTGGCTCGGTAGACCTCGAGCGTCACCCTCCCCGCGGCGACCTTGTCCCATCAATCGCAAGCTCAATGGCCCTTAAATTGCATGCACTTGCAAGATTAAATCTTTGTTCGACAATGATAACATTGCCTTTTCCTCCCCTCTCCACTATAAAGCCCTCTCGAGCGTGTCACCATGTGCGCCTCAACCTTCTCTATTGATTGCGCTCATTCGCTCTCGCTCACTCTCGCTCAATCGCCGGACACAAGCCAGGATCGAGTGCTAGATCCGTCGACTACCCTAGCCATCGCCGCCCCTTCCTCGCCGCCCCCGTGAGCCCTGACCTTGAAGGTCATGCCCCTCAGTATCGCCTCACTCTCCTCTTGTTGATGCTCTTCTTTTTCCAGTTGGAGCACCAGAGCATCGGAGCCCCTTCTTCCTCTTCTCGTCTCCGGTAAGCTCCTTCTTCCTTTCATCGCATCATATCATGTTCCTCGCTTCCGCGAGCTAGATAGGCTAGATAGTGTAGTCGTTTGATCTCTGTAGCACTGCCACTGCATTTGTTGTCTTCGTCGCTGCTAGTCGTCATAGCCGTGGTGTTCCGTGTGCCTTTTTGCATGCCATCGCCGTAGTTAGCATCGCCTTAGCGCGTAGAAGCTTCCCGGCGCTGGTTTCTAGCCAATAACCCCATAACGTAGAAGTCCCCTACAACACAGTAGCGTCGTCGTTGCCTCGCCATCGCGTCGCCGCCTCAGGTCACCTCTCGACGCACCGCCACCACCTTTAGCTTTGTCGTCGCTCCCGCAACCCATTTCCCCCTCTTGGGTGACTGCCAAGCCCCGCCTCGCCGACGGTGAGCTCCATCCGAGCCGGTCATGGCTTGCCTCTGTTCACCTCTCTGTTCTGAGAGAGTGCTGACGTGGCATTGCCACGTGGATCGTCATTAGGTTAAGCTGGTAGATTAAGGATTGTTAATTCGTTAGTAATGAGTGTGTGACATGTGGGCCCAACAGGATTAGAAGTTAATTTAAATCCGTAAGATAAGATTTAGTTCGTGGACCGAGTCTGTGAACCACTAGTCACTGCCCAGTGGGTCCCAACCCTTGTGCGCGGATATTGCACGGGAGTGCGAGTACTTCACCAAGTTCAAGATTCAGGCAGTCTGTAGATCAGCTAATGCCGCGGCACATGTATGCACCATGCAGGCGACTTCGAGCTCCCCAAGGATCACTTGGGTGAACAGGGTTCCTTCGTTCTTTTGTTCTCATGGAATGGATGATAACTCTGTTTTGCGTCGGTAATAAAGTTTTGACAGATCATCTCTAATATATTAAAAAAAGGCAAACCAATTCCATACTTTTGACAGAATATCGAACGGGAACACTTCTGCTGACAGATCACACTAGTGACGTTACCGCCCCGGCCTTTGTTGCTCTTTTACACACCCACATCACTCGTTCTTGTGCCCTTACATAGTGCCGTATCTCTTTGGCTGCCTTTTGAGGTCTTGGTTGGTTATCTGCATATTTGTTCCAATCCATACAACAACGGCTCAACTCCGCTTTAGGGTATGTACAGTGGTATCGACAGTGATTATCTATAGTATATTATATGTCATATATAGAGATAAAACTAAACATAACTCATACAATAAGTTGTCTCTAAGTTGTTATCTATATCTCCTACAAAATGAGGTCACAAAACATGTGAGTTACATACGACATAGATACAACAATAAAAATGATGTCTCATCCATATCACAAAAAATCTTACGTGACAAGGATTATAGACGGATGGTATCACCCTATTGTACGTGCCCTTAGAGATTGCTGAAACGGTTGTAAGCACTGCTATAAAGGCATGTAAAATAGTATAAACGGTTGTTATCTATAGTGTTTTCTATGTTATCTATAGACAGAACTAAAGACAACGCATACAATGAGTTGTCTCCAAGTTGATCTCAAAATTTCTACCGACGACATTGATACAACAGTAAAATATTGTCTATAAGGGCATGTACAATTGGGTGACATGAGCTCTATAATCTTTATGGTATAAGATTTTTTATGATGTGGATGGGATAGAATAAGGAGAGAGAATGAAGCGTCTGGCATGCAACAGACAATCTATAAGGCACTTATAGATGGCTTTTTCACTGTTATATCCATGTTGTATGTACAATTTGCAGGGTTCTATATAGATAACTCAAAGACAATCAATTATACGAGTTATCTTTAATTTTGCCTATAGATGACATGGAGAGTATTACAGACAACAGTCGTTTATACCAATATACATACCCTAAGTGGCTTATAGGTGGTTTGTTGTATGTTAGACGACTTCTTTCTATCTCTTTGTTCTCTCACATCTGTAGCATCAAAAATCTTATGTGACAAAAATAACATACGGCTAATATCACCCTTCGTACATGCTCTTGGATGTTATACGTGAAACTGAGTCAAGATAACATAATATTAGGAGATGGTTGGACGTGCGTACGGTAGCGCGGCATGTTCGAGCCCGCTGTCCGCTGAGGAGAGGCACAAGTGCCGCCCGCAATTGCTATGCGTGCGTTGCAGCGCCGGCACGGAACGCCGGCGCAGCGAACTGGCCGGCGGCATGATTACCCCATTGCGCTCCCAGATTTGCTAGAGTCTCGTAGAGATAAATTCCTGACACCTCCAAATTCTGGATGTTTCCTCGTAAAGACATCGAGGGTTTGTTTAGATAGAGAGATTAGAACCAATCTTTTCGGATTAGAGGAATTTTAGTTTAGATTTTGAATCAATCTAAAGGGATTGAATCAGATCACAATGTATCCAAATAAACCCTGACAGAGACATACTTATGCTCATGGCACGATCGATCGCTTTGTTCTTTGCTCTACATTTTACATGGCAACACCACTCTCTCTCTCTCTCTCTTAATATCCTATCTTTGGCTGCGTCTTATCTATGGCCTAGAACGTCTCTTCGTGATATCATGCAACAACTATATCTATGTTGGATAACTCAACTCCAGAGATCACATGTCTCTCCTATAGTCACGCACTCAATACTACTATCTAATAATACTCCAAAGACAAAAAGACCGAGGCAACACAAAGCCCAACAATGAAGACTCGTTCAACCACTTTTGCTGGGGGAAAAGATGATCTGAATTGAACCCTTCCGGAGTAAATTGCACCTGTATTTTCAAGCCTTGTAATTTACAACTGTGTGCAATGTGCAATGATAAGTTAAACTCAGACTGAGCACAAATGAATTCGCAGTGACCCATTTAAGTGCAATTTTGAGATCGATTGCACAGAACACGCTAGTTCGGCCATATTTTGTATACCTTGTTCCTTTTACTTTAGTGAAGCCTCGTCCTCTTGCCATATGATTTTCCTTAAAAATCATGAACGTTAATTCTCCTATTTCTGGTAGCTATTTGGATAGTCGTCCACGTACATGATCGATGATGAATTGCTGCATCTGTGAGCTTGAAGTGTGCAGTTTGAATAGCTCTCTGCCTTCATTGAATTCACCTGCAGTAGAGATAAGCTGCCAAGCTGAAGAGACAAACTCGACGAGTCTGCCCGTGGTACTGAGAGATTTAAGAGAAAATAGACAGATTATCTTCCTTGATCTGATCTTTAATTGTACATGGATGCACCTTAGTATCCACTGAATCAGTATTACTGTTCAAAACGAAGAAAGACCGTGCAGAAGTGTACTTCAGTGTAAAGGACATAAACATAGCAAGACCATCTACACCAACATACTTGATTTGTAGTCAGTCCGCTATTGCGGTAAAGGCATAGCTAATTTCCCGATGCCTTCCAAGCTCAACCCTCTGCCGATGAAGAACCTGTCGCCATAGCTTTTGCCGGTTTCACACATTGGTCTGATTGTTCCCTTGCTGGTGAACCAAGAATGTCACCAATACAATCCTCAATGTTTTCTCTCCCCATACCCTCTCTTCTGCTACCTATAATAAACAGGGATTCTTGGCCTGTGCTACTAATTATAGCGACAATTTCTTTCTTCCTTTCTTAAAGGTCATATACTTGCATACTTTTGCTAGCCTGTTGGCTGGAGAAACTTCCTCCTACGCTAGCTGCACATGACTCGCTCTTGGCTATCACGATCATGCACTCCATGTCTGCCTCTTATACCCTAGCACGTCCCTTCTGTGCAACCGTGTAAATAGTATCCATGTGTAATCCAGGTTAAGAGATCACGAGGGCATATCTAGTGCATCTTCTTTAAAACACGACACAAATGGTCATGAATTTTTTTTGAAACAATTTGGTTAGATAAGTCTCGATGCAATCAAACATCCTGCAAAAATTCAACGGAAAACACCGTGTATATTTGGAGAAACAAAAAAAGAAAATTTCAATGAATAGTAGCTTTATCTTTTTTCCCTCCATTTGTAAGGTAGCACGGTACGTTCGAGCCCTCAGTTGTAACATCTCAACGTTTTGTTACCAAAAATAAAATTAATAATGTTATTATTTTATTGGAAATTTTTAGTTTTAAAAGATTTTTCTTGGTTTTCTTAAATTTCCTATATTTAAAAATTCAAAAAGAAAATTTATTGAGTTTTCTAGGTTTTTTTGGATTTAAAGTTAAAAGAAAATTTTATTAATTTATTAAATTTTTGGATTTTAAAAAGGTTTTCCCTATTTTTCATAAATTAAAAATAATTTATGTGTAAAAATAAAAGCCAACTTTAAGTTTGAAATAATATATTAAGTTCAGAATAATTCAAAGAATTTCTTTCAATTGTTCTAGAATTTTTGAACTCTATTTGCTATTTTCTAATAGCCCTTTTGTTTTATTGCATTTTCTGTAATTCAAAAAGTATTGAAAATCTCCAAATTCAACCTCGGGCCGAAACCCATTTTCTCCCAACCCAATTTTCTTTTTTCCAGCCCGTTTCCCATTTTCCCCACTCGGCCCCTCCTCTTCCTTCCCTCTCTCCTACCTCCATGTGGGCCCCACCTGCCATCCCCTCCTCTTTTCCCTTTTTAACCTCACGTCGTCGCCATTACCACCCACTTGGAGCTTCTCATCGCCGTCAACTTCCTTCCTCTTTTCTCGCACGCACGTGCGCACCCCTTTCTCTCTCGGCCGCACCTGTTTATGGCCTTATCCCCTTTTTCTCGTGTCGTTCCGCTGGATTCCCAAACCGCCTTCGAGAATCTCGCCACAACGATCTCCTTCGTCGGTGCTTCCCCACCACTATAAATGGGAGTCATGTGTGTCCCTTCTGCGCCTCACCCCATCCCCCGAGTTTCACCTCCTCTCTCCCATACTACTTGCCGTAATCGATGTTTTCTTTGTCACCGGCCACAAACTCTCTACCGCCGTTGGCACCGCCTTAGACGACGCCCCACCACCATTGACCCCGCCGCTAGCATCGCCTCTTCGTGTTCTATCCGGTGCTCTCACTCTCGTCACCGGAGTGTCACCGAAGTGACCTCGTCGCCTTCAACCCAATCGTGTTGCCGCCAAACTCCTCGCCACCGGCGATCTCTACGTGTCCCACCGCCTCGAGTGAGCACAACCTTCTCTGTGCCTTCTTCTCTCGTTTGATACCCTCACAGCTGGACACCGCGCCGCCATTCGCCGATGACCACCAAAACCGTGCACACCTCCACCTGGCTGCCACGTGGCACGCCACCTCATCGCCACCTCCACCACTATCACCTACGTGGCAGCCAACGCACACATGGATATTTCCTTTTTTCTTTAGAAAATAAATTTGGCCGAAATTCAAAATCCTCGCTAATGTCATGCTGACACAGTAAATTGATTCCTTTCAAAAATAATTCTATAAATTCTGAAAAATCCATTTTCATCTTTTCATGTGAATTTGAATTTTCGATAGCATGTTCTCCTTCGTTCGAGCTCTAATTCAAATTTATAAATTCATATAAAATCAACATATAGCTATCTATACCTAATGTATTTAATTTGGAGTTTATTTAAATTTTATTTGTTTTTTGTTCAAATTTGGCTTATTTCACGTATAAATTTCGACAACTTCCGAGAGCCATATTTCGACTCCATTTCAGAATAAAAAATAATTGAGCAACACAAATTACATATTTGATCCTATTTTTTCAAATTATTAAAATTTTATTTTAAATTATTACTGCATGCTTATTTGTGTTCGATTTAATTTAAATTCCAGTTTTAAACTTATAGTTATTCCCATTACCATTGTATAACCAACTTTTATATTAAATTAAACATGTCTTGAAACCTTAGATGAAAATCTAGTTTATACAATAGTATGAACTAGAATATTTTGGTAAAACAATTGAGCTTAGCCATGCTTAGGCCTAAAATACTTGATTTGGGAATTTACATCCAAAAAATCAAAAGATTAAATTGTATTCATGGCATTGGTGTGTCATGGAAGTTTACAAACGATTTGAAAAGCAAAATAAAAATTAGTTTAGACTTGGGCAAAATGGATATTTAGATGTTGCAAGTTGATGTACGAGATCGATTCATTTCTATGATTGAGACTATGGTTTTATTGAAAGTCACCCAAATTGGTTAAGGACCGGTCTTCGAGCCGCATCTTGCAAAGGTTCACCATACTACCACAAGTCTGAAATGGGATAGACTGGGCTAAATAATTTACAACGATCCACTGTTAATTGTGTCATTTTGATGTGTGGGTGTCGGTTAAACAGTATACCTACGTGGCGCAAGAGGGTGCTACCGGCGGGTGGTTAGCCTAATGGAAGTGAAACCTTAGCGGGCATAATGATATTGGGATAGCCTATTGTAAAAACTTTGTGATAATCACTTAGTTACACACCTACGGAAGTGTGTCAGACAGACATTATAAAGATGGTTATCCCTTATAGGTAAAGTTGGGCAATCTCTGCAGAGTGTCAAACTATTCGAATAGTCGTGTCCACGGTCATAGACATACTGAGCAAAGCCACTCAAGGTTAGACTTTGATTTTGTTTTTAAAATATTTTTTAAACAGTTTATGACATGGATGGGTGTCATTGAGAAAATTATGGGTTGAAACTCCGGGTTGGTGACCGTGTTTAAGTTAGTGTTAGGTTGGTGCCTACACTAGCTTTATTAATTCAGTTAAAACTCGATTTTTAGATCTTGTAAAACTTGAGCTTTTGAACTTAGCTATTGTATTTAAAATGTCAAATGTTGCTTTTGCACAAATAACTCTATAAACCTTCTTTTGATAATATCGATGCATGCATTAACTCAGTTATAGGTGTAACTTGTGGAGTACATTTTTGTGCCCATCCTTAATAAAATATTGTTCAGAGGAGAAGAACTTCGCAACCACTGAGGATCTCGACAACTAGACCGCTACCCTAGTCGATTTCTTGTGGCACATTAGCTGAGCTCTACTATTTCTTCTTTGACTTCCGTTATGTTCTTTATTGTTGGCTTGTAAGCCTTTCTTGTAATAAACTCTGATATTTATTAATATATTTGTACGAATTATGAATGTTGTTATATTTATCTACTGCTTACACTAGTTACTGTTTTAGAGACCAATATGGAGAAAAAAAATCTAAATGTGCTACTCCCGGGTCGGATATCTGTCGTGACGGGAGGCGCAATTGCTACGCGTGCGTTGGTACCTCACCGCAGTCCCAGGTTTGAAAGAGAGCCGTAGAGCTAAATTCCTGAAACCTCTGATTCCAAGATGCTATACGGACGTGCGTTGCCAGGACATTGACAGGGAACACTTCCCCGCTTATGCTCATATGGCACAACTGCTCGCTTTGTTCTGTGCTCTGCTTTTTACATGGCTGCACAACTCGTTTCCCTAGCTCTTACGTACAATCCTATCGTTAGCTGCGTTATACTTTTATTTATGGTCTATAGCGTCTCTTACGTGCCTGATACGGCCATTGCTCTTTCACACACACACACGTATATATAGCCACGATCATCTCTCTTTGACTGTGCCTGATACGGCCATTGGTTGGTTGCTGATAGGTTTGTTCCGTGCAATCATGCAGCAACTGTTCACGACTTGCTGTCAGATGTTAGAACTAAAAATAAGGACAAGGTGACATTATACTGGAGCCATTTAACCGTCGCAAAAGAAAACATCTGCATTGCACTACTTAGAATAAATGAACATACACTTATGTGAAATAAGCAACAATATATACTTTCTGATTTGCTTCAACTGAGATCAAATGAGCTCGTACCGTTGGTAAGGTCTTTTTTACACTCAGAATTGTACTGTTCAAGTTGTTAAAATATGATTCGATTTTGTCATTGTATCTGTGCTAGACGTGGCACATGCGCTGACTAGCGCCAGATGTAGTGTCACAACCGACTCTGAGTCGGTTTCCTTCTCCGATAGGAACTCTTACTCCCTAGCCTATATATGTAGAGATGTAGTCGTACAGTTCAGATGAGCCGAATAGCCCCGTGCCTGTAATTTTTTTCACATACAGTGAATTTGTAACATCTCGAAATCTCAATATCAGAGTTATTGTGTTCAAAATCATCATTTCTGCATTTTTGAGGTTTTTCAAAATTTTATGCATTTATTTAAAAGGTTTTTCTTATTACCTACAGCTATTTTCGAATTTTCAAAAATAGTCAAAGCTTGATCAGAACCTTGACATAATTTATTTGAGTTCAAATAATATAAACAGCCTCCCAAAAAAAAACATAATTTTTAGAGTTGGTTTGCTAATATTAAAAAGTTAAAATCTATCTCTAGAATTAAATAAAATCGGAAAGGAATTTAAAATCTGAAAATCCTTATCGGGCTGAATCCTTTCTGACTGCTATTTCGGCCCAATTTGGCTCGCGCACCGTCCTCGCCAAAGCCTCTTTCTTCTGGATGTCTTCCTTCGTCGAAGGTGTATTTCCGCTGATATGCTTTCTTGTTCGCTGCTTCGCTCTGCTTTGAATAGTGGGCCCGGATCGACACGAAGACTTCGCCTTCCACCTCAAATCAATTGTGCGAGGCGCGTGCAAACAGCGCCATGACAATGGGCGCCGACAAAGTCGCAACAATGGGCGCTTAAAATGTCAATAGTCACCATCGCCAGCACCATGCAAGCATGCTCAAGTCGTCTCATTCACGCTAGAGGCGACACGACACCCTTGACCCATGAGGAATCCACGAGGAGAGTGTTGATGTTAACTACGAGCAATCAAATATAACAGCAAGCGCACAAGTCAATTGTAGCTTTTCGCCTGGAGTATTCAAAAGTTATCATATCCATAGAGAATGGACTAACTTTGCATGGGGTTCAACAATCTAATTTTCATCTAACTATCAAGGTTAAATGAATATGAGTAATAAATTTGATCCAACTAGAGTAAAAAAGATAGTTAGACACAAAGCAATAAGCCTAAGAGCTAAAATAGATCTAACTAGGTTTAGGAAAAGAGTACTAAGGATCTAAGGTTATAATGCTAAAATAATGAAAGAAAAAGATGCTAGATCAATCACTAAGGTGGCTCTCACCCTACCGCCCAATACTAACTTTTTCACCGATTCACCTGTCACGTGATAAGGTTATTCTTAATGTAGCATGCACTGTGATTTTTGCTAACTTAGCTGGAGTAATAATTGTAATTTAGGTTACATAAAAAATGAAAAACATAAAAAATGCATGTAGATTTTTATTTCCACTTTTCAATAATTTTGCCATGCATCCTTTTGGCTAACCCAACATTTGCATATTTTGCATCTATAATCATACTATTGTGTGTCTTCTTGATATCATACTTGTTTCTCAGTCGGTAATCAACTGTGTTGATTGTCTAGCCCTTATTTTAGACATGGTGTTTAGATATAGCGAGCGCTGGCTTAGAAGTTCATTTGGAAAACAATCATATGCCACTACGGAGTACCTCGAGAAATCGTCACCGACAATGACTCCCAATTCGACTCAGCCAAGTTCAAAGACTTCTGCGAAGGTATAGGAACCAAAATATGCTTCGCATCAGTAGGAACAAAAATATGTGTAGGGAGGCGGAAAGAGGTGGCATCGACGCTATGGCGGCATGGGAAGAGGAAGGCAGTGGTGCAGTGGTTCTAGGGACAAAAATGGCACCGCGAGGGGGAGGGGCGAGCGCGGGACAATCGTGAGGGAGAGTGAGAGAGGTGCGAGTCTTCCCTTTGGACACCTCCGTGTGCAAGGAAAATAGGGTGGGGAGGAGGTAGCGGCCAGAGAGATAGGGAAGCGAGGACGTTTGGGAAGCTCGGGAGCAGGGTGCAACAGGAGAAGCAGGACGGGAGGAGATGAGATCAAGGGGAGAGGAGAGGTTGCTAGAGAAAAATACAACAAAAGAGGAAGAGTAGAAGCACGGGGAAGGGGAAGGGCACGAGGAAGGAGGATGACCGTCGTGGCCTGCGACGACGATGGCGCCAAAAGCACGGAGGCTAGAGCGAGGTAGAGGAAGGGGAAGAGACTAGAGCAAGAGGAGAGGTTGCGTGCGTGGGAAGGGACAAAAGCGTGTGAGCTTGGGTAAAAGCATCTAGACCCCTAAAAATATTTTTTTAATTAATGGTAACAATGTGTTAAGGGACTAATATGTGTGCTAAGATGTTTTAAAGGCTTAGTCACGGAGTTTGTATGACAATATGGAAATGACAATGTAAAGATGATAAAAGGTCAACATGGCTCAAGACAAAGGTATTTTGCAACCTAAGGACCCGTTTATAGTTTTTACCGGTGACGAGAATATAATAATCCTTATTTTATTTATTTATCTATAATTCTTATTATAGATAGCATTATATTTACACTTCTCATAAGTATACCCCTTATCCATAAGGGAGAAGGTCGTAAGTTTTTCTACAACCATCTCCTGGTTGTAAGTTCCTCTACGACCAATCCCTAGTCGTAAGCTTTTCTATGACTATCCCTTATCGTAAGTCCTCCTACGATCAGTTTGTGGTCGTAAGCTCTACTATGACCACCACCTGGTCGTAAGTTCTTCTACGATCAGTCTCTAGTTGATTGAGCCTACAGACATGTAGTCCTGGTCGATTAGGGAGTCTTCTACACCATATTTAAAGATATGTGGTAGTTAATTATGTTGTTATTTCCTGGACTAATTGCATGATTAAACTCTCTGTCCTAATGATAACCGCCTGACGGCGTGGAAATGTTACTACTCCAGCAATAATCTTAATCGCTTCATCATATGAAGCGTGGAGGCACCGTTTGGACTGGAGAAATTGTCGCCCTCTTCGAGTACTATATAAAGGGTGGAAGCAACAGACGACGGAGAGAGATGGAGCACAAAGGAGCACAAGGCATTAGGAATTAGTCTTCCTCTTGATTGTGACTTGTACACTCATATTCAATGCAATACACAAAGGAGTAGGATTGTTATTCTCGCAGTGGAAGGCTCGAATCTGTATATGTGGATATCATGAGGATATGCTCCAGATCTTAGGATGATATGATAATTGGCAATGGCGTTAACGGTTTGTCGTTTCACGTGTTTTCGGCAAAGTTACAGTGTTGTCAGGCCATAACCGGTCTGATCGGCTAGGGCGGCGGTCAGACCGGTCCAAGGGCGGTCCGACCGGCCATAGCGGCGGTCGGACCGGCCAACTTCAAAAATAGTATTTTGAGCTGGGCCAAAAATAGAGGTAGCAGGCAAGAGAGAGGATTCTATTGCACTTAGTCTCATAATTTTTAGAGTCTCCAGTCAAAAGTTCTATTGGATTGAAAATTCCAGTAGGTTTCGGTTTTCCAGAGAGGAAATTCGGCTAAGTCCCAATCGGCGGTCGACCGCCGTGGGTGGCGGAGCGGTCGAGGTGGGCGCCCTAGGGCGGTCTGACCGATTTTCACTTGGATCGTCGCCCGTCGTGGCGGCGATGTTTGGTTGTTTGGTCAAAGTCATGAGTTTCAAGGCATATATGTTGCATGATGCATGTTTTGACTAACATGGGTCAAGTTGTGAAGAACTTATTCCCAAATTCGGTTTACTTGTCTATTGTTGTGCAGGTTGCTTGGTGGTCAACGACAGTCAACTTCGAGGATGATCGGGACTAGGCTTGGAGAGCTGAGGTCCAGAATGATAGACGATGCCGGGTGAGGTCAATGAACTCAAGCGTGATGCAAGATGAACAAGGGTGATCTATTGGCTAATCTGAGGTGCAAGATGGCGCAAGGTGTAGCTAATTAGGTCAAGGGGTGTTAAAGACGGCGCATTAAAATGCGTGCGTGTGTGACCCGTTTATTTTGGGCCTTAACGGGAGCCTAACTGAGCAAACTTCTAGAAGGTCTAAGCCTCCACTATAAATAGGGGAGGGAGGTGGCTGCACCTTCGCTTCGTCTCTTTTGCTATTTAAAACCCTAATTTTCATAGGGGGAGCTTTTGTGGAGGCTAGGGTTCTAGATATTTTGATATGATTTTTGTGTTCTTGGATTGAGCATTGTCCTCCATTGATGGAGTGGCTGTAAGCCCATATCATATCAAATCAATCAAAGGAAAGTTTGATCAATGTTTTGTCTCATTGTGTTCTTTCTCCTTATTTGATGATTTTGAGTCTTTCTTTGATCCGCGAGTTTTTGATTAAATTCTTCATGTTATCTAGCTTACTGTGACTTGTGGGAACATATCTAGGATCATCTCGATCATTAATCACCCACGAGCATGATTTTGGATCTAGTTTTCGTTTTGACCCGGTTTTGAACCCTTCTTCAATCAAACAGAAAATGATCATTATTCTTCCAATAATTATCACAATCTTTGATTGGAATAGGTTCCTGATATCACAGAGAAGGTGTGTTCCAAGTTTCATCAAGTTTGGAGTTGTAGATCAAAAGTTTCATCAATTTGTAACTTCGTCATCGGGCTGTTTTATTCTGTTCTTCAGGCCGACGGTCAGACCGGCCAGGGTCACCGGTCAGACCGGCAGGTAATCAGTCAGACCGCCCTTGACCCAGCGGTCCAACCGGCAGTGCACTGAGATTTGCTTTAGCTTGTGTTGATCTTTGGTTGTTGTGCTTCGGGGGTAAGGTTGGATTCAATACTAGTCTTCCGCTGTACTAGTATATTGATCTTCATAGCTTCCATAGCCACTAGAGTGAAATTTATGTTGAATCTATTATTTGTGAAAAAATGAGCGTGCTCCTATTCAACCCCCCTCCTCTCTAGTCACCTTTTGGTCCAACAGTATAAAATCCCTATGTCATCTCTCTGCGTGGTCAATCTTAGGAGACCCCCTGAATCAAACAATCATACGTAAGATCGGTTCTAAGAATTTTGCGACGAGTTAGGTACCAAATTGTGGTATGCTTCTGTTGCCCACCCTCAAAGCAATGGGGCAGTCGAAAGAGCGAACAGCCAAATAATGCAGGGAATCAAAACTCGAGTCTTCGACCAGCTTATCAAACGCTCAGGGGCTTGGGTACAAGAATTACCCTCAGTATTATTGGCAGTTTATACAACTGCTAGTCGCGCTACAGGTAAAACACTTTTTTCCTAGTTTTTGGTACCGAAACCATGCTTCCATCAGAACTAAAGATAAGGTCGACAAGGGTCGAGACTTTCAATGACTCTATCTAGGAACAACTTCGAGCAAATGACAACAACCTGCTCGAATAGAAGAGAAATCAAGCCTTAATCCGTTCAGCAGTCTACCAACAAGCCCTACGCAAATACTACGATCGTAAGGTCCAACCTCGTAGCCTTACTGGAGGCGACTTGGTATTGAATAATATTCAATCCCAGTCTAATCGGAATAAGCTTTCCTGCAAGTGGGAAGGTCCTTACATAGTGGTCGATATTAAACGACCAGGTTCGGTATGACTAGCAATGGAAGACGGTCGGGTTCACTCCAATTCTTGGAATATCGACCAGTTACATAAATTTTATGTGTAACCAACCATCCCTACAATAAAGTATCATATTTTTTCTATCTTTATTGTCTTATTTTGAGTAGCACTTTGATAATTTTTCGATCATTTTTTAAAAAAAACCTAATCTTTCTTTACACTGATCGAAAGAACGGTAACATCACCTAGTCGAAGTCTTTCCTCTCTGCACGTGATCCTGCCCACTAGAAGGAACTTCCTAGGGTCGTTCCTCACTTTTGATGCCAACACAAAGAGCTAGGGTTCAACAAACATGGTTGAAATATTTTCAAGCCAACTCTTTTCACCTTAGTTTATTTCTTCATTCATTTTGAAAAATACTCTATGCAGAGTACACTTTTGTAATTTGTTAGACTACTTTTGGTACACTCGGTTAGTTATAACTGGTCGGAGAAAGACACAACACCAAGTCAAAGTCTTTCCTCTCTGCACGTGGTCCTCCCCAATAGAAGGAACTACCTAGCGTCATCCTGTTTCTAACTCTTGCTACCAAGGCAAACCTACCGAGTGCACTAAAAAAAGTCGAACGAATTTTTAAGGTACACCAGACGTTTGTCTAACTAAAGTTGTCGCTCTTGATTTAATTAATCTAGTCGGAGAGGGTAACATCACCTAGTCAAAGTCTTTTCTTTCTGCACGTGGTCCTACCCACTAGAAGGAACTTACTAGTGTCAACTCGTTGCTACTCTTACAACCAGTACATGATAATCGTGATCGAAAACTATAAGTTAGCCAAACCTCTCTTTTTTAAGAAAACAATTTTCATACTATTTACTTAGTTTATCTAAATAAACTAAGTAAATAGTCGGGGGCTAGGATAAAGTTATTAATATAACTTCAATTCTTAGTCTTAATTTCTTTTTACATTCATTATCTTATGAGTTACTAACTACTCGACAAGATGATTTACATGAAAAAGTATATATATATATATATATACACACACACACACTAAAAAAAGCTTGTTTTTACGAGTTTCTTACTACAAACTACTCTGAGGAAGGAGATCCAATCTGCATCTCCTCCGTGACTTTTTGGCTAACTGGCTTGACTTCGCAATTAGTTGAGTGGCCTCTGCTGCAGAGCAGCCGAAATTAGCCTCGATTGCTTGAAGAACGAGATTATGGTCATGAGCTTTGAGCTTTGTCAAGGCATTGCTCACTGCACCTTTGACCGCCTCTCTGATTGAGTCAATCTGGTTGGTCCTCCGAGTAGTTATTAACTTTTGCAGGTGTCCCTGGAGTCGTTTTATTTTGACTGCTTGCTCTGTAAAAAGTAAGACTAGTCAGGACAATACCTTCCAAAGGTTAGTCAGCAAAACTGGTCGTGGGTAAAGATTTTCTTACCTGCTAGTAGAATGTCAAGCTTCTTGACTTCGTCATCGTGGGAGGCGGCACTCTTTGCGCACTGCTCTTCCCACAACTTGATAGTCTTCTCTTTTTCTTGTCGATACGGGTAAGCTCGTTAACAACTAGGGTCTTTGATCCTACCTCAATCTGAATTTTATCTATTTCGACATCTTTTTCTATCAAGGAAAAAGAGTTAGAAGAAGAAAAGAAAGTTAATTGTATAAGCAGTCTTAAGTTCAGCACTTACTGCTTATCTCATTCTACAACTCATAAGTTGCAGAATTAGCCTCCTGAAGCTTCTTCACCAGGTCTTCTTTTTCCTCCCTTAGCTTCTTCGTCTCGGCTATCTTGTAGTCGAGTGAATCAGCTAAGGTCTTTTCATCGCCTTAAACCTGCAAAGGTTAAAGTCGATATGAGAACAGGACAAGTAGTCGAAATTCCAAAGACTACATGTGACTCGTAGTCAAGGGAAGATTTCTTTTGTTTCTTCTCATTGACCACGTCTAGTCGATGTTCGAGTTTAGGGTAGGGGTCGCTACAATCACGCCTGGTCGTAGGTCTTGAGCGAGAATTACCGCTCCTTGATCCTCCTGACTCTCCTGATGGCCGAGACCTGTCTCGACCACCCCAAGAGCAATACTTCCCTTGACCACGGGCCCTGCTGGCGCAGCAGTTTCCTTCACAAAAGACATAAAGCTCTTCTAGTTCTCCTTTTTCTAGTCGCTTGACAAAGCCATGAGAGGCAGAAACTGCGAAAGTCATGTTGTCGCAGTATAAGGGTATCGTCTTGGGGCTTTATGTTTGAGAGCTTTAGTTGCTCGACCGGCTCTGCTTTCTTTGCAACAGCCATACCTGCAGCAAATTTCTCAAAGGGCCTGGTCAAAGCAGCAGAGCTTGAGCCTGCGCCTCCCTTATCGGCGACCCTCACAAGGCGACACCTTTTGGCCAGAGGAGTCTTGCTTTCCTCCGCCCTATTCCAACGACCATCAATTCGACCTCTTTGTCGTCTTGACGGTCTTTCATGCCTACTTTTTGTTGGAGTCAGAAAAAGAAATATAACTAAATGGTCATTTTCTATGACCATCCCCTGGTCGAAAGTTCTTCTACGACCAGTATCTAGTCGTAAGTTTTTCTACAACAATCCCTTGGTTGTAAGTCCTTCTGAGACCAGTATCTAGTCATAAGTTCTTAACGGCAATTCCCTGGTTGTAAGTGCTTCTACGACCAGTATCTAGTCGTAAGTTTTTCTACGACAATTCCCTAGTTGTAAGTCTTCTATGACCGGTATCTCATCGTAAGTTTTTCTATGATAATCCTCTGGTCGTAAGTATTTCTACGACTATGAGATCCTATAGAAGAAATCAATCTTCGATTACCTTTAGGCGTTCCATCTTATCCTCTGTAGACAAGACCGCCAGGATTTGAGGAGCCTCCCCAACGGACAGGACTGTGAGAGTCGATTGGAATTCTTAAATCTACATGTTTGAGAAAATCGAGTATGTCTTTACACCTCAAGTGAAACTATCTTCTTGACCATGTCTTTTTCTGGTTAAATGAAATACCAGTCGGAAAGGTTTTACTTCCGATCACCATACTACGACCACCTTGTAGTCGTAAGATTTTCTACGACCTCTTTCCAAGTAAGTTATTTTCACTTGAAACGGGGCTAGATGACGAGGATCTAATAATCCTCATTTTATTCATTTATCTATAATTCTTATTATAGATAGCATTATTTTTTACACTTCTCGTAAGTATATCCCTTATCCATAAGGGAGAAGGTCTTAAGCTTTTCTACAACCATCCCCTGGTCGTAATTTTCTACGATCAGTCGCTAGTCGTAAACTTTTCTATGACTATCCCCTGATCGTTAATCCTCCTACGATCAGTCTGTGATCGTAAGCTTTACTACGACTACCATTTGGTCATAAGTTCTTCTACGACCAGTTTCTAGTTGATGGAGCCTACAAACATGTAGGACTGGTCGATCAGGGAGTCTTCTACACCATATTTAAAGATATGGGGTAGTTAATTACGATGTTATTTTCTAAAATAACCGTATGATTAAAACTCTTTGTCCTGATGATAACCGCCTAGTGCCGTGGGAACGTTACTACTCCAGCAATAATCTCAAGTAACTGCTTCATCATATGAAGCGTTGAGGTGTCGTTTGGACTACGAGAAATTGCTGCCCTCTTCGAGTACTATATAAAGGGTGGAATCAGCAGACGACGGAGAGAGATGGAGCGATTAGGAGCGCGAGGCATTAGGCATTAGTCTTCCTCTTGATTGTAACTTGTACACTCATATTCAATACAATACACACAGAAGTATGGCTGTTATCTAGGATGCATGGATACACGTGTCGGACACGAGATTCGCTATTTTCAAAAAAAATGGCGACACGGGACATGGTGTGTGTGTGTGTGTGTGTGTGTGTGTGTGTATATAATATGCATATGTATTATTGAATGCTTTTCTACATGTTTATCAAATAAAAAGTGTAAAATGTTAGGAATATGTACGTCAAAGATGATCCTGATCTTTTTAGTACTTGCATTTGAAACTCACATTTCCTCCCCCTCCTCCACCAGTCCTCTCTAAGTGTCATTCTCTAGGTACAGATTTTTGAACATCTCCGATAACTCTGGATTTTCTATAGAGTATCATGTTCGTGCATCAACTTATTCTTAGTTCTTCACAGTTAGGAATATCTCCTCTATCTCACTCGTGAGACGTGATCTTCTCTCCTCCAATATTCTTCCAAAAAGAATGAAAGTGGACTCGAAGGAAACCGTCGAGACTGGAACAATTAACACATCATGTGTAAGTATGGATAGCACGGGATATGTTAACTTATGGGTATGCCACCATTGTAAAATTTCAAAGCCTTCTGAGTTGAAATCCATCATATCGCTGTCCAAATAGACGAATAGTTCTCCACTCCTTGGATCGAAGGTTGGTCTTGGTTGAGAAGGTGGCGCTGTAGAACCCCTCGACCTAGAGGAAGAACCTTCATCCCATATCTTACCCTACAAATTTGTTTTGTTACCTGAGGTACGTGGTAATGGAGGTCGTTGCAAGCGAACTACCTGAAACATATTTTTATACATTTAAAAACATAGAATGAATATCTAAAAATAGTTAGAATGGTCTAGCCTTGTATCATCACTAAGAAGATCAAAACATTAGCAAATCCTTAAATTTTAGCTCTAGGATCTAAAATAAATGTACATGCAAATAGGAAAGGGATTTCTCTCCAATATTTCATATATTTTGTTTTCATAGCAATAATAGACTCTCATAAAACTATATCATTTTTCATACATTTTAAACTGCGTCACAATCTGCAGAATAGTATCCACAATTATATGAGATGGTTAATACACAGCGGACAAAGCAACAGTGCCTTCATAAATTTTTTCCAAAAACTGAAGTAGCTTCTTAGCAACGAACCAATGTTGCTCAGTCAATAGTACACTACCATCAGGGCTTGATAATGCGTTTAAAAAATAGAAAAAGTGCTCTTATATGATAAAATACTCTTAAGCATCAAGTAGAGTTCCATCTTTCTGGTATGTCCAACCCAAATTTTCTTGGACGTACACCCATTGCCCTAAAGAAGTTCTTATATGTTGTTATTCTTACGTTAGAATTATTCAAGAAAGATATCGTATCGCGAAAAGCTTTAATATACGAGTAGGACAAGTGCATCGTATTTTACTATAAAGTTAATAATATGACAAGCGCATCGCTGATGTAGCAAGAAGAAATCAACGTATGTACTCAACATTGGAGTAAGAATATACATTGCCCTAGAGTTTGAAGCGGCATTGTCTAAAGTAATTGAGAATATTTTATTTCCAAGACCAAAGTCTTCCGCGACTTTGATAATACAACATGCAATATTTTCACATGTGTGTGCTACATCAATTAATTTGGAATCTATAATTATTTTCTCCATTTCCTAATTGTCATTAATATAATAAGCAACTACACTAAGATAATCCTCCCTACCCTGACCACTCCATATGTCCGATGTCCAAGCCACCGAAAATGTGCACATACTAAATAGGTCCTTTAATTTATCAAGATGTTCATTATAGTATTTAACTAGGTCACTAGTTGTGTGTCTAGAAACGCTAGAAAATCTAGAATTATGCACGGTCCTTGGAAAGTTGTAGACTCCCCAAAGCCTAAATGTAAATCCTCATAAGCAATTAAACAACAAAGAGATTGATGGGCTACCTCAAGATTGTAGTCTCAGCTATGTATCATATTGTCGTGGTTGTACTGCAATCGCGTCTGCCTCATCGACAATCCTTGCTTAGCCTTACATCTTGCAGTATGTTTAAGCAAGCGTCTCGTTCCACCAGAAAACTTTGCAAACAATTCATGATGACAAATTTTACAAACGGCATATGGCACCTGAACTCCTTGTACGTTTTCCTTGTTTGTCTTATCGAAATTCTCCCAGACTCCCGATGTTCTCGTCCTAGACCTCTTTGCTCTAGTGGTTGTTGGCGAAGATGCTGAAGTGTTACGGCAAGACTATGATAGCACAAACAAAAATTTACCACGCAACCAAGGAACCACCACTAGTAATAGATCATGAATTTACCGCTAGACGCGATGACTCGTAGTGGAAGTAGAGTCGTTGTAGCGAGTTGATGCAGTCGTAGTCGTACTCACGACGCGTCTCCTCCTTCGAGTGGCCGTACTCGCTGCGCGTCTACTCCTCCGAGTGGTCGAACTCACCGCGTGATTTCTCCTTTGACACCGGCGATCGTCCCGAGTTGCGGATCGCCCTAGTGCTGATGCTTCGCAACAATACCTCCGAGGTATCCACACGTACGGGGCAGGATCACCACGCGCTGGAGTGCTAGCACCGGCGGTGTGGTTAAGAAGGTGTGGCTATTAGGGTTTTAGGAGTTCTTCCTAAGATCATCCGAAAAATCAAAACGACCCTATGCCACCGCTCCTCTTCATATAGGCATCCATGATGGGTCTTGAACTTGAGGCCCATTAGGAACTCATGGCCTATATGAATTCGGATCACCATCCAAATCAAAACCTAGCCCTTTAAGTGTGTGACCCTACAGATTCATGTGTAATCGGTTATGACTCGGAAACTCTTTTCCGACTACCAGTCGTTAGCGGTACCTAGCGGCACATAACGATTCGCAAATACACATAGAATATATCGGACGAACCTTGATGTAATATGATCTATGACCAGGCCCTCATCACTTACGACCAGTTCGTACCTCTATACAACCAGGTTGTATTTGGTCACGACCAGTTTGTAACTCCTTATGACCAGGTTCTTACCATTATGTAATTACATTCGACCAATCTACGACCAACTCGTATCTCCATACGACTAGTCCGTAACTGATTGAACTAAGCGACCTACTCGTGCATTCTCCCTTTGCCTCACGATGTCTGGTTGAACTCCAAGTGAGATGTGGTGTCATCAATGGACTGTTCAATACTTTCTTGATCGAGCGTCGGATAACTTCATGTGGTTGACACTTCGACCGCTAGTGGCATGGCCATGCACTTTCCTTATCTGATCACCACGAGGGCCTAGAGACATCTCTCCTGTTATGTTAGGAGGGGCAAATCTCATCTCAACCAGTCACATCCCTCCTCATGTTTCATAGCATACACGAAAGCTACCTTTATAACTACCCAGTTATGAGTAGCGTTTGGCAACCCCTAAGAGTGCTATTACACATATAGGGAACCATGCTGATCTCAGGTCTAAGGATTATACATCATCATTACTAGAGACCAACTAATGACACATAGATTCATAACAATCTCAATAGTATCTCAAAGATGAGTCTATCCAGCCCCATGTTCTCTAACATGCGCTCATATTATTGATTCGATATCCCTATATCTATGACCAGTGAAACATGGTCATCAATCAATACATGTGCTAGTCATAGAGTTACTGGTGTTCCGACTAGTGACCTCCGACCAGGGATACATTTAGAATGACATCATATAAGTTAAAGAGTTCCATGAACAAATCACATATTTATTGATCTATAACAAATGATTCATTCAAGGAACACGATAACATATTATCAAAATTATGAACATGATGAAATATCATCATCTCTATGATTGCCTTTAGGGCATATTTCCAACAGATGCTTCCATAGAGCCTGGTGACGGTACTCATCCTTGCCCTTCCAGTAATAACTCCGGTTGGTTTGATGCAGTGGCATTCTCGAAGGATGCAATATCCTTCGGTGAAAAGTCCATAATCACCAAGACAAAGCTATCATAATTTTTCATAACGAAAGCTGCAAAATTGAAACTTACACTATTATTTCTTTCATCTTAGCAAACAAATAATAACAATAAAAATACGCAAAAAATAGTATTGTACTTTTTATGCTAACTTGCTACCGGAATTTGAATTTTCTAAACTTTAGCACAAATTTTTTGAATTTTGCTAAATTATCTCATAAGGAATATAAATTTGCACAACAGAATTCGTAAGAGAGATTGAGGAATGGATGGATACCGAATGAGGGGGTATAGTGGCTATTTGTTGACAAAAATCAGGATTTTTTGACTTTTTCCTATTTTAAAATCCACTAACGACAAAAAAGGTCAAATTTTTGAAAAAAAAAATACAAACGCTAAACGAACTAATAGGGCAAGATGGGTTGTGTCGTGTCGTGCCGGGCCAGGCACGGCACGGCCCACCTAGCCAAACGGCCCCAACGGCCAAATAAACTAAGTGTCGTGTCATGTTGTGCACGGCCCACTGTGCGGAAACCGTGCTGACACAGTGGTCGTGCCGGCTCGCCCGATCCCCTGCCTCCCTTTTCTCCCCCCTGCGCGGACGTGCCTGCCGCCGCACCTGCCTTCGCTGCTCCACGCTTGTCCCGCACCTCGCCGCCTCTACGCCCGTCCTGCCCCCTCCCGCACTAGCCTCACCCCGCCATCCGACCTCCTCCTCCTCGTGTCGGCCTCGCCCCGCCGTCGCTATGTCGGCCGCACCCACTGCGCGACCTCCTCCTCAGTCCTCGCCCACAGTGTCTCTGCTGCCGGGCCGCCATGTCGCCGTGTTAGGCTAGGCCTAGGTCGTGCCTGACACGACACTATGCGTGCCATGCCGGGCTAGCCCGACGGGCCATAGTGCGGACCTAGGCAGAACACAGGCACTCGTGCCATGCCGACCCGCCCATGAAAAGTGTGGGCCATGCCATGTCCGGGCCGGTCCGACTGGCACGACCCATCTGGCCATCACTAGTGCGAGAGTAATGGGGTGGTTTTTAATAGAGATAAGGAATGAAGTAATGTGTTTGCTTCCACTGCGTACCTCCCAAACTTCGCAATTGGCTTCGAGTCAGAAATTCTTGGTAGAACAATAATGCTAGCTTGACACGAATCCAGAGTCAGTGCATTTGAGTAAGTGCACATTGCATTGCTTTCAGGTGAAATTTTGCCTTCTATCACCGAGTCTTTCTTTTCTATGGGTTTGCAAATCAATGACACTGAAAGCCAATAGACTTTTAGTTCTACTGTCACTTCATCTCATATCTACTGAACCGTGAAAAGAGTTCTCTTTTTTTCTTCAAGCATTAATGGGAAAGCTAGTGACTGACAAATGCAAGGCGTACATGTATTTAGCATTGAAGATTTTGTTAAGGACAAGGAACTGTCATTCAATAAATCAAAAGACAGTTTTTGTTGGCCTTCCAATAAAGTAAAGAGACGGTTTTTGTTAGCCTTCAGAAGCGTTTACCTGTATCATTGATCAGTCAAGAAAGACATCACGACCTTCATTGTCAATCTTGCCAAGCAAATCATAAGAGCGCATCGCTGCAAGTATTGCATCTGTAATGTGCTTCTCCATGGCACGTCCGTCAGCGCAGCCGGAGTAGAGATGTGTTCTCCAACAGTATGTTAAACTGAGCACGAATCAAACCTAGTGTCAAACTTTCAGAATCCTCCAAAACCTGATCGATGAGCACTCCAAATCCGTAGGCCAAACAGATAATCTGTCGGTCGGTTTGGCCTCCTATCCTGGGTAGCCAAAAATCCCATTGTCTCCCAGTCCTACAATTCAGTTCACCTCGAGGGCTCGAGGTACAAATCCATGCTCTCTCTCTGTCCCCACCCCCTCTCTCCCTCCCCATGTGTGTGGCTGCTGTCTCTTAAGCTCCCTTTCAAGGTCAAGGCTATATGCATGTTCGTGCAATCATGCATCAAACCAGCAACTGAAAATGCACATTAACTCAAAACTGTAAATGCCCATAACTCGAGCTCATGACAGCACACACATTTGCTGTCACTCTGTGCACCTCCCGAATTTTTCTCCTTGCACCAAGATGTGGTGCTCGACTGCTCGAGTGATGACTAATCATGTGTGAAGCTAACAATAAACACACAGATGCTTGGAGTCTGAAATTCATGACGCAGTTTTTTTTTTGTTTGTATACAGAACCTGTGTACAATCTAAAACATAGGAGAACGTAACTTCCATTCATTAAAGCAAAGAGTATCATTGATCGACGAAGAAAGACGCTATAACCTTCACAAATCACAACCATATTTGCCAAGAAAATGCTAGCCATCCTTGATCCCCATCCAGCAGCGATGATGCTCCTGTTCTTACTAGTTTCTAGTAAGGTAAATGATGTTTTTTTGCTTGCTACTGAGGTAAACAATGGCCATATGCATCTGAAGGTATGAATTAAGTCAGCAATTTTGGCACGATTGACTTGACCTACATATCAACCTTCTAAATCAAGCATGGAAAGCGTAGTTGCTGGAAAAACACGCAAATCTT
Source organism: Hsuehochloa calcarea (assembly GCA_036346395.1). NCBI lineage: Eukaryota > Viridiplantae > Streptophyta > Magnoliopsida > Poales > Poaceae > Hsuehochloa > Hsuehochloa calcarea. The sequence continues at coordinate 22,480,633 of CM070600.1, forward strand.
CAAAATTGGATGAAAACATAAAAGGATTTAAGCCTACGCGAGATCAGATGCGCTCTCCCCTCCATGTTGACTAGATCATTCCGTACCAAATTGCGAGTCGACACAGATGTATTCTCCGCCTATATGTTCGACTGGACACAGATCCAAGCTTGTGCCTAAGCCTCCTGAACTCTAAAACCGCATCGACCAACCCTCGTATGGTCAGTCCGGCAGTGCGACGAAACGTGCAGGCACAGCCTAAAATCCCAGTGTCTCCCAATCCTACAATTCACTTTGCCACTTGAATAAGTCTGCCTTACTGTTGGCGGACATAATTCACGCAATTGATTGATTAATAGTCCAAGGTACACGAGTTACATGTATATATAGCCGGTCGAGTCCGGTGTGAACACGAGACCGAACTGAACAGTCAAGAGGCCAGTGTGAACACGAGACCGAACCGAACAGTCAAGAGGCCAGTGTGAACACGACATTTGGCTAACACACCCCCGCAGTCTGAGCGTCTACTCATAGACGTTCAGACTAGACCGAAACTCGGTGAAGATAGACGTAGGCAATCCTTTGGTGAAGATGTCGACGTACTGTGACGACGTCAGGATGTGAAACACACGAAGACTCCGGTGGCGACACACTCCCGAACGAAGTGAAGGTCAATCTCGACGTGCTTGGTGCGCTGATGCTGCACCGGATTGGTCGAGAGATAGGCTGCACTGATGTTGTCGCAGTAGACAAGTGTAGCACGTCGTGGCGGGGTATGAAGCTCCTGAAGAAGCTGGTGCAGCCAGGAGGCCTCCACCACAGCATTGGCGACAGCTCTGTACTCAGCCTCACTACTGGAACGAGACACCGTGTTCTGGCGCTTGGAGGACCAAGAGACGAGGTTGTCGCCAAGAAACACAACATAGCCCGAGGTGGACTTGCGGGTGTCCGGGCAACCTGCCCAGTCAGCGTGAGAGTAGACAACGAGCTCCGCCAGAGAGGACCGATGTAGAAGAAGGCCATGATCCAATGTGCCACTAATATAGCGGAGAATGTGCTTCACTGCAGTGAGATGGGGCTCCCTCGGGTCATGCATGTGGAGACATACTTGCTGTACAGCATAAGCAATATCTTGGAGTGAGATATCGCAGAGCTGGTGAGGCTAGCAGATGCTTGGTCGATCGGTCACAAAGTGCCAACCAGAAGAGACCTTGGAGTGAGTATCCACAAGGGTACTGCAAGGCTTGCAATCATACATACCGGCACGCTCCAAGATATCTAACATGTACTGGTGTTGTGAGAGAAAAAACCTATTGGTACGGTGGTGAACAGCAACTCCCAGAAAATGATGTAGCTCACCAAGATCTTTCATAGAAAATTCTTGTTGTAACGTAGAAATAACCCGACGAAGGAGCCCAACTGAAGATGTTGTTAAAACAATATCATCCACATATAGGAGCAGGTACACTGTGTCAGCGCCGCAATGATAAATGAAGAGAGAGGTGTCCGATTTAGCTTCAACAAAACCAAGGGAGATGAGGTAGGAAGCAAATAGACTATACTATGCACGTGGGGCCTGCTTCAGTCCATATAGGGATTTATTGAGGCGACAGACAAAATTTGGGCGAGAGCTATCAACAAAACCGGTCGGCTGGGAGCAGTAGACAGTCTCGGTCAAGGTGCCATGGAGGAACGCATTCTTCACATACAGTTGATGAATAGGCCAATCCCGAGAGAGTGCAAGGGAGAGGACCGTCCGAACTGTGGCGGGCTTCACAACAGGACTGAAAGTCTCATCAAAGTCCATACCAGGACGCTGTGTGAAACCGTGGAGAACCCAACGCACCTTATACCTGTCAAGTGTGCCATCAGCCTTCAGCTTGTGACGAAAAATCCACTTTCTAGTGATAATATTTCCACGAGACAGCCGAGGCACGAGCTCCCATGTATTATTGGCCAGAAGCGCCGCATATTCCTCCTCCATGGCAGCACGCTAGTGAGGATCGGCGAGAGCAGATCGATAAGTCTTGGGAATCGGGGACAGAGCGTCAAGATACAGATTGAGGCGCTGTATGGGCTGGCGAAAACCCTGCTTGCCGCACGTGACCATTGTGTGTGAGTTGGCCACAGGCGGCATGGGCACAGCGCCAACAGGCAGGGTGGCCAGAGGAGTCGGGGCGGCAGCCGCGGCCTGGGTGACCGAAACAGCCGGCGTGGACAGGGCGGTCGGCGTGGCCGGTCGCGATCGAGGTGGCCGACGCGATCGGCACGGCAAGGGCACCGGTGAGAATGAGGCGGTCGGCGTCGGTGAGGCGGCGCCCGCACCGTGCGAGGGAGCATGTCGAAGAGGGCGGCCATCGGGCGGGCGCAGTGGCGGCGGGGCGGTGCCAAGGGCCCACCTCGCCGCGCGAGGATGCCAATAGGCAGCGAGGGGGCACGGGCACCAGGCGGCGCGACGACCGGGGCGACGGAACCTGTACGAGGAGCAACGCGTGGCGGGCCAATAGGCGCCGACACAAACTGGTAATCAGATAAAAAATCAAGCTCATTAGGGGTTAGTGCGAAAATCGACTCAACGAAGGGAAACGATATATCATCAAAGATGATATGATGGGAAATAATGACCAGATTGGAGGAACGATCAAGACATCGGTAGCCCTTATGATCGGAAGAATAACCGAGGGAAACACACATAGTGGAGCGAGGAGACAACTTGTGAGGCGCTATGGCAGACAAGTTGGGATAGCACCTACAACCAAACACATGAAAATGGGAATAGGACGGGTGTTGAGCATGAAGTGTGAAAAATGGGGTGGCTGAATTTGGTGCGGTGGGGGGAGGCGGTTGAGGAGATATGTGGCAGTGTGGAGTGCCTCAACCCAGTAGGAGGGGGAAGACTTGCTTGAAACAAGAGTGAACGCATGATGTTGTTGATGGAACGAATGACGCGTTCGGCCTTGCCATTCTACTGGGAGGTGTAGGGGCAGAACATACGGAGAATAACACCTTTGGTGAGATAGAACGTGCGAGTGGTGGAGTTATCGAACTCACGACCGTGGTTGCATTGGACGCTCTTGATTGTACTGCCAAACTGAGTAGCCACATACGAAAAGAAGTTAGACAACGTGGAAAACGTGTCAGACTTGAGGCGTAATGGAAACGTCCAAATAAAGTGAGAACAATCATCCTAAATTACTATATAGTATTTGTAACCAGAGACACTAACAACTGGAGAAGTCCAAAAATCAAAGTGTACTAAATCAAAATTCTGGAGAGCACGAGAGGACGAAGTGGCAAACGGCAGGCGTACATGACGACCAAGTTGACAAGCATGGCAAATGCTATCACTGGTACCTTTATTACACACTATAGCATAAGTACTAGCAAGTCTAGAGAGAGCCTCGTGGCCGGGGTGACCAATGCGACTGTGCCAGATGGAACTAGGGGTGCCGGCGAGGAAAGCACAAGGCGGTGATGTGATGGAAGGCAAACGGAAGGGGTAGAGAGCTCCGGAGCTATTGCATTGGTGATCACGTTCCTGGAATGAAGATTCTTCACAGAATAGCCAGTGGGTCAAACTCAACAGAACAATTGTTATCGGTGGTGAACTGACGAACAGACATAAGATTTTTAATAATGTTAGATGTAACTAGAACATTATTAAGATGAAAGGGACCGGGAAGCACAGTCGAACCGGTGGAGGTGACAGGCAATAAGGACCCATTACCGACAACGATGGAGGAAGGAGATGATGAACAAGGAAGGACGGAGGAGAGATTACCAGCATATGACGTCATGTGGGAGGTGGCACCAGAATCCATGCACCAATCACCCTGAGCCGGGGGGGTGAGTGTCATGGTGTGGAATGCGTTCACCAAAGCCTGTTGATCCCAGACGGGTTGCGGACCGGGAGCAACAGGGTACGGTGTCATGACCAGCGGGAGGTACCCGGCGGCATTCTTCACGCAGCAGGGCGTGGTGGCGGGCGGTACGTATGCCGCCATGAGGGCCTGCTGCGGGCCGACGGCATGTGGGGCTGGCGCGCACGCAGGAGAACCGCTGGAGGTACCGTCGGGAACACCAGGCACCGGGCCAGGCCACATCTGGATGGTCCCAGTCCACATATTGTAGAACGAGGGCCACCCAGATGGGTTTGGCGCGGTGGTGCCGCCAGCGGACTTGGAGGTGCCGCCCTGGCCGCTGTTATCGATGTTGTTGCGGCCACGACGACGATGGTTGGAGTTGCCACCGCTGGTGCCGTCGGAGGGGGCCGCGGCAGGGTGACGGTTGGCTGACGCGCTGCTGGAGGAGCCAACGCCAGTGGCGGCCCCACCGGAAGAGGGGTCGTTGCCGCCGCCCCGACTGCCAGGGGTTGCGGCAGCGACGAGAGCTGTGGGAGGTGTTGTGGGTTGCGACGTCATGGTGATCTCCTCGAGAAGAAGGTCCGAGTGCACCTCGAGAAGGTGGGAAACGGACGTTGACGCTTGAGGAGGGCACTCATGTAGGAAAATTGCTCGTTCAAGCTGCGAAGGACGGCGAGGACGAGGGTGCGTTCAGGGACAGGCTGGTCGAGGTCGCCGAGGGCGTCGGCCATTCCCTTGAGCTTGCGGCAGTAGATGGAGACGTCGAGGTCGCCCTGCACAAAATTTTGAAACTCGGCGTCGAGATAAAACGCTCGGGTCTCACGATTTTCGATGAATTGCTGCTCAAGACCAAGCCATATGTGGCGTGCGGTGGCGTCATGGGCCATGACGATCTCGACGAGCTTGGTGCTGATGGCGCCGTAAAGCCAAGAGACAACGACGCAGTTCATACGACACCAGTCGGCGGAGTCGCGACGTGTCTCATCGGAGAGTATGTGCGCGGAGAGCGAGTACTTTCCGAGGGTGATGAGGAAGAGGCCGCGCCACTTGCTGTAGTTGGGCGAGGCGAGGTCGAGGACAGTTGGGACGAGAGCCCGGATGTTCTAAACGGCGACGGCTTGCGCGTGGAGGTTGGCAATCGCGGTGGCCTCGTGGAAAAGGAGGGCACGATCGAGGTCCTAGGCGTGCGCGGCGGCCTCGGCACGCTCGCGCTCAGCCTCAGCGGTGCGAGCCCGGGTGTTCGCCTCCTCTCGCTCATGGCGGCCGTGGCGATGACGCTCGTGAAGGACCACGAGCTCGCGCCATGAGCGGCGGCCTCCTCGCGCTCACGGGCGACGGCCTCTTCCTGCTGCGCCCGCGAGGTTGGCCGCGGAGGCGGCAGACTCGGGGGGCAGGGAGGGGTGTGATGCTGGGGGAGCGGAGGGGGGAAGAGCCGGCCATGGGGCGCGACGAGGAGAGGTGGCGGGCTAGGGTTAGGGTTAGGTTTTTAGCGGAAGCGAAGGGACGAAGGATCGACCATCTCGGATACCATTTTGGCGGAGATAATTCACGCAACTGATTGATTGATAGTTCAAGGTACACGAGTTACACATATATATATAGTTGGTCGAGGTCAGTGTGAACACAAGACCGAACCGAACAGTCAAGAGGCCAGTGTGAACACGACATCTGGTTAACACTTACGAGTGCCTTCTACAGAAGTAGTTTGATTTATCGAGTTTTTTTTTTTTGAAATTGATGTAGTTTGATTTAATATAATTTGAGAGTATTTTTAGAACCGAGCTAACAAGACGAGTCCAAACGAAATCTAATTTCATTCTAAATCAACTTATTTAAATTTTTAACTAATTAACAAATGTAATTAAAGTAAATTTGAACTGAACCAACGAACACATCGACGAGTTTTTTTTTTTTTTTTGCACCCTCATCACCCAATAGGTACTCGAGGCACTCGGCCAAATCATACAAGTTTCGTGTTGGGCTGGAGTGCCCGACTTGCGAGTAGGCAAGGCATACCGTCTGGTATAACGTAAGAAGATCCCAGTGCCTCGCAATCCTACAATTCACTTCACTTGCAGGAGGAACACATGCCTTAGCTGGTAGTATTTCCTCTCGAGCAGCGCAGGCACTTGTCTGCTCATAGCTCGAGCTCATGAAGTAGCACATGCGTTTTGCTGCCACACTATGCCTACCGCCTAAACTTCGTCATCGGCTTCGAGTCAGAAATTCTTGGTGGAACAATAACACGTGTAATGTAAAAGAATGAACAATGAAAAAAAATGCAAGTTGCTTTTACGATTTAGGGAACTGTGAACCGTGGAAAATATACACGGATACCGTAGATTCATAAGCACAGCTAAATAGAAGTCCCCTCTGCGGTTTTGCAGTTGATTTTTCTCCTAGTGTACACAACTTTTTTCATAATTAAACACAGCATGGTATGGCCGCAGTTAATTCAGGCATTCAGCCACCTCTTCCTCCCAAAATTGCTAAGAATCACTGCACTGAAATTATAATTGAAGGCTCAACTAAGGGCCCTGGCGGGGGCAACCTCCATATCCACAAAAAAATTTGCTCCTCTATATACCTGTTCTCTAATACAATTTCTCCGTGCAGCCCACAACTATATGGTAATCAATAATTAATCATCCCCACCTCCATCATCAGCCTCCATGGCATCACCATCCCCTCCGTCTGCTTGCTCGCCAGCATCGTTGACATCCATGAGTTCTTGCCTTACCACCACTTCGTTGATTGCTTCCAGTGCCTGAGTTCTCCTTAAATCTGGAGGAAGCCTTTCCACTTTCATGGTTTCCAGTTTATCCTCAGCGAAGAATGTGGTGAATGGCCTCGGAACCTGCAAGATGCTCGTGTTTAGATTCACCCAAATGTTTGCTTTGTAAGCTTGAGAGAGAGAGAGAGAGAGAGAGTAGCAATCACACCTTGAAATAGCGGCCTCGCTCTTTGGCACTCTCAACAAGATTGTTCCAGTGTTTATCCTGCTTCAATGTTGAAGCGGAACCTACTACCTGTGTTATGCTAATTATTATTTGGATTCAAAAGTAAACCAACAAAATATGATAATATAAGCAAATAGTGGTACAGCCGTACAGCCAAAAACAGAATTAGATGAATCTATGGTTCACTTTTCCAATGCTAACTCCTGGAGAATAAATGGAACCTGTGAACTTGAAATTACATACGGCACAGCTCATTGATTTTAAAAAGGGACCGACGCATTATAACCTCACATGCCATAATTAAAACTGCAGCAGCATCCTTGAACAAGCATTGTCTAGAGAGAGAGAGAGAGTTGTTCCTTTATGTATACATCTTATTAGGCCACAAATCTCTTTAAATTATTGAATTTAAAACTCATCTATTTTTACTAGTTAGAGTGCATATGCAATGTGCATCATGCAAAAAAGAGAGTACTGGTGATAGTGTGCTACTGCAAATCATAAAGTTTGGAATTTGCATAAGGAGCACTTACTAGTACAGCAGACCTAGCTCTGGTGATGGCAACATTCATTCGTCGAAAATCAGAAACAAACCCAATCTTTTGCTCCTTATTGCATCTAACACATGAAAAAATGACAACTTCCTTTTCACGGCCCTACATATCAGCAACAAGATGCAAGATTATAATCACCGCTACTTGCCAGAGTACATAGAGAAGACCTGCAAATGCATGAAAATAAACTAGTTACCTGGAATCCATCAACAGTGTTTACATCTATCACTTCCTTCGATTGATCCCCAAAGGTTGACCGAAAATGGTCCTTCAAGAGTTTCACCTGATGCCTGTATGGTGATATAACAGCTACTAGAGAGCTAGATTTGAGTTCTGGATAGTGCATGGCCAATTGGTGATATAGGAGGGTTATGAATTCCACTTCATCCTCATTCACCCATGAACCACTTCCAGATGGCTGGGACTCAATCCCATCAACATCAAAGAAGCAAAATGGCCCAAAGCAGCTGTAGGAATGCCATGGACGTTTTTTGTTGAGTCCCTCCCCATCTTGTAGGACCCCTTCATAGAATTCTTTTGAAGGGAATATACTAATCTGTTTTTGAGTGGATTAACAAAATAAGGAAATTGTTCTAGTTTCCAGCTTAAGATGAATTGAGACTTGATATTACCTCTGGATGCATGCGGTATTGAATTTTGAGCATTTGAACGGGAAAACCAGCAGCTTGAAATCTCTTGAACAAACTTGTTCCATATCTAATGGATACATTAGCACTATATTAGCATATTGCAGAACCTCAACAGTATGAATCTAAATAAAATAAGGAAACATCTTACCCTAACTTCTGAGCAGTCGATGAAATTACAGTTGCAGGCAACTGAACTGGGTCACCGACCTGATAGGGATATCAAGAGAAATAGTGAGGATATGAGACAATCATTAGCAAAAGATCAAGCGAAGGTATCATGTATGAAGATATCAAGAGAAAAGGTGTCTACAGTCTACACACACCAAGAAATGAAAACAAACTGTCCACAGCAACTAAGCTAGTAAAATGTTTCTATAATTAATCCAAAAAAATTGAAAATACCATACCCATGTATGATCCCTTTGTTGAGCAAATTAACAAGGTATTATATCGATAAATTAGACAAGGTATATGATGGAAGGTAAACTATTGAAGAAAAGAGCAGTGTAAATTATCTGAGACAAGTAGATGGCATACAAGAAAAACTTGTTTGCACCCATGGATCAAGGGTACAAGAGTCGCTGGTTCAACCTGAAAAAGAAGAGGATATGTCAAACTTCAGAAATATTTCATGAAACAGAATCACACAGACTGCCATTATCTGAATATGATAATGTTAATGCCCCATGATAAAACAATATGGACAAAAAATATACTCACAGCTTGTGCGGCTTCATCAATTATAACAACATCAAAAGCACGGGTCATCCTGCTAAAAATAGACGATCCACTGAAACTCAGAGTAGAAAATACCTACAAATTTTGCTTGACAATCAGAATAAAACTCTAAAAGATTATTATTGAATATCGATAATAGCAGGTGAACATACAATGGCTGCTTCATCAAGAATTGAAGCTCTAATTCGATCATATTCACCAGCTCCTCGTCTCCCACCGTCTAATGAGCGATCCACACCGGAAAGTTTTTGTTGTATCTGCAAAGATATGAACTCAATGTAATTGACAGAAGGTAAACAGAAAATGCTTAGCAACTCAAATCACATACAAGGTAATCCATGGAAACTGCTTTAACAGAATGGTGCGCCTTTAGTCCAATGCGCACAACCTTAGGATTATAAGTGTTGTTATTTTCATCACGTATTCCTGAAAACAGAGAAATAACTTAATTACTTAATTTGCTCATGATGAAACCGACAATTGAATGAGTCTAAAAATATTATATTATTATTTGATTAATCACAAATGGATGCAAGACTATTTTTGTTGTAGGAGCATTTTTCTGCATTGGATATGTTGGCACTTGGCACCAAAACCCTTTACCTGTTTGAAGGACACGCAATACAATCTCATCAAGTGCAGAGTTAGATGGAGCACAGACCAAGACATGGGCCCGATACTTGCGATTAGAACTTACGACTTCAGGTTTCTATCCAGAAAAGCTTTTACCATGTAAGGGATAAAATCATCCAGGCATCATGACAAAATATAGCAACGTATACAGTACAGAAGTGTACCAGCTCATTCCCAGTAGGATAAAAACCATCATCACCATCGACAGGCATAATCAAATCTCGAGGATTTGCACCAATTAGCCATGGGGATGCTTTCATCCAGTGTGCATGCCTATCATGTAAAGTCTGCAGTAAGATAGTGCAAACAAATACTTGCAATAGAATCATATAGTTAATACTAGCACTGCAGATGCAGAATTTCGCAACAGAAAACGCAACCACATTACACTAAAATGCAGTTTTTTTATCAGTTTCCACACAACACATAAAGCTAGAAATTTTAGGAAGGCTAGAAATGATAGTGCAAATGTAAAATAACAGCAATCTTCCCTTCCAATAAATCCTAGTTCCATTCTATGGATTTCAGACGTTAAAGGAACAAGTGTCATGAACTGAAGTGAATTTACTTACTACTACACACACCACGCAGAAGTATAAGAAAAAACAGCAAAGGATGTAGTAATTGAAAAGATTGCTTGGCTAGATGCCTAGATCCTTAATCTTGCAACTGTTACATGTTCATTACTCAGCATCTTATGATCTTATCCTTCCAATTCTATGCTCCAAAGTCAAATAAATGTCTGAAAGAAAATAGGAAATAATCACTGTAACTTACTTGCCCTCAGTGTCCAGCTCTGGCCCATGTTTTTGAACATCAAATCCTCCTCTGCATGACAGGATCATAAAGCATATGAGATACATGCAGCAATTTTTATCTAGGAAGGAAGATTATGACAACAGAGAGAGAAACTTTTGGAAACTGTAGTCAACATTTATGTTTCAGTTCTATCTAGTATTTTATTTGTGATAAAGACGAGGATTTTTATTCTCTTCTCTAAAATGAAAATACTAATCTACATTTCACTACAGAATAGACAAGTGAAGATTGTTACTTAGTTTGCATTCTTGCGGGAGCAGAATGGAGAACAGCACTGAGGAGTCCAAGGATAGTTTGTGTTTTTCCTGTTCCTGGAGGGCCCTACAAATAAACAGTTAACTCTAGGTACTGCGATGTGTGGAGATCTGCACAAACTTTTTGAGAAAAATGCATACATCTAAAACTGCCCCCAATACTTACACCATTTTTCTCAACAGGGTAAATGATAATATACTGCAAATTAACAATAGCAGTAAGAAAATAGCCAACAAACCTGAATAAGAACAAAGGATCTGCGCGAAAGACCTGCCTACAAGAGATAATACAGTAGTATATCAGATACATAATTTTCCCTTAGAACGAGATATGAAAACAATACCAATTATTACAAAGAATGCTTACATTGACTGCGTCTAGTTGTGAATCATTAAAGTTTGTTTTGAGGTAATCCATAAGTGGCTCAGGGACATTCCAAGCACGATTTTGGCCATCACCATCTTTATGCTTCTCGGCAGCTGAAAGAATCAGGTCCTTAAAAGGAAGACAAGCTACAGAGTGCATAGCTGAATATTCTCGCATTATAGTAGACAAGCTGCAAATCTGATAATGTTGACCAGAAAAGGAAATATCAGGTTCATGTCAAGAAATACATGCTGTCAATAAATGATGCAGGCACGAAAAACTCGGACAATCATTGAGAACAACTGAAACTCACCTTCAAAATCCACAGAAAGCTCTCCGTGGTTGCAAAAATGGAAGCAATACGCTGCAGCCTTGATGAGCTCACAGGCTTTGCTACATTCAGGTTTTTTATTTCCCCTGCCAGAAATGCTCTAAGAGAAATCGTTTCTCTACCACCCCGCTGTTCCACTAATGCAAAGGAATATGCAGTAGGAGTCACTCCCTCCTCAAACTGCAAAAATGCAGGCATATCCAACTATAAATCATTATCATATGATTAACCATATCCGATGCATCGTAAATATGGTAAATTTCAATCATAACTATGAACTACATAGAACTGATGGACCATTTGACCTTTGCCTTCAAAGAAATACAAGGGACTTTAAAGTTTAATCTAGTACAGTTTGGGCCTAAAAATTCTATCAAGTGTAGGAGTGTGCATAGTAACAAACCAAGTAACTAACAATACCTGACACATTACAGGTTTCACTAAACTCACCGGTCAATTAGAGCCTAGTACACTTTCGTATCGCAAACCCCTATACCTGTGAATTTACTTGCATCACACTTGACTTACTTTCTCTTTGGAGAGCAGGAGGAGGTCATTCTCCGACACCATCTCCCTGAAATCATCGAGCACCGCCATGGACACCTTGTGGAACCCCTCGGACTCCGTGCACGACGCCACCACCCCCTTCTGCCAGTCCAGCCCAACCTCTACCCACACCACACAAAAACACAAATCAGACATTGCTAGATAACCCGGCAGCAAAACAGAACAACACGCACGCCGCGAAGAGGAGCGAGGCCAGGCGCCCACCTTCCTCCTCGTCGCTGCGGCCCTGGACGACCTGCGCCTTGACCTCCTCGAAGAGCAGCGGCTCGAAGACGGCGAGGTACTCGGCCACCGAGGCGTAGGTGTTCTTCACGCGCCGCAGCCCCTTCGCCTGCTCCGCGCCCTGCCCCCCAAGCCGGACAGGGTTAGGGTTTCGGCGTAATTGTGCCACGGTTGTTGCGGCGGGTCGGTCGGTCGGTCGGTCGGTGCTCGTACCTTGGAGTCGGCGACGAGGCGGAGGTAGTCCCAGCTGAGAACGATCTTGTGGAAGCGGTCCATGCTGGAGGCGGCGGACGTGGACGAGGAGGAGGCGCCACCGCCGCCGCCGGATTTCTCCACCGCCATGGGGACGCGCCGCGGCAGGAGAGGTTTTGGGGTTTAGGGAAGTGAGCCGAAGCCGGCGCTGGAAACGGCCGGAGCCTGGAGAGTGGAGAGAGACGGAGGTAAGGAGGGATCGTGGTGCAGTGCTAGTGGTGATACGGACCACTCCATGTGGATCACTTCGTGGGCTGAACAGGACCAAGCATGGGCCAGTCCATTTATAAACACCGCGATGTTTGTGATTTCTCTCGTCACGTTTTGCAAAGCATGCGACGTGACAGGTTTTGAAAGCCTCATTATATCTTCCGTTGTGTTACTATAAATAAAAAACTTACTACGGATAAAAAAATTATATCTTCCGTTGTGTTACTATAAATAAAAAATTGTATCATCCGTTGTGTCAAGTTATCATCACTTGCTTACCCGCACTATAGTCTCGGCTTTGCCATGGCACTTAGCTGAGATCTAGCCTAGTCTAGCCTACATCACGTCTCCATCTCCGTGCTCGGCCATGCTTCGCTGTCTTGATTGACCTAAACCACTGTGCTTATTCTGGTCGACATCACATATGCGTGAACAAAAGCATACATACACATTGATTGATCAAATATGGATCTTTAACCTTGCCTCAACATATATTAATGACACTTCGCCAACTTGGACAAGCTCTCCACAAATATATTAATGACAACAAATTCCTTATACTATGAATTTTTTAAAATAATTATTTTTTATTTCAAAATATAGTAATATCCCTTCTTTTTATTTTGCAAAATAATCATCTGTCGCTCCACCGTTTAGCGACTTGGCTCTAGTCGCTCAACCATTAAGCGACTGATCCAAGTTGTGCAACGGTCGAGTGACACGTGGAGTAGTGGTCCAACGATGCAGCGGCTGTTCATTCAGCTACTAGTCGCTCAACCATTGAGCGACTGACTAACTCCTAGGGGCTTATATACCCCGCGCACGCGTCGGACCGTCGCCATTCTACGAGACAGATCCATTCGTAGCCGTGAGGAGAAGAAAGAGAGGAAGGAGGGGAAGAGAATGAAAGGGGAGAGGGGGAGAATGGAAGGAGAAGGAGGGGGAAGGAAAGAGAGGAGAAGAAGTATGCGCATCAACAACGTATCATGAGTACAACGTGCAGCATTACGGCACAGACTGGCCAGGAGGATCCTCGTCCACACAACAACCTACTCAGATACGCTTTAACGTAGTTATAACAATTTTCCTGTTGCACGAAACTAAGGACTAACTCACCAAGTACCCTTCCAGCAGGATGAACACCAGTGGGTCGACGATATGCTTAGGTATGAACCAGACACCTAAACTGAGATCACCGCAACGACGCCTCCCACGCAATGCCCCTACTACGGCTTCCGAGATGTATGCCACTCCCCTTACAGGTTCACCTTCTTTGAGGATCAGCTACGCCGTCCGGGCAAGCAGCGAGACGATGTACTATAAGTAATGTCATGGCCGTATAATGCATGTTATGTAATATCATTGTGCATTGTGCCATTGTGATTTATGTAGTGTCAGTGTGCATTATGACATTGTGATTAATCAACACAAAATATTCTTCGAAATAGTCAGTGCAAATGACAACTCTACCTCCCGATTTTTATGTACTAAACCTAAAAGACCTGACTCAACGCTGCTACACGATTCCTCCTCGGGCCCGCTACCTCGTGAACGTGAATTTCCTTCAACCCAATTGCAATTCAATCGCATGCTATATATGGATATTTTGGTTACCATTCACCTCACTCTTCATTTAATTTTCTCCTTTCTTCCGGTCTTAAACGGGATGTCTTCAGCCTCATCTAACTTTCGAGTGAGTAGACAATTAGAATCACTATGGTAACACCTGGTTTGCCCTCGTTGTAGGGATCCGGTGAATGTGTTCACCTCGCATAAGCCAACGAATCCATCCCTCGTGTTCATGAAGTGTTCAAATCTTACGGTAACTTGTGCCTAATTATCCCGAATGAATTCCATTCGAAATAACATGTTGTTTTTTCCACTTGAAGCTGTAATTCTTTTTCAGAGCACAACATGTCAATTTTGGCAGCAGGCCGATGAAGCTGTCCCAATGGTTCAATATATTGCAATGCAAATTGCCACCTTGCAAGATGACTCTCGTGGTGTTGCCGTATTTCGTTCAGTGGCTCGACCCTTTGATCCACCAATGCAAAATGAAGAGAATAGATTTAAAAGACCGGATGAAAGGATAGAAAGAGTTGAGAAAATGCTTCAGAAATTAATTAAGATAGTTAGTTTTGTGGTCTTTCTTATATTATTTCTTGCTGTTGCCAAGTAGAAGTTCAGTTATAATGAGATTGTAATGTCCACTCTTTATCTATGCATCGCAGTCCGTCATGAATGAAAATAAACCAGTAACATTATCTATGCATGGATTAACTATCGTGTATCCCTGCATTACATGATATATGCTTTTGCGACGTGGTTGTACTCCTTTGTATCATGTATGCCCCTGTCTAATTCTGTTACGAATACTTTGTGTGGGAATTCATGAAACCCTAATTTCTGATACCTCTAATCCAAATTTTAGAGACCTAAATATGTAATGTTGGAGACAATTTCAGAACACTTAGTTTTCACAACAACAAAACCACACAACTTCTCTATGCAAAACAGGGCATGACCACCCTCTGTAAAGTAAGACGTGGCAGCACTCTACCTCGCCAGTTTTTCAGACTGAGAAGACGGCGCTCTGCAAAGCATGACATGACTTCTCTCTACAAAGCAGAATGTGACCATTTTTTACAAAGTAGACGTGACAACACTCTGCCTTGCCAGCTTTTTAGACCAAAAAGATATCACTTTGCAAGGCAGTACATGACTTCTCTCTGCAAAGCAGGACGTGACCACCCTCTACAAAGTAAGACGTGACAACACTCTGCCTCGCTAGCTTTTTAGACCTAAAAGACAGCATTATGTAAAGTAGGACATGACTTCTCTCTACAAAGAAGGACGTGACCACCCTCTGCAAAGTAAGACGTCACTGTTGAGTAACCGTCACTGGCGAGTCCAGTCTGAACGGGTACCTCATATACAATATGCATAATCGTAAGAACAAATCAAGAACACAAGAACACAATAGTAGATTGAACACAGAGATATGAGAGGACTTCACCTTCGCTTTATTGCTTTGGAATAATTGGGGTTACAATGAGAGGGGGAGACCCTCTATTTATAGACTACGGGATGATGAGTTCAACTAGGCCAGGACTCTCCAGAGTCCTGGGCCCGGTTTCTTAACACTCCCCCTTGAACACTCATCCAACATGTTCATGTCTCGTCAAAACTCCATAAAAACCCAGTGGGAAAAATTTGGAGAAAGAGTACATGTCATGCATTCTGCTGTGTTGCACGAATTGCCTCATTAAAAACCTTAGCCGAGAAACTTCAGGGAAACTCGTCAAGGGAAAAAGAGTACAATCCACCCTGCTTCATTTAATCTCCATGATTTATTCTTTGGGTACTTGATCTTCGTGATCAAGATTCAATAATGAGTTCGTGAAGATTCTCCCCCTGAATTTTGCACTTGTCTAAGTCTTATCATTCCATTTTCACGTATGCATCTTTCAAAACTAGACGCTGGAAGTGACTTAGTGAATAAATCTGCAAGATTTTCACACGACTTAGTATGCAGTACTTTAATTTCGTCCATCTTTTGTATTTCGTGAGCATAGAAGAACTTGGGATTGATATGCTTTGTGAGGGGACTCTTCACATAACCCATTTACTCTTGTGCGACATAAGTTGTATTATCTTTATAGATAATAGTGGGGGTTTGCACGGTATTCAATCCACACGACTGCTGGATATGGTGAATCATCCGCCGAAACCAAGCACATTCTTGTGAGGCCTCGTATAGTGCTATGATTTACGAGTGGTTCGTCGAAGTCGATACAAGACTTTGTTTAGACGATTTTCATGTAATTACAGTTCCACCACATAGGAATACATAGCCTGTTTGCGACTTGGTTGTATGTGGGTCCGACAGGAACCCAACACCTGCATAGTCATTCATACACAAGTCTTGGTTCTTTCTGTAGAATAGACCAAGTTCTTTGCTTTCTTGGAGGTAACGGAAGATGTCTATTATTTCCTGCCAATGCCTTTGGTAGGTTATGTACTATACCTTACTAATAGGTTTACGTCAAATGCAATGCCTAATCTAGTACAGTTTGCTAAATACATAAGTGTTCCTACTGCACTCAGGTATGGGAATTTTGGTCCCAGTACTTCCTCCCCCTCTTCTTTAGATCTGTATGGGTCCTTGTCTTGCTGTAAGGATCTTCCGACCATCGGCACTTTCGAAGGATATGCCTTTTCAAAGCCGAACCTTTCCAACACTTTCTGAGTGTAGGTTGGCTGATGTACTAGAATCCCTTCAGGGGTATGCTCAAGCTGCAAGCCTAGGCAGTATTTGGTTTTACCCAAGTATTTCATTTCGAACTCTGACTCCAGGTAAGAGTTTACTTTCTTAATACCTTCCAGGGTTCCAATGATATTAAGATCACCTTCATACACTGAGATTATACAAAATCCATCCTGAGATCGTTGTATAAATATACAGGAAAAATTCTCATTGTTCGTGTAGCCTTTCTTGCATAGAAAGTCGCTTCAAGCGATTATACCACATTCTGCCTGATCGCTTCAGTCCATACAATGACTTTCTAAGTTGCACACTGTATAGATTTCTATTTTCTCTATCTTGGTTCGGGACATGGATACATTCAGGTATCTTCATATAAATATCCGAATCCAAATTCTCATAAAGGTATGCAGTTACCACATCCATCAATTTCACTTCTAACTTCAAGTTCACTGCCATTGAGATAAATATCTAAAGGTAATTTCGCCCATGACCGGGGAATATGTTTCTTCATAACAATCTCCTGGACGTTCAGTGAAACCTTGTTTAACGAACCTTGCTTCTTTCATTTCTCTTTCGAACAAATACCCACTTATGCCCTACGGGGTGCACATGGGGAGGTATATGGCTTACAGTCCCAAACACCTCTCTTTTATTCAGAGAGAACAATTTAGTTTCTATTGCCTTCTTCCAATCTTCTCAATATGATCTTTTCTTACATTCAGCGAGCGATGCATGGCTCTGGATCAAGATTGATGATTGTGGCAATTTCCTTTACAAAGTAAATGTCGACATTAGCTGTTGGCTTACTTATAGATTATCCCTAGGTCATAAAGTTTATAGCTATTTCTTCAAGAGGCGATGTTTCGAATGCTTCTACTTGCTTACCGCTGCTTTCAATTACGGGGCAAGTCCCTTTAGTTTTTCAGCTCCGATGTGTGCGCACACATCCATGCTGATGTATCCCTTCATGAGGATGTTCAATTATAGTATGCCTTTTCTGAAGGTTCCATACTGGTGCCAGGTCTCAACTGGCTCCCCTTCTGGTTCTGGGGTATTTTGGTGATCGGCTGTGTCAAGTCCTTCTTATCCTTTTTCACCAGGCGTCCCCGGTTACTTCGGATTCGAGGGGCCGGAGTTCTCGTCCTTTCAGAGGCCTTAGAATGGGATTAGAGATACCTTCATTGGTATTTCAACCCTCTCCAGTGCATTGCGTATAAGCATATGCGACTTGGTCACGCTCTTAAAATCACTAAAGTAGTTAGGCAGTTGGTTCGCTAATGTTTGCAAATCAATTATCTTTTGGCCTGCAATTGTCTTCTAGACTTCAATTATCTTCTGAACTTCTCTATTTGCTTTACTAGTGCGCGGTCATATGCATGGATTTCAATTATCTTTTAGACTTCAATTATCTTCTGGACTTGTCTATTTCTTGACATTTTACATCAAGGGTTGATTTCTTCCCCCCTAATGACGAGAAATAATTCTCATCTAATATGCTATCAGCGAAGCGGGCTGCATGCAAATCTCTAGTCGTGGGGTCCAAATACCTGATTATGGACGTTGTCTCATAACCAACGTATATCCCAGACTTTTAGAGAGTGTCCATTTCAGTTTGCTGTGGTGGTGGTATAGGTACATAAACCTTGCAACCAAACCTTCAAAGATGAGAAATTTTCAATGTTGACCCTTGCGCTAGTTGCATAGGTGAATGTATGTTATATGCCGGTGGTCTAAAATTGATGAGAGTTGCTACGTGCAGGACTGCGTGCCCCCAATATGTAGTTGGTAAATAACAATTCTTCTAGTCCATTATGGGTGTGGACATGCGGTACGGGATGCTCAATTTTAATTCTCATTTTCACACAATAATCATCAAATGCCCTCGAAGTAAATTCTCCGGCGTTGTCCATTCTGGTGGACTTCACATGATAATCAGGAAAATTATTCTTAATGTTAATTATCTACAAGATTAGCTTTGCAGAAGCGAGGTTTCTCGTAGACAATAAACAATCGTGCGACCATTTCGAGGAAGTATCGATGAGCACCATAAAATACATAAATGGTCATGACAGTGGCTGTTTAGGACCGCAAATGTCTCCCTGGATATGGTCCAGGGATGCAAGGATTTCATCCTTTACTTTTAGAGTAGAGGGTCTAGTAATCAGTTTCCCGGTGGCACATGAAGGGCACACAAAATCTTTCTGATTCGGGAAGTTCTTTACATTGACATGATGTCCCTGTGAATTATTAATTATATTTCTCATCATCCTAAGACCTAGGCGCATGATCTATCATGCAGAGATAGAAGAGTTTCAGAGCTTCTAAATACAGTTTTCATAGCAGTATAGACTGCAGATGTCTTAACATTAGTGTAGTATAGCCCATTTTCAAATGAAGGAAGTCGTTCTAATACCATTTTTCTACTTTCTTCACACTTTGTAATGAACAGGTATTCCTTACCATGCTCTTCTTCAGTCTCTACATGGAAACCGTTAGCGCGAATATCCTTGGGAGTTCTAGTCGATTATGGGTACAACAAGGCTTCTTTAATGACCAAAGTTGTATCCCGTTTGGAGTATAATTGTGGCCTTTCCTGAGTCTATTATACAAGTATCGCTGCCTGCGATTGTCGTAAAGCTACAGGCATTCTTACTGATCGATCAAAATTTTCATCTCTCTCAAGGTGGTATTCATTATGCCGCTACCTACTAAGCACATTTCCTCCATAGGGCGCTACATGCATTCTAATATAATGTACTTTATTAATATGAAGCAGAAATCCAACAACACATAAAATAAAATACTTCAGATATCAGAACATAACTTGCTATCATAAATACGGGAATATAAGTCTTGCAGGACTCATCATAAGAATTTAATACTTTGCTCTTCTAGAGCCTACAACCATTATTCAAAGTTCCATTACAATCACAAAATACAAGTGACTGTAAAAGGATCTAAGTGCAATACGTGCACTAGATCAAATCAGCGAAGTATTCAGAAACTTCTGCCTCAATCTGCTACATGGCGATCTTCTCCTCTTGGACAACTACGGATGTGGCCGCTGCTATGTCCAAAGGAGGGATAATGAGGGCTGCTACTAGGCTGTCCACATTCATAAGTGCAACTAATGGGTGTGGATCTTCCGTGCCTGTAATGGTGATGTGTGCTTCATGCTATCCTTTGCCCCTTTTCTTAGACTATAAAACACCAATTACGTGTGACTCACGACCTTACCCTTCTTGCCCCTTCCTTTGTGAGAGGCTTCATCACCTTGTAGCTACTAGTATGGCTTCATGGCCAATATTGCTACTAGGTGGATGTAAAATGTAGTTCTTCCTTAAAATATTATCTTGAGCTTCCGCAACTTGCACGGTGTCAATTAATGCAGCATACTTCTTGTAGCCATTTTGACAATAATTACGTGCAGATTGCACCGCATTCGGGTGAAAGTAGAGAGGGTCTTGTCAATCTTCTGCTCATCCGTGATTACCTTATCACAGAGTTGAAGACTGTTCAAATTCTGACCATGCTGGGCCAACTCTTTTGAACTTCTGGTTCGTGATGCCAGTTATTTTTCATATTTATGCAAAAAATTCATAGGATTACTTCTGGTAATTTACATAAAGTGGTTGCAAAAGTCTCATAATACTCTTCGAACTCCCAGTTCGTGATTACGTATTTTTCATGCATTTTCATTATTTACTGCTATTTTCAGTGATTAAAAGCAATATTAATAATCACAAATAATCAAAAATAGTAAATAAAATAAATAAATTATATATAAATAATAATAACAAGGTAAAATATGATTCAAATGCAAAAATCGATTCAAAATTTGAATTCCTGAGGCCCTTTGTATAGAAATAAATAAATTCTGATGGAATATGAATTTTTTGGTGAATTCTGCAATTTATCACGGGCTAAAATGTGAAAATTTCATTTCTGAGAAATTTTTCGAGTAATTTACAAAAAACCGAGGGCCTTTTTGCAAAATAGCCATTTTTTTCTTTTTTTTTTTTTTTCTTGCGGTCTTTGTTATACGGCCGTTCATTGGCATAAACCCGCGGGCGGGGACTCGGGGTAGGTTTCCCTACCCGAGTTCCCCAGCGGCATGGCATGGGAGCCGCGCGTTCCTCTCGGGTGGTAGCGGCCCTTCATGGTAGCCGCCGCCACGGCCGAGCCTCGCTGTGGCTTGGGCCGGCCCCGAGCGGAGCTTGCACTCACGCGGCGCGGCCGGCGGCTGGTGCGGCAATGCCGCAGCAGCAGCGCAGCCATGAGGGCGGTGGGTGTTGCGGCGCCGGGAGCCGGACCGCTTCAAAGCGGCGGCAGCTGATGGCGCCCGGAGAGCGGCGGGCGGGCGGCAGACGGCCGGCCGCGCGGCGGCCGCAGCGAGAGCGCGGTGGTCGCAGGCGGCGCCGGCGGACCGGCCAGCCGAGGCGGCCGAGCACGGAGGCGAGGCGGCGGCGGCGGAGGAGGAGGCGACTGAGGCGGCGTCCATCTTCCGAGGAGGTGGCCGTTCAGCGGTGGTCGGCCGGCGAGGCGCCTTCTGGGCGGCGGCGGCCGGTCGTCGGCCGCCGCGGCGGCGACGGTTCAAGTGGCGGTGGCGAGCGTGCGGCGGCGGGCTCGCAACCGGTCTCTCCCCTCTCGGCCGGCGTCTCCGTGTGGGGATGCGGCCGCCGCCGATCCCCCCGCGGCTCTGCGCGTGCCGGGGCTTGCGGCCGGGTGGTGCCGTGTTAAGCGACCGAGCGACGCCATCTTTGGGCGCGGTGCACGGCCGCAGCCGGTTATGGAGACGTCGTCTTGGCGGCGGTGCACAGTTCTTCCCTTCCCCTTTTCTGTGATGTCTTTGGTGGTGACGATCGTAGGGCGGCCGCCACCGAGAATCGCCCGCTGGCCGTCGAAGCGCCGTCTTGCGTCAAGCCGGCCGATGGTGGCGTGGCGTTGTTTACGGCCGATCTGCCCATGCAGGGGGCGACGGCTGCTTGCCGGTTCATGCAATTAGTAATGTTCACGCGATGTAATTTTCATTCATGCAATTACCGATCAGCGACTTCGAGTCGGCTCGTGGTGAATTGGCAATTTCAATCTACGGTACAATCGACATCCGATCTTTCATGCAATCTCCCGATCGACATTGTGTCGGCGACTTCAAGTCTGCTCGCGGTAGATTAGAACAAATTTGCACTGTAGAAAAATAATCTAGAAATCAAATTTGCAGAATTGAAAGCAATCTAGAAAATACGATTCAATCTACGAGTGTCGTTCTTCGACGATTACCTTTCGACGTGAGGAGAGTCGATCGTGCTGATAACGTGTTGAGTAACCGTCGCTGGCGAGTCCAGTCCGAATGGGTACCTCGTATACAATATGCAGAATCGTAAGAACGAATCAAGAACACAAGAACACAATAGTAGATTGAACACAGAGATATGAGAGAATTCAGGCTTCGCTTTATTGCTTTGGAATAATCAGGGTTACAATGAGAGGGAGACCCTCTATTTATAGACTACGGGATGAGGAGTTCAACTGGGCCAGGACTCTCCGGGGTCCTGGGCCCGTATTGGGCCAGGACTCTCGAGAGTCCTGGGCTTGGTTTCTTAACAGTCACAACACTCTGCCTTGTCAGCTTTTTAGACTGAAAAAACAACACTCTGCAAAGCAGGACATGACTTCTCTCTGCAAAGTAGGACGTGACCCGACGAGGTAGCTTTACGCAGTGACGTGACCCGACGATTCCTCTTGGGGGCCGCCAACAAGTTTGCAAAAAGACAAGACAACACTATGCCTCGTAGGTTACTCACATGAATTTAACCACACCATGCCGACCCTATGGATTTTAAAAGGAGGTGGAAGAGATATGGGAGAGAACACTACAAAACCAAACCAAACGCTACACCAGAGTTTGCTTCACCACGCCGAGATGGACAAGATGAAGAGGCAATGAGACGAGATCCGCGAACTAGCAAGGGCTGTTGCGGCCTGGGTCCGGCAAGAGGAGCTTGCCAGGATGGCAGCTCTCTGCAATGATGCCCCTCGTAGCAGCAACCCCTACCAGAACGTTCCAACTGAGCCTTCGCTGCAACACCCGCCAGAGGGGGAGACGCCGCCCCTCTGTTGGTGTAGGGACACATGCAAGTTCTTTAAATATAAGCAGCGACTCAGCCTGGGCATGCGTTACTCGGGTTGTCCGAACTACTCCTGTGACTATCCCGGCCATCGTTGGGATACGAGCAGCTGTCGGCAACTGGTAATGACTAGTTACACTAAGTTCTCTTACCAATTCTTTTTCAAAGTACGCATTAACAACCTCTCCCGTCTACCCGTAGTCCCCGGATCCGCTATGTAGCTACCGCAAGTGGATCGACCTAGAGATCCACCCACACGACCAGTGGAAAATCGACTACGACGAGTGGGATGCCAAAAGAGCATGCGAGATCTGAGAGGAGGAGTGTCGCACTGAAGAGCACAACCAGCGTATCTGACGGGAGACACAGGCCCATCTCGTGGCATGCAGGCGCAGGGAGCGCGAGAAAAAGAGGGAAATGGCGGCCGAGGCCGAGGCCAAGGTGGCTGGCGAGGAGTACAACGCCGAGCTCGAAAAGGAAGGGCAAATGGCCCCAGTCCACGCAGTAGGTTCGGCTATTCCGTAGTAGTCCCCCGTCCTACCCGCTATGTTTTTTTATTATCCCTAAAGGCATGTATACTTACATGGTTCGGATGCTTGTGTTACAATGTACCGTAGTAGTAGCAATGATGACTAAAGCAATTAGTCGAACCATCATGCCATGTAACCACGTGTAACATGCTTCTATCCGCGGACTCTAATGTAGTTCCTGTTCCGTGCCTCCGTTGAGCCATCAAAGCAAGCTTATATTGTAAGTATGCCTCTTCTAATGGAATCCCAGAAAGAACCATTTGCACCGACAACGATTCCTCCATGTTTTAGGGCATCTTCATAATCACAACGAGCGTTCTCAGCCCCTTCAATTGCATTATGTACAAGTTTCATAAAGTACTTTGCTTTAACTCAACCATAGAGAAGTAATGTGATCAAGAACCGTAGCGACCAAGATATTATTTCTTTTCAGTTTTCCCGTTTTTCATAGTCTTTTGAAAGCTTCAAAAAATATAATAAACCACATGTATTTTATTGGATTAATTAGAGCTTAATTGGAAATTTTAGAACTTGAAAAACAATTTAAATGAATAAATAATCTTCAATTAAATTCAATTTTTTAGTAAATCTTTTCATGTTCTAATTTTTTGGAATTTTTTTTGTTTTTTTCTCGGTTTTTCTTTATTTTTTCTTCTTTTTTTCACTTAATTTTTCTTCTTTCTCTCCCAATTTTCTCTCCTCGATGGTGGGCTGGGGGGCAGGAAGGTGCTACCGTGGGGCAGGGCAACACCTGGGTTGCTGTCATTCCTGTTGGCAATAACTAGGTGCTGCCGCTACCCGGCGCAGCAGGTGAGATCCTACCGTTCATGATGGCAACACACGCTAGAAAGGGGAAAAAATTTGAAGCTAATAGGGCTAGTTTATAAATTACAGTGCTCTAGAGGCTAATTATGTTCAAATTTCTTTAAGGTGCCCTGTACACTCCCAGAATGAATCCTCCCCACCCCCACCCCCCACCCCCCATCAAAATGATGACGTCTCATGTCTCATCTGGACCGTTGATTTTAGATCAGACAGTTAAGAGCGGCTCCTGCATCCTAGTACTTGGTTACATTTGAGTGTCCCGATCTCGACTCCTCGCACTGACATATGTCCATGACCAAGTGACCACCAATCCCCAAGCTCTGGCGGCCATGGCGAAGGCGAAGGCGAAGGCACCGAGGCCGAAGCCGCCGCGGGCGGGAAGCCGCCGGCTCCTCGGAGTGGGCGGGCTGGGCATCGCCGCGGTGGCGTACGTGGCGGTGGATTACCTGCGGTACCTATCGCCAACGTGGCACGAGCAGCTGCAGCCGGCGCTCTGGGCGGCGCTGGCGCTCGCCGCCGCCGCGCGCGCGCCGTTTTACCGCCACTGGGCGGCCGAGCTCCGAGCAGCGCTGCCCTTCCTCGGCTCCATCGCCTTCTTGCTCGGCGCCTTCCTCTGCGAGGCCATCTCCGTCCGCTTCGTCTCCGCCGTGATGGGGCTCCAGTGGCACAGGTCAGCAGTATCTTCTGGGGAACTGGGGAGCTTCCGCCTTGACACAGATTTCAGCTTTTGAGCTGTTTGGATTCGAGATGCCCTGGATCTCGGAGATATTTCAGCTTTTGAGTTGCTGTTTATGGTGTTTGTTTTGGTGTACAATGCTTAAAGACAGGAGTTTTTAGTTGCTCGGGATAGGATGGTGTGATCTTGGAGTGGATTGCTTGTAGAACTGAGAGACACGTAAGTTGTTTATAGCATAAAGGTGTGGTCTTGGTGAGATTTCCTTGTGGCGGCGTACAGCATTAGGGGGTTTAAGTGTTTAGTATGGCTAATGGTTAAGCTTGATGGGTGAAATTTGGGCTGGTCATGGCATAGAATTGTGATCTTGGAGAGGGTTTCAAAACCTACACTTTGGGGGATCTTGAAGAAATTTCTTTTGTAGGTAGGAGGAACGAAGAAAGTGTTGCGTATTTGTCATGAGAAGTGCTCATAATCAGGCCTGTAGTAGAGATTGATATGTTGATTATAGCAGAAATTAGTGTTCTTGGATATGAGAGTATTTATCAGGACAAGTGCTTAAAATGGAATGTTGTGGAATGATTGTCGCTACGGATTCTTGTTACTGTAGATTTGTTTTAGTAAATCTTGTGTGACAAATGTTTGATATTGGTTTAGCCTCTCCATGCTGTCAAGTTCGGTTTCTGTTATATACCAGTGGATTGTTGGTCATGGGTAGAGCTTGATAGCTTGTTTAATTGTTGTGTACTCCTTGTTATTCTGTGAGGTTGTAAAATCTTTAATTTTCAGCCTTGGAATAAAGATAATGTTTTATAGTGTTTCTAGTACAGACTAATCAAAATATTTAAGTCTTTAATGGTGATTGACATTTTAAATA
This sequence comes from Hsuehochloa calcarea, assembly GCA_036346395.1. NCBI lineage: Eukaryota > Viridiplantae > Streptophyta > Magnoliopsida > Poales > Poaceae > Hsuehochloa > Hsuehochloa calcarea. The sequence goes on from CM070600.1 coordinate 22,506,332, forward strand.
TTTTACTTTAAGCAAAGAATCAATGATCTTTTAGAACAGTGGGGCATCTAGAAGTTAAGTGGGTAAGAAAGGCATAAGCATCTCTACTGCCACTTGGGCCAGTAGATTCCTATTCAATGACTTAGTGTTGATGTTTCCTGTCTCAATCTGATTCACATAACTGAGCTAATCCTTCCCTGGATGTGCTCCTATGGTATCCTAATACAAATCAGCGAGAACTTACTGTCAACTCTGTTTAGATGGCAGGCCGAGATTGCACTAGTTTTATTTGGTCATGGTTTTCAGCTAATAATAACTGCCTTTTGTGATATTTTGTGAACAGAACTCAACCCCTGTAAAAATATCATGGTTCATTCAGAGTTTGACTTTTCACTGTCGAGAATACAATTGTGCAATACTACATTTCTAACTTGGACTGCTCTCCTTCTCATACCAAGTTTACCCTTTTTAAGTAGTTTATTTGTGTGCACTCACTTTTTGCCCGCATAAATACATACATGAATCATCGAAATCTCACACAATGACTTGTAAACTGAACTCTGTTCAACTGTTTCAACAGATCTGCTGCCCCACTTCCTGACACGGGGCAATGGCTGCTTCTAGCATTGAACGAGAAGCTTCCTCAAAGTGTTGTTGATCTATTGAGAGCTCATGTTATCACCCTTCACCATTATTTGATGTTGTTCATCATGTTGGGGTTTTCAGTACTGTTTGACTGCATCAAAGCTCCTGGTCTGGGAATAGCTACAAGATATATGTTCACTATGGCAGTTGGTCGATTGCTTCGGACCATTACTTTTATTGCTACAATTCTTCCATCTGCGAGACCTTGGTGCGCTGCAGCTCGTTATCAAATACCTGGGCATCCTCATCCTTGGGCACAAAAATATTATGTTCCATATGCTTCTGATTCAGATGCTATTCGTAGGGTTATAGGGGATGATGTGGCCTATGGTTAGTGTATTTGGTTTATCACCTAATTGATTTATCGATTTTTGTGTTATTGGGAAAACTAAATTAGCCTTTTCTAAAAAAATTACAGCTGCTGTTCAAGGTTACCCTGGTGAGTATAGACCTGACTGGGGACGGATGAGCTTCCTAGTAGACATTTTGAGGCCAACCCCTGGAGAGGGGCCCTCATGGTACCATCTGTTGAAGAAAGCCAGTGGTGGTTGCAATGATCTTATGTATAGTGGGCACATGCTTGTCGCTGTTCTTACGGCAATGGCGTGGACGGTATGCTGCACTTTTTACTTTTTGGTGTTATAATAACAGTCTTCATATGTCATGTTGTGTTGAAACTGAATTACCTTTGTCAGGAGCCACCATCTTTAATCCAAGATCTGTATTCCATTTGCTTAGATATTGTTTTAACTGGTCACTTGTAATTGATGTCATCTCAACTCCTTTTCAATCTGTTTCACGCTCATAGGAAGCGTACGGGGGCTGGATCTCCGTTGCAATATGGCTTCTTGTCCTGCACAGCGCACAGAGGGAGATACGTGAACGCCATCATTACACCGTGGATTGTGTCGTGGCAATCTATGTTGGCATCCTCTTGTGGAGGATGACAAGGTTCATCTGGTCTGCTCGGGATGCCAGCCGAGCCAGAAGGCTTGCCAAGCTTGAAGAGGTTCAGAGCAGGCTAATCCATGCAGCGAAGGATTCAGACATCGACGAGATAAGGGGCCTGCTGAAGGAGGTTGAGCTGGCCGGCCAAGAAAAGCAGGGCTTCTCGCAGAGGGCCATCCTGGCCTTCGCTGCAGCTACAATTATCTTCACCCTGACATGTGTTCTCCTTGCCTTTACATTAACTAGCGACGGGTGATTTCGGCATTGCACTATGCCCCTGAATTTTAGCCCGTTCCTCCGGATTGTAGCGTGGTTTCTCTGTAGGTTGATATTATCGAGTGTCATTTGTTGCACGAGACATGTTTCAGCAGATATGTAACTTCATTTTAGTGGCATCAGATTGATACAAGTTTGCGATTTTCTTTAAAAAAATCATGTTTGGAGCTTGTGCTGTTGTGAACTGTAACCATCCTGCCTTGTTCTTTCCTTTCCACTCACTGAAGATATTAGATTGTGGGACACAGACTGCAAGCACCAAGAGATCACCGAGAGCAATAAACAGTGATACTTGGTGCTGGAATGACGACCACGCAGCCACGCTTGTTGGCTTCATCAATTCCGCATCTTGAGCTTGAAGGTGCGTGGGCTAAGCTTGGCGGTATTCTCTCTGGGGTTGGTGCGCCTCCATCTCAATCTGGGCGCGGAGGAAAGAACGCCCGGAGGCGGTTCGGCACGGCGGGCGACGAGGCAGGCGGCCGGGCCGGGTGGGGTCGCCGTCCTTGGTCGAGCAGCGGAGGGGAGCTCGAACTAGAAGACGAAGGGATATATGGTAATATAATTATCGCCAGGGTTTTCGTGGCAAAAGTCCGTACCCGAGTCTGTCATCGCCTCGATCTGCCCCGTGAATACTCGATCTGACGGTCATTATGAGACCCACCACGATGCGATTTTTCTGCGCGTATATGTGCAGGCGGGAATAAATACTAATATTGGTTAATAGGAGGATTCTTTCGCAAACTTCTCTCCTCCTCGATCTGGACCGCGCAAATCGCATCGGACAGCCTATGTTTCTCTTCAGGGATAGAGGACAGGTCCATGAGGCCGAGCTTAGCAGGGCCCACATACGAATGATCTATCGGCCCAACACACTCGTCTTCTCCGTCGACGGGACGCACGCCACGCCGCCGCCTCTCGTCTCTCTCATCTGCCGTTGCCACCACGCTTTCCTACCTCTGCACCGGGCTTGCGGCTTCGTTCTTCGGCGGTTTTCTCGGCCTCAAGGTGAGCAAAGTCTCCCTATCTCAGGCACTTGTTTTTAGCGAGGGTTTGGTGCTCTACACTTTACTTCGCGACAAGTTTGATGGGCCGGGCATAAGGTAGCGATGAATTTTTCCAGTCGCTAGAGTTTCAAATTTCCAGTTCTTGATTTCGGTTTCCTCACTATCTTGATGTTGACTGGACTGGTCTAGTTTTCTTCAGCGTTCCTGCTTTTTATTGCCCCCAAATGAACTCGTTAGGTAGAGGCACTCTGGATTAAAAATAGGCTGATGGTTTTAAATGTTTTTGGTGTACTTGTAAGATCAATCGGAGCAAAAAAGTATTTACTAAGTTATCTCTGATATATGTTATATTATTTTTATTGACAATTTACATTTTATAATGTTTTTTTGAAACACTCACACATTAATTAGAGTAGATTAATGCATTATATCTTATTTTACGTGCCCGAGAGTCTCTTCATGAAGAGACGATACGTGATCTCTCATCTCTACGTAGGATTTTGTTAATATAACATAACTAAAATTCGATAATAAATACACTATTACAGATACTGTAAACATGTCACGATAATAAATACACTATTACAGATACTGTAAACATGTCGGAGGACATGACTCGGCCGATCGCGCCTTACGCCACCGCCCTGCATGACATGACGCATTCCTCCGCTACCATTGCTCCTCGTCTCTCCGCAGCTTAGCGTCTCGATACTCCTGTGCCCTATCTTGTGTGACGTGCTGCTTTGTTCGATACTGCTGTCTGGACTCTGGACTGCTTAAACTCGGACCGTGAAGTGCATTCGTCTCCTGGTGAATGTTGCTTGTTTGTGAACCACCTCAAGAAAGCCGACCCGTCCTATATTACTCAGGAGAAGAGTTATATCCGTGCTACACTGCGCCTTCTTTATTTGCTTGAGATGCATGGTCTTGTTTCGTCAGATTTGATCAACCACACCGATAGAATTGGTGGACTTTCAGCAAGTGGTATCGGGGAAGTTCTGGGGGAAGGTGGGGAGAATGCTGAAAGGATATTGGAGGGGAGCTTGTTGATATCATCTGCCAGAAAATTGAGGGCGCAAAACACTGTTGGTCTCTCCAATGTGCTGACAGTAGAGAGGGTGGCATTGTGGGCAGTGATGACCAATAGTGTTGAGGTGCAGGTCAGTGAGGGGCAGGCTCTGGGGATTGCAGTGTATGGTCCTAGTTTCTCGTGGTTTAATCATAGTTGTTGTCCCAATGTTTCTTACTGATTTGTATTGCCTTCATGGAATGAGGACTGATTTGTAAATCTGAATCCTGTTTAGTCCCTGCTTGCGAAGGAGTTGTGCCAGATGCGGTAAAGGAAATTATTTGATGGTTTTATACAGTACATGCTAAACTTTTGCTTGCATCATTCCAAGAAGGAAGATAATTAACTACTTCGCATATAATATATTTCTCAATTGTTCTTGTGTTATTCAGCTTTAGTCTTGCTCCGGGGGTTTTACCGTCTGCATCTCCTTTCACTGTTTGCTTTCTTCTTGTTTAGTTTTTCTTTGTGGCAACCTGAATTTCCTTTCTGGGGACAGCTTATGGTTGAGCATGGGGTGGGGATGGCTACGGCTAAACACCCACTTAATGGGGAGAAGCCGAGCGACCGAATGAAGATTTTAACCTGGAATGTGCGCGGTTTGGGAGATGACAAGAAGACAACATTAGTTTATCAAACACTTTTGAACCTAAAACCAGATATCATTTGCTTACAAGAAACTAAGCTTACCACCATCGACAGTTTCAAAGCCATTAGATTTCTGCCGACAAGCTTGAGAAACTAAAACCACCATCCATCCACACGGGCTTCTGGTGGAATCCTAACGGCCTGGTGCAGTGCAAAGTTTGATGCCTCTCTTCTGCATGCTGATACCTCTTCACTCTCGATAGCCTACCAATCCAAAACCGACATACTGCTATTTAGCATAACGAACATCTATGCGCCCTTTGAAGACCAGGAGCACCAACCTTTCTTTAATGCTTTAGCTAATATCTGGCTGAACATAACAGGACCATGGATGTTCCTCGGGGATTTTAATATCTATAGATATGCTCATGAGAAGAACAATGACTAGATAAATTGAACCGGAATGAATATCTTCAATTCTTGGATTCGTGATCAAGGTCTCATACATAGTAACATAGACATTCCTAATAAGAAATTCACATGGACAAACAAGAGAAGGAATCCAACTCTGATCAAGCTTGATAGGATTCTCATTGACACCAAGTGGAGCCAGGTGTTTCTGGGCACTTCAGCAAAATCAGAAGTTGCCATCACCTCGGACCATAACCCAGTCACTGTAGAAGTCATCACCAACATACCTTCTTCCAGAATTTTCAGGTCAGAGAACTACTGGTTGGTTATGCCGGAGTTCGAGAGCTTGGTAACGCAAAGTAAGCTTAGCCAGTATATCCATTGCAAACCACAAGCTACGAAGGCCTTGTGTGAAGATAAGATCATGGTCCAAGAAGAAACAAAACTTTGTTAATTTACTCAGCAACAACTAACACACATTGGAATACTTTGACAGTATAGAAGAATGGAGGCCGTTGACTACCTTAGAATTCATCTTCAGAAAGAAAATTCGAAACAACATCCAAAATATAACAAAGCTTTTGTCATTAAAATGGAGACATCGAACAGAAAATAAATGGTGCAAGCTCGGGGATGAAAACACACACTTCTTCCACGTAGCATCGACAATCAATCACTGAAAAAATAGTATAAAGGTTCTAATCAAAGATGGGATTGAGCATTATGATAGTGCATCCAAATTACAGATTGCTACCGAGTACTTCCAGGATCTCTACAGCACAACAACTCAGTGGTCGCCCAATATTGATCTCATAGAGCTATACCCAAATGAACAAATCCTGCACTCCCTATCAGCCAACTTCACTTGGGAGGAAATAGCAAAGGCAATTATGCAATCCCCGGACAACAAAAGTCCTGGGCCAGACGGTTTTACTAATGAGTTATACAAAAGTTCATAAATACACTAAAGCCTGATCTGCTACAGTTGTTTAGCGATTTTCAGACAGCCCATCTTGACATTGCAGGAGTAAACATCTCTTATATCACGTTGATACCAAAAATTGAGACAACAACAGAAGTAAAGGATTTCAGGCCGATCTCGCTCTTACATAGTATACCAAAACTTATCAGCAAAGTTTTGCCCAAAAGACTGCAACCGAGAACCTCGGATCTCATTGATCATATGCAATCAGGGTTTGTTACAAAAAGGTCAATAACAGAGAACTTCCTCCTCGCATCTGAATTAGTTCAATGTGCACTGAAAAGGAATAAACCGATGATAGTCCTCAAGTTAGACTTCCATAAAGCTTTTGACACGATCAACTGGGAGTGCCTTGTGTTCCTATTGCAACACCGAGGTTTTGACAGCAAATGGACTGAATGGATACACAATATTATCTCAACCGACAAAGCACAGATACTTGTCAATGGTGCAGTAGGCGATCAAATTCAATACAAAAGAGGAGTACGCCAAAGAGACCCACTCTCTCCATATTTATTCATACTAGTAGCTAATGTCCTACAGAGATTAATCCAACAGGCTCGAAGCAATGACTTAATCTCACATCCACTAGAAGTACAAGGAAATCCACCAACCCTACAATACGCAGGTGACACTCTCATTTTGCTGAAGGGTAAAATGAAACAAGCGACAATTTTAAGGGAGTTATTAGACGCATTCGCAGGTTTTTCAGGTTTGAAGATAAATTATCATAAGAACATATTTGTACCAATACATGTCTCAAGAAGATGCAAATATAGCGGCTGGCACCTTACAATGTCCTATCAGCTCTCGACCATGTAACTACCTAGGATTACCTCTCTCCACAAACAATATGCCTCACATCCTACTGCAACCGATTATCGACAAAGTTGACCGAAGACTTGCTGGCTGGATCCCGGGTCTACTGTCTTGGGGAGGGAGAGTAACAATGATAAACGCAGTGCTCTCGGCTATACCGTTGTACTACATGAGCTGCCTTAACTGGCCGGATCGTAGCATCGAAGCCATTGACAAAATTTGGAGAGCATTCCTTTGGGAAGGAGACAAAGAAATACACGGAGGACACTGCCTTGTCGCCTGGACGACAGTCATGTTACCTAAAGAGCAGGGGGGATTGGGACTCAGGAATCTCAGACTTCATAACCAAGCCTTGCTCATGAAACTTGCAGGCAAATTACTTTCAAATTCTAACAAGCCTTGTTTCCAATGGTTAAGAAGACATTATATTCAGAACGACATACCAACGCAACCTCATCAGAGAGAGACAACGATTTGGAGGACACTATCTTCGGTATTAGAAGCGACATTACAAATGACAAAAGTAATCATCGGCAGTGGAATGAATACTATGTTCTGGAAGGATCGTTGGACGCCGATGGGACGACTTCATCTTCGATTACCCACCTTGTTCACTTTCGCTACTCATCCATACTGCACAGTCCTATCGCAGAGTATTGGTAATGATTGGGTAGTTTCACTACACCCAGTTCTTTCACAGCAAGCCACTTCAGAATTCCTACTCCTACTGGACATTCTATCTGCCCAACAGTTGCAACCAGATACTTTGGACCAAAGGGTGTTCATATCAACCATGACAGCCCTAACTACTTCAGCATTTTATAACCTCTTATCATTTCACGACCTCAAATGGCCCGCGACGGATTATACATGGAATTGATCAATACCACACAAATACAGAGTCTTCCTATGGCTAGCTTTCAAAGGACGATTAAACACCAGGGATAACATGACAACCAAGCATTGGACGAATGACCCTCATTGTGATCTTTGTCCTGTCGTGGAAATGACGATCACATTATTTTGCATTGTAAGGCTGCAAACAATCTTTGGAAAAAACTAAGACTCACGCCGGAAGCAAACTCATCTAAGAGCATATTGCAATTCATGGAACAAACATTCATAGGAGAGGACAATTTCCGTAAGGTTTGGCCAATTTGCTTTGCAGCTTGAGCTCATACACTATGGACTATGAGAAATAACCGAGTGTTTCAACATATTGGTGACAATCCTATATTACTTCAACGTCAGATTCAAAGCTTAATCAACGTCTGGACACACCGGTCAAAACCCAAGTATCAAGCTGCTCTTCGACAGTGGAATCAACTCTTGTTTTAACCTTTCTCGTGTCTTTACTTTTTTTTGTACAGCTTTCCGTTTTCTTTTGCTTTGCTCTTGCTTTATTTTCTTTCATTTTGCTTGTAATTCATGTTGACAACCATTTCAGTATAATGGTCATAAGGTAGAGAATTCTCTACCTTCTTACGTCAAAAAAATAATATATTTCTCAATGTAGAGTGAGTTATTGGGCTTCGTATTGGTTGCAGTGGCATGCTTGGTAGTATGAAGAAGAGGGTTCTGTTTGGTGTTAGATATGTACATTGTATAGGGTGTTCTTTGCATATTTATCTACACTTGTAACCTGTATATTTTGACCTTTGGCCCATTAGAATAGATCAAGGGTTCATTCCAACATAGTATCAGAGCTCATGGCTCTCTCCTCCTCAAAAACCCTAACCCAAGCATCTCCTCTCCTTCCTCCTACGTGACCACCACTGCCGCCGTTCATCGGTCGTTGCCTTTCGATTCTCCCCGAGCCGTGCGACGTCGCCTCCCGCACCTCTGCTCTGCTTTGGATTAGGGACGCCCCGTGCTCGCCTCCCTGAGCGCAGCGTGCTCTTCCTCTGCTCTGCACCGGATCGGGGCTCTCCCTGCGCTTGCCACCCCAAGTGCTGCTAGCCGTTGCCGCCTCGGCTTTGCTCCACCCGGATCCACCCCCTCGGCTTTGATACCATGTTGGAATGAATCCTCGATCCATTCCAATGGGCCAAAGGCCAAAATATACAAGTTACAAGAGTAGGAAAATATGCAAAGAACATTCTATACTTTGTGCATATTCTTTGCATATTAACCTACTCTTGTAACCTGTATATTTTGGCCTTTAGCCCATTGGAATAGATCAAGGGTTCATTCCAACGGATTCTAAATGTTAATATTATTTTTTAACTTTTAAAAGCATTATTTTAAGCTTATACCCAGAATCTCTTTAGCGCTATGCAAATATGGTCCAAGAGTTGTTCTTCGTTGCACAAAGTCAATCAACAAAGGAGATGAAGTATGCATTACATACATTGTTCTTCTCCAGACCAGGTACTGTTTTCTTGCTGATACCAAATTTGCATGAGTTTCACAATACAAGGAAGTCAGTATCCTTCATGTATTATTAGTTTTGAAGAATGAAGATTATTAGTTTTGAAGAATGAAGTCAAGTTTTACTTGTTCCGTGCAATGTAATATGTGCTACTTCAATCACTGGTGCATCCAGTGTTTAGTGTTTAGATCATCAAATTTGCCCTTAATCTTAGAAAATTGTAGTAATTAGAATTCTTTCTGCACTGACTGTAACTGATTTTTTAGAAGAACAGGGCCACCCTTCTTCCATTTTTATTCTAAATGAAACTACCACATTAGAAGAACAGGGCCACCCTTCTTCCATTTTTATTCTAAATGAAACTACCACAGTACATAGTTAGCTCAGTTTGGTATTATAGTTTCTTTTCTTTTGAGTCGCTGTTGTTGTACTGATTAGTCCTGCCTTGTAGAAAAGCTATATCTGAATGCACACCTACTTTAGCTTGCATTTACAGATTATAAGGGAATACATGTAGGTTATACATTTATTTTGATGTTTTAGTGTAGGCTGATATACACCTTTTTTTTACAAGAAACAGTAGGGGAGACCCCTACTGTGTATATATATTACTATATATACAAAAAAGAAAAGGTTTTATGTACAAGGGAAAAGGAAAGCGAAAAAGTTACAACCCTCTAGGGGTAAATAACATTAAACAATTGTTTTTAGCCATTCAAAGATAAATTGTTTATGGCCTTTTTGACTCGGTGCACATGCAGCGTGAGTTCACTCTTAAAGAGGCTTTTCCAACTAGAAATATTTGGCGTTATGTTGTCAAATACTTTGTCATTCCTTTGTTTCCAAATGTGCCATGCTGATATACACCATTACCGATGTTTCACATTAATGATTTGTTGATGCATGCCGATTGTCTTGGTAAAGTCTTTGACAGCTAATGTTGTCAGTTTTTTCCAAATCGAGGGCCGATATATTTTATGATGTTTAATATAAAAAAGGAAGCTGTTTGTTTTCCTAAATGTTTGCACTGCAAATAAACTAGTAGTTTCTAACTTTCCCCCCTACTGTTGTCGCACTCATAAGTTCATAACTTCCCTTTCCAGGAAGCAAGGCATGCAGATCTGTGGTCAAAGTATAAATTCATTTGTTCTTGCAAGCACTGTACTGCATCACCAGAACCATATGTGGATCTTATTCTGAATGTAAGAGTCAAACTCCTGAGAAAATGTTGTCATCATTTGTTTGCAATATGCTAAGTAGTTTATTTAGCCATTTAATACTATCTTTACGCACTTGTCAGTATTGTGCAATGTTCTGAGAATTGTTAGGCAAATTTCACTGATTAGCTATTCTGCCTTGGAGTTCACTCTAGCCATTGATAATTTGATAATCTCTTGAATTTCAGTGGCTTGTGTACCATGTTGTTGTTTTTTTCCATTGAGGGACATACATTATCTCTATCCTTTTGATTCAACTTTTGTGTTTGAACTTATACCAGATAAATTTCACCCCAACATTGTTTAAACAGAAACCATAAATTCACCAGTCACTACTAACTCATATCAGTGATTTACTTCTAGTCTGTTTTAGGGATTGAAATCTCTGCATCGGGAAGATCCTACCGACGGCGTCAGCACCGTAAATTAAAAAAACGCCCAATTCAAATTTCAAAATTTGAATCGATTTTCTCCGACCGTTTCGTGCAGAACCGAAAAAACAATTGAAAAACCCGAAAACCGGGTGAAAATGGTAATTAGCAAATTTAAATTTGGAATAATGCAAATATTAATGAGAAAGTGTTTCAAGTTGTACATAAAAAGCTTGATTTTCCAAGTAAGAGCTTAATTAGGCTAGTTTTCCCTCTCCTAGGATGGAAAAATTAAGTATAGATCCAAACGTTCCCAAAGCAACTATTGTTTATCCCTGATGAATTGAAAGGCTGCCTAATGGAATGACAATAGACCAAATAAAATGCTGCATATATTCTAAATACACAGGCATACATGATTTTTCAAAAGGATGAGTAGTATGCTCTTGCACATACATAATTGAAAGAGTAAATTGCATTGGTGCAATGGTTGTGAAATTACCTAAATGTTTGATTGATCAATGGTGCAAACATGATCAAGTTTAGGGGGGCGGCAAAGTACAATGCAAGTTCAGGGTGTTGAGTGAGACAACTGCACAAGTTTATGGAGCTCCAATGCAATTTACTCTAGTTGAAAATATTAGGTCCATTTGAATTCTTAACTATCTTATATTTTCCAAAGGTCGTATATTAATTGTTTTCTTGCTTCTTTTGTGACTCTGCCTCCTAAAAGGATAGCTTTCTAGTTACATGAGTTACCCTCAGGAGCTAGTATTTTTAGTAGAAATATGAAAGTTGGACTTGGTCGGCCAGTCCTGGCCAAACAAATGCCAGTATATTGATACTAGTAATCATATATATGAAACCTGTGTCGCTGAACAAACTATTAGCAAATACTTTTTCGTATCTCTTATTAATCATATCGCGTCACTAAATGATTTGAAAGTGTAGGATTAAATAATCAATCCAATCCTGAGCAAATAATGATGCAATCCAATTCTCCCATGGTTGCATGCAATCCAATTAATGAGAAAGTGTTTCAAGTTGTACATAAAAAGTCCTCCTTTATATTTTAATAGTGCTAAATATACTAAAAATCAATGTTTCAATACATAATCTAGCATAAGAATGCCTAAACCAACTAGAGAAGGACATTATGGAGTCAAAAATTCAAATTCAAGTTTTAAAAAATTCGGCCGGTATTTTTTTACCGGTTCCGACCCTTGTTAGCTTATTTCATATGTTGCAGGTTGATAAAAGTTTATGCAGAAAATTGTAAATTATCCTTTCAAAGAAAAAATAGCTCTTATATTTTCTGCGTGCTGACATGGCTACCCTAATCAGTGTGACAAGGAACTTGAATTCATCAGAGGACACTGTTACAGCTCCAGCAATTGAGGATTTGAATGATATTTTATGATAGGCAGTATCTGAATACTCATGGGGTGATGACCCTAAAGCTTGCTGTGATATGATTGAAAGCATGCTTGCCAAATACTTGATGAGTGATTTGCAGCAAGAGGAACTTTCACGGAGAAAACATATACTAGACCCTCTTCACCATATCTGTCTTAGCTGTTACACGGCACTTGCCTCTGCATACCGGTTTCGTGCCCTAAAATTAAACACTGATGGTTTGCATGAAGGACATAGTGGTGTTTTTTTTTTCAGAATGACCAAAGCTGCAGCAGCTTATGCATTTGTTCTTGCAGGGGCTACACACCATTTGTTCTTATCTGAATGTTCCTTTATGACCCCACTGTGGCATTTTTTGTTAAGCACTGGACAGTCCATGTTAGATTTTGTTGAATGTATCAAGGGCGAGACAAGGAAAAATGTATCTGAAGCTATGTTCAGCTTTGCTTCATGTTCAGAAAATTCAGCAAATCGTGATTCCGTGCAGTACCATCAATTTAGATCAACTTGTGAGAAGTTTGGCAAGCACATGTTATCTTTGTCATTGCAGTGCTGTCCATTTTTAGCCCAAAGCCTACCATGTCTGGAAAAGATAAAGAACCCCATAGACTTCAGTTGGCTTGGAACAGCAACATTTCAGTCTCATCTTTCTGAGAAGGATTCTGCCAACATCTCTTGCACAGATGGATCGGCAGCTTTCATCAATGAACAGGAGTGAATTCGCAGCTTAGCTTTTTGCTGCATCACCTATTGCAAATATCTTGCAAGTATATGCTATGGTCCACAACATTATTTGGCAGATCATGCTAAAGATCTGCTTGAAGGTATCAATCTTGCACAGTGACTTTCTGTGGTGGCTTGGGTGTGTGCTTATAAGTAAATGCTCCCAGGAGTTGACGTCAAAGTGCTCTGTTGTCATTATCGAGGGTTGTGGAGCTTATTTTCAAGATGGTTGTAGGATTAAGCTCATAGTTTCATTTATACGCAAGCACAATTTATCAAGAATTTTTGTCAGGGGGGAGTTGGGTTGTTGCTATCGTAGCTTTCTGTTTATTCTCATGAACAAAAGCTAATAACAGTGAGTTTTATGGGAACAGTCCACGACATGCTTCTGTGTCTTTGTTCACTTTAGATTGATGCTTTTGTATAATTACGTAAGAGTTGTCTGAGAGTGTGTTCCAGGACTTTGTATTTGAAGCTAATTGCACTAACATTCCATAATTGTTGATCCCTGGCCCATTCAACGGGTAACCTTTCTCTTTGTGAAAAAGTATCCACATTGTTTCTGGTTCAGATGCAAATTCTTCTTGTTTGTTACTCATGGAAGAATCATCTTCTGACTGGGCCGTGAAGATCTCCGCTTTGAACAAAGGTGCAAACAAAGCTATTCTGTTTATACTTTTAGTCGGAGGTCAGCTATTTGTGAATGGAAGATGCTCTCAATTCATTGATTGCACAAGTTGCATCTTGTCGGCAGCTCGCTGAAGAATCATGTTGTCTAGCAATAATACAAGATGTTTTTTACAATATTTTAATGAGAAAAACAATTGAGTATTACTTTTGGGGTAACAACTCACATGTCTTGGTTCAATGAACTGAAAACAAATATTTTCACCTCTTTTATCAAGAATATGATTATCTCTTTTTTGGGTGCAAAATTGGTTCTAATGCAAAACATTCCTGGCAATTATTCTTTAAGTGAGAACGAAAAAAATGTTTTCAGACTTGAGTGACAGTCTATCGCTATGCATAAAACAGAGGTATCTCATTCAACACAACTGGACTAAATGAACCCACTCTGAATTTATTGGGACTGGGAGTAACTTGTAACACCTTCAGATCCTTACACATGGGCAAAAATTGTGGATTTTCTGTGGAGTCATCTGATTATGTATTTTTCTTTCCTTCCCTAGTTTTTTCTGTGAACCTCAGTATGCTAAGAGATTTTCTCTCTCCTGTATTTGTAATTACTTTTTAGCCAAATGTAATCTTAAATGCGGGGATGTCCGTTTTGCCAAGCGCACCGGATAAATTTGTATGCAAATGGATGGTGGTTGCTTCTGATGTCAGCAAGCATAGTCTCATGCAGCTGAAATTTCTGCTTTATTCCCACATCAACAATCTTCTTCGAAGTAAGTGAGGTATTTGTAGCTCAACTCTAGAACTGCAAGCTTCTATACGTTTCGGTACCAATTTTCTAATGATTAGTGAGCTGCATGTTTTAAGTATCAGGTTTAGCTAGCCATATGTTCACACTACATCCTATTAGGTTTATCCATTTAGATTTAATTGCAACCACAAACATGACAACTTTTGTTACTGAAAAACAGATGACACTGCCATAGCAAGTTGAATTAATGTCACTGTCATAATTATCACAGTAACAGTAGTGACTTCTGGTGAAAAATAATTGTCGGAATATGCTTTGGCATTTTTTTTTGCCTGGAATGTTGCTTCCATTGACCTAATCAGAGGGAAATTAAACTGCCACCATTAATGGGCTGGCATGTCTATTCCCGGCAGGCACCTATCTACTTTAAGCTGGTGGTGCTGACAAAATCAGAAATTTCTCATTATGTGTTAACAATCTTTCTGTTTGAAAGATATTCCAAATTGTATGGCTATGTTCGCTCGCCGTGTACATGCATCTTGAATTATTTTTATACTGCAGTTGATTGATCTGTAGCCGCCTATTTTGATGCTTAGTTAATGGTCTATATCTGCATATTGATATCATTTGTTCTTTTTATGGATGTAGTGTTGCACCATTCTGCAAAACCGCGAGTTGGCAATGAGCTTTTATTTCTGTGTTCTTCTCCTCACATCATGGTAGTGTTGTGTGTTGAGATATGAGTGGTGTGCAGTGTTTTTTCCCTTTTAGAACAGGTTAAGCTTTTGCAGCGAACAACTGCAGTGCATAAACTTGCTGTAGTTCTGCTCGATAATACATGTGTGTGTATATATATATATATATATATATATATATATATATATATATATATAACTTGTTGTAGTGTCCAAATGCCATTATTTTGAGACCTGTCGACCATTATAATGAAACTCTGCAAGTCTGATGAACAGTTTGCGTTCAACATTAGGTTTCTTTGCTTACTTGGCAATTCCTTCGTCGACCTGTGCGAGATGTGAATATCCATTGGTATATTGGGAATGCTCGTTTCTGAATAATCAACTAATACGCAGATATGATCCACATGCAGATGGAAACAAAATTAGTTCAGCGCGTGGAAGAGAGTGAATTTTTACATTAACTAAAATAATATGTGGTGCATTGAAAATCTGTCAGGGTTGAAGAATCTATTTTGTGGATTAAACATATTTTTTGTGTGGTCATATACTCATATGCATGGCTCCAATTCCAATTGCCCCTTGGTTCCAAAGATTGCAAAAAGATCACCTAGATAACAAACAAACTGCTTTCAGTCATTAAATGTGCATGATATTAGCCACCCATAGTTTGGATTGCTGGAGTCCTGTTCTGAACTTCTGATACGACAATTTATTTTCAAACTACTTAGACGTAGCTAGTTACCTGCTATAAATACCTCCTACTGTTATGCTTCTCGGAAGCATAGTGCAACCAAGTATGTACTTGTGTTCTGTGTGATACATTGCTTTTCATTAAAATGGCAGACGAGTACGATCGCAGCAGCTACGGAAGGCGGGTAAAACAAGACCAGCAACGAAGACTATGGCTGCAGCAGTGACGACTACAGCCGTGGTACAGGAGGCTTCAACAAATCCAGCGGCGACGGCAATGATGGTGGACATAAGAACACGGACACCGGCCGACAACTACGGTAGCAGCGGCGGCTACAACAAATCTAGCACCGATGACTACAGTGGCAGTGGCGGCTACAACAAGTCCAGCGCTGATGACTATGGCAGTGGATACAAGGACTCAAGCACCGGCAACTACGGTCTTGGTGACGACTACGATGGTGGTGGCTACAAGAACTCCAGCAGTGATGATGGCTATGGCGGAAGAGGCTACAACAAGTCGAGCACTGAGGACCACGGCAGTGGTAAGAACACTGTTGACTATGCGGCAGTGGCTACAACAAATCAAGCACAAACAACTATGATAGTGGTTACAACAAGTCAAGCAATGATCTACAACAGTGGCTACAACAAGCCAAGCACAGACGACTACGCGCGACAGTGGCTACAACAAGTCCGGCACCGGTGACTATGGCCGCAGCGGCTACAAGTCCGGCACCGATGAGTACAGTGGCGGCTACAACAAGCCCAGCACCGATGAGTATACTACCGGAGCAGGCAAGACCAGCTCTGACGATTACTAGTACAATTATCAATAAAGCGAATAAGGTTGTTCTTGATACTAAATATGTTTGGTGCTACTGGTCCTTGCTAAAGTACGTAGTATGTATTCTTTATCTTTTTTACAGGATGAGCTCATCTGATATGCATAGTTGATCGAGGATCGAAAAACCACTACCGGGACAAATCCTGCTGGGGTAACGGCCGGCCGGTAACCAGAAAACCCGGAAAAATCTCGATTGAAATTCGTTGAAATTTTTTGAATTTGGGATGTAACTGTCGGAATTTTGAATTTGAATTTAAAGTTTTTCAGCTGGTATTTGAAACCCCGGTTCCCACATGTAAGTCCGGTTAAACGGTCTGTTTTTTTTCTCCATGTAGTTGATCCCATCTAAAAGGGGAGTATCGAGAGGATGTGTGTAATATGTCCCGGTGTGTATGTACCAGTCTACTAACCGTGGAACCTACACTATGCTTTTACATGCACGAGTATGTAATACTGTGTTATGTTTACACATGAATAAAATATTTAATCCTATATAGTTGGTGATGTTTGTATACATAAGTTTGTCTATACAGCCAAATAGGGGTTCACGTATGTCTGTGGACTACTGAACACCCATATCTGACAGTTCCACGTGAGCAACAAGTTTTTAGTTTAAATGGCATTGTTTGCTTGTGTCCTCGTCTGCTCTATGGGTGCTCGAACCCCTTGTCCCTTCTACAGGGGAGGGGTCATCCAACATGCGTCCTCGTCCCTTCTTCAGGAGAGGGGATCTCCAACATGTGTCCTCATTCCATCTTCTGGAGAGAGGATTTCCCTCGTTCGCACGCCAAACGAAGGGACTTCCCTTGTACTGCTAACTAATTGCGATTAAAATGATTATGACTAATTAACCATGATTAAATTGATTAGGACTATATAAATACAACTGAATAATTATGACTAATTAATTACGAATAATTAATTATAACTAATTGATTACATATGTTAATTAATTAACCCACCATGTAATTAAGTACACGGGTTTAATTAATTAATGCTTGTCTGCGCCACGGGTTAATTAATCCTCGCTCTCGCCATGGTGGGGACTTCTATCGTACTGCTAGTTAATTAATTAATTATAGGGGTTTATTTAATCCTTGGTTTAATTAATTAACCCCATCGTGTAATTAATTACACATGCTAATTAATTGCAACTAAATAATTATGACTAAATAATTTTGAGTAAATAATTACATGGTGGTGATTAATTAATTAGTTCTAATTAATTGATTATAATTAATTTAGTTATAATTAATTTAGTCATGATCAATTAGTCCTAATAAATTTAGTCGTGGTTAATTAGCCATAATTAATTTAGTTATAACTAATTGTTCATTGTTAATTAGTCATAGCTTGTTAGTCGTAATTAATTAATTGTAATTAGTTAGTCCTAATTATTTAGTCATAATCAATTTAATTATAATTAATTAGCAGTATGAGAGAAGTCCCTTCCAGGAGTGCGGATGAGGAAAGACTCCTCTCTAAGAGAATGGACGAGGATACATGTCGGAAATCCCCTCCCTTGGAGAGGGGACGAGGGGGTCCACGCACCTATGACACGAACGAGAACACATGTCGTCTGTCAATGAGTTTGTAGTACTATTTTTGGCTTTGATCTCTGAAATGAGCTAGATTTGCTATTTCGCGTGTAAACAATATGTCATTTAAGCCAAAAACTCTATAAGCAATTAGGTGGCTTGGCCTCTTCAGATGGCAACTGCAAGTCTCACATATTATTCAGGTTCAAATCAATTATTCCAATTACTCCAACCATCAATATAGTTTTTCCAGAGTAAGAATGTCTCACGGCCATCCTGTATCTGTTATTCAGTTGTCATACTAGAAGTTGTATGTTACGACTGCGTGCAATTCTAAATCATGTGCGAATGGAACATGGCAACCGCTGCATAACAAGATGTCCTGTTCACTATGCAATCACACGATTTCCATCAAATTCCACCACTAGATGCATATATATTGTTCATGTACCGTCCTGTTAACTAAACAATTACACGATTTCCACCAAATTCCACTCTTTTACTGTATATTTAATTTAATAAAGATCGTTTATTATTTTTAATCAAATAGTTCAAATTAATTAATATTTAGTTATACTACACTTGGTAATCTGAGTAGTAGAATCACAAATGGTAGAATTGTAATTGCCCACATGGAGATCATATGACACCGTAGTAATATCTCCAATCCTAGTTGAAAAAAGTCCATAATACCCCATAAAAATTATAAATGCAAAGAAAAATATATTATATCCATTTATACTGTTATTATATACTACTGACAGAATGTAATGTAAAATTTTGGGCAACAACCGCTTTCACTGACAGAAAGTCTGAAAGCACAAACTACACTTACGAATGGTCGGTCTCGTTTAGATCGAGAGCATACATAACATACGTAGGAGCAGATCAACCGCGAGTGCCTACCACTCACTCACTACGTCTACAGACTACACATGCATGCAGCTATCAGTCATGTACGTACTCGCCGAATGGGCGGATAGTACACGACACGTACCACGTACGTACGCTGAGTCACCGGCCTGAGCACGTACGACACATGGCCGGTCGGCCGCGGGACGGGCCAGCGCGGTCGCCGTCGCGGCTGTCCGATTAGCGACGACAACGATCCCTCCCCCGCCGGTGACAGGCAACCGGCCAGCCGCGCGCACTGCTATATCGACGGATATCACGCGGTATATGCCTTGTGGCCGCGCGCTCTTGCGCTTGCCGACACTGCTGCCGAAACAAGCGCAGCGCGTCCCGCGCACTGACCCGGCCGACACGGCGTTTAACCAACCAACTCGGTCGCAACGTTACCCATTGATGCGCCGCCCCGGCACGTCCACTTCGCCCATGGCCCCCCGGCCTGCCTCGAGAGCTAACCTGGTCATCGAGCTTATCTGCTTGTTTGATCCTTATGCTTGCGAGATCTTGCCTTTTGAAAGGGGATAAATAAAATCTCTTGATCGATTCTTCCTTTCTCAAATTAAGAAGTTTAAAGGCGATGCATTACTTTGTCACCGAATTAAGCTCCGTTTCAGAGGGAGAAAAAAAAAAAACCAAAAAGAAACGGAGATTGATCCAATCAGCCATATCTTATTTCTTGATTCTATCAGCGAGATCTTATTTAATTTAATTCCTTGGTAGGATCCTTTCCTACTGTTTTCATTATAAAAAAAGGAACTCGTGACCTCGCGTGCGGTGCAGTGTTGCGCCATGGAGAGTAATGTGCAGATTTTGTTCTAGCTAGCTAGAGAGATACTGTCAATGATTCGGTGGCTTAATTTGTGGCCTCGCACTACTAATGCACTACTCCTACACAATACCGCGTGCAAAGCGAGTAAGTTGCTCGGCGTTTGAGGCTCGGTCGAGCCAGCGGTACGGGTGTGTTCGTTTGGACGGTACGACCTGTCATGGTGAGCAACTGCAGTGTTCCAGTGTGTCTTCGTACTCTACTGGGTAGCTTACTGACAACCGGTCGCGATAAGACCCCTACGGATCGAAGACGTATGGCCATTTATTCTTTGAAAGGGATAACTAACTCCTTAATGCTATTGGATAACAGTGGCCAGGTGGATAGTCTCATGTGCATGATTAATTTCTGCATACACCACACAGTTTCAGTTAACTGATCATACACACATGGCATATATGCTAGCATATCCATTCTCAAGAAGAAAAAAATATATATGCAAGCATATATCCAGAATTATATTAACTGATACACACATGGCATGCTAGCATCCAGGATTATACCAGGTAATCGTTCAGGTTTATAAATGAATTCAGAGAGTAGACCACCACACAGCTTGTTAATTTGTGGCCCAATTTAATGCGACGATGTTGCCAAGCAAGCTGTTCCCTCTGCACAAATATCTCCACTTAGACAAAATTATCAATCATTTTCAGGACCGGAGGGCGAATGTCAGAGAAAATATGATAAAATCACTATCTTTTGTTCTACGTAGCGATGTATTCTGCGGCAAAAAGATTATGCAGATTTTCCTCTGAATTATGGTAATCTAATTTGATGACTTCATTGTATGTATCACTACTGGTGGTTTCAGTTAACTGACATCAGTGAAAACGTTATCGGCGAAATTTCGGTTTTGTTCAAATTTATTAAAAAAAATTGAATTTGCATGAATTATGTTTGAATTTGTTTTTTTAATTCGAAAATTTCAAAAAAAAAATAGAAATTTCGGCCAAAATTTCCAATTTTCGCAGGTAACCAGCCTTACCGGTCCCGTCTGGTAAAATTTTAAAACCAAGAATGTTTTCACTGACTGACATACATGCGTGGCATGGCATGTGGAGGAAGCAATCAGTAATCACTAAGGCTAAGATTCGAGCTACTCAGGGTATAAACCCCATCCATTATTAATTGTGGTCCAACGAGATGATGTCGACATGCAAAATCTCTCGGCCTCTCTGTATCTGAGGATACATACATCGTCCTAATGTCGACATGCAAGTAGTTCCTCTTTGCAAAAATATCTCCATTTGAAAGCTTTAGACAAATTAACAACGAGTTAATTATTTGATTTCAGTAATACGTGTGCAGCATATTAGCCACGATCTGCTTGTCAAGCTATATACAATATACGTACCTTCTTAGCTTCGAGCTTGCTCCCTGCTATAAATACTTGACGTTGCTGTGTTCTTGGAAGCATAGTGCAGACGAACGAGCTTTACTCTTCTGTGAAGAAATCCTCTACGTGACATTAGTTTCGAACTCGATCGATCGAGATGGCTGACGAGTACGGCCGCGGCGGCTACAACAAGTCCGGCACAGACGACTACGGCCGCCGCGAAGGTGGCTACAACAAGTCCGGCACTGACGACTACGACAGCGGGTACAACAAGTCCGGCGACGACGACTACGGCCGCAGCGGCGGCGGGTACAACAAATCCGGCGGCGGCGACTACGGCCGCGGCGGCGGCGGCGACTACGACAGCGGCTACAACAGGTCCAGCAACGAGGACTACGGCCGCGACAAGTCCGGCGCCGACGACTACGGCCGCAGCGGTGGCGGGTACAACAAGTCCAGCGGCGACGACGAGTACAGCGGTGGCGGGTACAAGAAGTCCGGAGCCGACGACGAGTATAGCGGTGGCGGGCACAAGAAGTCCGGCGCCGACGACGAGTACGGGTCGTCTCGGGACGATTCCGAGAAGTACAGGAAGGAGGAGAAGGAGCACAAGAGCAAGGAGCACCTCGGCGAGGTGGGCGCCCTCGCCGCCGGCGCCTTCGCCATGGTAAGTGCTTGAATTTCCTCACACAAACTTACATGTTCGATCGTACGTTCTTGTCGATGATTTGTGACGACGGCTTATGCGGCCGTGCATGTGCAGTACGAGAGGCACCAGGCGAAGAAGGACCCGGAGAACGCGCAGCGGCACAAGATCGAGGAGGGCGTCGCCGCGGTGGCGGCCCTGGGCAGCGGCGGGTACGCCT
The DNA here is from genome assembly GCA_036346395.1 of Hsuehochloa calcarea. Taxonomy (NCBI): domain Eukaryota; kingdom Viridiplantae; phylum Streptophyta; class Magnoliopsida; order Poales; family Poaceae; genus Hsuehochloa; species Hsuehochloa calcarea. Next base: position 22,528,251 of record CM070600.1, read on the forward strand.
TCCACGAGCACCATGGCAAGAAGGAGGCCAAGGAGGCCAAGGAGGACGCCGAGGAGGAGGAGTCCGGCCGCGGCGAGGGGAAGAAGAAGCACCACTTCTTCGGCTGACCGATCAGCGCACGCACGCGGTTGAATAAGAGCCGGGGTTTTCTGCGTACGGCTCAGTATATGTACGTATTGTGTTGGGGTGTGTGGTTAACTGGTTACGAATGGTTGCGTGGAGTATTTGCCGTGTCTGCAAGTGTATTTGTGTACGTTGCTGTTTTCTACCGCGTACGTACGTATTCTGCCAGGCTTTGCACGCTTGACTTGTGACGTATATAACGCTGGAATAAAAACCTTGTGTTTTATTCATGTATTTCATTCCACGGAGCTCATAATTATCTCTAATATTTTTTTAGTTGATGCTTTTGACTTTACGGTCTCCGAGATGCATCTTTGATTTTTACTCTCTTTTTTTTTATAGTTTTACACTGTTATATACTAATAAAACTATAATAATATTATGAAAATATTTTTAATGGTATAATTTTACCTAATCTAAATAATCTTAAGCGTTTTCTAGAAAGTTTGCCGGCATGGATCGAAGGATGTTTAGCAAAAAAGAATGAGAAAAATGGTTTTTTTTTTTGCAAAAATTGGCGGATTTGGGCTCCAACGACGAAAGTTGCATCTCCAACTGACTATAGTTCTCATGAACTATTTTTTGTCTATTTTATTAGGTTTTTGTGGTTTACTAAAGGTGTGTTTGTTTCGTTGAATGGAGCGGTCCTGAACTATCCGGTACGGGAAATAAGTTCGTTCAGCTGTTTGATTGGTTGAATAGAATCAAATCATTCGGGATGAGATGGTTCAAGAAAAAGGAATATTCCATGTTTATGTTGTATCATCCCATTCGGAAAAAAAATCCCGAACCACACCGTTCACTCGAATTCTAAGGCGTTTGGTGACGTGGTGGCTTGATTTACGAGCTTTAAATGAACATATTTCCTAAACTGAGTATCTGATTTATGATCTGATTGAACCGTTGTGTTCTTTGTCATTTAATTAACAAAAGAAGATCACTCTTGGCATATTTTAGTGTAAAAAATATCATGCGGATCATCCTATCCCACCAACCAAACACCATCTTGAATCATCCAGGACCATCCTATTCCACCAACCAAACAAAATCATGTATCATCATATTCCACCAACCAAACACCATACTTGTATCATCTCATCTAGGACAATCCCATCCTACCTGTACCATCATATCCTATTCAACCTCATCCCGCCAACCAAACGCACCCTAAGGTTCAACCATATATTTCGGTGCGTGGCGGTGGCCTAGCTAGTATTAGTACATTATTACAAGGGCCCGAGGTGAGTTAGGACCAGGAAAACTTTTATCGTTTTGGAAGTTTCTCGGACACAGTCTTAACCGGTAACTGGTTGTTACCTGATTTGAATATATTATTTTATTAAAGTAGAATCAAAAGAAGCTATTATATTCGCTTTTAAGGACTAAAAATTCTCATATTAATCGATAGAAAAAGAAAAAAGTCTACAATGTCGATTGTGGTGGTCCAGATTATAACGTTCTATATTAAAAGAAAGAGTCAATGTCAATTACAATAAAAGTGAAATTCAAAATAAAAATAAAGTAGAATCCAGATTATAATGTTCCGAGAAGTACAGGAAGGAGCATTGCCTATTTTAGTTATGGAGGAAGCATAACTTCAGCACTATAAACAAGATAAAATGGTCTTTCACCGGTCACACGACTGGTCGTGGTTAGAACGTCCTATAATACAAAAGGAAGTTTTTGAACCCAATCTCTTGGCCGTTGTGTTAACTGATCGAATACTCGGCGTTTCAACCCTTGCATTATAATCCCATTGGCTCTTTCGACTGATCTGTTGTTCTACGGGTGAGCGACATAAGAGAAATGTAACTTGATGCCTAGATCTTTGTAGAATTCCTGAAAATTTCAACTAGAGAACTAAGCACCGTTATATGTGATTATACGACTGGGTACACCAAATCGTGTGATCATATTTTTTTGTGAGAAATCTCTTAGCAGCTTCAGTTGTTATTTTAACAACTGGCTCGACTTCTATCCATTTGGTAAACATGTTAATCATGACGAAAAGGAATTCGAAACCCCGAGTGCTCTTGGAAAAGATCCCATAATGTATAGTATCCAGGTGGCAAAAGACCAAGAAAGATGTATTATTTGTAAAGCTTGTGCCGACTGATGTACTTGTCGACTATGAAATTGACATTGTACGCACTTCGTCACTAGTTCTTTTGCATCGTGAAGGGCAGTTGGCCAGTAGTATCCCTACCTGAATGCCTTATCGACCAATGTTCTATAGGAATGATGTGCTCCACAGACTTCTTCATGAATACCGGATAGCAACTCAATATCATCCGTTTGAGATATGCATCTCATCAATACTCCTTGAGATCCTCGTTTATACAAGCGACTCCTGCCCCGACCAGTACCTTTTGGGTGGACACATCAGTGTTTCTTAAGACAGATGATGCGTTGGTGCCTTCCGAGGAACGACTTTGCCGAGTGGTACCTCTTTGGTTTGGTCAGAAGGATTTGGAGCTATCTTTAGCCTTGAGTGCTTGACCTGCATGGTGGGCAAATTATTTTCTCTGGCCGGAAGTTCATCGACCAATTCTAAGGATTTATGATCATATGCATGAGCCATTTTTTGATCTCCTCGAACCGTGATGGCTCCCTTCGGTCCTGGCAATTTTAAACTTTAATAACCGTAGTGTGTGGCTATCATAAATTTTACTAAAGCCAGATGACCATGGATTCCATTGTATGTGGTTTCGAAATCTACCACATCAAATGGAACCTTTTCTATTCGGAAGTTGTCAGGTCTTCCGAACTTAACCGGCAGGATAGTTGTCCTATAGGTTTGGCGATAGAACCAGGAACTATGTCATGGAAGGCATATTTCATGGGTTTTACCCTAAACTTGGGAATCTGCATCTCTTCCAATGCTCCGTGAATAAAATATTCAAAGAACAACCCCCATCTATTAAGACCCGATTAACTTTATAGTTGTTAATAGTATGCTCAACTACGATAGGAAACCTACCTAGTCGGTCGACATGATGGGATAGTCTTCTTTGCTGAAGGGGATTACAATTTCCAACCACTTGGATGGCTCGGCGATGATCGGAGACTCAACAAAGTTCACCTCCCGCTCTACGGCCTTCAGATGAAGTCTTGACTCGTACGATGAGGATCTACCAAAAATCATATCGACTATGTGCTGCAGCTCCTGGTACTCCATCTCTTCGTCACCATCTTTGTTCTTCTTAGAGCTTGGTTCTTAGAGTTCTGTTATGGAGAGGAAGGGACCTTTACCTGAGTAGTAATCTTCCAGTTTCTTTTGCAAGGCCCGGTCGGTGCGTAAATCATGGCCTACTGCCTGGTGAAGTGGACACTACTTCTTATTTTTCTTATAATCGCTGGTCGGGCCTTAGCCTTGTTCCGATCCTTGGTAAATTTTTTGGGAATCACAAAGACTTTCTTGTTATTGGGATTGCGATTCTTCTTGTTCTTGAGAGACTTCTTGCTTTTTTCGCTTGTTTGTCCAGGTCTAACTGGGGATTGTTATCCTTTCGGTCAATAGCATCGTACCATTCAACCGCTTCACTGGCGGCCGCATATTTGTCTGCCATATCGAAAAGTTCGACAGTTGTCCGTGGAGAATTTATTGCAATATCTTTTGTAAACCAGCGATTCCGCAGTCCTGCTTCAAAAGCCTAAATAACAAAAGATTATGTGATATCTAGGATAGAATTTCGAACCTGACTGAATCTCTTGCTATATTATCGAAGAGTTGGTTTTTTGCTTCATCCAACGAAAATCATCCTCCTTCCCAAGACAATCATATGTCCCTTGAAAGTTAGCGATCAGAGTATCGCGGAGCTGCTCCCAAGTATAGATAGATCCGATTAGTAGGTTCAGCAACCACGAGCGGGCAGACCTTTCAAGGACCGTGGGTAAGTAATTTACCATCACGTTGTCATTACCACCAGCAGCTTTGATATTGGTAGTATAAATTTAAAGAAATTCTTATAGGTTCAGAGTCCCATTGAGCTTTTCTATGTTGGCTGGTCGGAACCTGTCCGCCAACGAATAGTTTGGAGACTTGCCAAAAATGCACGGCGGCCCGTAATGGAATCGTGGCGCCTTCTCTGAAAAGGATCCAGATTGTAATCAATTGGGGATCGGTTCCTCATATTTGCATACCTAGGATCCGGTTTCCCAATTCGGTCGTGGACGTTATGATAACGTTTTTGACCACCTGATTGGTTCAGATGATGCCTAAGATCCCCTAAATTAAGCGGTCGTTCCTCTTGATGAGGAGGAGTGGCTATTGTGAAGAGCCGTTTTCCTCGTGATTTCTTTGTCGGAACCTACGAAGGGTCTTGGTGTTGAATGGTCCTTCGCTCGACCATGTTGTCCTCTACTAAGAGAGGAGCGCTGGGATGAAGTCATCGTGTGACTTTGTGGATTTCTTTACTCCCAGTACATTTCGTACGCTGCATGGTTTGTTAGAGGATCTTCGACACCTGACCTACAAGCTGAGTATAACCTGGAGTTCTCGCTAAAGCAGGATGTAGATTATTCAGAATATCCCGTACTTGTTGCAGGTTTTGTATTATTACCGAAGGTTGTTGAGGATTCCCGCTTGCAGTGGGAGTTTGATGAGGTGAATTTTCCCTCGATCTTCTGGTGGGCCCTGTCTAACCCCTTACTCGCGGTGGGATAGGAACAGGTGAATTAATGATGTACGTCCATCAGCTCGGTTGCCTCTGGTAGTTGGTGCTTGAGCGCCCTTATCATTTCCACCAGTAAGTGGTGACGAGTTAACCCATGGAGGATCGTGCATGGCATCCGGATTGGTATCTCCGATTGTGTTAACTTCGTGGCGCCAGTAGTGATCTTCCGATGAACTCCCGTCGTAACTAAGGAAGAGTCTTCAGTGCTTATGCAAGAAGACCCCATGATGGGGAGTAGTCGGAGATTACCGCCTCTGGTGGACTCTGTGGTGGACTTAGCCTGATCCGGGATTGCCCATCGTATGCTGAGTTTTACCATGCTCACTTGGCCTATGATATGTGATAACTTCATCAACACGTTTACCAAATGTTGGTTGGCCCCTGGAATACGTAGGAGTCGTTGGTGAATACTTGTCGCCCATGACAATATCGAGAGTACATGGACTCTCTGATTTTGGCACTGAGCTTCCGTTGCCGCTTTTGCCGATCGGGTCGACCGGGCTTGTAGAGGCGTTCGGACGTTCAACTGGTCGGAACGAGCGGTTCCTCTGAGAGCGCCATTGATGGCGACGATGTATCCTCATCCATCCGGTCGATTTCGCCAATCTCTGCTACTGGAGAGCCGGTGGTGGAGGAGGATGATGACATCCCATTGTCTTCCATCGTCTGTTGATTTTCCGAATTAGTTTCGATCTCCTTTCCACCGTTCGCGCCCTTCCTCAAATAGTTGATGAAGTGGCGGCAGTATATCCTGGTATAGACGCCTGTTGGGAGTGTCACGACTGGTCGGAGCGAAGCGACGGTTGATGAAGTATCAACCGTTTAGCGGTTTAATGTCTGTGAGACACTAAACCAAATGGTAGTTTATCGCTAGTGTCTTAGGATCATGAAATATCGCGTAGTATGGAGCTAATACGACATGTGCTCCATTCATCACACGGTAAAGGATATGAGCTGAATCAGATGCCAGTTCATTGCTTGTACGAGCAATCATCTAGTCGGGCACTAGGTACATGAGCTCATCCGACCAGTATATCTATAAGTAACCTCTGGAACCCTAACGACCGCAGAGGTCATTAGCTCTAGAGGTTATGACTCTTACGACCATGAGGGTCGTTAGCCTTAGGGTTTACGATTCTTACGATCACGGGGGTCGTTAGTCTTAGGGTTTACGACCACGAAGACATATGGTTTTTTTATTTATGTATTTAAAGTAATATATAGAGATTTTAATCCTCATCAAACTTCTTATGTTCAATGATTTTCTTCCATTAAGGCACATACTTCAATTACGTTCCTCATGTTGTAATTTCTTTCAAGCTTCTTTTGTCGTTTTCAATGTTTAGGATATCTTAGAAGTCTAAATAACCTACAAGATACGTAAATATATTATCGAGCATTTATATAAACTTTGAAACATATTTAGCCACGCAAATATATGGGACAACCTACTAGTTTGGATGAAAATTAGATAAATTTGAATTTGTTTACCTAGTATGAAATGTTATCGAATTCCACCGATAACGCCGGTAACTGATGAAATTTCGATGATACAATTTTCCCTGATCAGGCCATGCGAGGCAAGACAGTAGGCGGTGGAGATAGACGATAGGATCTAGATTCAACGGTGAAGGTGAGTTAACTGACTTTTGGATGCTGACACTGTCTCCAAAAAAATGATATATATAGTAGAACGATGGTACAATGCTAAGAAATAAAACACCCAAGCCTCCCATCCATTCGCCCCGCTTGTACGTGCAGTGCCAACCCATGGTCGATCGGAAACTACTTTTCCAGGGCACTCCAAGCCCTGGCAACATAAGCAGCGATCCCCTGGTAAGTTAACATCTCCTACATGCTCCTCCTTTAGTCTAAATTTTTTATTCAACAAAGAATCACAATCTCTCTTTGCTTGGTTGTGAACACTATTGACATACTCCTACATGCTCCTTTAGTCTAATTTTTTTTCCAACTAGACCATCCAGTTGTAACAAATGCATCATACCCAGCTTCTTTCTTGTTGCGGCCTCTAAACAAGAAACAATAAAAACAATATGCTCTATCTTTGGATTCGCTATACTCAAGCCAACTCCCAAACTCAGCAAACCATTCAGAATTAAACCTTCTATTTTTACCGCCAATCGTTGAATATGGAAAATCAAAACTGCAAGGTTGGCAAGGCCCATTATCAATGTACTTTCTTCTTACCACATCCTTTTGATTAGGAAGGTACTCCTCTATTCTTCTTCTTTTGCCGGATCAAATTGAATCTCCTCTTCCCAATTGATTGCTTCTGTAGGTGAAATCCTTGCATTAGTGGCATTATTTTCTTCATGGGAGGGGCCATCGTTCTGTTCATGTGATGGGACATCATTCTCCTCTTGTGGTGACACTTTCCTTTTAAGAAACCTTTCCAAAAATTTACATGTCAGTGTCATTTGTCAATTATTTAAATATTCCATTAGATATTTGTACTATAGAATAATAGAAGCATACATTTGTAGTCAATTATTTGAAATTATGAGGCTTACTTACTTGACATTGTGTCTCAAGTCTCAAGTAGTCAAAACCTCAAATCCAAATCTTGACACACCACAATTGTCAATTGTAAACCACAATCCTAGAGGGTTTGAGAAAATCAACCAACGATTAGCAAATTGAATCCCTAAAAGTCTAAAATACAAAATTAGTAAATAGTAATTGTGCTTGATACAAATCAGACATCAATAATCGACTCACCGAGAAAAAATGAAATTACCTAGTGATGGGTAGGCAGGCAGGCAGCAGGCTGAATGGTTGATGGTTCGTCGGCTTCCCGGCTCGCCGCTAGAAATCGTGTGGCGGTGTGGCTAGAGCAGTGTCGCCGACTCATCGCGTCTTGACTCTCGTCTCACCGGCAGCCCGACACCTGTCTCGACTCTCAGCTGCAGTCGCTGCACGCCTACACGCCCCCCACACGGCCACACCGCACGACCGAGACCGACGGTTCGACTTTCGAGTGACCTCCTTAATTGCCTGGGCCGCGCGCACCTAAGCTCCTCGCCTCCTCGACCGCTCCCCGCACGCAGCTGCCTGACCCGCTCGCTCCTCCCCACGCGCATTTGGTCGGGCGATGGCCGCTCCTCGCGCTCCTCGCGACGCAGCGCACTGCGCTCTCGGCTTGGGCTTGGGCACGCCACGCGTGATGCCTCGGTGGGCCGCGCCGCGTGAGTGGCGTGATGCCTCGCGGGCCCCCTGGCGTGCAGCGGCTATCGGGCTTGCGCTTCTTGCGTGGCCGCGTGAGTGGCGTGACGCTATCGGGCTTGCGTTGCCTACATTTGGGTTGGGAGGTGTCCGTTCATATATGTCCTATATATATATTATATATATATATATATATATGGGTTATATATATATAACCCGATTTTCGACCCGATATCCTGTGCACTCTGATGGGCCTTACTAGATCCGCCCTGCTGGTAACTGGATCACACCCTCCGAGCGCCATCGCTATTGCAAATTTTCAATGGTAGAGAGGGATACAGATAAACATCCAAAACTCCAGAGCATGTGATTGCAAATAATGCATTTGGTCAACACAAATAGATAGCACTAGGCAGGCATGTCCAATTGGCCGGCAGGTTTACCCGGAGGATCTGGCAAACTGGAGCCAGCAGGCCAATGGCTTCGTTAGAACGTGAACGCTACTCTGTGTCTATTCCCAAATCAGTTGGCAACTTGGCGTCTCGTCCTTTTTATTTTCTTTCCTGAAACATCATCTTCCTCCTTGCTTGGTAGGGCACCTACTAGGCCACAAGTACTAGCAGTACTGCATCCTTACCTCCTAAGAAACAGCAAATTGATATGCTTTAACGATGTCTCCATCCGGGCTCAGGCAACCCGGTGGAGGAGTGTTTAGACCGGCAAATTAAATCGTAGTACCATTAATCGGGGGATTGACAAATCACATGCACTACCAAAGGATGATAATTAACCAAGACTTTGCGTTCTCCTCAAAAGTCCTATCCCATGGCACTACTAGACGCTAACTGGCTAATTGAACTGACTTTATCTGCTCCCATTCAAGGCGAACAATTAGCGAAGATCCGCATTTCATCGTGCGTCGTTGTCGTTTCGAGCTTGATTGATCACAAATTAAGGGTGACACTATGGTCGGTCAGCACGTAGTTTTCTCGTTTTCTGCATCCATGGCTGACTTCCTTGTTGGATTCGGATTTTCTAATCCCGAATCTTCTGTAAAAATAATGTGTTTATATTTGGATAAGTAAATAGCACTCACAAGCATATTGCTGAATCATTTCATATATGACGTGAACTAAACCATTCAAATATATTACAAACATCGGAGTGATATGGACCACGTCAGATCGAGTTTTACAAAAAGAGCCGAACATGCCAAATTGATTACATTACATGAAAGCAACACAAACTACAAAGAAGCCAAAAGTGGAGCTTATCTCTTCACAAACAAACGACTGGGGTATCATATGTACGACTGATATTAACCAAGAGTTTTGATAATATCGGTTGTACGTAAGTACCGAACGAGTCCACTAGACTGAGGCAAGACCTAGACTACAGAACTAGACCACTCTTCATCGTTTCCTTGTCCAACGGCTTCTGGGTCTTCGTAATATGCATAATCTCCTTGGTCCACATTAACTAAAGGGTTTGGGGGAAAGCGAGAATGAGCACAACTTCCGTGCTCGCGAGCCAACACACAAGATGAAATAATATACATGCATGGCTTAACAAGGATGGCTTGGTTTCTTTCATTTGCTAAAGCAACATTTTCAATTATCATAATTACAAATTCCTATCACTTATCATTTTAACCAAATCGCCTTTTATTAAATAGAGTAATTGTACAATATTAACTAACAGCAGAGATCCCCTCCGTCGGAACCTCTACCTTATGCTTTTTTGATTGGGGCTACATCTAATTATTAACACCACTGAGCTCGACGGCTCAGGAAAAATCTAATCCCAGGGCTAGGTGAGCCCGACCTGATTTTCACACTACCCACAAAGGTTTTTGAAATAGAACTAATTCTAGTAAGTTCTCATGTCCGCTTTGACCGTAGGCACAGTTGTTTAAACAGTTTAGACTATGCAAAGATTGTACACTGTACCCACAAGAGATAATCATGCTCGTTACTCCACATGATTCCGTAGTCACGTAGTTGAGTGATCCTCACAGTAACATTTCAAATTACCTCGCCCCTTCCGTCATCTCACCCATATGGGGTTACACTCATACGTTGTGCGGGATGTTCACCTCAGCGTCTAGCGTAGTTGAATTACACCACGACAACCGTCAACTTCACCTTGCATCAGTGTCCCTTTCAAGCCGGACGGATCACTCGCTTGCACTTTCCCATCATCCATCCAGCGAGATGGCATTCAGAGTTTAATAATTTTACTAAGCCAAGTTGCACTTTGCAGACTTGTAGTTGTAAGTGTTTTACACTGGAGGTCATGACAAGATCAAGTCCTTAATCCATCCGGGCGGTTCATACCATATACCAACCACTCTCGTGCCCGACGGCACCCACCACCATTCCATTCCGCCCAGATGTGGTAATAGCAAGTTATTAGGGTTTTGAGGAGTAAACATACATTAAATCAACCATCTTAGTCATTTACCTACAATAACTGCCCAAAGTCACTTTCATGTTTAAAAATGATGATTAGGACATTTAATATCCTGGTAAGCAAGACTAGCATGTCGCTTAAGTACAACATATAACTAGTAATTACCATATAGTTACTAGGGTGACATGGAATAATGGATTCAATTATCAAAGGATGATATTATAATTAATTAATTATCAAATGAGTATTTAACTACCTTAAGTTTTAACATACATTTGATTAAAGAATTAAAGCATGCAATTTTAGTAATTTAAATGAATATAATTTACATAAAATGTAGGCTCAATATGATCAAAGCATTGACTCATCTGGATTAAAGGTAAGAGAGTCTTGATAGTCTTGTACTTGATCAAGTTGGAGATCTCACGCGTTTTCGAATCCTATTTGGACGAACGTACCGGAAAAATACACAAACAAGCAAAGAGAGTAAATAAATCTAAAGAAATAATAAATGAACTCCAAATAAAACAAGACTAGTGTCATGGGTAAGATCTTGAATTTACAAAATTTTAGAAATAAATTTCACTTGAATCGGAGTTATAACGGAGGAGAACGGAGCTTCCAAAGTTTGAAATTGAATTAAATCAGAAAATAGAAAGAAGAGAGAGAAAATGACACACTAACATGTTGGACCTTTAAATAGTGCTCGGTCCCCTGGTAGGTCAATATGCACTATGCACCAGGTGCACACTGCACATGAGAGCCCACCTGTCGGTCAAAGGGGGAGAATGAACCAGGTGCTTAAATAAATGGCAGCCATTACTACTCATGGGCCCATGTGGTAGTGAGACAAGGAGGCAATTAAGGCATTGATTAACCGGTTAAGTAGGGATTTGATTAGGGTTTTAAGACAACAATTAAAGGGCGTTAATGATGCGCACTGTTCCGGTCGGAACGCGCTAGTATGGCTCACGAGCGCGCGCGGCATGGGCTCGCCACCGGTGGGGGCGAGCTCGGTGAGGCCAACAAGGACCAAAATGGAATGCTCCTCACGAGGAGAAGCCGGTGACGAGGGTAGGGCGGCCGGAAGATCGCCGGAGCGACGATGAGGTGGCGAGGAAGCGGCGGCAGTGCGGCGGCAAGAACCAAAATGGCGCCCTAGTGATTCATGACCCAAATGGGTGAGAGAACCGGCTAGGGGGAAGCAAGGTGAGCTTACCAAGCTCAATAAGAGAACCGGAGGTGGCCGTGGGGAGGAGATCGACGGTGGAGAAGTGGGCGGCCGGGGGCGAAGATGATGACCGAATCCGGGGGCTGCGGTGGACCAAAATCGAAGGGCCTTGGGGGAAAAGGGTCCTTGGCGTCGAGGGCGCACTGTGACGGGGGCGGCGCGGCGGTGGTGGCGCCAGAGCAGCTAGTCAGCGGCGGAGGCTGCTCGGCCTAAAAAATGGCAAGTGGCGATTTTCGGTGGACTTACCAGGAGAGGGAGAGGGTGAAGTGGGGAGGGTCAAGAGGGCACAGGGGTCCTTCTTATAGCCAAAGAAGAGCAGTCGTTGGAGGGCTCGGTTGGTCAAGGGCAGGTGGTAATGGAATCCCGGGCGCAGATGCGCATGGCGCCATGACGAGGGCGGCACGGGCTTAGGTGCTTGCGCAGCGATAGAATGACGAGGGGGATGAAGACTTGAGGGGCTTGCTGACGTGGGCGCAGGGCATGGACCGGGCGACGAGGACGGCATGGCGCGGTTGAGGTGTCAAGGCGAGGAGGAGGGCGCCGGGGTCACGGGTGGTAGGGGAGCAGTGGGAGTAGGTGGCGTCGCAGAGGTGCAGGTGGGAGCACGAGGCGGCAGAGGAGTGGCGTGCTGGTGGCAGAAGCGCACGGGAATGGCAGGGGGAGCTCGTGGCCATGGCCCGGCCGGGTGGGGAAGAAAGGGAGCAGAAGGGAGCCGGCCAGGTAAGGCCGAGAGCAGGAGATGGGCCAGCCAAAAAGAAGAAGAAGGGAGGTGGTTGGGGCCCAAGGAAGCATTGGGCTGAGCCCAAGGAAGAGGAGGGCAAAATGAGAAAATAACCCAAATATGAAAAAGATGAATTCAAATTCGAATTTGAATCCAGGAATTGCGAAGAGGTTCGAAACACAAACCCAAGCTCAGCTAGAAGCTAGAAGATTGAAATTATACAATAATTTCACATACGATTTAAAAATCAAGAATCAAATGGTAAATACTATTTACATCTGAAAAACAGACTGTTACATTCCTCCTCCCACCCGCCATGGATTGACATAAGCTCTGCCATGTGGATTCCAAGCCCACCATGGATGTACCCGTGACTAACCCTGATAATCTTGTACAATATTTCAATCTCATCTGTACATGTAACGACATTTATATACTTTTAAAACTTTTTAGAGTATATAATTTTTTTTAAAAAAATAGAGTATATACTTTAAAACTTAACGTGTTTCTTTTTTACGCCCCTGTGGCATGCACACTGAAAGAACTTCACATGTTTGAGAGAAAAAAAATGCTTTCTAACAGTATGAAGTTAATTAACTAGGACACACTCACTTAAAGCCTTATCCGGTTAAATGCAGCCACTGGCTGCAACTGAGCCTGGTCAATTTCATGCGCTCATTTACCTGTCAAATCTGATGATATCTTCTCCTTGCAACAATGGTTGCAAATTTGCAGTGCCATTCTGCCCAAAATGCCCTCCCACAAGTCAATCAATGAGTCGTAGATAATTGCAGGGGCAGTTGAGTGAGTCTCATTGCAGCTAGCATCCATTCCGTCCCTATAAATACCTGCTCCCTATCAAAGAAATCTTCGTCCTGATAAATCCGCGGAGGAACTTGCATAGATCAAGCTAGCAGACATGGCTGAGGAGAAGCACCACCACCTGTTCCACCGCCACAAGGAGGAAGAGCAGAACTCCGGCGAGGTCGACTACGAGAAGAAGGAGAAGCACCACAAGCACATGGAGCAGCTCGGCGAGCTCGGCACCATCGCCGCCGGCGCCTACGCTCTGGTAATTATCCAAGTTCTTGAGCCACATAAACATGCGTGCAGCGTAAGTAGGTGAATCAGCTCTTGATGTATCGATCCGTTTTTTTGCGAGAGAACGTGCAGCATGAGAAGCACAAGGCCAAGAAGGATCCTGAGAACGCGCACGGTCACAAGGTCAAGGAGGAGGTGGCCGCCGTCGCCGCCGTGGGCTCCGCCGGGTTCGCCTTCCACGAGCACCACGAGAAGAAGGACGCCAAGAAGCACGGCCAGCACTGACCGTGTCGTACGCGCGTATTATTATGCGTTGCACGCGGTGTTACTGATGCAATTATGTTGCTTTAATCTATTCTTGCGTACGTGTGTCGCCAGATCTTAATCTGGGCCAGTGGTTTCCTCGGATTTCTGGATCTTAGGTTTGCTGTGTATTATCATCAAGTGCTGATGAAGCCTGGAATAAAGCGTGTGCATGCTGCGCACTTCGTTTGTTTACCGGATCCTCTCAACTTCCTGATCTGTTTACTGAGACGTTCTGAACATTAGTGGAACTAGCCGGTGACGCTGTACTTTGCTTCTAATTAAATATCTGCGCAAAAATTCCAGAAAAAAATTCTTGAAGACAGGGGATCATGAAAATGACACAGCGAGAGTCCTGCAAAATATCTAGCTCGAATACAATTGGCAGAGGGATAAACAAGAATAAAAGATTGAGATTAAGGTGTGCATGAAGACAATCGAGATCGTGGATTAAGCTTGTGCGATGCAAATGTTAGATGTGTATTACACAAAGATCTCTTTTATATGTAACACCTATATACATGTATATATATTGGCACATTGGTCTTATATTGAATACAAGCGCTATTCATAACATGGTATCAGAGCGGGTTAGGGTTAGGGTTACCTCTATCGACACTGCTGCCTAGCTCCTGCTTGTCCAGCCGTGCAAGCCCTAATCCCGGCCGGCGACGTCTCCTGGATACACTGCCTCGTCTTCTTCTTGGCGTGGCCGTCGATGTCTTTCGGTCAGCCACCCACAGCTCCTCCCGCTTCCTCTTGCGGAGCACCGACTCCGGCACCACCACTTTCGCCGCCTCGGACGCCATCTCGACGTCTTCCGGATCCACCGCTTCGTCTTCTTCTTGGCGCGACTGTCGACAACTTTTGATAGTCCACTGAGTTGCCTGTGGCCGCTCGTTGACACCGGAGGGAGCCACTGCCACTGGGGGAGGAGAGGTCGCCCAAGCTCGCCTGTAGCCGTTGAGCTCGCCCTCGAGCTTCTCCTTGCGGTGCTCGGCGCGGCGGTTGACGACGTCGACCCAAGCCTACCACCGGGGGAGGTGCCGTCACTGGGGGATCCACCGCCAACGGGGGGAGGCGCCATCACGGGAGGCGCCGTCCGGGAACACCGTCGCCGTCTGTGAGGCACCACATCGGGAGCCACGCCAGTGGAACCCTAGTTCTCGCGCAAGGCAGTGGGTGTTTTCTCCCCCCGGTCGAAGGCCCATCGGCCATTTTAAGCCGGCCCGAGTAGGGTAAGAAAAGAAAAGAAAAAGGAAAAAAAGAAAAAAAAGAGAGAAAAAGCGGTACATTGTTCTAACTGCCGCGCCATCCAGCACCGCCTGTTAGACTTCGTTATCATTGGTCGCCGCGCCGTCCAGCGCCGTCTACCAATGGGCACTGTTTCTGTTCCTCGCTGCCCGGTGATCTTCGATGGTCTCAATTATCGAAATTGGTCTCAGCACATGCACCTTCACATACGTGGCCAGCGTCTTTGAGAGTTTCTTACCAGCGAATTGCCTTGTCCGCCTCTCCCTGCTTCGCCTGCTGAGCCTGTCCTTCCGAAGACGCTCGTAAGGAAGCAGCTGATGCTTTTGAGGATGCTATGGGGAATTTTCAGACTCAGTATGCTGCCTACAAGATATGGATTGATGAGGATGCTCGTGCCTCTGCTACTTTGGTTGCTAGCATGGAGGTGAAATTCACTGGGGATGTGGTTGGTTTGGCTCCAGCACAGTTGATATGGACGCATCTGCGCAACCGCTATGAGCCGTCTTGTGATTTCTTATATCTTTATGTTGTGCACCGGGAGCAGTCATTACAACAGAGAGATGTCATTGTGGACGAGTTCTATGTTCAATTGTCACGGTCTGGCGTCAGATTGACTCTTTGGGACCGGATGTTTGCCACACTTGTCAGTGTTATCAGCGTCAGCAGTCTCACCTAGAGCTTCGTCGCATCTATGACTTCTTGACACGTCTTCGGGCTGAGTATGAGCAGACTTGTGCTCAGTTGATGGCACGACACCCTCGTGTGACTTTGTTAGAGGCTCTTGCAGTTGTTCGTGCTGAGGAGATTCGCTTCGTGTTACGGGTCTACTACCGCTCCAGTCATCTCTTTCGGTTCTGGCAGCTCTTCCAGATCTACACCTGCTACAGCTACTCCATCACCAATGATGACTTCACTAGTGATAGCTGCCGTGGGTAGGGGACTACACTGTACTTACTACAACAAGGATGGATATGTACAACATACCTGCTACAAAAAAGAAGGATTTACGTCGTGGTAGTCGTTCTTCACAGGGAACTAGTGGTTCTTCCTATCAGAGGAGCTTTAGTGCTTTTGATTCTCAGGAGTTTCTCACACTGCTTCGTCGCATAACTGTTCTTGCACCGTCTGGTTCTGTTGGTTCTGCTACACAGTCTTCAAATGAGAGACCACTTTCTACCTTTTCCTCAGGTATCTTACCTTGGATACTTGGCTCTGGTGCTTTCTTTCATATAACACCTGTTTCCACCAGTCTTACTTCTATTCGTCCTTTAGTTGCTCCTATCACTGTTCAGATAGCAAATGGTACTTCTTTTTCTGTCACAAGACGAGGCACTCTCTCGAATTTCTCTTTTCATATTCATGATGTTTCTCATGTTCCCAAACTAACCATGCAGCTCATCCCTGCCGGTCAGCTCACTGATCATAGTTGTCGTGTTATTCTCGACTCTGACTCTTGTTGTGTTCAGGATCGACGCACGGGGACTCTGATTGGTACTGGCCCTCACCGCCATGACTCACAACATCTATGGGAGCTTGACTAGCTTCATCTTCCTTTTGTTTCCCCTGCCAGTCATGTTGTCTCCACCGATGCTACCGCTTCTGCTACGCATCCTCCACTGCATCTTTTGCTCAGTGGTATCATCGTTTGGGATATTTTTGTGGGTCGTGACTATCTTCTTTACTTTGTTGTGGTCTTTTAGGATCCGTATCTGGTGATGTTTATCTACATTGTCAGGGTTGTAAGCTTGGTAAACAGCTTCAACTTCTTTATCCTTCCAGTGAGTCAGTGTCACAGCGTCCTTTTGATCTTGTTCATTCTGATGTATGGGGTCCGACCCCTTTCATTTCGAATGGAGGTTATCGATATTATATCATTTTTATTGATGAATTTTCTCGCCACACATGGATATACTTTATGTCATCTCGTATTGAGGTTTTATCCATCTACAAGACTTTTGCCACCATAATTCGTACTTAATTCGATTATCATATTCATGTCTTTCGTACTGACTCTGCCGGGGAATACTTGTGAGGAGTACTTCGTGGTTTTCTTACTAAGAAAGACACTCTCTCTTAGTTTGCATGCCCTGGTGCTAATGCCCAGAACGGTGTGGCTGAACGGAAGCATCGTCATCTTCTTGAGACAGCCCGTGCTCTTATGCTTGCTCCTGTTGTTCCTCCACACTTCTAGGATGAGGTCGCACTTCCGCCATTTTCCTTACAATATTCATACTTGGCTTCTTCGTAAATCATTCCATTCATTGGCAAGACTCCTGACTATTCTAGTCTTCGCCCCTTTGGGTGTGTGTGCTATGTTCTTCTTGCCCCTCGTGAGCGCACCAAACTGACCGCTCAAATCGTGGAGTGTGTCTTTCTGGGATATAGCGCCGAGCATAAGGGATATCGTTGTTGGGATCATGTTGGCCAACGGATGCGGGTTTCTTGGGATGTCACTTTTGATGAGTCTCGCCCTTTCTACCCTCGTCCTTTTTCTTCCACCACTCCAGCATATCTTGTTGAGCCACTTTCTTTTTTGACTTTTCCTGCCACACCCATAATCACCACACCTCCATCACCACCTTTGGCCCCACCGGTTCCTCCTTCACCATCTCCTTCGCCACTGTCATCCTCTCCAGGGACTCCTCCCGGCCTTCGTCCTTCTTATCCTCTTTACTACACTCGTCGTCCGCGAGTTGAGGATTCTTCTGATGGTTCATCTTCTTCGGTCTCTCCTCGGTATGCTCTTCGTGATCTGGTAGTCTATTCGGCCTACTATACGCTTTTGTTTAGCGGTTCTTGCCGAAGAGATTATTGTGATGCTGCTGGTCATCAGTAGTGGCAGCATGCGATGGCAGAAGAGATTACTGCCATTGAGCGTACTGGTACGTGGGATCTTGTCCCTCTTCCCGCACGTGTTACTCCTATCACGTGCAAGTGGGTCTACAAGATTAAGACCTGCTCTGATGGCTCACTTGAGCGCTACAAGGCTCGTCTTGTGGCATGTGGTTTTCAGCATGAGCATGGTCGTGATTATGATGAGACTTTTGCTCTTGTGGCTCGCATGACCACTGTTCGCACTTTTCTTGTTGTGGCATCTGTTCGGGCATGGTCCATCTCTCAGCTTGATGTCAAGAATATCTTTCTCAATGGTGAACTGCGTGAGAAGGTTTATATGCGGCCACCACTTGGGTATTCTGTTCCTGATGGTATGGTTTGTCGCCTTCGCCGATCTCTTTACGACCTCAAGCAAGCTCTCCGTGCTTGGTTTGATCATTTCTCCTCTGTTATCACTGCAGCTGGTTTCTCTGTCAGTGCTCATGATCCTGCTATTTTTATTCACACTTTGCCTTTTGGTCAGACACTTCTCCTCTTATATGTTGATGATATGATCATTACTGGAAATGATTCTCAGTACATCACTTTTGTCAAGGAGCGCCTTTGAGAAGATCCTATCACTTAGCTATTTTATTGACATTTCTACATGAGGATTTTGTAAATAGAATATTTGTGCAATATTACTAACAACAGAGGCTACATGGACCTTATGCTTATCTTTGGTCCATCGATGGTGAGCTTCTTCGATCCTACTCGACACCGCCATCTTATTGGGAGTCTTGTTTATCTAGGTGTCACTCATCCTGACATTTCGTACCCTGTGCATATCTTGAGTCAGTTTGTTTCCGCTCCCTCTCAGCTCCACTATAGTCATCTTCTTCGTGTTATGTTTTCCCCTCATTCCAGCTCTTTACAGCTTTAGGCATATTCTGATGCTACTTGGGCTAGTGATCACTCTGATCACGGCCTCTTTCGCCTATTGTGTTTTTCTTGGTGGTTCTCTCATTGCATGGAAGACTAAGAAGCAGACATCAGCTTCTCATTCGAGTACTGAGGCTGAGTTACGAGCTATTACCTTGTTGACCGCGGAGGTTACTTGGCTACGATGGTTACTTGAGGATTTTAGTGTTTCGCTTCAAAGACTCACTCCTCTTCGTCCCGACAAGACAGGGTTATTAGTATCGCATAAATCCGTGAAGCATGAGGCTACCCCATATTTTAACAACGCCGGATACGACGATCCAGAAAAACTTAAAACCTCGAGTTAGGTGAGCTGACCGGTTTTGTTGACTATCCGCAAACCTCAAAGTTAGGGCTGAGCCGACTGGTTTGTGGACCATCCCCAACCTCAAAGGTGAGCCGACACGGTTTTTCATTTCCACCCAACAAAGATTTTTGAAATAGAACTAACTCAAGTTAAGTTCCCATGTCCGCCATGACCGTAGGTGTTGATGCTTCCTACATGCTTTTTGACTCTGCAGAGTTGGTACACTGTACCCACAAGAGACAATCCTAACCGTTACCCCACATGATTCCGTAGTCATGTAGTTGAGCGATCGTCACAGTAACTTTTCGAACTATCTTGCCCCTTCCGTCATCTCACCCATATGGGGTTACGCCCATACGTTGTGCGGGATGTTCACCTCAGAGACTGGAGTAGTTGACGCGGAGTCAACCTACCCCTCAGCGACTGGCAAACTTCACCTTTTCGCGGTGTCCCTTTCAAGCCGGAACGCATCCCGCCACTTGCACATTCCCTCTCTCCCACCATGCGAGACGACATTCAGAGTTTGATAATTTTACTAAGCCAAGTTGCACTTTGCATACTTGTGGTTGTACTTGTTTTACACGGGAGGTCATGACAAGATTAAGTCATTAATCCATTCAGACGGTTCATACCACATACCAACCATTCTCGTGCTCGACGGCACCCACCATTCTTTCCATCCGCCCAGATGTAGTATTAGCAAGCTTTCAGGGTTTTAAGGAGAGTAAAATGAATTATCTCAACCACTTCAGTCATTTACCCACAATGACGGCCCAAAACTATTTTCATGCTTAAAGAATGGTGATTAGGGTGATTGACACCCCGGTACTCAAGCAAGGCTAGCATGGCACTTGAGTAGAGACTATAACTAGTGAGTTACCATATAATTACTAGGGTGACAAGGATCAGGGAATTCAATTATCAAGAACAAGGTGTAATACTTACTTAATAAGCAAATTGGCATTTAGCTACCTTAAGACCATTTAACATACATTTGCATAAAAATTAAAGCATGCAGTTTGCTATTTTAAAAGAACATAATTGTGCATAAAATGTAGGATCAATATGATCAAAGTGTTGACTCGTCTGGGCTACTTTTACCGTGGCCTTGATCTTACTCAAAGCCTGATTAGACAGAGGTTCGAATTCTTGGTCAGCGTCCTTACTTGAATTCTTGGATCTGCTTGAGCCATCGATTCTTCTGGACTTCGATTTCTAATTACGCAATAACGATTGAAAACCAAATAAATGCAAAGAATCCAAGAGACCAAATAAAACACAAGAGACTCAGAAAGATTACGGAGGGGAGCTTGAGAGAAGGGTTTGAGCGACACCGAATGTTTGATGAGTCAAATGACCGCTAGGCGAAGGAGGAATGGCGATAATGTCCGCGGAGGGATGATACAAAGGAGGGTTAGGTCGAATGAGCTTTTGCCGGAATGCTCTACTGCAAGACTATCCTACTTCAGGCGACAAGGCCACTTAACTACTGGTTCTAAACCAAATCGAGGATACCCGATCGACACATAATCCAATGGCAATTCAATACCAAAATCAGCTGCCAAAATAATACTCAACGATTCAAAGGCTAACTACTCAACCTACTACCAAATAAAGATGCGGATTCTATCGCCAAATAATCGATGCCAGAACCACAAATCATTGCCAAACAAATACAGATTGACAAAGCGATCAAATCAATACTTCCAGCTTTCACAAAATATCATTACTTCCAACGATCATGACCTACTGAGGAAACACTAACCAACAGCTAACAGTTGATTAACAAATCCAATAGACAATACTACTACTGAAGATTAAAGCTATCCCTAACAATCAGGATCACAACCAACAACTCAATTTACTGCTCAAAACTCTTATACTGATGATCAGTAACCATAGATAATTAACCAATAATCAATCTTACTACCAGCAAAACATCCTACTATCCTATTGTACCATTTCTTAATCGTTGGATCGATTGCAACCTCAATGCTACCTCTATGATTCGGGAAAGTAACTACGAATCAAATATTGATAATTGAAACAGATGAATAACGATTGATCGCAACCTCTATGACACAACAACTCAATTGACAGAAAATCCAAATGTCAACACTCAATCTACTGCCACAACAATCATACAAGCTTTCAATGGCTAGACCAAACAACTAATGACTTTAACAAACCAATTCACAACTACCAATTCAATCGGTTTAGTTTGTCGAATGACGTAATAATCCACAAATGACTCCGCTGCCGGTTTACACACATAATTCGAATACAACACATACATTTTCGCCAACAACATTGATATTCAATCAAACATTGCCACTGATACTTCAAATTGCCAGATTGCGCACATACAACAAATACAAAACACACATTAGTGACAACAATGCCGATATCTCTTACTGATGATTATAGGGACACAGACAATAACCAATCACTGCCATTGATAACGATATTCAAAATACTATCAAACATAGAAGATCATTAACCACAGACAATAACACTGATCCGGGAGAGCTATAATCAACCCAATCAATACAGCCATCAACACTAATATTCAATTTGCTATCAAACATTGCCATTGCGATTTCAATTTGACCGATCGGCTACACATTGCTGCCATTGCTGTCTACACACGGTTCAATAGAGGAAGCCACAGGGAGGGAGCAGGGCAAGGGAAGGGTTCAAGCTTGGCCGGACCGGGCGGCGGTCGATCCTGTCTGGGCAGAGGCGCTAGGGGCGGCTTGACGACAGGGTGGGGAGGAAAAGAGGGGAGAGCAAGGGCACGGGAGAAGGGGAGGCTCACCGGCCTGCCGAGGAGGTGGTGGAGCCGGGTCGGTGCGAGGAGGAGCTTGGCGGCGAACCTTGGTGAGGCGGGAGCCATGATCGGCGGATCAGGCGAGATGGGGCGTCGCCACGGCGCCTCAAGCGCCGGCGATCATGGGGCTGCAATGCCGTGGTCGAGGACGTCGCAGTGGCTCTCGTGCCGGTGGCGAGGGGACAAATAGAATCGGTGTGGAGTTCTTTGGGGAGACTTACCGGGGAGGGAGGAGAAGAGAGGGGCGCGGCTACTTATAGCCGGTGGAGGTGGCGTACGTATATATAGTGACCCATTAACTTCATATTGAATACAAGCGCTATTCCTAACAGCAACTTTGTCGATAGGTCGTAGAGACGCTTCGCAGCGGGTATCGCCACAACGTACGACCCCCCTGCTACTATTCAATCTTGAAATAGGAGTAGATTCATGGAACAAATCCCTCCGACTAGCTAGCTTAGAGGCATGATGGTCTCTAAGCACCATGGATGTCCTAAGAACCTATTTTAGAGAACTACAATTTTAGAGAACTACAGATTTTAGACAATTTTGTATAGAGGAACCACTTGTTTAAGATAGCTCGTCTCATGCTATACTGCTTTTGACAGCCTTGGCCCACCTACTAGCCACTCATAACCGATTCTACCATTCCACCTGGCTCATGTGACATGCTATATTTCATATTAGAGTGTTTATAGTAAATTTGCAAATCCATATTTCATATTATAGTGTTCTAATTCAAAAGGTGTTCTAGGAGAATAAATACACACGTCATGAACCGTAATATACAAATGGGCAAATTTGTATGCCACGTTCTGAACATTCATATTGGAAATTTGTAAGAATTTCATAGGAACACAGTTCAACTCCTGCAGTAATTAAGAAAAATTCCCACGTTTCAAACATGCCTCTTACAAACATTGGAGCATGTGATTTCATCTATCATTAAACATAGGTTGTCATAGTATCTGTAACCCATTATGTCTTAAGTAATGTATTAAAGTGGAGAGAGTGTCCCAACTCACCTTAGAGCATCTTTAGTGTATTAAACCAATGTTGATTCAAAGTTATGCCACGTAAGTATTCTAGGATCTGAGCTTGTTTTTCTCCAATTTATTGAACTGATTCCCACTAATAACTGGGACCCAAGTTACATTAAAAAACTACAAAATAATAATATCCTCTCTCAATCGCACTCTCTCATATGTAGTTGTTTAATGCTCATATGAGTTGTTTAATATTTTGAATCGACTCCTAAGTAGAGTTCGGTTCCATGCATTTTTTTGTTGGAATCGACCCCTCCAATGTACTGAATCGATTCAATGCCTTCTCTCTCCTCATTTGAATCGGCTAAAACACAACATTGGAGATAGTATTACCTCACCTAGTCACCTGAGACACAATACACTCCAATGCATTATCTCTCAAGTTTCCCTACAAGAATTTAATTTCTAAGTGATTGAACTTTGAAAACACGGATTGTGATAATATGCATCTCCAAATTGCACCATTTGGAAGTCATTTTTCTCCTACTATTTGCAGCAGAGTCAGTAGTGTGCACTTAGAGTTGGGTTGCAGTAAACTCAGAGTCGATTTGCAGTAAACTCAGAGTTGGGTTGCAGGCTTGCAGCAAACTCAGAGTTGTGTTGCAGTAAACTCATAGTCGACTTGCAGTAAACTCAGTAGGTTAGGCATGTTGGAGGCCATTAGGGGCTTAATTTATGCATCCCACATTGGCAAATGAAGGCCCACTTGTGTGGTAATGCATTTTGGTATTTTTCATTATGTGGATTGGGGGTGTTTAGCCATCAAAACCAGCAGCCCCTCCTGCTGCTTGAATTTTGGAGTTTCACCCCATTTGGGAGACTTGTTCTTCCACCTTGAGGGTTAGGATTAGGGAGAGCTTGAGAAAGTGAGAGGAGAGTTGATTCTCCAATAGATCTACACATTTAGAGTGATTTAGAGTGGGATTTGTGAGGGGATTTGGAGCCTCTCCTCTATTTGTTGGCTCACATCTTGTAAATTCTTCTCCATAGTGGAAAATTGCTCGTGCTACCTCCCATAGTTTTTCCCACAAGGGTTTCCACGTAAATCTTGGTGTCAACCCATGACGAGGATCTAATAATCCTCAATTAATTAAATTTTTTATCTGTAATTGTTATTATAGATAGCAATACCATCATGATAGTCTTGAGTATATCCCTTGGCGTTCATAAGGGAGAAGCTTAAGATAATCGGTTGTAAATCATCCTACGACCACCCTGTATGGTCGTAAAATATTCTACGACCACCTCATGGTCGTAAGCCTTTCTACGACCAAGTCAATTAAGACCACCCTATAGTTAGCAAAGTCCACAGACATGTGGGCCTAATTGACTAGGCAATCTTATACGATGTGTAGATCAATACATAGTCATTAATATTCGCTATTATCCTCTGGGATAACTGCATGTACTACGCCTCTGTCTCTGATGATAACTACCAAGCGACGTAGGGTGTCATATCTCTGACAATAACTTCCATCAACGTACGCATGCATTACATCAAATGTTGAGGCGCATCTTGGGCTGGAGTAACTGTCACCCCTTCATGCACTATATAAAGGAAAAGTCAGTGGATATTGGGGCAGATCGAGAGGAGACATTAATTATTAGTTTTCTTCCTGATTGTAAATAGCATAGTCAATACATTAACACCAAGTAGGGTTATTATTATCTCAAAAGAAGGCTTGAACATGTCTAAATCCATGTGTCTTTCTCTCGTGGGTTTAATTCTAGGAGACCCGTAAATATTCATTTGTAAGATCGATACTATAACATCGACAACCTCTCTTTGGTACTATATTTCTATTCTTGCTCATGATTTGGTCACCAAGCTTGCTAGTTGTGCCATGTTGAGAAGATGATGGTTTATGTTGATGTGCATGCATAGAGTTCTTTACTATGTTAGTCATGGTAATAGGGTATTGATGTTGTAGTGAGTTGATACTTGCAAGTATATTGTTGTTGTGAAGTTTGGATAGCTTGATGCTTGTAGGTTTGAAGCAAAGGTTGCTC
This sequence comes from Hsuehochloa calcarea, assembly GCA_036346395.1. Taxonomy (NCBI): domain Eukaryota; kingdom Viridiplantae; phylum Streptophyta; class Magnoliopsida; order Poales; family Poaceae; genus Hsuehochloa; species Hsuehochloa calcarea. The sequence continues at coordinate 22,553,183 of CM070600.1, forward strand.
TTTTGGTTATGCATACAAGGTGTTTAGTGAAAGGAAAAAAAATTTATTTGACACTACTGAACTCTTGCGAAAGTCTAAGTTTCAACCTTGAACTGCAAAATTGGATATTGGACACCCTTGAACTGTCAATATCGTTCACTTTACCCCCCCCCCCCTGAGACCACAACCACTACGGTTTTGCTAATGTGGCATCTACGTAGACAAGTTTCGTTGCCATAGGGTCCCCATCATGTGCACATGTGCAGCTGAGTCAGCAATAATTTCTCCATTTTTCCTTTTTATTTCTTCTCCTCTTTCTTTTCTTCTTCCTCCACCGAGCATATGCTTATTCCTCCTCCCAAGCCGTTGTTGTCCCCAAGTTCCACCGCCGCCACCACCGTCGTCCCCAAGTGTCGCCACGTTGCCCCCAAGTGTTGCCGCCCTGCCCAATCTATTGTCACAACCGATGATTTGCCGTGGCATAGCCCCTGAGGGTGGCACGCGCCTCGATTTACCTCGAGGATGGCAGGAGCAAGTGGAGGAGACTAGCAAAGGGCGGATCTAGGGAAGGAGGCCATAGTCATTAATATTCGCTATTATCCTCTGGGATAACTGCATGTACTACGCCTCTGTCTCTGATGATAACTACCAAGCGACGTAGGGTGTCATATCTCTGACAATAACTTCCATCAACGTACGCATGCATTACATCAAATGTTGAGGCGCATCTTGGGCTGGAGTAACTGTCACCCCTTCATGCACTATATAAAGGAAAAGTCAGTGGATATTGGGGCAGATCGAGAGGAGACATTAATTATTAGTTTTCTTCCTGATTGTAAATAGCATAGTCAATACATTAACACTGAAGTAGGGTTATTATTATCTCAAAAGAAGGCTTGAACATGTCTAAATCCATGTGTCTTTCTCTGCGTGGGTTTAATTCTAGGAGACCCGTAAATATTCATTTGTAAGATCGATACTATAACATCGACAACCTCTCTTTGGTACTATATTTCTATTCTTGCTCATGATTTGGTCACCAAGCTTGCTAGTTGTGCCATGTTGAGAAGATGATGGTTTATGTTGATGTGCATGCATAGAGTTCTTTACTATGTTAGTCATGGTAATAGGGTATTGATGTTGTAGTGAGTTGATACTTGCAAGTATATTGTTGTTGTGAAGTTTGGATAGCTTGATGCTTGTAGGTTTGAAGCAAAGGTTGCTCTTTTGGTTATGCATACAAGGTGTTTAGTGAAAGGAAAAAAAATTTATTTGACACTACTGAACTCTTGCGAAAGTCTAAGTTTCAACCTTGAACTGCAAAATTGGATATTGGACACCCTTGAACTGTCAATATCGTTCACTTTACCCCCGAGACCACAACCACTACGGTTTTGCTAATGTGGCATCTACGTAGACAAGTTTCGTTGCCATAGGGTCCCCATCATGTGCACATGTGCAGCTGAGTCAGCAATAATTTCTCCATTTTTCCTTTTTATTTCTTCTCCTCTTTCTTTTCTTCTTCCTCCACCGAGCATATGCTTATTCCTCCTCCCAAGCCGTTGTTGTCCCCAAGTTCCACCGCTCGCCACCACCGTCGTCCCCAAGTGTCGCCGCTGTTGCCCCCAAGTGTTGCCGCTCTGCCCAATCTATTGTCACAACCGATGATTTGCCGTGGCATAGCCCCGGTAGGGTGGCACGCGCCCTCGACGACCTCGAGGATGGCAGGAGCAAGTGGAGGAGACTAGCAAGCAGTGGCCAGATCTAGGGAAGGAGGCAATCGGATTTTGCGACGGTCGCCGGGAGAGTTAGCCATGGCGTCTTCGATGAGATGAGGACAGTGAGGCCTCCTCGGTGCAGCTAATTGCGAAGATCGGCAATGGTGACAGTGGGAGAGGCTTCAATGATGTGGCATATTCCTCTTCTTCCTCTCTCTCCCAACGGCCGCGACCCCTGGGAACTCCGCCTCCTCCCCTAGATCCAGCCATGGCTCCTTGTGACTGTCCTCATCTTCCTCTCTCTACGGCTCACTCTCCCTCTAATCCTTTGCTCCAAGTCCAGCACAGGCCAGATCCACCACATTCCACCATGCCACCTTTTGTCCTCGCTATCCAACATTTCCCTCCAAACCCATACCACCGCCTTCTCTATCCCTCCACGCCGCTTATCCCCCAATCTCTCTCTCTGGGGCCAATGAGGAGGCCGGAGGAGGATGCATCTGTAGCAAAGGGCAACGACGAGGTTGTCGGTGGGAGCAGATCAGCCGCGAAGGGGGCGACGGCGAGGTCGTCCACTGCGAGAGCGAGCAGTTGCAGCCGTTGGTCGGGGATGACTTCATCACCTCCTGGGCAGAGTCCCTCAACAATGAGCTTCGAAGATCGACAATGGTGGCAGTGGCTGTGGCTTGAATGTCGGATCTCACTGTCGAGCTCGACAAAGAGAGAGGAGAGGAGGAAGATGATTTTTTTAGGATACACTTGTCCATGTAGGTGCCACATCAGCAAATTATTACCTATATGTCAAAACCACCATCACTTTAGGTTAAAATCGGAGTGGAATAGACTGGGGGGGGGGGGTAAAATGAACAGTATTGATAGTTGAGGGAGGTCGGGTGTCTAGTTTAGCAGTCCAGGATTGATTTTTGAACTTTCAGAAGAGTTTAGGGGTGTCAAATGAACTTTTCCCTTGGTGAAATGCTTGTGAGTAATTAGCTTGCTAATCTTGTTGCTTTCGTTGCCCCTCTACGCTCACATAGATATATCTTCATTGGAATTATATCATCTATCTTCACTTAATGATAATTGTTCCACCTTTGGATATATTAATTGTGCATATATTAATTGACCAAAATTTTGGTAATTTCGGATGAAATTTCGGCAATTTTTGGCCAAATTTGAATTTTAAAATTTCCAAAAAAAAATAAAGAAAGGCCACATGGAACTATGGAAGCATATATTGGCATTAAATTGTATAGGAAAATACTTTCATGATATATAGCTTTTATTAGCATAATTTCATGCCTAAGAACTATGTGCATACACACTTAGTTTGTTTACTATATCCTATTACTTTCCCCACTTTATTGAGATGTTCCACTTGTTAGTGTAATAATATTGATTTTGTCCTAGTATTTTGTTTGTAAGATGGACAACCACAATAGATTGGAAACAAAGAACAGTGTATGGCATGAATATTTCTTTACTTGTTAGTCAATAATATTTCATATGTCGAATTTGTTAAAAATATTTCATATGCCTCCTCATTGCGAACTTTTTTATTATTTAATCCATTTGTACAAAATATTTTAAAGATAATCTTCTCTAACTTTATTTTCAATTTTGATCCATTTAGCCACGCTACAACGCGTGGCGGGTAAAAGCACGTTGCCACGCCACGCACATGATGTGGCAAATGAGTGTTGTCACTCCCAGGGTACACAATTTCGGTTTGAATTTCTTTTTGTTGCCAAACGAAATGGGTGAAATGACCAAAATTTCGGTAATTTCGGATGAAATTTCGGCAATTTTTGGCCAAATTTGAATTTTAAAGTTTCCAAAAAAAAAAGGAAGGAAGGTGTGACGCCTGCGATTCGAACCCAAGGCCTACTACCAAAAGGGCACAAACAGGAATACCACTGGCCTTGCTTTGTCTATTTGGCTTATTTACTACTTTTTGTCTATTTAACCCGACCAATTCAAAGAAAACGATTTTTTTTTAACGAAAGCCGTTTCTTTCGGATGGCCACGAACCAGACGAAAATTCAGAAATTTTGCCAAAATTGTGAACCCCAGTCACGCCGTCCCTCTTAGTGTGACAGGATTTAATCAAAAAATGGACGTGTGTTGACTTGGAGAGCTATCGTGATAGCTTTGATCATGTTGTGGTATAAAACATGATAGAGTATTTTTGTCACACCATGCGTTGTGGCGTGACTAAAAGGTTCAAAATTAGAAATAAAGTTAAGAAGATATTATCTTTAAAATATTTTTTAAAAATGGATTAAAACCTCCCTCATTGTCAGTGAGTACATACTCAGATTTCATATATAATGCCTGAATCTCAAATAATTTTCTCAAGACTCCCACTAACCAATTCAATAAATCTGAAGAAAGAAAAACGTATATACTGTAAACATCTGTCAAGTACTCCTAAACATGAATGTTCATGCTGTAACTAAACCGGTAATTCTATTCATGCTTGCTTGGATTTGGATATCTCTTTGATCACCAAAACTCTAGCCCTATGGATTGTGGCAAGGCACAAGCACACATGCTCTTCTAGCTCCTCAGCCAGCCTCCTAGAGCTAGAAAAACAACTCCTCAGCTCCTTCACCATCTCCTGCACCGGAAACCTCTTGTCCACCATCTCCATGCAATGCATCGCCATCGCATTCTCCCGCTCGATGCCGTCAGAGAGCCGCGCCACGAGGTGGCTCACCGTGTCGAAGTCCCTGCCAAGAACGTACGTCCCCTTCGCGGCGGTATCGAGTTGCTCCTGCAATTGCAGCAAGGACTTTGTCTTGGAACGCTTCAGCCTTGTGATCCTCCTCTTGAGTGCGATAGGGCAGAGCCCCATGACTGCAGGTCCGATCAGAAGGCTAAAGAACAGAAGGTGCGCTGCAATGCCGATGGCGACCGCCGCGATCGCGCCGCAGGTCATGATAAGGCAAGTTCTCGAGAGCTTCTTGAAGGTTTTCACTATCTTGAGCTTCCTTGCCACTTTCTTGTGGCTTGATTTGATGGTCTGCAGTATGGAGGAGTACTTGTCGTGGATCTGTCTGAAGTTGCTTCTTGTTGTGGTGCTGAAAGGGTTGCTTCTAACAGGGAACGGTTCGAGTGCAAAGGGAATAGTACTGGTGGCAGCATTGTCTGAAATGCTTGCAAGGAAGCTGTCCATTGATTTGTAGTTGCTTTGGGTGTTCTTGATGTTCCTCAGTAGCTGCCTGCAGATCTCCGAGGCCTCGGCGCTGGCATCGAAGTAACCAGTCATTGCGAGCTCAATCTCGGTAGATGCTCTTTGGTGCATCATATTCTGAAGCACTGGTGGGATGAGATCTTGCTGAGGCTCCAGGAGTGCTTCCAGTACCACCTCAGATTGCCGCTTCTTTGATAAGAAGCGCGCGTTGGATTGCGTGCGCAGCGTGTTGACGTACTCTTCCTCTATGTTCAGGCCTTCTTGCGCTCCCACCGGCATTTCCTTACCTGCTGCAGAACACACAAATTTTCAGCGTGCAAAGTCCAAACGATATGGAGCTTTGCAAAGAGAAACCCTGAAAGCTGCCTGTTGTGTTGAAGGCAACTAACAAATGACACACACATGGTTGAAGAATACATAAAACAAGCACGTTTGAAAAAAAAAATTCATGTTCACCTTTGGATGGACACGTTGATTCTTCAGACCCCCAATGTTATCTATCTCCTTCAATATCTTGATCCTTTGAGACGAGCACTGTTTGCCTCTTATCCAGATGCACCAATTGCACCCTGCACTACTACTTGCCTTGGCTTAAATGGACCTCAGCTCAGGCTTTATATACAGGTACCCTAACTGATAAAATCTTGTGCTTTGTCTTGTACTGCGCCCCAAAAGCTTGTCCAAACTTGTGCAACTTCGGCTTGCTGCTCTCTGACACCCCAGGATATCAGGGACCATATCTCCTCATCCTCAGGCTTAGGCCGTTTCTCGCCGTATTCTTTTATGACCAACTCTTGCACTCCACATCGGCATATCGATCGAACAAAGGATATCTTCTGCTCCGTCCTTTCCTCCCAGCCGCCGTACTGGAGGCTTTAGATTGTGTGCAAGCTTTCTTGGTGGTTGCTGTTCTAATCCAGAGAAGAAAAATTAACAGCAATTTAGGTACTTCAGGTACGCAAGTTGCCAGAAACAGCTTCCTTTTTTATGGTTAGTTATGGCCTGTACCAACACACGGCCTTTTCTTTGATCTGTGTACGTACTCGAGGTTCTTAATCGTCGTTACCTCTTCAGAACGGTCCATCAAGAAGGCCTAAAAACCAAAGAATTGGGTACAGTATAGACATGCCATCACTTTTCAGAACATGCACTTATGCAGAGGAACAAACTGGGGGATTATATGTTGAGAACATTTACCAGATCAAATGAATGTCGTCAAGAGTAGAAGTTGCAGAAAGCTGAAGAAAAACTGTATAGACTGAAGGTAACAACTGCTGTAAACCATTAGGAAAAGGAAGCAGTGAATCTGAGAACTTGCAATCTATGGGCTGCCCCCTTCAAGAAAAAAAAAACTATGGGCTGCTGCTACTTAGCTTGTTAAAACCTATTAGATTCCATTCTTATTTTGAAAAAAAAAATTATGGTATGTTGGGTGGCACTTTGCCGCATTGGAAATGCACTGCTCTTGCTTGCACAGGGGGAGGAGCATCTGTGTTCTGAGGCTGATAAGACAAACAAACAAGGTATCCCCAACAGAAAGCTTGTAGATGCACATCACTGAATGACATCACATGTATATCGCTTATACATAGTTGTAATCTTTTTTAGCACATGCACACCTGATTTGGTAAATTTTGCAATCTGCAAGCACCAAATGTGTAATTACAAGCTGACCCTACAGGTGGCATGGCCCCACCTGCAGTGTCTAACTGTCTATGCGCAACGATCCACTCAGTCCGAGTGACTCTTGTCCTCCTGCTTGCACGGCGTCAGGTCGCCACAATTGTACCACATCGTATCGGCGAGCCTGGGGAAGAGGAACCTGTAGAAGATCCAGTCACGGAACAGCTTGACCATGTACCCGCGCACGCCGTGGACGTTGGTCCCGCCCTGCTGGACCCAGCCGGACAGGTAGGCCGCGGCGACCAGCCAGGCGGCCCGCCCGCGCCGCGCCGCAGCGTACGTGGCCACGCCCTCAGCGGGTGTGGCCCGTGCCCGCGACAGGGCGTGGGCGAGAGTGACCGCGTCCTCCAGCGCCGAGCACCCGCCCTGCGCCAGGTCGGGCGTCATGGGGTGGAACGCGTCCCCGGCCACCGTGATGGGCCCGCGGGCTGCCAGGCCCGTGAGGAGGGCCCACGGAGCCCGGTACAGAAGCGGAGCCCACGTGAGGTTGTCCGGGTCGGAGTGGCGCACCACGTCCAGGTAGTTCGCCGGCAGGTGCCGGCCCAGGTTGTCAGTGAACTCCCGCAGGATCTTCGCGGGGTCCGCGCCAGCTTCTTTCTCTGAGAACGCGTATGCAATTTTGTCACGTTAAGCAGATTGAGTTTTACTAATTCCGCAAGCTTTTGTTTGTGTCAGTAGCAATGCTGAATTGGTAATCGACGGGGCACATTTTTTGCGTGTTGTGTTGAGGTGTGCGTGCACAGTACGTGCAACCGGTAGTGACACAAATTTCTGACATGTTCAGGTGTAGTGGACTCGCCTGCAGGGATGGTGTTGTTGACGAGGAACCAGTAGATGTCGGTGTCGCTGATGGGCACCATGCCGGCCCTGAGACCCTCGGAGAGGAACTGCCGGAGCTCTTTCTTCATGCCGTGCCCGTCGGGGTACACGGAGAGCCCGCGGACGGCGGACCGGCCTGAGCTGAGCGGTTCCGACATACCCAGCCACCGCGCCACCACCGAGTGCACGCCGTCGCACCCGACCAGGGCCTGCGTGATCGACGCGCAAGACAAATTACGCTGACGATACTGCAAGAATCATCAGCCTGGTGCGTTCATGTGAATGCTGCGTTGGTGTACCTTGGCTCGGATCACTGTGCCGTCGTCTAACCGCAGGACGGCGATCTCCGACGAACCCTCAGCCATCTCAGTGTTGATGGAGACGAGCTTGGACGAGAACCGGATGGTGCCCGGCGGCAGCTCCTCCGCGAGCGCCTCCAGCAGCGCCTTTCGGTCCACCGGCCTCACTCTGACGTCACCGCTTTCGTAAAAAAACGAATCGGTTCAGCCAAATCGATCAGCTCAAAGACCAGTTTCAGTTTCAGATGAAGAATCAAACAGAGAATTTGCTACGAATTTGTTACTAGCTAGCTCTGCGAGCCTGTCGACTCTGCTAGCTCTATGGTCTGGTCAACGGGAAAAAAGGCAGTACTAGAATTAGCATGGTAATACCCAACCTGCTCTTGTGCCCAGCGAAGCGAAACACCTGCGTCGCTCCAGTTTCAAGGTTGGTTACCACGGACCTGCGTGCAGCGACAACGATTGAGTCGAGCGATAACCACAGCAACTGAAAACGCAGGCTTTATTTCTGCTGAGATGTACACACGTCTCGACGGCGTCGTAGCGGGAGGTGAGCTTGTGCGCGACGCCGAGCGCGCGGAGCGCGAACCAGCCGTTGGGGAAGATGGTGAGCGCGGCGCCCGTGGCGCGCAGCTCGGCGTGCCGCTCCAGCACGACAACCCCGCGCGCCACGCCGGCCCGGCGCAGCGCCAGCGCGGTCGCGAGCCCCGCGATCCCGGCGCCCACGATCACCACCTCTGCCGCCTCGTCGCCGCCGCCACCGGCCATCGTGGCCTCGCCTCGCCTCACTGCTGGCTAGCTCGCGGAGGTTGCTCAATTATGCTTAGTGCCGCGAGCGTCAACTTGTCGCTATACTTGTTGCTCCCTCAAGGTATAGCGAAAATGTCCTTCAATAATATCTTGAAACACATCAAACAAGGTAACACAAAGTCGATGGACATGGCTAGAGATGATAGGGCTAGTTTGGGAAAAACAATTCTACGGAAGTATTTGTGGAAGAATATTTCGATCAAAAGTACGAGTAAACAAAAACGGAGAGAGCCTTTCTTTTCCTTTCCTTGTTTTTCCCTTCTCCTCGGTGGACCGGTGTCGGATATGCGTATTGCTTTCATACGATTCCCGCTTTTTTGTATTTTATGTTGTCGACAAGAACCAAGAAACAATACAATATCAGCATTTGGTTCCGACTTGTGCTCGTTTTTCTTTCACTTTTGTGCTACTCTGCGTTGGTCATCTTCTGTTGCAGTAAGATTTTTTTTTTTTGTGGAATCTATTCCAATAATTGAGAAGTGCTGGAAGCCTCGACCTGAGTAAAAAAAGTTTCGGGCAAAAGGACAGGAGCAAATTGGCCCGATCCTCTATGAAAGTGTCGTGGCCTCTGTAGCGAGATAGGATCTCTCGACTGCCCTGGCCCAAGAGAAGGCCAACAGCAGGCCCTCAAAAATGGTTTTTTATATATATATATATATATATATATATATATATATATAGAATTATTTTACGTTTAATAAAATTATAAAAACAAACTTTTGTCGCCGTAACGAAATATTCCTATCGCGTCAGTTAGATTGACGACAGGAGCCCTGTCGCCACCAAACAGTATTAAATGCCTCTCTAGCCATTTGGAATAACAACATAGAAGAAAATCACAATTTGAAATGTCACATGGCGACACGTCTCGTCGTCACACAAAATAGCAACATGGCCTGATTATTTTGCAGAATAAATAAATAAATTCATAGGTATATTTTGATGTAATACAACTTCAAATTTTATAGGACTTTACTAAGTTATTTGGTAATATATTGTAGTTCATAAAGAGGCTGGAGTTTGTTGACTGCGTGGATAAATGTCGGGCCCTGGATATGCAATTCCGGGATCCTCTGTGTATTCTGAACTAGTTCCAAATCAGTAGCTAGCCTACACAGTGGCAACATCGATGTAACCATATCCATACAACAAAACAGCTAATGAAATATACAAAATAATATTACTTAGCAGCAAAAGAACCTTATGGTCAAGTCTTACAGAGGTTGCCACGCATAGCTCAACGACAAAAGACACGCATTGCAGTGGAAACCAAAACATCTTGAGGTAGCCATCCGACATGCCCACAGGCAATCGACTGGAGGACGCGACCTAGTTCGCATAGTCTTCGGAGTAGTCTTCCTCGTTGAACTCGGTGATGCCTGATTCTTCTTCGGCGACTGATCAACAAGTGGCGTAAAGCCGTGAGTACTTAGAGTACTTAGTAAGTCATAGGGGAAAATATGCAAATAGTATTTATGCAATGCTCGAAAAGGCTAGCTTAATGGCTATTTTGCAGGAAGCAATATCAACAGTAAGTAGATTGTAAAGTACGATTTAAAATGTTAATACATAATTAATCAAGTTTTCTAAAACAACTCGTGAACACCATGTTCACTTCCCAACCAACGACCAGTGAACAATCCGTTCACTTCCCAACCGACGACCACTGAACAACCCGTTCACTTCCCAACCAAACTATTCCAATATTTTTGATAAAATCTACCCCTCGTGTGAAATCACCATGCATTGTCCATAACCGGAGACACGGCTATTTGAATAGTTTTACACTCTGCAGAGGTTGTACAATTTAACCCACAAGAGATAATCATCTTATACTGTCCGCTCACACACTTCTGAGGTGTGCGACTAAGATATTATCATAAGGCATTTACAAAACTCTATTTTGACTCGGTTCTGCTAGCTAAGGTTTTGCCATTCTGGACCCCTCTTGCGCCGCTTATCAACCCTTAATAGAACCAAACCAAAATATTGCTAATTAGTCGACCAGGTCCACCCATCCTGGACATGTGGTTGTACGGTATGACATAGATCAACGGCGTACAAAGTTAAGTTCTTAGTGACTACTCAAGCGAGGCAACCACAACCCAAAATTCTCCTCCTTTACTGCACGATCACTCGCCCGGAGTATAAAATCATTTAGGGTTCAACCCAACCAAATGACAACCCTTGCCATGGCAGAAGCAACTTTTAAAAACAGTGGCCGCGCTACAATTGCATAGTTCATTTAGTCAAATTTATCATCATTGAATCATGTGATCGAGAGACCATCGGATAACTAAAGCATGACTAAGCATAATATGCACCCATATTGGTATTTTAATAATGTCCAACTAAGATTACCCAACCCAACCTATAGTGTCCAAGGGTACATGTCAACATGTCATTCACAATCATCCAAGGAGGCTTAATATCAATTAGACGCTTAACAATTCCCGAAACGAGTTATTATAAAACTAGCAATGCATGTTGATATAAATCAATATAATTTTATAAACTAGGTATGACATAACTTCGTTGAAGGTTTCAATTGCTTCGGTCGTTGGGTCCAAGAATTCTTCAGAAAAGCCGGAATCTATACGTGTGAACAGAGCTAAATAAATAAAGTAATTCCAAATAAAATCCAAAAATTACCAAACTAGAACCAATAGAAAGGTACTGAATTTAGATGAATTTGGAGATTTGAATCACTCGAATTTGAGTTCGAACGAAGGAGAACGAGCTATTAGAAGTTTTGAAATCACGTGGTCGGAAGGAGGTTTCGACTGGTCGGGATGAGGTTTGACTGGTCGAAAGGTTTTGGCTACTTGGTCGAAAGAGGTTTGACAGGCGACGACGAAGAGAGCGGTGGCGAGGTAGCTGGTGGTGAGGCTCGGCGAAGTGGTCAAGGACTACAGGGGTGCTTCGGCGATTCTTCTGCGGTGGGGAGGTGCGCACCGGGTAGGCTGCGATCTTGCGAAGCCAACGGCGAAGACCACGTCGGCGGAGAAGCTTGACGGTGGTGCTGGAGGCGGTGGCGCGAGCTCCAGTCGGCGGCGGTGAAACGAGGGAGAGAGAGAGTGTTGAGGGGAAAGCAGTGGGAGGGCAAAAGGGGGAAAACAGTGGGAGGGCAAAAGGGCTCCTTGGGGCTCCATTTAAAGAGGAAGGAAGGGGAAACCGGGCGACAAGGTGGAGCGGCGGGATTCGCGGGGTGTAGCAGAGACGACGGTATTTAATGCGTATGTCGTCGAGGGGGCGATGACATTTAATGCGCACGACACTAAGGAAAAAGAGGGAGAAAGGACATGCTGAGGTGAGGGTAGTCGAAACCAGAAGGGTGGTCGAAACCGAAGTGGTGGTCAAAACCAAAAGGGTGGTCGAAACCGAAGTGGTGATCAAAACCAAAAGGGTGGTCGAAACAGAGGTGGTCCGGTGAGAGGAATGGGCCGACGGGAATTCGGAACATACAGAGAAATGGGACTTTAGACACCAGAGAACTCCAATAAACTCAAAATAAATCAAATTGGAATTAATTGAGGTTTTATTAATTCATATTAAATTAGTTTTGTTGTCTAAAATTCCAAGTTAAGCTTTAGCAACTTCAACAAAAATCAAATTGTTATTTTTATTTTCAAATTTTTTCAAAAGCTCGATAAATTGGGTTGTTACAATAAACCACTTATAGTTTAATTACACCCACGCTGTTGTTACGAGTGTAGTATTTGTGCAACCGAATTCTCTCAAAAAAGATCAAAATATTAAATAGAGAATAATTTGGGAATTAAATTTAAAAGATGAGATTTCAATTGAGACAGTAAGACTTCGTAATGTTGGTGCGAATTACGAGTGAGGTTTCAGCAGGTGAAGTGCTCGGGCGGCACCTCGTAGTTCAGCATGTACTTTTGCTGTATTAATGCACTATCGTACTTGTCCAAGTCGTCGATCCATTTGAAGAAATAACAACGCTCATACGACTGTCATTATGCACGGATAAAGTGAGTGATATGTGAAATACAACGTGCAATATGAAAAATGGATGTGTGTGTGAGATTATGATACGCGGATATCAGAGCACGTGTAGTACGCCCTGACGGTAGTCTTCGAGTGTGTCGACTGAATGATATGTGCCGGGTCACACTACGGGCGTGGAAACTCTGGTAGTATAGGTGCATCCTTCATAGAACGATTCGGGTAGGTTCCCGCCTTCCCGACAAGCCACTTCTGCTTCCGCGTCATCCCCCCATAGCATGACATCTCCAAGCCCAGCGTACTTATCTCCTCTACATCTATTCTCCCTCCTTTGTCCCTTTTGTGCGAAATTAGTTCTAGTGGAGTGTTGGCTGTGGTGGTGGAGTGTACCCTGATTTTATAAGCGACTAGGATGTAGTGATGAGATGGTAAATTATGGCGAATGGTGATACGCTCATGTTCGCGGGGGAATCTTTCTGCAGAAGAAAGCTATAGTGAGTGATGTCTACTGTGAGAAAAACATGATCCAACTCAAAGGTGTAATACAACCAACGCATCATATCACACCATGTATGTTGCTATGGTCTTGTTAGGCTGACGATCATCGATTGGAAATAGCGCAAATCAACCCCCTCGGGACCCTCCAGAACAATTTATTATCCGTAGTAAAATTTGAAATTAACTATATCCGACATATCTACATACTGCACTATAAAACAGATCTATACGATTAACCATGCATATATCTAAAATTAAACTATACACACCAAAAAAAAGATTTAGTACAACAAACTACACTAGATAACCATATATCTAAAACTATCTAATCCATTCAATTACGAATATACTAGTTTTATTTGCTACCCTACCAGGGTTTCGAAATTAAATATAAAGTTACAAAAAAACACGTGCAAGGTGGGCGACCGGATCTGCTCCTCCCTCTCTCCCCTTCTCCGCTACAGACGAACAACACTTCGCTAGCTTCCTCCTCTCATCTCCTCCCCCCTCTCTCTCCTTCTCTTTTTTGGATTAAAAGTGAGTTTCGACTGAATTTTTTGGGCATTTATAGGAGGCTTATGTCGCCGTGCCAAATAGCGATAGGAGTTGCGGGGTCTCTGTCGCCATCTGAAATGTCAATTTGCTTCGAAATTGCCATTCCAGATGGCGACAGAGACTTTAATACCATTTAGTGGGCGATAGAGCTCAATACTATTTGGTGGGGGCGATAGAGCTCCCGTCGTCAATCGAATTGTCGATAGTAGTATGTCGCTATTTCAAACGGCGGCAGAATCATATTTCTGTAAATTTATTTAAAAATGCATTATTTAAAAAAAAACAATTCTTCGCAAATGGACTAACCGTTTAGCGCAGTTAACTAGAAATGGCTAAATCCTCTAAAAAACAGAAATGGCTAAAAGTTGGACCGCAAGTTTCATGATCTCTCGTGAATGCTTGCCGTTGCAAAGTCCAAGCTTTGACCCTTGCCGGCAGCAGTATTGGAGAGCACGTGCCCCGGTGAATTGATGCAACAATTATCGTCCCAGAAAGCACACGTGGTTTTGCGGGGAGAAACCCCGTCTCGGACTCCGCACCCGGATGCGGCACCGCCATCGAAGACACGCCGGTCCGACCACCATGGGGCCGTTTGCTTGCCCGCGTGACCCTGGGCGTGCCCAGTACCAGTGAGCTTAGTTCACTGAGCCAGGCTGCGGAAACGCAATATAATGTTGTTTAGCTGCCTGAATTCCTGTAAGCTTAGTTTAATAGAGAAATCGTTAGGTTGCTATAGGCAGACGAATATAGAAATCAGTTGCAATACAAGTTATTTAGTTGTCCGCATGATCCCAAGGTCTGGTCAACCTTTTATGGGTGTGGTGGGAAGGAGCCTGTTTGGTTTATTACCAACATGTGTTAAATTAAATTTTGATAATGTTAATGAAAATTGACTATCGTAAAAATTAGGTAACGTTAAAGAAATCCAATGTCACATGTGGTCAATCCAAAAGTGAGGAAATTACTCACCAAAATTTTAGTAACATCAAAATTTAGCTTGGCTGTTGCCAAATTTTGGTGTTGTTCAAGTTTTAGGTATGCCCAATTTTAACTTGGTTCATTAGGGCCATGAACCAAACAACCCTAACAACTCCTTCTTAGCTTACCCTTTCTTTAAAGTTTAGTTATGCCTAATTTTAGCTTAGTTATTCGGGGCCATGAAACAAACAACCCTAATATCTCTCTTTTCTTAGCGTTGCTTTAAAGTTTAGCTAAGTCATATAACGTATAATTATGGCTAACACTCATCAGGTTAATAGTGGCAAGTACCAACTAGCAACATATATAACCAGCAAATGGCTAACTGGTCAAGTAATAAGTATCATGTAACAGCTAGGAGCACATATGAACATGAAACTTTGTATTTTTCATGGTAAATGGCGAACCATCTAGAGCATGTACTGTCCAGCAACATATATAACATGAAACTGCATTTTTTTTAGGGAAATGGTCAACTCATCAAGTAACATGTTCAAATTAGGCTATAGATTTCTAATGCCACGACTAGTGCTTCGCAAGGAAGCGCCTCTCAGTGCCATTCAAACATCATTGACATAGAAATATGCTTAGATTCTAATATCCTAAACTTTGGTTTGTGTTTCAAATATATAACAGTATGATAATTTCAAAACCTTTATTGAACTTCATAAGTTTGCACTTGGTTTTCAAAAAATTGCTTTGAAATTCAAACTTTTGACTTAAATTCAAGTTTCTAATGGATTCCAGAAAAATGTGTGTATAAAAATCTCTGAAAATAATTTTTGTAAAATACTAGATTATTTATCATGAATTAATATAATTTTTCACAAATTTTTAAATGATGGTTTGACCTCATCAAAATCCTAACCAAGTTACTAATGCAGTTTTAAAAGGAATTATATTTCAGGCAAATGGAGTATGAACAGTACCTGAAACTAGTTTTCCTAAGTCATATTTGAAACTTAGAACACTCACAAAAAATTTTAGAATTTAATTGCTATTTTAAAATGCTCGATCAAAGTTGTTGTCTTTCGGTCAAAATGAAATCCAATTTAAACCCTAACTCTGACTCGAAACGAACTCCAACCGGACCTGTTCCGACTTGACTAGGTTCAACCATGTTGCATCACCGAGCCATTTGCCGCTGTCGCTAATTGGTGGACCCCACATGTCGGGTATGTCGTCTTCCTCGCCGCTTAAGCCGAGCGGCGCTGGCTTTCACACATGCCCGCCACGACGACCTCGCTCGCCACCTCATGATCTCGTGTCCGGCTATGAAGCGCCGCCCAGACTTCATCTACCCCCTGAGCCAATCCTCTCACTCTCTCTCTCTCTCTCTTCTTCGCCCGCTACGACCACTTCTTTGTTTTCAGCCGAGGAAGAAGCCGAAGGTAGCACCGCCACGTTGGTGCCGTCCTCGAGCCCGCGACCCCATCGCCAAGTTCCACATTCAACACTGCGCCCATTTTGACCAACCCCAGCCCTTGGAGTGCACTGAATCGCCAGGAGCGTCATCTTCGTCCCCGACTCCGGTGGCCATGGTCCCGTAGCCCATAAGCGCTCCGGTGAGTTATCTTCCGCGATGTTTAGTTCCCTGTGATCGCAATATTCTATAGAGTTTATTGACAAGTTTGATTGGATTTTGAGGCATCACTGAGGGAGGGAGAGCCCATCTTCTTCTGCGATGGTCAATCGCCACCGCCTCGATTTCGGCCTCCACCAGCCTCCATCGACATCAAGACTGTGGGCGTTGTGCTCCTAGGGCCACAGCGATTCCGAGGTGCACATCCCTTAGTCTGCTAGAAGCACGTAGCATTTTCTCCACGTGAGCCATCCTTTCGTCTCCGCCTCCGGTCATCGCCAGCTCGCCGCCGGCATCCTCAAGGACCCGCGTCGCTGTCACCAGCTTCATGAGGTCCGTGCGCAACTCGTGGAGTCACTCCCGAGTCTAGAGAACCATTGTGTCGCCAGATCCCTCCTCGCCGCCGCGCTCGCGCTCGAACTCTCTGACGAGCCGCCGGTGTATTAGGGTAAGCACTGCCATTAACATTTAATCATCTTTTTAGATGTGTGTATGACATATGGACCCCGCCGGGATAAACATGATTAGAAATCTAATAAAACACATTTAAACTACCTGAGTATTTGACAGATGGGCCCTCACGGCTAGTTAAGTGGTTGCGCGAAATCTTGAAGTACGCTTTCTAGTTTTGGGAAGCGTATTTCTTTTAGGCTTAAATCGAATTTATGTTTTGGTGAAATGAAGATATACTCTGCGAATACGCCTTCAACGTCACCTCACCCGAGGCTGGGTCAAAGCTGACCTAGTCAACGCCCTCGCTCAGGTCCTACCGGTTAGTGACTATGGGCTAGCTGAGTATCGTATCAAAAGTATTTAATGCTTTTAGAAATTCCCAAATGAATTACTTTTGCTCTGAAAATTCAATTAACTTAGAAAATTAATAAATAATTTAAATTAGCTTCAAATTGAGTGAAACCAAATTTGTTGGTTTCATTTTTAATGTACTTTTAAATGGAATAGATTTTAAGTATGTTGCTATTATAGAAAATATTGGAGTGAATTAATATCTAAGAGGAATTGTTTTTACACTAGAAAATGATTTAAACTTCAAAAATTCATAAGTAATTCATCTTAACTCCACATGGAGTGAAATTAATTTTGTTAATTTTCATTTTTACTGTACTTTATTTTGATATGAGTTTGAATTATGTTTTTGTTTTAGAAAATTTAAGTAATTAATTTAATTGTGCAATTATATCTTTAACTTGTCAAAATTCTATTTAACTCCCAAAAAATGATTTTTGTTTATAAATTCTTCTAAAATCATACTCTACATACCTTGTGAGTTTTATGCATGTTAGATGAAATTGAATTTTTGTTATTTTCGGTGTTATTCGTTCTTATTGCTCGATCAATATATTACAACTATTCGGGCACTTACGAGAGTGATCCTCAGCAGCAAGAAGACTGTCTCCAGCAAGGCAAGTAGTCCATCCTTGATGCACGTTGATCCCATTATTTGTGCATGCTAATATTTTAATTTTAACTGTATGTATGCATGCTATGTTGGCAAGTTATTTCTCAGTTCGCAATAGTTTACCTAAATAGTCACTTAAACTGTAGCATAAATAGTTCACGATAGTTTACCTAAATATCCATTATTTACCACTGAGCTTGGGTTTATATCCGCTGTGATTTAGAGCTCGCTAGATGGCCTCTAGTCACTTTATATTCAGTATACGAGTTGTTGTCGCTTAGCCATACTTAGAACGGTAGTCTGGGGATCATCGCTTCGGCGATGGTCAAGTACAATATCACTTTAAATATTTGAGTCAGGGTACTCATGTATGTATCATATTTTGAAAAACTAAAAATGCAAACAAAAAGGATTTAGATTTGGGTACATGGATGATGGTGTGATTATTAGGTGTGTGATTGTGTGCCCGAGTCAACAAGAACCGAACATCTTGTCCCACTGAACCAGGCATTCTCACGTGCAACCACATGAGAGGGATATGGGACCTCTCTTGACTTACTACTTTGGCGTGTGTTAGCTCTGGGTCGCAGGAGGTTGTGTGTGTGTGTTGTGTGAAAAATGAAATGATCTGAGTGTGTTGGGTGTGCGGGGGTGGAGTTCCAGGTAGATTCTCCACACCGAGGAGCATCGGTATGTTGTCGCGCTGCCGGTGACTCCGACATAATGTATGGGTTTCCATCCATACGGATGACTCGTAGTTATTACACTATATTAGAAACGTCTCGTAAGACTTAGCCTTGCCGGCATACCTATGGAAATATGGTAAATAGCTTGGCAAAAGAGGCGGTCTAACATGTGGGTAATGTTGTACACCTCTGCAGAGTTTGAACTATTCAAATAGCCACGTCCTTGGTTATGGACATGCTTGGAGAAGTCTTTCGAGAGTTAGACTATAAAATTTTGATAAAACTTGAGAATGGGTGGTACGAATGGATAATTCATGCTATTGATGTGGTGGCTGTGGGAGGTCACCTCTAGCATGTTAATTCGTGCTGGCCGCCTTTGTTCCGATGCACTGCTCGGTGGGGGCCTCACCCTTCCTGGGGGCGAGTGATGAAAGTTACTGTCACTCCGCGTGGCAAAAAGGATGAGCGGAACCTACTATCCATTTGGCCTCTATAGCTGTGTTACCGGGGGGTCGTGTACCACGGTGCGAAGTGACAATAGTAGAAGCTGGCGAACCCAGAGGGGTCTATGGAGCATTTTTTGCTTTTTCACGAGCGCAAGGTGGCGAGGGTGCGTGATGAAATACATGCTTTCTGGGAGCAATGAGGCACTTCCACCGCGCCTAGGTCCCCGTTGTCCTCGTCGCCAATTCGGCCAATTCTGAATCTCTATGCGACGAGGAGAAGGAGTATCTGCACCTTGTAGCTACCGGGGCGTCCGATGAGGATCTTCTTGAGTGGGCGGTGCGCGGAGGAGTGGGACTTTGTGCCATAGCGCTACGGTGCACCGGGCTAAAGGCCATTAGCGATGTCTACGTTTATACACTCGTGCCTACGGAGGGCTACGGTATGCACCGGGGCCGAAGGGCATGCACGATGTGTGCGTTTATACACAACCCCTGCCTTTCTATTGGATGAGGGAGGAAATTCCAAAATGTCATTACACCAAAAGTATAGGCTCCTGCCGCTTAAAGCCGGTGGGTGGCGGTTTTCCAGGCGCAACCAGTTTTTACATTAGTCTACGGATATAATTTTTGAAGGCTCTTGGCATTCCACGTGTGGTCTAGCTGTTGTCCTTCGGGCGTTGCGATGTAGTAGAAGCTCACTCTTGTCCTTTGGATGTTGATGTAGGGTCCTTCCCATTTGGACTCTAGCTTGCATATAGTAGTGGGTTTTGCCGCTCGCTTGAGCACCATATCGCCTAGTGCTAGGGCGCGGATCTAGACCTTCCTGTTGTACACCTTCGTGGCCCCTTTGACATACTTTGCCATGGTTGATATGGCCTGCACGCGGTGCTCTTCTAGGAGGCCTAGAGACGTGCCGCGGTTTGCCGAGTCCCCGCTCTCCGTTGCTCGGAGGGACTTTGCTGCGAACTCGCTCGAGGTCATTGCTTCATCTCCGAACAAGAGCTTGAATGGCGAGAACCCCATGGCCCTTGTCGGTAATGTGCGAAGTGCCCACAATACCTTTTAGAGCTTGTTGGGTCAGAGACCCTTCGATATGCCCACCAAACGCTTCGTTAGTCCTGTCAGTAGGTTGCAGTTGGCTCATTTGACCACCCCGTTCGACTCAGGGTGTTCGACAGATGCAAAACATATTATGGTGCCTATGTTCTGACAGGATGTTTAGAACGACGCTGAATCAAACTGGGTGTCATTGTCGGTGACGATGTCGCGGGGCACCCCATAGCGGTAGATGATGTTCTTCCATGCGAAGCACTGTGCCATTGTGACCATGATTTTGGCGACTGGTTCGCCTCCACCCATCTGGAGAAATACTCGATGGCAACAAAGGCCAAGCAGAGGTTGCCCTTGGTCGCCGGGAATAGGCCGATGATGTCGAGCCCCTAGCGTGCGAAGGGCCAGATTGGGGCCAGGGGCTGCAACGAGACTGTCGGCGCCTTCGAGTGGTGGCTAGCCTACTAGCAACACAGAACTAGGTCTTGCACGTCTTGGAGCGCGGTTGGCCAATAGAAACCTTGGCGGAATGTCTTCGCGACGAGGCCTCGAGGTGCTTGATGTGCGCCGCAGAGGCCCTTGTGAATTTACCCTAAGAGGGATTGACCCTCCTTCTTGGAACGCATCGTAGGAGGGGGGCGCAAACGCCCCCTTTTACAGTTGGTCATTGATGATGTGGTATTTCTGGGTTCGCTGCTGTAGGCGGTTTGTTTCGGCCGTATCTTCGGGCTCTTCTACTACGAGGTACTTGAGGATGATGTCCTGCCAATCTCATCGATGAGGAGGACGAGGCGAGCGGCTCCTTGTGTTCCGGGGGCAGCCCCTTGTGATTCGGGGGCAGCCCCTTGTGATTTTGGGGCAACCGCTTATGCTTCGGGGGTAGCCCTTTGCACTTCTGGGGCAACCCCTTGTGCTTCGGGGGCGATTGACGGGGCCCGTAGTATTTCATAGAGCACCTCGAGCGGAGGGCGTTCGTCGGAGCTAGCTAGCTTTGCATGTCTGTCCGCTGCCTCATTGCTGCTTCGTGGGATGTTTTGAACAGTGATGCCGAGAAAATATTTGGCTTCGGCCTGAACCGCCGCTAGATATCTGGATATTTCTGGATCTCTTATCGTAAACGACTTGTCGAAGTGCTCTACAATGAGTCAGGAATCACTTTTGATGACTATGCATTTCACGCCCAGTGCTTTTGCCTCGCGTAGCAGCACAGGGCTTCGTATTCTGAGGCATTGTTTGTTGTTGGGAAGTCGAGGTGGGCGGCGTGGGAGACGCTCTGCCCGTCCAAGATGGCCAAGATGGCCGCTGCACAGGCCCTTGCTGCGCACCATGATCTGTCGGTGTATATTATTCATGTCTCTTCGGTCTTGCTTGGCGGTTGCTCATCAGCCTGCGGGGTCCACTCGGTGACGAAGTCGACTAAGGCCTGCGATTTGATGGCCATGCGTGCTGTGAAGGTGATGTCGAAGGGCGCCAGCTCGGTCGCCCACTTGCCTATTCGGCCTGAGCCATCCTTGTTCTGTAGCATCAGTGCTAGCAGGTAGGACATGGGGACCCGTGACGGCATGCGTCAAGAAGTAGTGTAGCTTGCACTAGGCAATGAGCAGGGTGTACGCTAATTTTTTTAGCTCTGTGTATCGGGCCTTGGCCTCTTGAAGGGTCTCCGAGATGTAATACATTGGCGTTGCCCATTGTTCTCCTGGATGAGGACTGCGCTGACGGCGGACGAGGAGGCTGCGAGGTATAGCAGGAGCTTCGGGCCTGGCTTCTTGCTTGTTAGGCTTGATAGCTGGGTGAGGTATTGCTTAAGTTCCTGGAATGCCTACTGGCACTGTTTGGTCCATCTGAATGGCTCCACCCTCTGGAGTGTCTTGAAGAATGGCAGAGCTCGCTCCGCCGAGCAGGATAGGAATCGGCTGATGCGCACTTCTGAGGGTTGAGCTTGACCCCCTCCGCCCGCAAGTTGGTGAATGTTTCCTGCAGGTCCGCCGTGTGCGAGGCCTCGAGCCTACTCTTGATCACTATGTTGTCCACATATACTTCTACGTTACGGTCGAGCTGGTCGGTTATCACCTTTGTGATGAGCCAGGTAAATGTTGCGCCCGCATTCTTCAGACCGAAGGGCATGCGGGTGTAGCAATAGGTGCCCAGGGAGTGATGAAGGTTATTTTGGGTTTGTCTTCCTTAGCCATGAATATTTGATGATACCCGGAGTAGTTGTCGAGGAAGCTCATAAGCTCACAGCCCGAAGTGGCATCCACGAGTTGGTCGATGCGAGGTAGAGGGAAGTCATACTTCGGCGATGCCTTGTTGAGGTCAATGAAATCGATGCACATGTGCCACTTGCCTATGCTTTTTTGCACGAGGACGGGGTTGGCCAGCCACTCAAAGTGCTTAATTTCGTGGATGACCCTGTTTTCAAAAGTTTAGTGATCTCCTTTTTGCGCCTCCAGCCGCTCCACCGACATGTGGCATAATTTTAGCTTCTTGGGCGACGCATCGCTTCGTAGGGCGAGGCTGTGCTCAATGGTCTCCCATGCAACATCGGGGATGTCCTTAGGGCCCCAGGCGAAGACATTCGCATTGCTAGCGGAGTACCTGGAGGATGGTGTCGCATATCGCGCCGGGAGCTCGGCTCCGAGGGCCACCCTCCTCTCCGGGTATGCTTCGGCGAGAGGGACCAGCCGGAGCTGGCCTTCTGGTTTAGCCTTTGGCGAACATTTTGCTGAGGAGGTGCTAGCCCGAGCACCTACATCTGTTTCAACTGCATGGACTTGGCGGATTGGTGAGAGTGCCTCCAACTTTGTCTGCCTTACTAGGTCTTGATCTCCCCACACCATGACTACGCCCTCGGGTGCAGGGATCTTCTTGCATAGGTAATTATGGTAGGCTATGGCACCGAAAGTGTTCAGAGTGGCTCGGCCTAGGATGGCATTGTATTGGTAAGGCATCTGGACAACGTTGAATGTGACGATTTCGGTCCGGAAGCGAAGTCTTCGCTGAATGTGATGGCTAGGTTGATCTGTCCTAGGGACGTCACAGGCCTACCCCCGAAGCCCACCAAGGGGATGCCTGGGGTGACAGGTGATCCCGAGGGATCATCATTTTGTCAAAAACGTTTGTGAACAGCAGGTCCGTGAAGCTTCCTCTGTCCATGAGGACGCGTCTGACCTCGAAGTCTGTGATACTAGTGAAAATGACGAGGGGATCCTGATGCGAGAAATAGATACCTCGGGCGTCCTCGGGCGAAGGTGATTGGTATTTCGGTGTAGCGAGGTGGGCTGGAGGCAGAGTACGTTGCGACATGGTGGATTTGCCGGGCGTGTGCACGCCGTTGTCTTTTTAATGTCATGCCGGATGAGCAACATCCGGCGATCATGTTTATGATCATCTAATGGTGCTCTGAGTGGCTTCCCTCTATGCGGGGCCTTGGTGGTGACGCGGGCAGCTGGTTGCTCGCTCCCCTCCTATCTTTGCACTCGGCCGGTTTTTGGCCGCAGTTCATGTAATCTTGCATGGCCACGATAGTGCGGAACTCCCGAGTCGTGTGTGACCCTTCACCTTGTAGGTCACAAAAGAGCGGGGTGCCTTCGGCACCGCCTCGGGTGTCTGGTTGTCTTCTGCCATTTCACCCATGACCCCAGCCCCAGCCGCGACCTCCTCGGCCTCCTCGCTTTGCCCCTTCAGGGAGCTGCCCTCCGTCTACATGGTAGACGTCTGGAGCCCCTACTGCGGTGGCTACGAGTCCCTCCTTACCAGGCGGTCCGCTTGGTGCTGGAGCCTGGGTTGCGGGGTTAGGGCCTCCGCTCACTGGGTGTTATCTTCTCCCGCGTGAGAGTACTCCTCCATCTTGTCGAAGAGCTCCACCACTGTGCGGATAGGCTTACGGGCCAGTCTTTCTGACAGGGGGCCCTTTGGAGTCCACAAGTTGCTGCGTTTATGATGGTTGTTTTGTTGACCCCCTTGACCTTGTACATTACCTCCGTGAACTTTTTGAAGAAGCTGTGGAGGGATTTGCCCGAGGCCTGCTTTATTGCAAATAGGTGCCCCACATCCTTTGGCTCAGTGTAATTTACCCGGAATTTGTTGCGCATCAGGTCTCACAACTGCTCCCACCCGTATACGGAGTGGGGCGGGATGGTGAAGAACCACGTCAGCGCCACGCCCTTGAGTGCCAGGTGATGTTTTTTTTGCTTTTGTTGTGTCGTCCTCCTGGTTGCCTCGATGGCTGTCTCATATACACGAAGGAACTCCGAGGGGTCCGTGCACCCCTCGAAGGGCCTGACCTCTGGCATTTTAAATCCCTAGGGCTAGTGGGCTGTCTCCAGCCTGACACTTAAGGGGGAGTTGCCCCCCCCCCGAAGTATCGGAGCCGAAAGAACGACCGCTGGTGCCTGAGGGGTGGCTTCCTTTGCTTCGGTTTGTGCGAGCCTAAGTGGAGCTGCGAGGGATCCTCCCCGGGCTGCTGGAGACCGAGCATCTCTCGGCGGAGGTCCACCAGCTCCTGCTGGAGGGCTTTGTACGCCTCTGCGTTATGCCTACCGCCCTATGCTGCGAGCCCGTCGGGTGGTTCTCGGGGAGGAACGCCTCCTCCTCTGTGGCTGGGTGGTGGCCGCCGTCACCCCGGAGGTCTTGCTTTGCTTGCCCTCAGGGTGCTGGGTGCGGTGGCTTTCGCAGCGGCTTCGGCCGCTGAGACTTTGGGCGCAGTTTTTCAAGGGGCATTCTAGTACTTCGGATCTATGCTTCGTGACTTTCCTGTAGGTCCTCACGGACGACACCAACTGTTCGTAGCAAAATAAGGCTAGATAGTAAGAGAGAGACCCCTCGGTGTCCTCGGAGTGACCAAAGAATCCTCAAGAGAAGGGACCAGTTGCTAGAAAAAGATGTGTGTATGAGTTGCTCCAAAAAAACTGGATCTATCTTGTTACATAGTGGAAGATGAATATTTATAGCCTCCTTAACAGGGTACTCGACATTACTACCCTACCCCTAAAAAGGTCTTATACATGTAGGGGCTACAGGGGCTTTCCCACCCCTATGGGTAGCCTTCGGCTCATGGTGGACCCTCCTGGGCTTGATCCACCTAGTTGGTGTACCTGGTCCATCGCCCGAGACACCTTGCGGGGTACAGGGCACCTCCGGCCCGAGGTAGCTCCGAACGAACCGTGGCTTCTGGGCTTGTGGTGCTCTGGTGTCCCTCCGGTAGCCTCTGGGCTTCACCTGAAGCATCTCAAAGAGGCGCTGGAGGTGTCCCCAAAGGAATCGTTGCTGCTGGCCTCGCAGTACCCCCTCTGAGCCTCCTAGAAGGGGCGCTTTGTTCCCCCTAGAGGGGTTGGGCTTTGTGCTCGCGGGTCGCGGGGTCTGTCCCACAGTCTTCGACGGGTCGTTGGGGCTGCCCCTACGACAAGTAGCGAGTAGCGGCGGGGAGCTAACCCTAATACTTTCGCCTTCTTGCCTCCGGTACACGCCTGGCAAAAACAAATCCCGCTCAAGACCACCACGCGTGCTCACACGAGCCAGTCCTGTGAGAAGCTGAAATTTGCATTTCTCGAGAGTCTAGCTCCGCACCTCCCACTACACCCCCGTGGGCTAGGCCCATGTGCAGATGTAGGCAACCAATCAACATCCCATTGCATCCTGCGGGCAAGCTAGGCCATATGCAGGCAACCAAACACCCTTATATTTACCTCCGCAGTATGGCTTCCAGTTCCACCATGCTCGATTGCACTGCGCCAAGATTAGCTCCCAATCCACGAATTCAGATCCTCTTACATTGCAAAGGAAATGGTAGATAACAACAGTGTTGCGACATTGCGACGTTCTGAGCCGCCCGATTCAAGAAGAACAGACCAAGGCAATCACTACATTACTTGCTATAGTGTTTTCGCTACAGTTTAGTGCCTCACACTATCTTGCCCTTTGTTTTTTTATACAACGACTACAAATCAATGTTGCGGCGCTGTAGCACGTGACATTGTTGTGCAATGTGAGAGGATGTACATCCCCCAATCCACACGAAGTCTAGTGCACGCGATCTGCTAGTGCGAGCAGTAATAACTACTGATGGAGTAGAATCCTACGAAATCTGGACACTGTTGGCCCCCTATGCATCCAAAATTCCAAAACTAGCCTCCTTACCCTTGAAATTCTAATTCTACCCCCTCGACCTACGTGATACGCCCCTGTACCGTAGCAGCAGAGGTACTACGGTCGCGCTTCGCAGCAGCAAGTTGCCTGTGCATAGCAGCATCAAGGTGTTGCGGTCGGGGACAACAGTAGGGGGAGGTGCTGCGCCTCCGGATAGTAGCAGCAAGCTGCTGCCACACCCATCCGCAGCAACTAAGAAGAGGAGAGAGAAAAGAGGAGAGAAGAAGAAAAGAAAAGGTAAAAAAAAAAACTAGAAAATTTTCAGATATTTGAAAAAAAAATTCCATAAAAATCATTGGAACACAAATTGATTTAATAAAATAATTTTGAATTTAATTAAAGTTTATTTTATTCATTTAAAATATTTTTCATTTTATGGAATTTTCCAATTAAGCTTTAATTAATCCAATAAAATATAAATTGTGCATTATGTTTTTTGAAGCTTTCAAAAGACTCTGAAAAGCGGTAAAACTGAAGAGAAATAAAATAACTCATAGGAAATAGCAAGGTTTAATTTAATTTAATTTAATTTGGGCTTGAATCGAGGTATGAATTATGAACTGAGCTCATAGTTTAATTTAATTTGGGTTGAATCAAGGAATGGTTTACAATTTTAAATTGAAATTGTGTAATTTTGATTCTCAATTCATCCTTTCGATCCAAATTTGTTTGTACAAGGTAGAATTCATTATGGAACTCATCTGCTTTGAAGATGTTTATCGCTACGATGTTTTCTCTTGGTTCCTCCAAAATTAGAATGTATATAAAAAGGAAGGAACATTGTGGAAGTATGCCAAACCTTTGAGCATACTATGTAAGAATCTTTCTTTTTTTCTTTTCAGCTTCCTCGTAGAACTATTTTTATCCGGCCATCAATGATAAAAATAAAAACTAATCCAAAATTATATGGTGCCTAGTTCTTCAAATCTTTGATGAGTTATTCTACTTATAATAAAGAATAAAACAATGAAGCTTCAAAAAAAACTATAATACACAATTTCTATTTTATTAGATTAATTAAAGCTTATTTGGAAAATTCTAGAAAATAAAAAATATTTTAAATAAATAAAATAAACTTTAATTAAATTCAAGATTATTTTATTAAATCAATTTGTGTTCCAATGATTTTTATGGATTTTTTTTTAATTTTTACTTTCTTTCTTTTATCACTCCTCTTCTTGGTTGCGGCGGATAGGTGTGGTAGCAGCTTGCAGCTGCACCTCCCCCTGTTACTGTGCATGGGTGCAACAGCTTGCTGTTGCGGTACGCGACTGCTCTACCTCCTCTGCTGGGGCACGGGGGTGCAGCATGTGAGTCGAGGTGGTGAATTTTCGAGGGTAAAGAAACTAGTTTCCGAATTTCGGATGTTCAAGGGGGCAACAGTATCCAGACTTCGAATCCTACTAGTGCTAGTCCCACTGGCGAATGGCGATTCCTTGCATCACGCCCAAACCCAAGAAAGTCGCGAAAGGTGGCCCTTTATTTGTCGCAGGCTTTTATTTCTTGCAAGCACTAGCAATCTGGCGCTACTAGGGCCCTACAGCCTTCTCTTTTGCAGTTTTGCTTCGCCTTTTTCCTCGCCAGCACTGCACAGTCTGCACTGACCTGCAGTGACCGGCGCAGTGCACCCCACCCAAGTTCGCGCACACCCTACAAAGTCACGGGCGCACGGCTTCAAACGAAACCAGAACGAGCACCGGACCAGAGGCCGCAGTGAACGTCACAGCACGGCAAAACACCTTGCTACTTGTGGCGAGAAAGTGAGCGGAGGGAGTGAAGAGATGGGAGGCTCGCCGCCGCCGTGCAAGGTGCAGCGCAGGACTCGTGCGTTTGCTCTGTTGCTCTGCTCCCTCTTCGTGCAGCCGTCGCTCGCATTCTTCAATGCGCGCAGCGCGTACGTTTCTGAGGTGAGTTTGCATTGCATCGCATCGCATTGTTACGCTTGACGAGTGGTAGTATTCTTTAGCGGTGGTTTCCATGAACCTCTTTCTTGCTGCATTGTGCTTTGATTAGTTGCGCGGCGACAGCTACAAGGAGGAGAAGGTCCCCATGACCGTAATAGTGCCGGACTACTCCCCGCAGCCGGCGCCGCTCGCCGCAGCCGCCGCGCCCGCGCCCGCGCCCACGCCAGTGCCCGGCTCGGACGACGACATGCCGAGGCTGCCGTCGGAGCGGTGGAGCGCGGGCGCGCCGTCGACCGGCAATGCCGGTGCCGACGCGCCGACACCGACCGCGTCGGCCGGGGCGAGCACCGCCTTCATCGGCAGCAGCCCCGCGGTGCCGCTCCCCGCCGGCGTCACGGACTCGGCCACCGTCCTGCCCATGCCCACCCCCGGACAAGAAGAACGGCAGGTAACTGCTAACTAGCATAACTATTTACCTCTTTTAAACGTCATCTTTTCTTTGGGTTTTCTTGGAGACAGTAATCTCTGAAGCTCCTGATTTCTTTAGTTTCAACCCTTTTTCTCAGAGCTTTTCTTGCTTCTTTGCAAGCTTGCTTTTCCCATTTTCTTTGCGTCTATCCAAGCTTTTCTGTACCTTGCTCTGACTTCTTGTGCTCCTTGGTGACGCCTTTTGCAGGACGTTGGGATGGGCACCCTGCTTCAGGCCAGGTCGGTGCCGTTGGTTGTTCCTCTCCTCATGATACTATCCTTTTGGGCTCTGTGGCAGGAGCTTTCTCTTGTAATCAGCAGTGCTTTCTCTCTGTAGGCTGTTCCAAGTTATAACCATCTGTAAACAGGATCCGGATCCTGTCTAAGGATCACTGTTTAACGGTACTCCAAGTAGTACAAACAGTAAAAATATTTATGGTAACGAAAAACACTGTGTCGATTTATTTGAACGATCCTCTACATTGAGTGCTTCTTGCCTTCATTACATTAGGATTTATTTCCCTGTAAACAAAGTCATCCAACCCTGCTTGCTTGGGTGCTTCTTGCCACGCTTGTCTTGTCTTTCTGATTACGTGCTACACAGGGAGCAAGTTTGTTGTATGTTTGCATGCGAAGAACAGTAGGAGAGGATCAATTAGCATTACAAGGTGCAACTCAGATCAATAGTACAGGATCTATTCAGATCAGTAGGATAGGAGTATAAAATTGTCAGCATCTGACAATCTATTGCAATACATAGCACATAGGAGTATATCACAGAAACAAATTCTTCATGGAGAAACACAGAACTACAGAAGATAATTTCCAGAATACATCAGATGAACTGGCTCAGATACATTAATACTTGATCAAAATCCCCAATTAATCATCCTAGCAGAATGCTCTCCCCTTTATTTTTGGCTGCCAAACAACAATTTTTTTTGGACTAGTTCACTGGTTCTCCTTGTTTTACTTCATTTTCACCGGTAGCAGTCACAGGAATCGATTCCTTGCCCAGATCTTCATCTTGGGGCACATCAGCTGCTTCTTTCGCTTTGCCCCACAGCACCAGGTACAGCCCACCCACAATTAGGATAGAACCAAGCACACTGCATTGTAGCAAAACATAAGAACTCACTATGAGAAAAATGGAATCTGCATTCATTGATATGCAAAGCGATGTATGAATCTAAAATGTATTCACCTTCCAAGGTGCAAAGCCTCCTCAAGAAAAATCGAGCTTAGCACCGCGACAAAGATGAGCATCAACGGGCTGAAAACAGCGATGAAGAGGGGACCTTTCTTTCGCAGGCACCAGGATAGTAACGGGAACGCTGATCCTGATGCTATGAAGCCCTGAGTGAATCATGAAACATGTGACTTCCTTAGATTGAGAACAAACGCAAGAACTCGTCTTGTTACTATCCTGAAACATGAAACGAAGACAGTACCACTTACCGCGTAAGCTGACGAGTACAATCTGATGTTAAGTCCTAACCTCCAATGTTCCATGTCCCTCTGGACACAAACTGCCATTACAGTGGACTGAAGTGCACCAAAGAGGCACACCATTGCAGCAATCGAGTAGTGGCACGGATAAACTTCGCCCACTTTCGCCTGTAAAATGACAAGAAGAAACATTACCAAACATAAACATCGAACCAGCTTAGTGGATGCACAATTGGAACAAGAAACACAGCGTGAGATCATGACCTGGATGACTAGCCATGTCGCATAGCTGAAACAGCTGATGATGCCAAGAAACGAGCCCAGAATTTGACTGCCGGCTGATGGTGGGCGGGAGTGGTGATCTTCGGTGATGTGGACTAGTCTGGGACGGGGCAGCCGTCGGAGTACGGTGAGCTCTGGTCCCTTGTAGAATGTAAGCAACATTGCACCACCCATGCCTACAACAGTTCCCAGAAGTTTTGCTCGTCCAGCAGGCTTCCTAAGTTTCAAAGTCTCAAGCCTGTTGTTTGATTCAGTATGGAAACCAATGTTAAAAATTTCGAAAGTTAGTATTTCATTTATTTCTAAAATTTTTACAATTAAGATTGGAAACCCATCAAACTACAATAATAGAAACTCCACCTATTGTCAGTCAATTCTTGCATTGTTATTCACATGATGATACTAATGTACAGAAATCAGATAGAGATGTAAACTATGTTAGTGGCAAATTTTAACCTCGTCAAGATTGCAAGAACGAAGGTGGTTGCGGGAGTGAGGTTGCTGATAGCTGTAACAAAGGTTGCCGAAGTCAACTTTATGGCAAACACGTACAGATTCTGATTTATAGCAAACCTGCATGTTTATAAGCATACATATAGTAAGTTGCAAATATAAGTCACAATTTTACTTCAATGTAAGAACAAGCAACAAAAATATCATTCCCCACTCTAATGTATAAATCAATTCATTGATCCTGCCTCAGCCCTCAGGCCAATATCAATTAATGTCGTTATTGGAAGATCTCTAAAAAGGAAAATGTTGTTAGAATTAGAAGTAATAGCAAGGTAATGAACAAATAAAATGCAATTATCTAGTATGCAGACAATGCAACAAAAAGTAATTTATACAAATAAATGAGAAGGTGGGCTGAGGAAACTACAAATAATCTATGATAGAACTTAGCATTACTAAACAAGCTTCATTCGAAAAATAATACTGTGTATATAGTTAGAATGCATCCATAGGAATCCAATGCTCTAAATTAAGGCCACTAGAGCCGCATTTGCGTCCGCGAAAGCATTCAAAGTCTAGCCTCTTTGCATATTAAGCCCACTAACCTGCATAAGTGCTAGTTTAGAGGTGTGGTAGTTACTAGCGGCGTGCTAACCACTAACCACTATTTAGCTTAGAGGTGTGATAGTTACTAGCGGCTCGTTAACCACTAGCCACTATTTAGAACACTGGAAAAATAATCCAACTCAACATGTTGGATCAAATTAATGATTGCCAAGTGGTAAAGAAGTATTTTTGCAGCCTTTTTGTTTCACCACGATCGGTTAGGTGAGTGTAACGGTGTTCAATGATAACTGGGCTCAATCCCTTCGGATTGACTCGGAATTTGAACTAAAATCCCTTCTAATCCGAATGGATTGGTTCTAATCCCTCCGTATCTAAATGAGCCCTTCATATGTTCATTTGACTTTTCCATTACACGTGGGATCGTTTGCACCAAGTGTACTAGCCCACCGATAAGAATCCAACGTTCGAAATCAAGGCCGATAGAGCCACAAATGGGCCCAGTAAATTGTTCAAAGTAGCCCAGCTTCTTCGCATATCAAAGCCATTACCCCATGAAAGCCCTTGAAGGCATGATACGCCATTCAAGAGGCGGCCCATTGCCATAGAAACAAAGGCTAGATTGACACAAGTGGGACCCCTCGAAGCTCATGGCAACTTCAGCGAGACAAAAGGGATGGATATGGAATGTTTGAAGTGTGAGAGAGTGTGGTCTTGTTTGGCGAAATCGTGTTGGCCAGTTTCGACTTTTTCTTCCCTCTTCATAACAGCAAGGTGGGGGTAATAATAGTGGTCATGGGAGGGGGGAAATCCCCAAATTGGTTTGTTGAAAGATGTATAATTGAAGAGCAATAGGTAAAACAACCTCAACTACCCAAGGAGTGGACACCCGTACCAGCCTTTCCATGAATCTTGGAGCGACATCACTCATCCAGGATTACCATAGCACAAGGTGTCGCACGATGGCTCTGAGCTTTTTTTTTTGCGATTACAAGGAAGATGTACATGTACACACACTACTACATATGCACATACGCGCGAGTGTGTCCCCTTAACACACGACTAGAAAGACGGAGGCCGGGATAAATCGCAATCTCATAAAATACCTACTAAAAGCGCACTAGCGTGTGCATAAATGTGGGTACTAGGATTTGAACCCTGGTTGGTGGAGTTGTACACCCATAACTCTACCATCCCACCAAGAGGTGGTTCCCTGGAGCTGGAGAATGTTCCTAAGGTGTGCCCACCCTCGCAAATCTTTTAGGGCCCAATAGGCCAGTATGTCAATTAGAGAAAATAAATGATTCCAGATGCATCATTTATTTTCCTTTTGTCCACTATTGTGTTCATCGAGTTTTGCGATTGGCCTACTGTATAGCTATATTTCATCCGTTTAAACGTTTCACATCAAGGTAATTTTGTTGATCCAGTACCGTATCTCCAAAACATCCAACCATTCATGTAGTGAAAGTGATGTGTTAGAAGATCTTCATCTGGTTCCTGTTCAAAGATACAGCCAACACTCAACACAGAAGAAAATATGTACACAAAAGACCATCAACTTATAACTGAAATGATCATTTTGAGCAAATGCTTATGAATCTTTGCATTAGGTTTTTGCAATCAAATAATAAAATTTAGATACAACATTTCATAATTAAGATATGTATAATGTTAGGCAGCTTATGGGGGTAACTAAATTAATTTGCTTAAGTGAAAAACTAATTTGTTTTTTTTACTGTGTTTGATGTTACACACAACATTCAGTTATTTTTCCTTGTAATTGCAAAAAAAAAACATTAAGCTATTTTTGTTGTACATGTTGAATATTACTTTGTTCATGCACTCATTCCTGCATGCATGTGTTCAATAGTTGCTTTGTCTACACAATAATAACTTACATAAATCTAGCAAGCATTGCAAGTATTACTCCATCTTATTATACCTATATTGGAAGAACAGGGGTACTGCTTGCTATCACCTTCAATACGCTCACACTGAACTGGCTTTTGCACTACTTTCAAGTGTGTGCACAAATGCAGTACAAATGGTAAATATCTAATACTACATATTGTACTTCGCACAAAAACTACATATAGTAATTGTTGGAGTAACCGGAAGCCAAGAGCTTTTGAACATACACAACATTGTTTTTGGACAACAACATGAACCTTTTTGCACGAAAGAAAAAAAAAGTACATTCATATTAAACATGTTCAAACCCTGGGTCGGGCTGGGTCTGGAAAAGCCCAGCCTTGAATGTGCAGGCCCAAGCCTGACCAAAACATGTGTTTTCCCATAAAATATTAATATTTTAATTATTATTTTTTGAATAAATTTTAATATTTAATTCATTTTGAGAATATTTTTCTATTGTCATTGTCAGGCCTTTCCGGGCTTCGAACCGAAAATCAAGGACCAAGCCGGAAAAACGGCCGGACCGCCCATGAACAGGTCCAATTCATATCAATATAATTATCGGTTTTGTCAATCAACATGATGTGTCTTGTCTACTTTCAGCTACATGCCAAAATACCGTCTACATTCAGCTACATGTCAAAATACCAGGTTACTTGCTGGCAGAAAGTTTCTAAAAGAGCATCTATGAATTAAAACCTTACTTGTCGTCTCAAGAAATGCTAGTTGGATGGAGGTGATTAGAAGCACGGAAATTACAGGGACAAGAGTAACTTACCCAAACAACCCACACAAGAATAATTGTATCACCACCTTCATGGTTAGTGGTGGACGTTTCTTCCTGGAATCCACAACATTATCAATTATCATTGCAGAAATTTAAAAACAGACAGGTAAATGAACAAGTTTATAAAATCAATAAACGAATAAGTTTCATGTGCATGAAGAAAGATTTAATCTCAGTGCATTTAATCTCAAATTAGGTAATTTTTACACCTTATTTTAGGATACTAAGCTTTGGATGAATCTTAAATATTTTGTCTCGCTCCCTCATAACTGTTACATTAACGACTCTAGTTTAGGATATGGAGATACACACAGAATACTTGAGCAAATCAGCAGAATCAAAGACAGAGTTTCTAATAATGATCATAGTATAAAGTGACATTAGTGCTCCAATAAAGCACCCAGCAAACACATAGTAACGATTAGATAGTCTTAGAGCAGTAGGTAGGTAGTTCTACGATGGTAAAGGAGCAGAAACATTTCATCAAAAAAATTGATAACATTTAGCTTACCCAAATGACAAAAAAGTAATTTTTTTTAGGGAACATGCAAAAGATTTGCACATAGAACTCTTAAGCCAAACAACGGTTTTATCACTTCATGTATGTTGTGTTTTTAAGATGGTAAACCTGCAGGGGAACGATAAACATTTCAACTTGTCTCAGCGTTGCTGCACATGCCCATCTAAACAAGGAGCAAGGCATGCGTGTGAGCGTGTCCTTAACTCATAAGACGGGAGACGATCATGTTACAACTTAATGCAAGGTATAGACCATCTAATTGAAAATTCGCAGGAAAGAACACCGCAAAAGGCTGCAAGCTAGAGAAATTCACTAGATGGACCGATTTGTTCAGAAAGTGGTTCACTTGTTCATGGGCATGGAATCCAGAAATTCCTCAAACCCTTCCTTTTGTATCCACAATTACATTTGCTATGCAGCTTTATCTCCTACTAAACGATCCTGAAAACTAACCATCTGAAACATGCGCGTACGCATAAGCAACAATTAAGCATCGAGTAAGCCGGGCACGCGCGCGTACCTCTCGACGACGAAGGCGATGGGGCAGAGGAAGGCGGCGGCGAACATGAAGCGGTAGGCGACGAGGACGCGGGCGTCCATGCCGTCGTTGAGCGCCAGCTTGATGAAGATCTGCAGCGCCGAGAATATGAACTGCAGCGCCACCATCGCCGCCGTCGGCTTCGCGCCCTCCACCACCGGGCCGCACCGGCCTCCTCCCTGCCTCCCCATGGCCAGTCCCAACTCGCCAAACTCACGCACGCACGCACGCACGCACGCAGCCAAAGCGGAGGAGGAGACGCACGCGAAGCGAGACAGCACGGCAGGCACCGACGGGCACAGCACAGGCAGCTGCAATGTATATTTGTGGTAGAACGTGAGGAGTCGTCACGAGTGCAACGCCGCTCAGGTGGTGCGTTTCTGCCGTGCCGCGCGCGCGCCAGCGTGCCAGGTGGCGGGGCAGCTAGGCGGCAGCGGGGCGCATGTACAGCTGGCGTGAGTTCCAGTGGATCGGCTGTTGCCTCGTTCGCCGTTGTCTTGTCTGGCCTCGCTCGCTCGCTCGCCCTTCTGTCGTTAGCCGAAGTTCTGCAGGTTTCTTCCGTGTGTGTGTGTAACTGTATAGCTGTATGCATGGCCAGCTCAGGTACTGGCGCTTCCCTTCCTTTCCTTTCCTCTCCTCTCCTTTTCCTTTTGTGATGGATCAACTGACAAGATCAACTTACTTTGGATGGAATACTACGAGTGTTATGCACGGTACCACTATGTAACTCCCAACCACGACCTCCCAGGCTCCATGCAATTTCTTGTGTTCACATATCTATGTGATAAATAAAAATAGAAGTAAAGTTCTATTTGATTCCATTTAATACAAAAATATCACCAATTAAGAGCATGACAGCGACAAAAATATCACCAATTAAGAGCATGACAGCGTTTCGGGCAAGAGTGTGAAGGAAGGTGGCAAAGATGAGCTGGATGGTTTTATCCAGTTTCATCCGCGAGAACATGAATTTACAAAGACCAAAGCATCACTGGCATGGCGACGAAACAACGATGGTCTAGCACCTTAGTGGTAACAAGAAGTCCAAAAGAGTCTTAGGGCATGTTTGGTACTATTGTGGTTTTTATGAAAAACGGCTTTTGACTGGGCTGCAGAGCTGAACGACTATAGGGCTGAACGGCTGGACCGAAGAGGTTTTGTGTTTGACTGTCTGGCTACAGTTTCTAGGATGGGAAATGTCTAAAATACCCATGAGGCATATAATGACTTGATTGATGTCGTTTAATTGCAATTAACAACATTTGACGATAACTAATGATAATTAACGACAAATGACGATAACTAATGCCGATTAACGACGTGCAGTCTTTCCATGTACTCTGAGAAGTGGGAGCATAACTAACAACATTTGACGACAACTAATGTTAGTTAACGACAAGTGATGCTAATGGTATTTAACGACAAATTGACCGCAATTAATATAATTAATGACAATCAATAATAAATAATTACTATGACAAATAATTATTATAGAAATAATTGCAATAAATAATTATTACAACAAACAATTATTACAGAAATAATTGAAATAATTAATTAGTGCAATAAAAATTGATTACATAAATAATTTATTTACAACAGAAAAGAAAAAAATGAAACAAATAAAAAAAGTCGCCGGCTGGGTTAGCTGTCGGCGGCAGAGGAGGACGGTGGCGATAGCGGCGGGAGGAGGAGAGGAAGAGGGAATAGGGAGGAGGCGTTCGGGCCCAATCGAAGTTGGAGGAGGGGAGGGAGGAGGCGCTCGTAGCCGGAGGCGGGCGGCGGCGCGGACAGAGGTGTCGAGGGAG
Organism: Hsuehochloa calcarea; assembly: GCA_036346395.1. NCBI lineage: Eukaryota > Viridiplantae > Streptophyta > Magnoliopsida > Poales > Poaceae > Hsuehochloa > Hsuehochloa calcarea. The sequence continues at coordinate 22,589,699 of CM070600.1, forward strand.
GAGGAGAGAGCGAGGCAGCGACACGGGGTAGCAGATCCGGCGGGGGAGATAGGAGGAGGGAGGAGGGTGGCGGCGGATCTGGTCGGGGCCAAGGGAGGGAGGCAGGCGGAGGCACCGAGGGAGGAGGAGCAGGTTGCGGGGAGGAGGGAGGAGGGAGGGAGGCGGCGCCAGGGCGGGAGGATGATGGTGGGGGTGGAGCCAACGAGGGAGGAGGACGGGCGTGGGAGGTAGGAGCGGGAGGGAGCCATGTGGATAGGGTTTCGGCAGGCGAAGGGTGGAGGGAGGGGGTTTTGTGCGGTTTGCCACCGCGGACGAAGGTCGTGAGAAGCCGCATGAAGTTGATGAGGGGGTAGCTTCTGACTTTTGGCTTTCTCCTATTATACACAACTTCCAACTTAAAAAAACCACAAAAAATTAGTCTATTTTGATCATCTTCTGCCTTTTCCGAGCGGAAAGAGAAAGCTGAAATCATCACGGACTCCTTAAATGATCAGCGGCCACGGAACACCTCCTGCCAACTACTCTTCGCTAGGCTAGAGACAGGGCGAGAGAACTCCGCCCTAGCTTAATGCACTCGATGTTATATAAGTAGAAAGCTGAGAGCGAAGTGACCATCTCCGTTGAGCGCCAGCTACGTTGTCGTATGTGCACTAGGATAGTCTAGATGAGCTGCAACTTTCATGCTTGTAGTCTTGTAGATGCCAAATCAGCTAGCAAACCTTCTCCTTGGAGAGACCAATGGATCAGGTAGTTTTGCTACTCAGACAACCCCTCCCCCCCACAAAAAAAACAAGAGAAATGTCGTAACTGTTAGAGATATGTTAGAATATGCGTTAGAATAGGGACAATAAATGGCTATATCGACAAGAAATGGCCATTTCGACCCCTCAGGGTGCGAGGTCATTCCGCAACCTGAGGGTGAATCTTACAGATTTTGGGGAGAAACGAGAAGAGTGTATTAAGTGGTCACAACAAAAGTTATGGCCCTCCATCACCACAACGTCCTATTTATAAATAGTGGTGGAAGGGTACCGACTAGTGAGATTGCAGTAATGCCCTCTCTCTCTCTCTCTCTTCTGGTCGCCCGGGGAGGCCAATACAAGGAGGGTACAATGGTCATTTCACATGCCAAAATCTTTCTCGAGATTTGGACTCCTAGATCAAGTATCCCAGAAAACCCAAGATATGATGTAATCCTAGATAGTGATCCGTAGGCCCACACCCAGGCGAGACCCCTTTGTTCATTCTACGAGAGGGTGACCCCTCACTGACATCGATGTACCGACCTTTACAATCTTGTACTTACTATTTCCCTACGACACTCCTCTCGGTCAGCCATGCGAACTGCTCTCCCTCCATCGCTCTTCAATTCATTGAAGTGGGAAATGAGACAATAATAGCCCACTTGGAACGAATAGATTTCACCCTTTATATTCCTATCACAATTATTTGTTTTAGATTGAGACCTAAATATCTTTACACTCACTGTTATCTTGTTCTTCTCCTTTTGTTGAACTCTATAACATTTGGTCGACTTCTTTAGTAAGCTACAGTTCAATTATGTTTTTTCTAATGAAAACATCCCTAGTTTATATTAAGAGAAAGAACACTACAGAGTCCTAGGTTTTACAAAGACATTCTGAAAATAAACAAAAATTGCAGATATGTTATTACAGATTGGTTACTCTGTTTCTTGCGCACATCATCGGTGCAAAGTGAGGCTTTGCTGGAGGTAAAGAAGATAGTCTGTGCATACCTGACCTCTTCGCTGGAGATGTGGTGGTTAACGACTGACTTGACCTGATGTAGATGCTGGAGATGAAGGTGAAGGCTAGCAAAACCTTGATGAAGATACTGGGCAAGAGGCATAGTGTGGAGATCATGGGTAGATGATCCTAATCTTAGTGTTAAGCAATTGACAATGATGTCGAGGTGTTTGGGGGTTCAAACTCTCGGTTTTAGTGAAGTCATGCTGACTGTCAAGCAAGAGGTGGTCAGACCGGCGATTTGAAAAAGTTGGAATTTTAGAAAACCCTTTAAAACACACATGCTGGAGTGTGAGGAGGTAAGTTTGCACTAGGTCTCATGAAAAATGGAGTTTCGAGGAAACATTAGATAGATTTTGAAGTTTCCAGAGAGGGTCAGTCCAGACTCGGGAAAAATTATGGAGCGGTCTAATTAGCCATGTGCTGCGATCAGACCGGTGGGGCGGTTTGGTGGCCAAGCGGTCGTCAGACCTGCTAAGGGTGGCGGTCAAACTGGCTAGAAGAGGTTTTTGCGCTCGGAAGGCGATGAACCTTGTGTGTTTGGCCAAAAATATGGGATTCAGTGCATAGGTGTTGCATGATGCATGGTTTGTTTAATGTGTGTTAAGTTGAGGAGAACTTTTGCCCAAAAAAGATTTGTTAACTATTGTTGTGCAGGTGGCTTGGAGTCAACTACGGTCAATTATGAGGATGTTTGGGACTAGGCTTTGAGAGTTGAGGTTTAGAACGATCGAGGATGCTGAGTGAAGTGGTTGGACTCAAACATGGTGCAAGATGGACAAGAACGACCGAACGAGAAGTTCGATGCAATAGGTTGCATCAAATGGCTTGGGGGTCGGTGCAAGTGACATGGTAGTTTCGGTGGGAACCAGATGGGAGATACTAGACGGCACGAAGAGAGTCATTGATGAACCTATACGTGGTGAAGTATGGTATTGCTTCACGTTGATCAGACTCAGCCTTTGGAGAAGAATCAAGAAGGGTTGTTTTGGTATTTTTACCAAAATATCGGGTTGGTAACCACAAAGAAACTGCAGCACAAGGCGGTGCAAGGAGAGGCGGTTTAGGTCAGGAGAAGATGAAGATCACGAAGAGACAGATTCGGAAGACCCGATTCGTCATCTGGTTTGAGAAGCATACGTGAGTGTAAACTCATTTGTGTGTGGGCTTAATGGGTGTCCATTTTGATATTCCTCTCTAGACCTAGCCTCCACTATAAAATGAAGGAGTACAGGATTTTCACTTGAACCAACTCAAGACTGGGAAACCTTAATTTGTGATATGAGGAAAGTAGAGAGATAGAGGAGGCTAGGGTTTGAGAGAGATGGATTGATTGAGTGCTCAAGTATTGAGCTTTTGTCTTCCATAGTGGAGTGACTGTAAACCAATATTCCCTTGGATCTATCCAAGCAAGTTTGCGCCAAGATGAGTTCTATCTTGTTCTTGCTCCATCTTTGATGCCTTTGTGATTTTTTCGTGTTCCTTGGGTTTTGATTGGGTCTTTTGCTGTGATCTAACTTGGTAGGACTTGTGAGAATTGATCTAAGGTCATCTTGATCATCTTCCAACCACGAACAAGCTTTTGAATCAAAGTTCCTTTTCCTTGATTTTCGTGCCCTCTTAACTTCAATCAACAAATTCGTGGAACCTTGACTTCGATCGTCATGATTATCGATTGGTATAGGTCCCTAACTTTCTTGATGAGCTATGTTTGAAATCTCATGGGATTTGGGTATCGGAATCAAAAGTTAAGTTGATTTGAGATCACTTCGGGCTGCTGACCCTATAACCGGTGGTCAGACAGGCCATATGTCTTTGACCTTGGGCTTTTTCGATTTCAGCGTAGTACTTACGCTGTGTTCTTGTGCTTATGATCTTCATAGCTTTCATAGCTATTGAAGTGAAGAAGTTGAATACCGTAGTGGTGAAAAAGAGTATGTATTCCTATTCACCCTCTCCTCTAGTCACCATTTTGATCCAACACATAGCTTGCATGGAGATCGTGGTGCACCGCCCGCAACCTTTCCTAGTAGCACACTAGCACCAGAGCCACTTGATGCCCCTTCTTCAAGACGATCCTAAGAAAGAGGTAAGATAAAATGATGACGTCGGCGTAGGTGATGGTGTGAAAGGAAAGACGTCGACGCCTTGAATGGTTTCAAAAGGCCCTGGAATGGATAGATTTGAAATGAAATATGTGGAATCTCGCTTGGGGATGGCTGCTGAACCCCAAATCGGGGATTAAAACAACAAAAGGGGGATGGATAGAGGTGATTAACACAAAAAAGCGATTGATGCCAAGACCTCCATGAGAACTATCTAAAAAAGAAAGAAGAGGGGTGCGAAGCCTGCCGACAATGAGGGAGGAGACCTCCTATGCACTAGAGGAGATCGACGATCGAGCCAGATCTCTCCCAAAAGAACAAAAGAAGATAACCCAAAACTTACCGCTATACAGAGATGTGTCCCTCTCCCTTGCTACGCCGTGGTGGCCGAAGAAGAAGGGTGAGGGGCCGCTCTGGATCTAGGAGGAAGGTGACATAAATTATATCCCCACACAATATACAAACAAGACAAACAAATTCAAAAGTTCATAGCTTCGCAACACCAAAATATGTCCTCATATGCCACACAACACATGGACATCCCTGAACCAGCAACCACTTCATTAGCACACATGCACTAGACCCTCTTCGACTTGACACCAACCTCCCGTTCCTTGAGCTTGAGCTGCACCCACATCCGGTTGTTCTCTAGCTTCATCTTGTCGTTCTCCAGCCGCATCTTCTCTAGCTCCCTGTCCTTCTTCCTGCTCACCTTGGCACACCTCAAGCGCCGCTCCTCTAGCTCCAGCATCTGGGCGTCGATTTCCATCTCTCGTTTCTTGATCTTGAGTGATAGGCAGTGCGGTGAGTTCTTCCCGTTGCAGGCAGAAGGGTTGTCACCGAGGCCGTCATCATGTTGGAGTGCCTTGTTGATGTCGATGGCGAGACCTTCTTGCTGCTTCAGTTTGTCGTGAGGTGTCGTGCCATCGCCGTGATCTCGAGCGCTGGCTTCCTTGCCCTTGTCAGAGGCTACAATTATCTGCGCATCCTGACCAGCGTCTTGTTGTTGTTGCTGCGGTGCCTCCTTGCTCTGCCTACCGTGCAACTCATCATCGTCGCTCGCTGAGCGCTTCATGGCTATGCCGAAGTTCAGTGTCATTGGGTTTGCGTCGACAGGAAGCATGTTGTGATGGACCTGAGGTTGCAAAGGCTCTTGGCTATGAATGGAAATGAATTTAAGGGCTTCTTGGTGGAGTGTTCTTTCTTCCTATCCATTTTGGAATAACTCAAATGGCAACTCAAAAGTACCAAACTTCCTGTTTCTTTCACAAGAATTGCACCTAAAAGTGCAAGCATTTACTAAATGCAAACAAATATGCATGTTTTATTTGATTGTCTATTTGTAGGATTTCTTGGTTCATACTCTGCCTTTGTGGCTTACAGAGCTGGAAATTTGGAGTTTTGTTGTGTTTTCCCTTCCGATTTTGCAAAAAAAAAAACGGAAGATGCATTGCACGCAATAAAAGAAGTGGTAAATACTTCATTCCACGAGTGCTGTATTGGTCTTGCCGCACGCCTGCTGCTCGATGAAGCGTGGATGGCATAAGTCTTCATCGAGAAATAACTCCGCTCATAGTGGGTCCCACACTCAACTGCCTTCATCATCCCACCCAAGCCTCAATATCTCTTAACCCATAAGCGTTGACAAGTGGGCTCACCGGTGGCGACCACCGCACCGCAGCCCCATCCATGCCGCGTGCAGTCTTCCCTTGCCTCAATTGGCATTGTCTCCACCCGATTCGAGTTCCTCCTTAGCCTCCACGGGTGCCATCGTATTTTGCCGCAGGTGACCCCACACCATCTCCAACCTCCCCCACATGGCTTTCATCTCTCCCGGTCTACTCCTTGCTTCAGTCATTCTAGCTTGCAGCGGAGACGACCTGAGATGTGTGAGAGGCGATGAGAAGTCGTCATTGAGCTGCGTTGCCATCAAGGTAGGGTTGGAGATGGGTTGGAGGCTATGGGTATGACACTCCATGAAAAAGAGTGGTTCAACATGGGACGATGGTGATGCCGTGATTTTCATTGGAATACATGTTAACTTGCGGGGTGGCTTGTGCATTTTTACGACTAGATTTGTTTTCAAAGTTTGTAGTATGAAATGTTAGCAATTTCATTTCGATACAAATTACAAAGTAAAATCCATAAATAACTCAAATTTGGATTAAAAATAAAATTAAATTGGCACATTTTTCATACAAATTTCTAAGTAAAATCCAAAAAGAAATGTAATCCATAATAAAAATTAAACAAAAATAGATTAGTATAAAAATTCCACTAAAAATACCTAGAATTGAAATGGAAAATAAAATAGCATTATCAATTTGATTTCCATGCGAATTCATAAGTAAAAATCTGAAATTAATATAATTTGGAATAAAAATTAAATAAAATAGCTATTGGATTATTATACGAACTTCCACAAAAAAAATCCGATTTGGAATAAAAATAGTTATTTTATTTCGATACGAATTCCAAAGTAAAATCCATAAATAACTATAATTTAGCATTAAAAACTAAATAAAAATTGACAAGTGGATTTGTATATGAATTCCATCAAATAATAATTGAAATTCGGTACAAAAAAGAGAAAATTCTTAATTTGATTTCCATACAAATTCCAAAGTAAAATCCTTGAATAGCTAAAAATGAAATTAATTAATGTATAATACAATGATGATATCACAAATGGTGTCGAAGAAGGCCACGAAAGAGTGTAATGGTGTCGATTTGTCCTACAAGAAGACATTGATCCATAAGGAAGTGAAGATGAGAACAATTCTATGCTACTCACCATAGCCGTTTAACGAGGACAACGTCGTGGTGCTCGTTGGAGCCGTTGAAGAGAAAGGCCGCAGTCAAAGGAGCCAACTGCTCTGACGACGAGAGGTGAGCATCGACGTTGTTGAAGAAGTCAGTGGCCAAAGAAGGTCGATGAAGGGGAAGCTCTAATAGAGAGGAGATAAATATTTGCATTGAAGACGAGCTCTCGATGATATAGGGTCATCACGTGTTGGGACCCAAAAATGCAATTCTGGACCCTCTGTCTGTTCTGCACTAGTCTAGGATCATGCTAGTGCACACAGTGTCAATATAGATGAATATCGATCCACACAAGACGATTAATAGAATAAACGACTAATTTAAATAAAAAATAATAGTTTTGACCTTATGGTCAAGTTTACATTTATTAAGCCACACAAGGCTGACAATACATAAAATAGCAGCAACAGAATAGAAATAAATTTCAGCGGAATCCCATCAATTCACCACAGTAACTGACTGGGATCAAGACCCTAATGATCGACACCTTCGTAGAACTCCTCCTCAAATGCAGTGAAGACTCCTCCACTTATGTTGATTGTTTGAAGCAAGTATGAGTACACAACCGTACTCGCAAGTCATACCACAGAATGCAATTTATAGATGATGGCTTATTCCAAAGGAATGGCTTATGTGGTTATTTTGCAGAAATACAACATTTGCAATTGAATACAAATAATAGATTGAAAACATAATTCAAAAAAATAAACAATAATAATTTATCATCTGATTTCACAAAGACACAGTCTAAACAAATTATTCACACAGCTATATGACTTAGATCGCATAGCTCCCTTGCCAAATGTTTTTATAAAAATCTACCCCTCGTGTGAAATCCCCCGAGCATGTCTATGACCGTGGACGCGGCTATTCGAATAGATTGATTAAACACTCTGCAGAGGTTGTACACTTTACCAACAAGATACAATCAGTGTAGCTAGCACTGATCATAACAAATCCTTTCAGAAACTTCATCTCAACATTGACACTCCTAATGTGCTTTACTGTCGTCCAACCGATACACATAGCGTTTGGTATGACACACACTATTGGACAGGGTTTCGGCGAACCGTCCCGCGATGTGATAAACACACCTCCAGCCCATCACACAGCTTAACCTACAACCTGAGTTGTCAATGGCAAGACTCCATAACCTACTAAGTTAGGCCCGTCCCATAGCAGGCATGTGGTTGTACATTAAGATTCAGTTCAATGGCGCACAAAGCTAAGTCCTTAAAGACTTCCAATTTCTAACTAAGTCACACAGTTTATCATTCCCAGCACACAGCTCCACCAATCATATAGAATCCACCACTTGCCTCAGTCTAAATCTTTTCCCACCCTGTTGATTAAGTGCAACACATACCATCAATGAGTAATAGCACACATCACACATAGTTTTATCACATAGTTCCATAAACACTTAATCAAGTTCATATTTGCAACTCACATGAAACGATGACTTGTGGCATGACTAAGCAATCTACTTGTATCTAACCAATCTACGTTGGTGCTACGATAATACCAACTAATAATGAACCAACCTAGGGTGACAAAAGATCATGACATACAATAGACAAGGTGGATATAACAATTTGGATTAATAACTAACCCAAAAGCATTTAAATAAATACTTAAAATAGAATGCAATACATTGAAATAAAGTAATTTTGAAAACTGGGTTCAATATGATCAAAGGTATAACTTGCCTTAGAATAGGTCTAGGTACTGATCTTGGTCTTGAGGCACTTCTCCTTCTTCAAAAGTTCCCAAAGTATTAACGTCTAGGTGTAAACGAAAAAAATAAAACAAATAAATAATAGAGGCAAAAAAACTCCAAAAATTAAATAAAAATCATAAATAAATATATCTTGAATTTATATGAATTTAAAAATTTGAATGAGCTCAATCCAAGTTCAGATGCAAAAGATATGAGCTCTAGAATATTGAAATTCAAGAAAATACCATAAACTGGATTTTCCAGAATTTCTGAATTATTTTTCTACTAAAAAAGGGATTTATGACATCAGCATGACGTTAGCATGGATGTTCAGCCGAAGGAAAAGTAAAAAGAAAAAATAAATTGATGCAGGTCCCACTGTCAGCGAGATGGTGCATAGTGGACTGAGCTCATGGCTCCTTGGCTTGGGTGCACCACGTGGCTGTTGATTTACTCGCTAACAAAGCTGCCACACAAGCAAAGGTGGCGAGGTGGACGATGATGTGGCCCATGAGCTGGCATGCCACATCAACCGGGGGAAACACAGAGAGAGCTGGGAGCAGCCATGATCGACGGTGGAGCTGACGGCGAACGGCGGTGAGGCGGCTCCGGCGAGGTAGAAAAACGGAACCCCAAGATCGCAAGGACTCTCCTGGAGGTGTTGACTTGGCAAGGGTGGCAAGTGCTTACCGACGGTGGCGACAATGGTGGCGGCCAGCTTTGGTGACGAAACCGACAACGACGAAGCGGCGGTCCCCGGGAGGAGAAGGTTGCAGCACAGCGCAGCCCACGCTACTGCGCACCCAATGGCGGTGGAAGCTCGGGCGGAGGTGGTTCGACGGTGGTGAATTCGGGCGGCAAAGAAGCATCGACGCCCGACGGTTCTTCGACGATTGCGGCGCAACGAAGACGAAGCAGAGGCGGCGCCTTAGGGTTTTTGGAAGTGATGGTAGGGGCAAAGAATTTGACGCAGGAGGCTGGGCTTATATAGTGCCAGAGCAGAGAGTTTGAGAGCGGAGCTCGGACTCGGCACGGGAGTCCGGGACGGAGATGATGCTGAGCTGGCGACGACGGCGGGCCCACCAGGCAGCCGAAGAAGGCGAGGCTGCGGCGCGGAGCTTCAGCGGGAGAAAGGCCGAGCGGGCTAGGCTACGGTGCGGAAGGAACGGGCCACGTTGGATTGGGCCGAACTGGAATAGTAACAGGTTTCGGCCCGCTACTATTCCAAAGGATTTTAAATATATTTTATATTTTAGAAAATACAGAAAATCCAAATAGCAATTAGAAAATAACAAATGAACTTGGAAAAATTCTAGAAAATTCTAGAAAATATATCCAAGCACATAGAATCCAAATAAAATAGTTTTGACAATAGTTGATGTTGGTATTAAGCACATTAAATCATTTTGATATTAAAAGTCCATTTTAAGCTTTAAAGGAAATCAATAAAAATTAAAATGGTGAATTTTCCAACTAGAAACTATTCAAAAGATTTTTAGAGTTCAAAAAATTGGGATGTTACATCATGTAGCTAGGAGCGTGCCATCGTTAGTGAGTGACACGGTGTCACCAGCGATGGCGAGAAGATTCTCCATATCATTTGATAGTAACTAAAGCCTACATCGTTGAGTTGTACAATGTCAAAGAAGAATACATGAGGCACATATAACATTGTGCATGTGTATATACATGCAAGCATCCATATGAAAAGAAACACAGACGTACAGAAACATATGAGCAAATAGCTCAGAGTAGAGATAGCACAATGGTAAGGAATAGGCTCGGGGCCACCAGATAGAGTGTGACGTGTATCCCTGATAGGGATCGACTACATTTGAACGTGTATGCTTGTTGATGTCACAACGGTCAGTATTAAGAAATAATTGGAGAGAAGTTGAAGATAATTATGTTGTAGAATATTGCATTGGAAGGGATAGCAGCTGAGGGTATCGATCAAGAATTCGAATTGTTGTTGGAGGTTGAAGCAGAAAAGATATGGCAAGGAGAATATATAGAAGACACATGGTTTGTGAAGGATTACAGGTAGGCTACGATAGCACAAAATAAAAATTCTACCACGTAACCAAGGAACCTCCGCTAGTAATAGATTACAAGATTACCACTAGACGCGCCGACTCATAGCAGAAGTAGAGTCGATGTAGCGAGTTGATGCAGTAGTAATCATACTGGCCGCACGTCTTCTCCTCCTGCTCCTGAGATCGTCACGAGTTGTGGATTGTCCTAGTGTTGATACTTCGAAACAACACCACCAAGGTATCCACACATACGGGGTAGGACACCATGCGCTGGAGTGCTAGCGCCGGCGGCGTGGTATTGGATGAGGAAGGTGTGGCTGTTAGGGTTTTGGGAGTTCTTCAAACGGAGGATCACAACACCCCATGCCACCGACCCACTATATATAGGCATCCATGATGGGTTTCGAACTTGAGGCCCATTAGAAACTCGTGGCCTACAAGAATTCGGATCACCATGTAAATTAAATCCAAGCCCTTTAAGTGTGTGACCCTATAGGTTTATGTGTAATCGGTTGTGACTTGGAAACTCTTTTTCGACCACTAGCCGTTAGCGGCACCTAGTAGAATATAACGATTCCTGAACACACATAGAATCTATAAGACGAACCTTAATGCAATATGATCTATGACCAGGTCCTTATCACATACAACCAGCTCGTATTTAGTCACGTCAAGTCCATATTTAGTTACGACCAGTTCGTAACTCCCTACGACCAGTTAATACTTAATTACGATCAGTTCGTAACTCCTTACGACCAGTTAGTGACTATGTTCGAGCAGTCTACAACCCGCTTGTATCTCCATATGACCAGTTTGTGACTATGATCGAGCAGTCTACGACCAGCTCGTATCTTTATACGATTAGCTCATAACCATTTTTGAGCAGTCTACGACCAGTTCGTATCTTCATACGACCAGTTTGTAACTATGTTTGACCGGTCTACGACCAGCTCTTATCTCCATACGACCAGTTCCTATCTGGTCAAACTGAACGACTTGCTTGCGTATTTCCCTTTGCCTCACAACATCTAGTTGAACTCTAGGTAAGATAATTTGTCATCCATGGACTGTTCAAAACTTTCTCAATCAAGTGTCAAATAACTTCATGTGGTCGACACTTCGACCACTAGTGGTATGACCATGCACTTTCTTTATCTGACCACAATGAGGGGCCCAGAGATATCTCTCCTGTTATGATAGGAGAGCAAATTCCATATCCGGCCAGTCATATTCCTCCGCATGTTTCATAGTATACCTGAAAGCTTCCTTTATAACTACCCATTTACAGAGTAGCGGTTGGCAACCCCTAAGAGTACTATTACATATGTAGAAAATCATGTTGATATCAGGTCTAAGGATTATACATTATCATTGCTTGAGACCAACTGATGACACATAAAATCATAACAATCTCAACAGTATCTCAAGGTGGGTCAAACCAACGCCATGTTCAATAACATGTGCCCGTATTATTGGTTTGATATCTCCATATCTATAACCCGTGAAATATAGTCATCAACATATGTTTACGACTAGGGAACGTTTAAGAATAATCATTGTAGAAATACAAAGTTTCACAATCAAGTCACATACTTGATAATAAACATTAGCGAAATTATTCTGGGAACAAGATAACATATTATCCAATATTGAATATAACAAAATATAATCATATCTATGATTGCCTCTAGGTCATATTTCCAACAGTCTCCCACTTGCACTAGAGTCAATCATTTAAGTATCTAATACCGATTGCTCTTGTGTGCGCCTCATGCTTTGGCTATGTGAGAGGCTTTGTCAACGGATCAATAACATTTAAATCCATGTGAACTTTGTATATTTTAACATCTCCTCTGTCCACCAATTCGCGAATAAGATGATAACACCTGAGTATATGTTTGGACTTCTGATGGGATCTAGGCTCCTTAGCCTGTGCAATAGCTCCACTATTGTCACAATAGAAATCCATTGTGCTTGAGGCACTCGGAACCATATCCAACTCCGCAATGAAATTCTTTATCCAAACACCTTCCTTTGCAGCTTCAGAAGCCACAATGTACTCGTCCTCTGTCGTAGAATCAGCAACCATCTCTTGCTTGGAACTTTTCCAGCTCACTGCTTCTCCATTTAAAATGAATACAAAACCAAATTGCGAACGATAATTATCTTTGTCGGTTTGGAATCTTGCATCGATGTAACCATTTACAACGAGCTCTTCATCACCACCATAAACTAGGAACACATCATTAGTCATTCTCAAGTACTTAAGAATATTTTTCACAGCAGTCCAGTGACCTTCACCAGGATCATTGTTTTTCACAGCTGTCCAGTGACCTTCACCAGGATCAGCTTGGTATCTTCTTGTAACACTTAGAGCATATGATACATCTGGTCGACTACATATCATGGCATACGTGATAGATCCAATAGTTGAAGCATATGAAATACCATTCGTACGGCCTCACTCATCAGTTGTCGAGGGACACTGACTCTTGCTAAGACTTATGCCAAGTGACATAGGTAAGAACCCCTTCTTGGCATCCTGCATGCTGAAGAGAATCAACACATTGTTAATATAAGTACTTTGACTTAATCCAATTAACCTTCTCAATCTATCTCTATAGATCTTTATCTCTAAGATATATGCTGCCTCTCCTAGATCCTTCATAGAAAAACTATTTTTCAATGATGCCTTAACAGATTCCATCATAGGAATGTCATTCCCAATCAATAATATATCATCCACATGTAAGATTAGAATTACAAGTGCGCTCCCACTAACCTTTATGTAAACACAAGGTTATTCTTTGTTCTTGACGAAACCAAACCTTTTGATCTCCTTATCAAAATGTATATTCCAACTCCAAGATGCTTGCTTCTACCCATAAATGGATTTATGAAGTTTGCACAATTTACTAGCATTATTTGGATCGATAAAACCTTCAGGTTGTGTTATGTACACATTCTCACTTAGATTTATATTAAGGAAAGCCATTTTGACATCCATTTGCCATATCTTGTAGTCAAAATATACAGCAATAGCTAGAATGATATGTATATATTTAAGCATCGCTACCGCTGAGAAAGTCTCATCGTAATCAACTCCTTGAACTTGTTAAAACCCTTTTGCGTCTAGTCAAGCTTTATGAATGTGAACATTTCCATCCATGTCAATCTTTTTCTTATAGATCCATTTGCACACAATGGTTTTAACACCATCAACTGGATCGACTAGGTTCCAAACCTGATTGTCTCCTATGGAGTCTATCTCGGATTTCATGGCTCCAAGCCATTTCTCAGAGTCTGGGTCCATCATCGCTTCCTCATAAGTCTTAGGCTCATCATTATTCAATAATAATACATTATGCTGTAAGATCGAGGAGGACGACTAGAGGGGGGTGAATAGGAGGTTTAAAAAATCTCTTTGGCTAAAACCAATTTATAAGGCGGAAGCTAATAACAATTTGGTTTTGCACAATTAAAACCTAAATCAACTAGGCTCCACTAAGTGCACCAACAATATGAATACAATTCAATGAGAGCAATCATACAAAGATATATAAGCAATTAAAGCAAATAATGTAAATTGCTCAAAGTAAAGCACAAGAACATACCAAGATGACACAATTATATTTTACTGTGGTGTTCGGAGACTTACCGGTCTCCCCTAATCCACGTTGAGGTAAGTCCAAACGAATTGGACCGGCTCCACGAATTAAGCCAACACCTCCGAGGTAAGTCCAACCACTTGGACCGGTTCCAACACGAACCAACACCTCGATCCACTCGGGTTGCTCTTCATCCACTCCAGAGATGGTGGGCACCAAACCACTCACAACCACGCCGGGCCTTCTCACAATCTTCTTGAGAAGATCACCGGTCACGATGCCTCCACGCCGTCTAGGTGTCGGTAAACACCAAGAGTAACAAGTCTACGACTTTCACTTGAACTAATCAAGTATCTAAGCTCAAGTGGATACACAATCCACTACCTAAGACAACACATGCACTTAGGGTTTGCTCTCCACGCTCACTAAGTGCAACACATGCACATAAGAGATGAGAGGTTTGCTCTTCGCTCAAAGAATGAATATGGGCACTAGCAACAACTCACTCCAACCAGCCAAGGTGGGTATTTATAGCCCACACATAAAAACTAGCCGTTGGAGAAGATTCTGCTGAAAAATCAGCACAAGCGGTACTACCGCACCTACACGACAAGCATAGTAACGGCTATATTAGACGAAAAACTAGCCGTTGAAAAGTGCATCGTGGTACTACCGATGTTGATCTTGCGGTAGTTCCGCACTTCGGTAATTCCAATTCTGAAGGGCGGTACTACCGCTTCCACTTAGGTCCAACACATGGCACCTTCTAGAAAAAACGTACCGCTCCAACCTCCGGAAATACTGAGTTGCGGTAGTTCCGCTCCCAACACGCCGGTACTACCACATTTCTAAGAGAGCAACAAAATTCAAAAAGGTGCCTCTTTAGAAAAACACGCCACAACAAATTCGGCACAACCAGCATGCGGTAGTTTCGCTCTCATAAGCAGGTACTACCGCTCAACGGTAGTTCCGCCTTCTTAACTTCGGAAAAACCGATATTTACGAGAAAAACAACATTGGCTTCACAACAATCTCAATTGCAAAACACATTTGCCAATTGATGAGCCATACCAACAAGGATCACATGCAAGATTCCTAACAAGTTGCAAAATAAAGTTGCCAACTTTTAGAATCACACCATAAGGAATAAGATACATGGACTCAAACCATTTGCAAAACACATTTGCAAACTCAAGTCACATACTACATGAATCAAGCATGAGCATCAACTATTTGTAAAACACATTCGCAAATAACAGCATCATGCCACAAGGTTAAGGTGCATGGACTTCAACCATTTGCAAAACACATTTGCAAATTATAGTCCCATGCTACAAGGATTAAATGCATGTGCCTCAGCTATTTGCAAAACATATTCGCAAATAATAGTACCATGCATAGATGAGCTAGAGCAAGCATAATGAGCTACCAACACATGACTAACTCATGCTACTAGTCAAGACCCCTCTTAATAGTACGTCAACCTATACTAGCACCAAACACCAAGAAAGGTAAAAAACTAGAAACACATCCTTAGCACTAGATAGTCATACATTTGCTTTAAACAACTTCTTGAAGCCTGATGACGCACATACTCACTTCAAGTCCAGGTCCTTGACTTTGACAATCATCAACACATGATGATCGCTTTTGCTTCGGGATCTTGTCTTGAATATCATCAACACATGATGATTTTCTTCAGTCTGAGTCTTGACATGCATCAACACATGATGCATCCTTTATTAGACCTTCATCAACACATGATGGGTCTTCTCTTGACTTGATGATCAACTCATAATCATCTCCTCTTCTTGAACATCATCGACACACAATGATTTTCTTTTTCTTCAAGCTCTTCATACGCATCAACACATGATGCATTTTCTTCTTACACCTTGCCTCGATGACGATCAACTCATGATGTCATCCTAAGTCTTCATTAACCTGGAACATAACCTATTCATCCAACTCATGGAAAATGCTAGTTCCACAATATGATTATAATTAATTACCACACCATACCATTAATTACCACACCATACCACAATACGATGCCAATGTCGCCGCTGCCGATGAACCACTGTCATCGCCGATCTGCCACTTTCCTTGGCATCCTCTTTTCTCTGGCGTCTCATTTTTCTCCTCAGTCGGACCTCCTTCACCATCAGTCGTCGTTGCCATCGTCGTGAAGCCGCTGGCCATGACTTCCTCTATCTCTCTATGGTTTTCTCTCTGCGCCAACTCACCAGTCACCTCAGCAGCCGCGTCAACCCTAAGCACCGTGTGTCGCCTCGTGTCTGCCCTGTCAGCACTAGTCAGCGCACGCGTGGCACTCCCGCCCCTAAACAAGATCTAAACCTCGGTGGACTTGGTCCATGGTGAACCGAGTCTCTGACGTGTGGGTCCCACATGTCAGGAAGATTTTCAATTTCCTTTTTATTTTTCTTTCTATCCGAAATTCCCTGCTGACATCAGTATGACACAAATAAATTGTTTTTCCTACAAAAAAAATAATTTCAGTAAATTCATAAATTCTGATTTTTAGTATTTTATGTGATTTCAATCTTCCAAAAGCCATATCTTCTTCACTCGAACTCTGATTGAGTCCATCCAAATTTCTAAATTCATCTAAATTTGAGCTCTATTTTTTAGATTTTTGTTTAATTTTTGGAGTTTTTTCACTCTATTTTAAATTTATTTGGTTTATTTGTCTTGTTTACGAGTAGACGTTGATTCTTCGTGCAATTTTGAGCAAGGAGGGGTACACCAAGATCAAGACAGAGTACCAGGATATATTCCAAGGCAAGCCGTAGTCATTTGATCATATTGAACCTATGATTTCAAAAGTATATTGTTTTATACCATTGCATGCTATCTTTATATAAATTTTTTTGGGATTTGCAATCACCTACTTGTCATTATGCCTCCTTTGATATTCGAAAGTCATGAATCATTGTCACCCTAGCATGGATAATTCTAGTTGGACATATTTGTATCACCAACATGGGTAGCGTACAAATGCTTAGTCAAGCTTAGTTACGATGGGTTCATTATCACATGTGTCATAATGATTAATCTTGACTTAATGATATATAGAATTATGGTTGTTAGCTGCTCTTGTTAAAATTTGTGTACCATGATAGGGTATGTCATTGGTTTTAGTTGAACAAAATGGTTTTCACTCGGGCGAGTGGATGGTGGATTGAGGGTGTGATTATAACACGTTGTGGGTTGTGGTAAGATCGCCTAAGTAATTTGTCAATGACTCAATCTTGTGCTTCATTGAACTGGATCTTAACCGTACAACCACATGTCCGGTATGGGCGGGACCTGGCCAATTAATTAGCAATATTTTGATTTGGTTCTGTCTGTGTTGTGTTAGGTGCAAGAGGGGGCCATGTCTGGTCAGTTAGATATTTAGTGTTGAAACCTTAGCGAGCAGAACTTTGTCAAAATAGAACTTTGTAAATGCCTTGTGATAATCTCTTAGTCGCACACCTACGGAAGTGTGTGAGCGAATATTATAAGTTGATTATCTCTTGTGAGTCAAGTTGTACAACCTCTGCAGAGTGTAAAACTATTCGAATAGTCGTGTCTGCGGTTATGGACGTGCTTGAGGATTTCACACGAGAGATAGAGTTTCTTATAAAATGTGTCGGAGTGTGAATGGAAAATTCACTTGATGAATATAATATTTGTTTGGTGAACAGGTAATTCACTTGGGTGGTTTGTGTCGATTGGTGAATTGGGGATTCACGTATCAATGGTTTGGTTGGGAAGTGAATGTGGAGTTCACTGGTTGTTTCAAAGCAATTGTTTACTTATTTACTATTCTTTTCAAATACACATTTAAATCTATTTATTGTATTTATCGTAAATACTTCTTTCTGCAAAAGAACCATACATGTAACTTTTAGCAAGCCTTGTATGAATACTATTTACATACATTTCCCTATGGCTTGCTGAGTACTTTATGTACTCACGGCTTTACGCTTTTGCTGGTTTGTTGAAGAATATCAAGCTGCTCAAGAGTTCTTTCAGAAGGACTATGAAGGTTTTGCGGATTAGTGTGCGTTCTCCACTCAGTTGCCTATGGGCATGTTGATTGACCTTTCCAAGTTTCTCATTCCACGGCAAGAGTTTATTTATTTCTTTAGCCCTGCGTGGCAAGCTAAGTAAACGTTGACTATAAGGTCCAGTTATTATTACTATTTGTTATTTTGAGATCTTTTTAGTTAAATCGAATAAATGGATGGTATTTCATCACTGTTTTTTTGTGTGAGCTTGCTACTGATCTGGGTCTAGTTTAGAATACACAGAGGGTTCCTGAGATGCATTTTCGGGTCCCGGCATCTTTTGAGCTCTTCAATGGCGTCGTTTGATTCCTTAGTCCATTCTAACTGTGCTATCAAACGACTTAGCGTTGTTATACAACCGGTTAGTTTTTATACTTCTTTCTTTGTGGTTGGAGGGTGCATCCGGTCGATGGCCAATATTTTTACTGGATTTGTTTCAATGTCTCTAGCCGAAACTAGGAATCCAAGAAGCTTTCTAGAGGAAACTCCGAACACACACTTCTATGGATTCAACTTAAGCTTATATATTCTTAAGTTAACAAAGGTTTCGTCAAGGTCGGAGATGCGATCACCACCATTGATGCTCTTTACCACCAAGCCATCAACGTAGGCTTCCAAATTCCGGCCTATCTGAGTACTAAAGGTTTTTTTTTCATTAACCTTTGAAAAGTCTCATCAGCATTTTTGAGACTGAATGACATCTTGACATAGTAGTAAGTGTCATATGTAGTGATTAAGAAAGTCTTCTCTTCATCATCTTTACTCATATTAATCTAGTGGTACCCTTAATACGCATTAAAAAAAACTTAACAATTCACACCCGGAGGTAAAATCTACAAGTTGATCAATGCGTGGAAGGGGAAAGTCATCATTCGGATAAGTTTTATTAAGATATGTGAAGTCAATACACATTCGCCATTTTCTATTACTTTTTCTAACTATTATAGGATTGGTGAGCCACTCTGGATAGTCGACTTCATGAATAAACCCGACCTTGAGAAGCTTGTTGATCTCGGACTGGATTGCCTCGTTCTGATCTGGTGCGAAGTGCCTTAGCTTCTACTTGACCAGTTTCTAGCCAAGCCGGAGAGCTAGCCTGTGCTCGATCACCTCTCTGGGGACTTCGGGCATCTCGGACGCCTACCAGGCGAATACGTCCAAATTGGCTCGAAGGATAGAGACTAGCGACTCTTCCTATTTGGGATCGAGTCCTACTCTGACCAGTACCTTTTAGGTGGTTGTGCTAGCATTTCCGGGTCTAGATGACGCTTTGATGCTTTCCGGAGAAGCGCCCTTGTCGAGTAGAATCTCTTTGGTCTGGTCGGAGAGTTTGGGCCATCTTTGGTCTTAAATGCTTGACCTGCATGGAAGGTGGATTACTGTCCCTGGTTGGAAGTTCATCAACCAGTTCTAGGGATTTTCAATCGCATGTGTATGCCATCTTTCTATCCCCTCTAACTGTAATGACCTCTTTAAGTCCTGATATTTTTAAACTCTAATAACCGTAATGCGTGGCTATCAGTAATTTTGCCATTGCTAGACGACCAAGAATTTAATTGTATGTTGTTTCAAAATCCACTACATCAAATAGAATATTTTATGTTCGAAAGTTATCTGGTCTTTCGAACATAACCAGTAGGGAGAGTTTCCATATCGGTTTGGTAGTAGATCCTGGGACTATGCCATGAAAGGCTTATTTTACTGGCTTTACTTTTGACCTAGGAATTTGCATTTCTTCCAATGCTCCTGTAAACAAGATATTCAAAGAACTACCACCATCTATCAGAACTTGATTACCTTTGTAATTATTAATAGTAGGTTCAACAACAATAGGGAACCCACCTGGTCGAGTTGAAGGGATGGGGCAGTCTTCCTTGCTGAAGGAGATTACTGTCTCTGACCACCTGGATGGCTTGGTGGTGATTGGAGACTCGGCGAGGTTTGCTTCCTGCTCCACGGCCTTCAGATGACGTCTTGATTCGTACGAGGAGGATCTGCTGAAGATCATATCAACTGTGTGTTATGGCTCTTGGTACTCCATTTCTTTGTTGCTATCCTTGTCCTTTTTAGAGCTTGGTTCTCCAAGCTCCTGTATGAAAGGGAAATGTCTTTTACCTGCATAATAATCCTCCAGCTTCTTTTGCCAAGCTCGGCAGGTGCGTAAATCATGCCATGCCGCCTGATGAAGTGTACACCACTTCTTGTTCTTTTTATATTCGTCGGTCAGAGCTTTCGCTTTGTTCCGACTGGAGTAATCTTTCTTGCCCTTGGTAAATTTTTCTGGAATCACAAGGACCTCCTTGTTACTAGGCTTGTGATTCTTCTTACTCTTGAGAGGCTTCTTGTGCTTCTTCTCTGGTTTATCCATGCTAGGTTGAGGGATCTTCTCTTTTCAATTGATGGTCTTGTTCCATTCGAGCGCTTCACTAGTGATTGCATACCTATCGGCCATGTCAAAAAGTTCGACGGTCGTTCATGGAGGAATCATTGCAATGTTCTCTGTAAACCGTCGGTTCCTGGATCCTGCTTTAAAAGCCTGGATCACAGAAGAATATGCGACCTCTAGAATATAATTACGGACCTGGCTAAACCTCTTAATATACTAGCGAAGAGTTTCGTTAGGTTCCTACCGAATCCGATGAAGGTCACCCTCCTTTTTAGGGCGGTTGTACGTCCCCTGGAAGTTTGCAATTAAGAGATCACAGAGTTGCTCCCAAGTGTAGATCGATCCGACCGGTAGGTTAAGCAACCAGGACCATGCAGATCCTTCAAGGACTGTGGGCAAGTAGTTCTGTAGGACCGTAAAGGCGACTAGGGGGGGTGAATAGGCGCTTTCTAAACTTTCTCGCCTAAATCAAATACAACACGAACTTTACTCCTTTAGCTATGAAAGCTAAGAAGACCAGTAAGCGCACAGTGGAAGTCTTGTGTTGGATTTGATAAACCCCTCAACCACACGACATAAAAGGAGAAAAGAACCCACTGTTTCAATCGGATCGGCGGTCGGACCGACAATAACCAATGGCCGGACCGGACCATTAATCGGCGGTCGGACGGTGGGCAATGCGGTTCGACCAGACGATAATGATGCGAATACACGGGTGGTCGGACCGCCGTTACAACACCGGTCTGACCGGTTCAGTCCAGAACTGAAACACTCAACCCAAATCCAAAACGAAATTTGATCCAACTTTTGATTCAACCAATGAAACTTGACCAAATTTCGAGCACACCTCCCTAATGATATTAGAGACCTATTTCTAGCGACTATCCTTCAGATCCACTTCGCAGAATCGATCTCTCAAGGATTTAACAAGGAAGTGCACAAACCCTAGAAATATGAAAATCTTGATTCAAGACTTGCTCGTGGGGGTTGATGATCTAGATGACTCTAGGAGTATCCCCACACATCAAAGCAAGATAAAATAGTCCAAGGGACCAAGCATAAACCTTTGAATCAAGGAAGCACCAAAATCATCCAAAAAGGGAGAAGAACACAAAGGGAGCAAATGATCTTTCAATTAAGCATCACAAGATTGTTTGATCACACTAGATGCTTACAAAGCCTCTCCAACAAGGAGGGTAAGAGCTCACACAAGGAGCACACTCCAAACCCTAGTTCTCCTCTCCTCTCCTCCAAACCCTAGAAAAAGAGGAAGAATGCCAAATGAGTGCTTAAGAGGGTTTTCCATCTCCCCCCTTTCTATTTATACTAGAGAGCTAGGGTTTCACTTTTGGGACCACTTACACATGGGACCCACACACATAACTCTTGAAGCAATCGCCTGCTTCACCACGTGTAGGTTGATCAGCGGTTCTCATCACGTCGCCAAGTCTCTCTTGTCCGAATCCCATCGGAACCTCCCAGAGACTCGCACCGATATCCGCACCGCCTGATCCAACCAGCTGCACCGAACCACCCGTTCGATCCATCTTGCCCATCCTGCACCGTGCTTGATTCACACGACCTCACCCGGTATCCATGATCGTTCTGGACCTCAGCTCTCCAAGCGTAGTCCCGATCCACTCACCGTTGACGTCGTTGACCTGCAAGCCACCTGCACAGCAATGGACAAACAAACCGTTTTCGGGAACAAGTTCTTCACAACTTGACCCACGTTAGCTCCGCAATGCAATATACAACAATAAAGTATTGAAGTTCATACATAAAACACATTCAAATCACATCAATGCCAACTTGGCTCAACTCCAAGTCAATGCCGGTCTGACCGCCCCACAAGGCCGGTCCGACCGATTTCAGGCCGGTCGGACCGCTCCCACAACGGCGGTCGGACCGGTCAAAAAACTTAGCAAAATTCAAGCGTGAAAATCCAAACCTTCGGAATTTTCAACAATAGAACTTTTGACTGGGAGCTCCAAAAATGATGAGACCACATCCAGGAGACTCCCCTCACTTGCCTACACAACCTATTTTTGGCTCAGCTCCAAAAACCAATTTTCAAAATGGCGGTCGGACCGGCCACCATGGCCGGTCGGACTCCTCCACGGGCGGTCTGACCGCCCGACACAACCGGTCAGACCGCCTGTGGTCTGACAGCTTTGGAGCAAACCCGAAAACGCGAGATTTTGCAAACCAACAACGCCATTGCCAATTGACTCATCATCCTGAGATCGTGCACATATCCTCAAGATATCCACAAGTTCACTATCACGTTGTCATCACCACTAGCAGCTCTAATTTTGGTGGTATAGATCTGGAGAAATTCTAATGTGTTTTGAGTCCCATTAAACTTCTCCATGTTTGCTGGTCGAAATTTATCTGTCCAGTGCACTGCTTGGAGTCCTATCGAGATTGCACGACAGCTCGTAATCAAATCATAGCGCCTTCTTTGAAAGGGAGTTGGATTCTATTTAGTTGGGGACTGATTCCTTAGATTAACATACCGAGTGTCGGGTGTACCAATCTGGTCGTGGATGTTGGTGTAACGCCTTCGTCCGACCACCTAGTTTAGGTGATGTCGAAGATCACCCGAGCCAAGCAGTAATTCGTCTTGACGAGGGGGAGGAGTGGCTTCAAGAGAGTCGTTTCCCTCATGACTCCCTTGTTGGAATCTTCGAGGAGGTCTTGGTGTCGGAGGATTCCCGGTTCGACCATGTTTTCCCCTGCTAAGGGAGGAACGCTGGAACGAAGTCATAATGTGACTTTGTGAGCTCCTTTGTTCCCTGTATATTTATGTACGTTGCATGGTATGTTGGAGGATCTCTGATACTTTCCCTGCAAGTTGAAGATAACCCGGGGTCTCTGCCAGAACAGGATTTGGGTTATTCAAAATGTCACGAACTCATTGCAGTTTTTGAATCGTTACCGAGGGTCTTGGGGGTTCCTGCTAGCAGAAGGTGTTTCATGGCTTGAATTCCCCTCCAGCCTTCTGGCTTGCCCTGTCCGACCCATCACGCGCAGTGGAGTAGAAACAGGTGAATCAACCGACTGATGTCCATCAGTTCCATTACCTCTGCCATCACGCGTTGATGGCTGAGTGCCTGCACCATTTCCACCAACAAGTGGTGGCGGGTCATGCTATGGAGGATTGTGCACGACATTTTGATAGGTATCACCGACTGTGTTAACCTCATGCCTCTAACAATAATCTTCCGACGAGTTCCCATCGTAGCTAAAGGAGAGCCTTCCATTGCTTCAGCAAGGAGCCTCCATGACGGGGAGCAGTCGGAGTTTAACACCTTCGACGGGCTTTGTGGCAGACTCAGCCTGATCCGGCAAATTTCGGATCGCACACTAAGTTCGATCATCTTTACATGGCCTTCGACCGGTGGCAACTTCATTATTACCCTTACTAGGTGTCGGTTGGCCCCCAGAATAAGTAGGAGCCGTCGGCGAATACTGGTCACCCATTACTGTATCAAGAGTACGCTGATCCTCTGATCGCAGCATTGGGCTGTTGTCTCCGTTCTTGCCAGTCGGAAGAATCGGGCTTGTAGACGCGTTCGGATATTCCAAATTGGTCGGAACAACCGATTCCTCTAGTTGTGCCACTGATAGTGGCGTTGGATCCTCATCCATCCAGTTGATCTCGCTGGTCTCAACGAGTGGCAAGCCTACGACGAAAGAGGATGACAACGATATCGTGTCATGTTCCATAGCACAGTTGTATGCATCCATGTCAAGGTTGGAGTAGTCCGTCAAGTTGAACCAGTTCTCCTCATCCCAAGATCCTGCCATGATCGCATAGGTGATAATGGAGCGGAGCGGAAATGAGGATTGCTGAGCAAGGAAATCTTCAAGAACTCAATGTCTTCTTCCCCATGGACGGCGCCAGCTATCGACGATCTTATGAAATAAAAAGAGAAAAATGGCTAAGAGTTCTTGGTAGAGAATGGGACTGCTCTTTATTGCAATGAACTGGCTATTGTAGGGGGTGCCCTTGACAGGTGGTGGACTAGCTCTAATTACATTTGGTGTATTGGTTGCTACTGCTCTAATTGTCTTCAGATCGTAGGGTCTTGTGTGGATTCAGAGGCAGATGTCGAATGCTTGATTGCTTCGATTGGGATTGGATGCCTTCCTACCGTTTGTATTCTCCTTTAAATAACTGACGAAGTGGTGGCAGTTACTCCTGAAAGAGGTGCCCTTTAGAAGTATCATGTCTGGTCGGAGAAGTAGTGACAGTTAGGAAAATACCAATTGATCAGCGGTTGGTATCAGTGGAGACAATAACTACATGGTGGTTATTGCCAGAGACTTAGAGCCGGAAACGACGTGTGGTTTGGAGCAATTGAGACACATGTTCCATTCGTCACACATAAGGGATGTACTTAGAACCAGGTCCATGTGCCAGTTCAAAGCTTCTATGAGCAGTTATTTGGTCGAGTAGTGGGTACAGTGCTCCCTCCGACCAGGTTATTCATAGAATAGTCTATGGAATTCTAACGACCACAAGGGTCGTTAGCTTCGAGGTTCACAACCACATAAGCTATGTTGCTATTAATTAATATTTAGGAATTTAATCCTCATCACCAATCATCCATCCATTCAAACATTTCATTCATTCATGCATTCATCCCATACATAAAGGTACCGGTACTACACTAAATTACATCACTTGCGCTTGTAGGCTGGACCCATGACTGGTGTGAACCTAGCAGCTGGATGCTCGCGGCTGGTGCCCTCGATGACATTAACACTGCTAATATCTATGCTACCACGACATCTATAGCACGGAGGTGTGGCCTAAGTTGTTGCGTCGGGGTTGATGCACCAATAAGGTCCAAGAGGACCATCTCGCCGGGCATTCTGGCATCCATGTCGTTGTCGGGCATTCTGGCATCCATCTCGTCGGTGCAATTCATTTTAGTTGCAATTCGCCTACATCGGCAGTGAACCATCTATAAGGAGAAACAAAAACAAAGTAAGAAACGGCCACATCGAGATATAATTTGTTACTCAAGCAAATTGCATATATCAACATCTTCAACAAGAACATAGGAACACAAGATGGGATGATCTCAAGTTAACTGCCGGTTGATTGATCATGATGGGATGGGCATGCAACGAGCTATATCTTTCAAGTCACCCAACATGTTCGTAGATGCCTCTACACTGGCCCACAATGTGTATTCAGAATTAATTAGAGGTATGGCATTGGTATGTGCAAATTGTAGAGAGAGAAAAAGGTGATATATATGGGTCCTTAATGTACATATATCTCCAAAAACTCAAGCATGGTGCAGACAAGCAAATGATAAGGCATACAAAGTTCAATGCCAATGATACATGTCCATCAGTACTAAACTTGTTACAAGAACACATTAACTAATTTGGTCATAGTTATAATTAAGCAAACACATGTAATCGTTAATCCATGTGATGTAGGGGGTTATTGCAACACAAGGCATCTCCCAATAGATCAAACCAAGCAAAAGAAATATTCATTTATCCTGTAGGAATCTATCTAGGAATACATATATTCAGTACATGAAGCAAAATTTAAGGAGGTTGCACCAACATCAGCGTGCAACATTTAGTCGGTGCAGTACATGATCACAACATCAATATATGCATATGCGTACCAAGTCAAGAATGCACACAACAAACCGTCAAACATGCACCGTCCTAATTTCCCAATTCAAACCCTCGGGCGTAGGAATCCTCAACGAAGTTCCTCATGCGGTTGTATCTCCCCTCCGAACCCTCAGGTAGCGTAAGCACCTCACCAACCTCGTTGATTATGCGTGCCAACTGTCTTCCCTGTGAATGGGTAAACACTGTTAATAACTTTGCCAACCGTGACATGGGAAATTTTCAGGGAGACTAAAATTAACTCACGTAGTAGGCATTGATGGGGACCCTCTCCGGCTGTGTGCCCGTCTGTGTGAACTCATCGTACTTGTCTACAATATCCTCATTAGACGAGTTGCCCTCCCCTATGTCCACCTGGGTCATGGTAGGTTGAAGTTGCAGGCGCGCAACGCTGTGGAGCCACCAGAGGTAGTTCACAAATTGAGGCCTCCAATGGATCTGTGGTACGTCCCTGGACCGATTGGATCGGTCCGCCCACTTCAAGAGGTACGCATGGTGATAATGGGCCCAATCAGTGTGCCGATACCTCCGCCTTCGGTTAATCCTGCCATGCAAACAAGTTTATTGTTAACATTGAAACCACAACCCACGATGGAAACGAATGGCGATAGGTACAGTTACCCATGCAAGTTCAGATCAGTTGAGCACTCCATCGGTGGACATACTTGAAGCTTCCCAAACTATCTCATCACTCGATGGGGCATGTGGTACTCCACCACATGGAAGTAAATCAGCGGTGAGAGTGTCATCCACAAACTGTCGTCCCGCGTACACATCAGGTTCAACGCCATTTCCATGACCTCATCGTGGGTATATGGCAGCCACATGACCTGCAAAAGATTTACATGACATTACTAATGAAATCATAGTTAAAACCAAATTAATAGCATGCAAAGTAACTCATCGAAATATACTTGGTATTGAGTGATGACGTCTAGCTCGTTTGTGTAGCCTAGGTACCGCGATTTCGGATGGCACGTAGGTGGGATGATGGAGCTCCAAAGGTAGACTATCATCGAAAACGACGCAGGGTTGTCAAGGGGCCATGCCTGCAGGGAGATGGATTTGAGTCGCATGTTTACTGAACGAGAACGAATAAGATAAAACACCAAATTTTGTACCTGCAAGGTAGCACAAGTGGGCCTACCCACGGGCAAACGCTCCCACATCCACACTTACAGGAGGTATGCGCAGCCACCCAAGTTACCATTGGTACTCCATGAGCGGCACACCTCATACAATTTGCAGGACAAACAAGCTAGTGCAGTAGAACCCCAACTGTGAGTCCCTGCCGCTCCAAAATCAGCAAACACGGGCAAGTATACCCAAGAGACGGCATTGACTATATTGTCCGGGAAAAGCAAGGACCCAAGTAGATGCCGCACCCATGCCCGTGCGAAGTGCTGCACTGTGACCATATCTGCATCCTGCGGGCACACGTTGAAGTTTGCACCTAGCCAAGACATAAGCATGGCGGACGACCGATTATCCCTCGCGTCCTCAGCCAGATCGTCCTGCCGCAAACCAAGCCACTCGTCAACCCGGTCACGCCAACCCATGTTGTTGATATCTCTAGTCACGGGAAGCTTGTCTATGGGAAGGCCAAGAACCGTAGCAACATCCTGCAGCGTGGTGGTCATCTCACCTGATAGGAGGTGGAACGTGTGCGTCTCCGGGTACCATCGGTCCAACAGTGCAGTAAGTGCAGCACCTTCCATACGGGGAAGCACGTTGGTGACAATCCGTGCCAAGGGAAGGAAACCGACCTTGCAGACATATGACACGTACCGCTCATCCCAATCCAGAGTGGGGGTGTCCGAGGGCGAAGTGGCTGGAGTACATGCCAGACAAATTTGCATAGACATAAGAGAAGTGCACCACATGGTCAATAAGTTAAATGCATGATCTAACAATGAATCAAGAAATATCACCACACCCTCGTCGACTATAAGGTGTGCGCAGTGCTGATTGTCGTACTCCGAGATGAGCAACACATACTGCGGGTGCTGAGGAATCTTGCAATAGAAGAAGGAAATTTGTTGGTAGAGATGAACTACAAAATAATGGAGAAAATGCAATGGAATGAATGCGATAAATACACAACAATACTCTTTGCACAGTGACAATGACGGTTGCCTCAGGGGTGCAAGACATGTCCTATTGGATATAGGAGCGGCGTCGCCTAACCCTACACTGCTGGCAATCTTTATTCATGTGCTTTGCCCTGGTGTGGCTTTGCTCATGACACTCTGAGCACCTGTTGGTTATGGTGGCATTGTCGAAGTACCCTAGGCTATATATGTCCTTACCAGCTTGCTATGAGCTATCCATATCGTTACAAAGTCTTTTCCTCTTCCTCCTACCGCGTCACTTGTTCACTATTTCTTTGTCGAGAATATATTCCTCCCCAACGTAGGGTGGCCAATGTGAGGGATCAAGGTAAGGCTCAAACCTCATCTCCCAAGTCTTCATCGTGGCTAGCTTTGAGAATTCCTCGCCAATGAAGGTTTTGAATGGTGGCTAACGCTACGCATGCGACATGTGGTGAGGATGTGCGAGCATGGCACATGTAGCAAAGCTGGGACCATGCAAGTGCAATCTCCCGCAGTAATGTTCACTCTATGGTTTCGGCCTCCATAACTCTCACCCCCTATCGATGTGCCCCCTCTACCCTAACGGTGTAGATATGCAAAGTCGGATCGTATTCATCCACCTCCTAGTTGTGTGGCTCGTCCTCCACCAGAGCAAGGTGTTTGGTAGCAGCCGCACCCCAACGCTCGTCGGTATTGTATGCATCCCTTGCACGGGTCCACCGATCCACAAAGTATGAGTTGGTCTTTCTAAACGAGTACTCCACGATGGCTGGTATTGGCATAACACGAACGCCCTTCAAAACATTATTGAATACCTCTGAGATGTTCGTGGTCATCATACCATACCTACATCCACCTTCATCATATGTATGTGCCCATTTCCTCTTTTGTTGCAAGACCTCGGCCAACCACTTATTTCCTCATTGGTTTGTCAGTCCCCTCTACTCCTTCAGATTGCCCTTGAATTCCAACTTCTCCAAACATTCACACAACAGTTTGAACTTTTTTTACGAGATCTTCCCTACTGAATCCCTACTCGACACCACTACCAATTTGGCTAACCGGCCCAACAATGCAAACACATACAACTTTATCCATCTACATCTAACAATGCGAACAAAATATTACGAAGTCAGTACTGCATGTCGTAGGTACCAACTACCACACAGACTAATGACGAACAACTACACTTTAAAGTAGTACTAACCATTCCATATATAACTAATGCTGACCGGTATACAACAAACACAATATTCGTCGACTACTATGCCAAAAGGTCCGACAAACTGGGAATTGAATTTTTGAACTAAATAGACCTTTGTTGAGGAAAAAAAATGATTACTAATTCCCCGCCAACTATATTTTCCAATCAGACCCATTTGGCCACGCTGCCACCCGGGGCGCTACAACCAAATTCCACTCAAATATGCAATTCGGCCAAAACCCTACAATGAAACTACAATGAAACTAGAATGACATATCCAAATTCCTCACAAAAAATAACAAAACTACGATTTAATAGCCACATTTCCATCACAACTACATGAAACTACAATGACATATCCTATTTCATCCTATTTCATCCACAAATTCTGCCTACAACATCCAATTTCATCTACAAATCGCTAAAAATAGCATAAACACAACAAAATGTGCACACATTCAAGTACCATTGCATACTAATGCTATCTCATTCACTCTGACGTGCAAAGATTCACACCAATTCCTCCCAAACATGCAATTCAGCCAAAACCTTAAATCCACCAATCTAACTGATTTAATCCAAAATAAATTAAGGGAATGGGTGAGATTACCTTGGGGTGATCTCCACAGGTTCATGGACTTCGAATAGGCTCAAAATCAACGGATTTGGGGAGGTTGGGGGCGGGGAGGAGAGAGGATGTGCGGGAGGAAGAGAGGAACTTTGGGGAAATGAAGAATTAGGTGGGCGGTGGCACATAAGTCACCTCTATCACGCCACACGTGTTGGCGTGACAAGGTAGGCTTGTCATGTCGTGAGTACTGGCGTGACAATGACAAGGACGGGGCCACGCAAGCTCTCCATGCTAGCACGCCGTGCGCACGATAGCTTGTGTGGTGGGTATGGCCACGCCGAGGAAAGTGGTGTGACAGAATGGTTTGGCCACGCCGCTCGTTATGGCGTGATCAAACGGTCAGAACTGAAAATAAAGTTGGCTAGGGGTTAACTTTAAAATATTTTTTAAAAAAATTAAATAAAAATCCAAACTAGAAGGATATCAAAGAACAAGGAATCTATTATATTATTAAAAAGATAGAAGAATAAAGGTCACCATGTTCACCTCTTAGGGGGGCTAGAAATTACCATGTTAATCGGAGAAAAAAATAAAATCTACGCCGTCTATTGTAGTGTGTCCAAATTATAACGAATGGAAATCAAATATATATATAAGGGTTATTACAACTGTATAAGAAATACAATTGTATTTCCAATCACACACATTAGAGTTATCTAACAAATATAACTCTATTTTTAAATATAAGTGAGTGTGTATTGTAGGATCTAGCCGCACAACTACGCGGGTAATTCAGCTAGTTATTGTAAATTGCAACAACAATATGTGTAGTGCGAAGGACACATTATGTCAAGCCAACCCTTTAGGTTGAAAATGGCAAGGAGCATATTGTAGTTATTATGAAAGATATTCATCATCTGCATTTGCCCATGTGACAGTTAAGAACCCAATATCGATATTAGAAACTAATTGGTTTACACTATGGTATGGAAGTAAAGGATGTCGTCCATGTCCCAATACGTGGGCATGCCTGTGAAGTAAAAGATGATGCTAGATCTCCACTTAATTGAAGATAAAACAATTATCAAAACTTATACTTGGTTTGCAATTTAGTCTGCTCTTTCCAGCAACTAGCTTTGTAACTATCAGCAACTTTGTAGCTATCGTCAGCCTTGGACAACTGCATCAAAATCCTAAATCAAAGGCCAAGAACAACGAGAACACAAATGACAAGGCAAGCAAGCACAAAGGAATATTTGCATCTTGCATCATGCACCAACAAATGCCATCTGTTTCGAGCTGCATTATAAAGCTCTGCATGTGTATATCATTTGCTTCCCAAGGGTTTCGAGCCTCGGAATTCTTCATCCGAGCTTTTCTCTTTCCTCTCGCATCCATCTGTGGTGAGTTCCTCCTATTCTGCTGCTTCAATCAGCTTGTCTTGGTTCAGTACATCTTCGTCATTCGTTGAGTAATTCAAAAATGCCATCTGATTATTCCTACCTTTATTTTACTCAGTCATGTGCAAAATTATCGTCGTAATTAAGTTTTCTGCTATTTGTTTTGTTTGATACGACTGTATTAAATTGTGGTAATGAAAGGCTGAACTTTGATGTATGTATCGGAGTGTGAATGAGAGAGATGTCCTGAACTGATCCATTGATGCAATCCTGTTCTTATTAGGATAGCGCTCTTTCGTCTCAATGGGCATAAAATGAAATTTTGGAGGTGGCCCATGTACCATAGTGTATTAAAATCCACATATACTTCGTAAAAAGAAAGATGCGCACTTACTCCTGCATATTCTAAAAAAAAATGGGACTTTCGAGACTTTTATAAACTGATCATTTGCTTAGAGTAGCTTTTTCTCTTTTCATGTAATATGGGAACCATAATGTCCACAGAAGATAGCACAGACTCAGTTGTAGTGTAGTGTGGGCGTGTGGCCATCTCGTGTGAGCTTGTCAAAGTCCAATCTGGGCCTAACTTGAGCCCAGTCAAAGCCCAGATAAATTTGGACCAACCCAAGACCGTTTTAGACCCAACCTGCTATAAGGCCAAACCGGCCCAAGGCCAGGCTGATCCAAGCCCATGTTTAATCCAGCCCAACCTGGCCCAAGTCACTGAAGATCATGATCAAGCTATCCTCTCGTTGAGGCTAGTAGTCAGCAACTTGGTATAATGGTATGCCTCATCAAGGTCCTGCCTTCGTGCAGGCGGACTGAGCAATGGGGGAATGGCGTCCAAGTACAACGATTGCGAAAGATGTCACTGAAGTATGTAAACAAATTTGCACAAATACACATTTGCAATTGATCTGCACACTGCAAATTATGCAACGTTGATCTGTTTCATTGCCAGTTGATTGGTAGGACTCCGTTGGTGTACTTGAACAAGGTAGTAGCCGGATGTGAGGCGCGTATCGCTGCCAAGCTTGAGATCATGGGGCCCTGCTCCAGTGTCAAGGATAGGTATCAGCTATCATCCAGTGCCCCCTTCTTCTTCTTCTTCTTCTTCTTCTTCTTCTTCTTCTTCCCGTTTAGCTCTCTGTTAGGTGCAAGTACTTATCAGCTGTCAATCTGGGGATAATGTTGATTTGCAGGATTGGTTATAGCATGATCGCTGATGCAGAGGAGAAAGGTCTCGTCACTCCTGGAAAGGTGAGAGAGACAGAGCAGCGGCAGAAATAAATTAATTTCCAGTCTGACTGAATTACATTGGAACTTCAGTTCAGTAGCACATTTGCAGAGTGTTCCCTTTTCTCGATCTGCAGAGTGTTTTGATCGAGCCTACGGGTGGAAACACTGGGGTAGGGCTTGCCTTCATTGCTGCCGCCAAGGGGTACAAGCTGATTGTGACAATGCCGGCATCGGTGAGCATGGAGAGGAGGGCCGTGCTCAAGGCCTTCGGCGCCGAGGTGGTGCTCACCGACCCACTCCTGACCATGGAAGACGTGGTGCAGAAGGCGGAGGAGCTCGCCGTGAAGACGCCCAACTCTTACGTTCTCCAGCAGTTTGAGAACCCTGCGAACCCCAAAGTACTACATAATCTGCGAGTTTACTTCCTTGAGAAAAATTCAGCCTTGCAAATTGAGTAGCCACTGTCTGAACATAATTTTAGTGCTTGTTAATTAGTTCGTGTTGCTGAACTACGAATGTGCAGGTCCATTACGAGACCACGGGACCCGAGATTTGGAGTGCAACTGCCGGCAAAGTGGATATCCTTGTGGCTGGCATAGGAACTGGAGGCACAATTACCGGAGCAGGGAAGTACCTCAAGGAGAAGAACCCTGACATCAAGGTGACCAACCTGACTGACTGTTCTAATGTGTATGCATGTGCTGCCTGTATGGTTGATTTTGTGATTTTGTTTGTCTGCAATGCAATGTATTGATTTTGTTTTTATCTGAAGATCTATGGTGTGGAACCATCAGAAAGTGCCGTTTTATCTGGAGGGAAACCTGGTGAGATAAATATCATACCGTAATTAACCTTGCTATGTCTCCATCGTCCTATGTATCTTGAATCTCGATCTTCCTTCCCGTGTATGTATCGATGCGTTTTAGTTTCCAATCTCAGGTCCGCACAAAATACAAGGTCTTGGTGCTGGTTTTGTTCCTGCCGTTCTTGACGTCAACATCCTTGATGAAGTCTTCCAAGTGAGCAACTGCAGTAGCATATTCCTGTCTGCAATCCGGTTAAACACATTGATCGTCCTCAGCGTTTTCCTTGCATTCACTCGATCGTCCAGGTCTCGAACGAGGAAGCCGTGAGCATGGCGAAGCAGATCGCCTTGAAAGAAGGGCTGCTGGTGAGCAACCTCAGAATTCACCGATGTCTGTTCTGCTCTTAGAACATCAGTTAAGCACGGATGTACCTACACCGATTAAGATTGGACATGATTTCTCGCGTTAAAAATGCATACGAAAATCTAAAAAAAATTCATAGATGTGATACATCACGGTACAATCGTACACACAAAAATTGGGTACCAAACTTTGCACTTATATGGTACATATAAAATACAAGCAGTGCCGAATAAATGTACATCGACGATATATGGTATCCTGTGTTTGATTCGCTATTTACGATGCGTGCTTCCTTGATGTTTCAGGTCGGGATATCATCCGGTGCAGCTGCAGCTGCTGCCATCAGAGTCGCGCGGAGGGCCGAGAACAAAGGGAAACTCATAGTTGTAAGCGCCGTCGTCAGGAATCTGTCGCGTCGATCGATCATGAACTGTTTCCTTGCTGCAATAGATTCACCAGGTGTTGTTCTTGCTCGTTGCAGGTTGTTTTCGCCAGCTTCGGCGAGCGCTACCTGTCATCTTTTCTCTTCGAGTCCCTTAGAAATGAAGCCGAAAACATGGTCTTCGAGCCATAGCCCATAAGTGGTCGCTTGCCCTGTTCTTGGAAAACTTTAGGCACTTCTCTGAATCCATCCCTCTGATCACAGAGGCTAGTTGTACTCCCTCCGGGCCAATGAGAAGTCGTTGTTTCTTTTCTTTTTTTTTTACTTGGCGAGGTGCAATTTTGAGCAATAATATTTGTTAGTGTATAATAACAAAATAAAACAAAGTCATAATGTTGTTATGAAAGTATTTTTGATGACGAATATGTATATGTCATTTATTCTGTACCTAATGTCAAGACTCATAAATAGATCAAGGGTTACAGCTTAAAAGTTTGGCTGGCATAGACATAAAAGCTGTTCTTCGTACATTGGAGGGAGCAGTTGGTTAATAAGAATCAAGAACTTGTTTGTGGAATATATTGTTGGCCCGACAGATGACTCTGAAGCATTGTTGGGATCCTCTTTTAGTGCTCTCTGTTGGCACACATATACCCACGTACGCGAACCAGTGGACACAGCTCACACGAGCACCTGAACACACACACCAATTCACGCAAAAAAGAACAAAAATGTGCGTATACAGGAACTTTGATACTCGGCTGCAACCCGCCTAGTTAAAGTTTTTCTGTTTTCTCTATTCTCTCATCAAACACATCTGATTACACGTCCTAGTAAGGACTACCTAATCAACTTGCTAACTAAGCAAACAACTAAATATGAAAAGCCTAACAAAGGAAACAAACTAATTTGATCCTATACTGATTGCATTAAGATTTTAACACTCTATTACTTGGCAAGTCTAGATTAATTTTCAATACTCTCTACCTCTACTTGTAGGTAGCACCGCCATCCACCACGGGTACATTCTCTAGGAGGATAGATGGGCAGGACCCTCGAGGAGATGGTGGCGCATGAACCTTCAAATATAACGTCAAATATATCTGTTATTTTGACGAAAAATAGGTACATGATTTTAGGCAAAAGCATGTTTGTGTTTTAAAAAACAAAGAAGGGAATTTTTGTGCGACTAATATCATTATTAGATCTAGCTAATCCCTTTAGGTTGTGATACCAACCTTGCTTATGCTTTTGCCCTTACTTCACATGTTCACATAAACCGATTAGGAAGCAACAAGGGAATGTTATAGCATTGTAACGGCATAGCAACAAGTTTTATGATGTTTTAAGAAGATTTATGAGAATATTTTAAAATTTTCGGTTTCAGCGAGTTTCACACGTTTCTACAACTTTCCAGAAGATTCTAAGAAAAGTTTCAAATCAAGTTTCAACAAGTTTCATATTTTAGAACACAAGTTTCGGCCGGAGAGTTTCGAGAAATTTCAACAAGTTCCAATAGATTTCAACGAGTTTCAAAAAAAGACATAACCTTATGATTTACGGGGACGAATCGAACAACTAGAATATATACCATTGCAATACTACAATGTTCCATTGTATTTCTCAAAGGATTAG
Organism: Hsuehochloa calcarea; assembly: GCA_036346395.1. Classification (NCBI taxonomy): domain Eukaryota; kingdom Viridiplantae; phylum Streptophyta; class Magnoliopsida; order Poales; family Poaceae; genus Hsuehochloa; species Hsuehochloa calcarea. The sequence goes on from CM070600.1 coordinate 22,625,582, forward strand.
CCCAGGTCGTACTCGGCTGCTCGCCCATCCTATATAAGGAATGTGTGACTAACTATCCAGTCCGTCCAATATACATTGCCAAGCTGTCACCATTTGGGCTCAATCCAAACTGGGCCAACTGTCACAACATTTCAATTCAACGAGGCTAGCTAATAAAAATTAATGGTAGCCACTTTTGCTTCCGAATTCAATGCATATTAAATTGCAGCCATAGAAAAAATTGAAACGAGCCCATTGATGCACCTATAAAAGGGAAGACCCTGAGCCAAGGTAAACCATCTACCACAAGAAGTCAGCGAGCCAAATCTTCACGATTTTTCAGGATATACCACTCCTCTAAGTTGAATTTCGGTTGTTAGAAATGGCACGGGAAAGCAGAAGCAAGTTTGGGTCAGGCGGTTTCCTTGGGCTGCTCTTGGCTTTCCTGGTGCTGCAGGGTGGCGTCGAGGTGGCGGTGGCGGAGCCGAGGGAGTGGCCCGTCGGCGACATCAGCGGCTGGAACTTCGGCGTCCTAGGATGGCCCAACTTCAAGCCCTTCAAGGAAGGCGACGTGCTCCGTACGTGCCGCGCGTTCGGCTTGCCGTCGTTTTCGCCCTCCCTTTCCTTTGCTTAGCTTTAGCTGGTCGATTTTTTTTTCGCTTGCGTTAATACTAAAGCGTACTGTATTTGCTGACATGGCGTGTGTGCATGCATGCATGGCTGCAGTGTTCAAGTACGACCCGAGCAAGCACAACGTGGTGGAGGTGAACGACGCGGTGAACTACTCGCTGTGCCAGATCCCCGCCAACGCGACGGTGTACAGCTCCGGCAACGACCGCGTCACCCTCCGCTTGGGCATGACCTTCTTCATCTGCGGCTTCCCGGGGCACTGCCAGAAGGACATGAAGATCGCGGTCACAGCCAGCCATGGATAGATTAGATATATACATGCGTGATTCCTCTTTGTTAGTTGTCCGACCATCCGTATCTCATCGATCGATCCGCGTATGCGCGTATCACAAAAGAAAAAGGAAAGGGTATAATTAATAATGCATGTGCATGCATCTTGCTCCATCCTACTAGCTAGTATCTTCTTAGTCAGAAATGCTACTTTACGGACGTCCGCAGGAAACTTATCTCGCGAACACCTTTTCCCACCGTCTGGCCCTGCACTCGCGTCTTTTGCGCCCCCTGTGTATTCGTTAGATCACTGAAACCCTAGGCACCAATAATCGCACCGCCGGTGATCAATTCAATGCAGTATGTCGGCAATCTCACTGCATGTAATTCCCACCACCACCTTCTCACCGATAAGAAACCTTAAATTAAGGGTCTACTCCTGATAAGTTTTAATCTATAAATAGGATTTTACTATACACAAAAAGAATTTGATTAATGAAATAAAGAGACTCCTTCGGATGACGCCGCCGCCGCCCGTCGCGCCGCACCTCACGCCTCTGCCGCCGTGGCCAATAATGGCGCAAGGGTTTCCCTAGCGCCAAGCTCCTGTTTTGAAGCCAGGTCGAATAGGCCGAAGTGGGCGAAAACCAGAAAAGAGAAAAAAAGAATCGGAAAAGGGGAAAATAAGGAAAAAATTGTAAGTTGGCCCTCAAAGTTTTGAAAATTACGAGGAACTCAAATTTTTATATATTCTTCCAAAATAACCCCTTAGGAATCCAATTTTTGCGACGATTTTGTATGTTCTATGGTTATTTTACAACCCAGACCCTCGGCTTATGGTTATTTGCTTTAATATTATTAATTTTTACGCAATAACCTTGAATTAAATTAATCCTAGAAACTGAATTTCTAAGGTATGTGAGCTTCCATAAATTGTGAAACCATAGACCTAGTACAGCTTGGAAGCATCATATCTTTTTGGTTTATTTTTTCCTGGTATTGTTTGTTTGGGAAATCTATTAATGGGTTTAGTAATTCTGAAAATTGCTACCATATCTTAAAAACTATCAGAAAAATCCTGAAAATACCAGGAAAATTCTGGGAAATGTATAAAATTATCTACTAGATAGATAAAATTAATCTTTACTATTTTTGACTCGCTTCATGCATTTAAAATGCTTCACCAGCTGTAATCGTAGAAAATTGCATGAATTATATAGGACATATTTGACATCACTAATTGGGATATTCATTTGTCCTAAATGACAAAAATGATAAGCCCATGTTATGCTCGATGGAGACCTGTAGCAATATCCTAGTTATCCCTTAACTTTGTAAAGATATTATTTTCTTGCACGAGTTGCATTAGTAGTATAGATTCAGCTCCTATCGACTTTGGTCATGCTCCTACTGAGCATCTCTTATCTTTTGCTTTAGGCTGGAACCTTATACATTAGATCGTTGTTTCATAGATGCCATAAATTAAACAATGGTCTGAGTTGGTCTACTAAAGTCTTATCTCCTGCTGAATAGTTGATTAAATCTGTTTAATATAACATATTGCCAGTAGCATACCTTACCTACAGTAAATTGATCTTGCATGGAAAAATATTTTGTAAACAGCGTGCCTGAAAATTAAAAATATATTGCCATACCTTGCTAACAAGATATTGTACATGTGCTCTTAATATCTAATAATCCTCCATTCACTAGCTTGTAGTGCATGGATGCCCAGATGGCAAAAGGGAAACTATTTTTTCTTAGTGGCACCAGAACAAGCCTAGTCATATGTTGATCTCTCATGGATCACTTTGGCTAGAAAACACCATATTCCTCAAATAAGTACAAAATAACTTCAGCCCTAAGACTTGAAGTCTATATAACATTATCCTCCACCATATTGTTTTCTTAATTGAAGAACTTTGTAAGCATAATGTTACAGAGTATATATTGGTTTCACGCCAATAAAAAAATGTACTCATGTTGAAGCATAATAGAAATCCTTTAACTCCGAGTTGATTTCCAGCAAATGCCTGATGCACACGCTATCACTTGAGATCTTTATAGTTGGCATGAAAAGGGGGGATATTGGGCTCGTGTAAGATATTGAAACCTAAGAGGCATAGAAAAATGTTCAAAATAGGAGTCATGGTAAGCACAGTGGCATATCCTATGTCAAAGCCAAAAGCAAATTAGCCCGATGCAAAAAAATTAATCTAGTTTATTTTGGGAGATGATTAAAGTAAATTGCATAATTATTATATTTATCCGGTTGATATGGAAAATAGCATTTACACCATTGCCGATACCAATGTTGTTGGCAACCACGATCATTGCTTCCCACGAAGGGCAATTGGTTTGTGTCTTCAGCAATATGTTAACCGCCAGCATGTAAAAATGCACATGACAAATCGACAACTGTGTCAAACACAGTCATATATATGCCATGTTCGGCTATGCACTGAAGCATGCCATACTAATCGGAAATGACACATTTATAAATTGGCAAGTACAGTATGCAACTACATCACAACCAGAAGCCATATCACTTGCTTGAAACAAATATAGCTCCCGAAAGAAAGATGACCTATTGGACTTTGTTGATCCTGAATGATCTAAATTTGGCCATGATGATTCTAGCATTACAAATTAAAATAAGGTATACAGTTTATCACCCTTAATTAAATTTGGTGTTCCAGTTGAACAATAATTATACTACTTGGTTGATTCAACTAAGATTTGAAGTCCATAAAAAAATCTATTATTTCTGTGCAGATTAACAATGGTCAAATATTTTATGTTCCAGCATTATATTTATGTTCCTGAAGAGCATCCTGTAGTTTTATGTTATTAGAACACACTGCTTATGACCACAAGAAAATATGTTACGCAATTATAAACTTGAAGTTTATTGATCCAAATTATTTAAAATATAGTATGAGTAATTGGATCAAAACTTTGGTAAATAATAAAGAAGCTAGTCTATAGAATAAGTCTACCGACTCTCGGAGCCCGTATGGGACCTTTGTCGCAAATTAATAACCAACCAGAAGTTGGAATATCCTACAAAATATTAGGATCATGCGGCTTTCTTACCACTGCACTGATAAAAGTCTAGCTCATTGTATATAATAATCAAACCCCTTATTGAAATAAGTGCATATTGGAGGAATCAAATATTTTCCATATATTATCACCACTGTAGCATACACCTTTGAGCCACCACCAGTTGTTGGAGATCATGTTGGATCTGAAATTCAATCAATCACGTGCCCATGATAGAGGAATTTTGTGATATGCTATTAATAAAGATCGAATCTCAGCATTAGGGGGGAGAGAAATGCCCAAAAGTTCACAACATCTAGCAGTCATGTGGATTGAATACCGCGCAAACCCCCACTATTATCTATTAAAATAATGCAACTTGTGTTGCACAAGTACAAATGAGTAGTGAAGAATCCTCTCACTAAGCATATCAACCACAAGTTCTTCTATGCTCACGAATTGCAAAAGATGGACGAAATTAAAGTACTGCATACTAGGTCATGTGAAAATCTTGCATATCTATTCACTAAGTCACTACCAGCGTCTAGCTTTGAAAGATACACACGTGGAATTGGAATGATGAGACTTAGAGAAGTGCAGAATTCAGGGGGAATCTTCACGAACTCTTTATTAAAACTTGATCACAAAGATCGAGTACCCAAAGAATAAATCTTAGAGATTCAATGAAATTGGGTGGATTGTACTCTTTTTTCCCTTAACGAGTTTTCTTGAAGTTTCTCGGCTAAGGTTTTTAATGAGGCAATTCGTGCAACGCAGTAGAACGTATGTCATGTACTCTTTCTCTAAATTTTTCCCACTGGATTTTTATAGAGTTTTAACGAGGCATGCACATGTGAGAATGGGTGCCCAAGGGGGAGTATTAGGAAACTCTGGCCCGGCCCCATAAGCCGGCCCATGTATGGGTACCCATCGAAACCCTAACAGGGTTAGGAGACTATATAGGGGGGACCCCCAACCATTGTAACACAATTATTGAATAGCAATAAAGCGAAGTCTGAAGTTCCCTCGTATCTCTGTATTCAATCTACTATTGTGTTCTTGTATTCTTGCTTTGTTCTTACTATTCTGAGTATTATTTACGAGGTAATCGTTCGAATTGGACTCGTCAGCTATGATTCCTTAACAGAAAGAAGAAAAAAGAATATTTAAGGGATCACCTAGAGATCACTTGGAAGTAAAGGATACTTTAAGCGTGTTCCCAAGCTGTACACTCATTAGATTATGTCTTCCAAGGAAGAAATGAAGAAAGCTTTAATAGTAGTGATGTGTTTCAAAATACACCAGTTGTTTGTCAATTTGCCAGTTGCCCAATTCTCTATGTAACTCAACTTACATGAGCCTTCCCAGCTTGCATAATTTTGTCGGAAAGCAAAATGCTTCTGTGCCCCATAAGAAAAGAATGATGTACTATAGTCTAAGACAAACAAGCTCTATAGTCTAAGTAGAGCGGATAAGCTGCGCCAAGCTGTTATAAGCACGTGTGCTGCAGGGTATGTGCAAGTTGTCTTTTTCGGAGTGTCCACGTACTCCTTGTCAGAAAACTACGAATATTTGCAGACTTTACAGGTGTTCTCAAACTTTTGATGGATCTACCCTCTCCAGCACAAAGATGTTTGCCTTGTCATCTCTTCCAATCCGTAGAGTTTCATCGACATATCTATTCCAAATTTGAGGAAGACACTGTATGCAAAGTGGGTATCTAGAAGAATAGCAGAAATACCAAATTTGAGGAAGACACTGTATGCAAAGTGGGGGTATCTAGAAGAATAGCAGAAATAATATTGGTGATTATAACTAGAAGAATAGCAAATAACAGAAGACGTGACACGGTAGCAATCTGCGACAGCAAAAGGATACGTTATCTCAAGCCAACCTTCTGGGTTGAATATGGCAAGGAGTAGGTCGTAGTTCTTCTGGAAGATATTCATCAGCTGCGTATCCCAATGTGACAAATCAGTAAAAAGCAAACATTAGATAAGTACGGTTGCTTTTATATTATGGAAGTCCAAGGTGTCAAATCATGTTCCGGGAACTATAAAGAGTACTGACTTTAGTGACCAATGGGCCAATATATATACACAATGAGGTACTGTATAAGGAAACCAAATCAATCATATCTCTAACTATATCTCTCGATTATATCTCTAACACCCCCTTAAACTCATGGTGGATCAACAACACCGAGTGTAGTTTCATATGCATGCTGTGAAGTAAAAGAATGTCCGGAGTGGAAGTAACCTCAATCCCAAGGAAGTAACGAAGAGGACCAAGATCCGACATAAGGAATCGCTCACTAAGACGAGCCTTGACAAAGGCAATGTACTCGAGTCATCTCCGTGAATGATCATATCATCAACATACGTAAGAAGAAGAGTCCACCACGAGGCGGTGTGGACAAAGAGCGCAGGATCATGATCTCTGGGGCCCGAGGAGCCGCAGGAGATGAAGCAGCATGACAATGGCGAGAGGCCACAGAGAAATATGTGAAGACTCGATGGGACGGGTGGACGAGGCAAGACAAAGATAGGTGTATCCGAAAAGTCAAAAAACAGAGACTCCACAGAGGAAGCCGAAGGAGAGACATGGCGTGGGTAGAAGGGGCGAGACTCGTCGAAAGTGACGTCCGAGAATCCGCATCCGTCGACCAACAGGATCCCAAAGACCGATAGCCCTTGTGCTCTGCCTGATCAGATCCCGTAAAGACACACTCAACGATGACGAAAGGCCGGTTTGGTGCGTTCTCGGCGAGGAGAACGAGCAAACGCAAACCAAATGCAGAGCGAAGGGGCGAGTAGTCGGGAGGAGACCACGAGACGCTCAATAGGGATTGCGCTCGAAGAGCGAAGAAGAATTTGGATGTTGACGAGATAAGTGGCAGTGGAAACGACCTCGCCCAAAAGTGAGGTGGAATAGAGGCGGCAATCATCGTGGCACGAAATATTCAAGAAGGTGACGATGCTTGCGCTCGGCAACACCATTCTCGAGCATGAGCACCGGGACAAGAGAATTCAAGTCTGTGTGCATGAATTCCACAATTTTGGCTCCATAAGTTGCCTCTAGAGTTTAGTAGGGTTCACTTAGCATTTACAAGTTTTCCCGTTTCGCTGTGTAATAGGATAACTATGTATTTAGTTTTGGTACCAACACGATAATAAATTTTACCTGATCTGGAGTGATGGTTGAACTCTCAAGGTTGATATCCACTCTCTGAAAAAACGACAATACAATTTGTGAGGAAATTCCAGGCTTTCAGCGATCAGCAGTCCGACTGTGAGACTATTTCTTAACAACATCAGAAATGAACAGAAAGAATCCTTACGGTTTTTGTAGTGATATTGTATGATGCTTCAATTGCAAGCTGGCCCGACAATATCTTCAGTGCTCTTGCGCTGAACTTTATCACATTTACCGCCTTTTCCTTCGGGTGTAGAGAAGTGACGCTAAATCTCCATTTATTTCAAGATATAGCAAAAATCAAAACTTACTTGGTAGAATCTTTAGAATAACACTCAGTTTCAAGAATTATTTATATCAGTTAGTGTATCAGTTAACATATAAGTTTGATATTTTTGCCATTGTGTAAGAATTATAATTTCGAACCATTCAATATTGAGTCCATCATACCGGATCTATCATCTTACATTTCACTATTCAAACTCCACTCAACAGAGGTAGAAAAGTTTGAAATGCTTAGTACAGGAAATTGTACTGATGATGAATATATACAGGTCGAGCCACAGCCTACAGCCTTACAGGAATATTAGAACAAATAGAAAATATTGGCTTGCTGGAATTTCATGGGTGACGTTCACTAACCTCTTTGACATCAATTATCTGGAAGAAATCCCCTAGGCTGATGAAATCTCGCAGGCCTAACTTGGTTCTCTTTTTTCCCAGTATCGAAATCGTGCTATAGATGAGCTTCCAGCATCCATCCACCTTTCATCCTCTCAACACCCCACTATCAGTATAATTACTAAAGAAGTAGTTGCATATATTTCTCTTGTTTCAAAAAAAGAATTGCATTCGTTTCTGGCCAAGATAGTTTGATATTTCATCTAGGTAATACTGGTAGTTATCAAGCTACCAAATCTGCAGTTAGTCTTAAGCTTAGTGATGCGGTAAGAATGCAAGATATGATTAACACTTCCAATTACCGTAGCTAAAGCACTGTATTCTCTAAGGGAAAAATATATATAGCTGAAGTTCTTGAAAACGTAACTTATTTTTTTCTACCTTCTCCTGCAGTTTGTCGGTTGGATCCGGCGTAGGATTCCGTGACTCCAGGAGCTCCACCAGGCCATAAATCTCCGACCTTTTGGCGGAGGTCATGCCAAATATCCCTCTGTTCACACCTTTCCAAACATTCAGCCATGAATCAGAATTCAGAACCATCAAACCAGCAGCAAACAGCAACACCGCTAGACAGCAAACCTTCCAGAGCTCGGTACAGCGCAGCTTTAACATCGCCCAGAGTCTCATACTCCACGGCCAGCGCCTGAGACACGCTGTGCTCAGGAGGCACCGCCGCCGCTCTCGCCACCAAAGCCGCGCCGCGCCACCGTTGCAGAACAGGGAGACGGTGCAAGAACGCTCCACTTCCCCTCGTAGCCGTCAGCCTCGACGTTGCAATGCAGTGGCACTGGGCCAAGGGGAAGTGGATGGTGGAAGCTGACATTGCAGGCTACGGAGTGGATTCGCAGGGCCTCCTCAGCTGCTCCATGCCGTTCTCCTGCCTCCCTTGTGCGCGCCCATGCGTGAGGTGAGGTTGCTACTGTGAGAGAGACTGCTTCGGGAGACGTTAATAGGTGGATGGGTGGGAGATAGCCAGCTCTGGCTGCAAAAACTGTGGCCACAATCTAGGAGGATAACGTTGTGGCCCGGCGGTGAGTAAGCCGTAGACCGTCACCGTAGTACCCCTGACCTGACTTGACCTCTTAACGTTATCCCGGCGGTGAGCAAGCCGTAGACCGTAGTACCTCTGACCTGACTTCTTTATTTTCTCAAGAGCCGAGACTCGAGAGCAAGAGAATCAACACGGGCTGAGCCCGGTGGTGTAGGCCCCACTTGAAGGAAAATATGGCGATGGATTTTGCTGAGGATCCACGGTAGATTGTATTAGAAAGCACTTTAAAGGTACTTCTCGTGTAGTTATAAAATATTATTTACATAGTAAATCTCTACAGAGAGGATGCGGATCCCACAGCGATATGGCACTCATCAGCGGCTGCTGCAGTCGGATCTCGAGCCTGCAACACGTGCGAGGAATGATTTTTGACTCTTCAAGTACAGGTAGAACATGCACGCAATGGATAATAAAAACATATAGATGTGGCACGAGCTTCAGCACTATACAGTTATATAAAAGAAGATTAGGGGTCCACAGCAAGCATCGGCAGTGCAAAGGGATTTTTCACATGTAAGCAGGATAACAATGTGTAACAGTCAAGCGCGAAAAGTAGGCCTACATTAAACTCCAAAAAGAAACAACAAAAAAACTCAAAATGCTCATGTATCAAATTCACGCTCCACCAGACGTTTCAGATCACAATACCATTACCCCAGTTCGAGTTCGACTGTAAAAATGAATACAAAATCCGCGAATAAAGATTACGACAAAGCATCCATTCTTAACTTGACAGCTTGAGTGTACGGAAACCGATGAAGAATGGTACAAGTACTGACCACGTGACACAACTTAAAGTTCGCATACACAATCAGCTGAATGTGAGATTCAAGGTAGGCTAAAACAGAGAAGTGAAAATGACTACAGGACAGATCTGCCACTCGGTTCCAGAAAAATAAGCTGAGTTGGCATCTTCAGAAAACATGGCAATAATAATTCCAGTCTCATGGAGATTATACAAGTAGATAGTCCCCCGTACAGTAGCATATGTACCCCCCTTTTATCTAACAACACCAAAAGAATGGGTCAAAATTCATAATACATGACAACATGGTGCTAATTACAAGGAATAAAAAAAGCACAGGCAAGATAAACAAAGAAAAACGAGAATTTAGGGAAGATGCCACATCGATGAAGGAATGGTTCTCTCAGCATTTAGTTCATCGACGTCGTCTCGAGACTACAGGAGAATTTGTACTTGTCTGCTGCATTCTAAAACTAGGGGGGGCCACTTGAGCCGGTGTATGATGTGGTGCTGGTGCCTGGTAAGAAGAATAAGCCGATGGCTTTGAGGCCACCGGTGCAGATGTTGGTTGAAGAGTTGACTCCATAAAGCATGCTATATTTAATCTGGTTCTCTCCAGCTCCCCTTGCAGCAGATCGCTACTGTATTGCTGAGCAAGCGCCTGGGGGAAAAGCATAAATTTTTCATTTATACATTCTACATTGCAAAATTACCTATGATAGAAGACAAAAACTTTCCATAAAGAGAGCTTCGTTTAACTTGATCCAACTTAATTTAAAGACCATTCCTATACTTCATAGATTTAATGCGATACTACCATACTAGTTGTATTTTTCATCTATCATGAGTTCGTGTGCACAGGCATTAAACCCTTAGTAGTACATATTGGAGTACTTACAAGCAAATCATCAGGTGATACTGATGACACATGTTTATCGTCTGATGCAGCATCTTCACTGCCTCGAGTTGGTCGACGGTGGTGTCCAGGATTCTCTAAGACTTCAGCTACACTTTCACAGGCCTTCTCCAACAAATTCTCTTGTAAGGATTTCAGCGCCTGCTGTGCCTCAGTTGAGAAGTATGTGTGTAGTACAGTTTCAAAATACTCAAGCTGCAAGCATATAACAAAAAGGATGGTGCTTATGTTGACTAGTTGAACCGTTTACATAGTTAAACCGAGAAGAATCCCTGAGACAAATAAAAGTAACTAAATAACTACCTCAAGCATGAGCTGACAAAAACCATTTGCATCCAACATTCTGAGATCTTTGGTCTTATTCTCATGGAAAAGACTAAGAAAGATGTCGATCAAACCCTCGACCAAAATTTTCATCGTGTTTTCCAACAAAGGCCTAGCACCAGAGTATACCTGAAACCAGGGACAAAGTTCAAACTGTATAAAAGAAATTAATTGAAAAGGGAATTACAGCAGGTGTATTCGTGCATCTTACTTTACAAGATAGACATGAGGTTACAGTCAAATAGCACTCATAAGTCATAACACACAGAATACAAAATAACATATTGAATAATAGGTACAACTGTACAAGCAGATAAGAAATACATGCGGTAACAGGCTGTTAGACACAAGCAACCAAAAATCCTCAGTGTGGTTTCTAAAAGCAAGCAGCCTAGGATTTCTACTTAGCATTTTGTCTTAAGCCTAAGTGATGAAAGAGTTTCACAAACGATTAACCCTGAATGAATATTACAATTAGGGGTGGGCATATTTACACCGAACCGATCCAAAATTAGCGGTTTGTTCAGTGTTCGGTAGAAGGATCGGTTTTAATATTTTTACTGTCCGGTGATCGGTAATCGGCTCGGTATTGAACTATTGATATATAAGAAACCGAACATGCCAAACAAACCGATCTTTTGCATTAGTGTGTTACCCAGAGTCAGGTCGCAGCCCATCTCACAAAGGCCCAAGGCCCAACTCGAACCGCACATAGAAGACTTCATCAACTGCCCTTGCTGGCTGGCACCTCGCCCAGACTGACAAATCGTAAAACCTATCCGCACGAGCGTGTCATAGGTGCCGGGCGACTGGAAGGTGGCGCAGCGGTGGTGTCGTGGCTGTGGGCGACTCGGCGACTAGATGAGTGCAACTGGGCTACTGGAAGGTGGCGCAGCGGCGGCTTAGTTGTGGGCATAGGACTACTTGACGGTGAAGAAGCGAGGAGCAGGAGACCTCCAAGGCTAAGCGACCAAGCCAGTGTGTGTGCATCAGTACATCATCAAACTCAGGTTGGCTTCCAGCCCTCCTCCGGCCGGTCAAATCTAGCACTCTTCATCAATCATCAGATCCAGCATTTGTCACTTGTTCTAAAAAAATCAGAAGTTGTACTCCACTGTGCTCTGAATTGTTTAGCTCTGAATTTAGTTGTGAAGTTCAGAAATTGTCAGATAACATACATGCTAGTACAGTATAAACCGAAATACCGAACCAATTTAGTTTGGCTTATTACGTTCGGTATTAGAATATTTTTAGGTTAATTCGGCAGTGACTTTCCAGAAACCGAATTTCTTTTTATACCGAAAAAACCGAACTGTAATAACCGAATGCCCACCCCTAATTACAATGTTCTTGCTTGTAAGAAAAGCATTTCATAGCATTATTGGAAAAAGGGTGAAAAGCACATAAAGCACCTATTACTAAATTTTCCAAAGCTGTCCAGTTCCAAGGCAGAATTGAGCTGCCACTGCCAAATGCCCGGTCCAGTACTCTACCAGTGATCTTACGGACTTGTGGTAACCAGTCTGTACTAGTTTTTTAAAATATGGGCACAAGTAGCTTCCATGAAACACACACTACAGCTTTGGCCTTTGGGAAAGGGGTCCTTTTTTTTTTCCTTTTACTAGATAAACAGAAGCAGAGCTGTTTGCGCATTAGAAAGATTAGCATAAGTTTCTTTTACCAGATGCAAATGTAAACACCCAAATTTGACATACAGAACCCATGGACCCAAAAAAAAAAAACGTTTGCCCTTTGCTCAGTTTTAAGCATATTAGTCCTGGAAAGACAATAATGTCATATGCAAGATTAAAACAATCAAAGGAAGAATAGAAATTGATGGAAACCTCTGCATGCACGGCTACAAGGATGTGCAGTAAATCAAGAGTTGCATCACGAATGCCCTGCAACGAGAATGAATCGCATTAGGATGTAACAAGACTACAATAGCATTGATAAGATGGTAATTTTGCAACACAACAAAAGGTATTAGTACAACTGTTACATAAGGCTGCCAGTCATAAATGCATGCAAGCACCAGTCATAGCCAGCACATAACAGTGCAGCCACAAGGCCCACACCATATTCTAGTTGTAACTATTCTTGTAAATAGGAAGATGCTACATGTTCTGAACTGCATCTCATGACAGAAACTCCAGCAGTAACATGCCAGTGGCTGTTTCAGTTTTTTCTGATACACGACTGCCATAACATAAGTAGATCTTGTCATTCTTTATGCTACAAACCTTTACTACGGGTGCTGCTCCCCAATGAATCCCAGAATCCAACAGATAGTTCTGCGCAGCATTTCTGGTCAAGTTTGACTAACCAAAACAAAAAAAAATCTGGATCAGTAGAGCAAACAGCAAAGCCAGATAACATAATATGCAAAAACTTAAAAATTGATGGTCTAGAAAACATGTTTCCAGCATCAAGCACGATCTATGAAGTTTCCAAACACTTTCTTAAGTCGTCAAATAATATGTTCTCAATAATATGATAATCTATGGAGTTGCCAATCATCTGACCAATTCCAGAGTAATAGCAAATAACTACAAAACCAGTACAATAAGTAGGGCTTTCAATAAAATTACTGCATACTGGCAAATTAAGGTAAAAGTACTGCAAATATATACTAAAATATAATATTCTAAAGTTGGCATGCTTTATTTAATTCTTTGGGATATTATATCACTATTGAAGGATGAGTGCTATATCGTGTGTTTGCGTAATAAATCTTCAGCAAGTAAAATATCCCAGATGACAACCTTTACACACCAAGATATGAAAGGAAGAAAGCTAATGTGGTTATAACAAAATCTTCTTTTTTCGAGAACGCGCAAAAGCTTTGCACATCATTTCATTAAGTGGAGACCACACCAATTACACGATCGAGACCAAGAGTAGCCGAACAGAAAGAAGAAGCGAAAACCAAGGAAAACCAAGTAACAACAAGAGCAACAACGTTATAACAAAATCTGTTATATCATTAATTCTTCATATATCTTACATCAACTGGCTAATCCACACCAAGTCCTGAATTGTCTACCATACCTTTGCAAAAGTATATTGTTCCAGGACTTTCTCCTCAAGTGCTGAGAAGGATGTAATCAGATCTCGCATATCAGCGCTACGTTCATCATTATCCCTGTGACAGGGAAACTGTCATTGATGATGTAGATGTATCTTGAGAATTGCTTCTAAAACAAGTAAATAAGCATTTCATTCAACTACTCAAGGCTTATGAAAAACATGAGAGAGAAGGCATTCTTAAAAGGGCTGGTATCCTATGCAAAGGAGACTCTGGAATTTGGATGCGACTAGGTGCAGAGTGAAGCAGCAGCACATCCATAGGATCACACACCATTGGACAGGATCTCATGAGGATTTCATGAGCTCAGTAAGGCCCACCTCTTCAAGCCAAACTTGTAGCTGACCCTACACATTTCTTCCTGTCCAGACTAGTCTGCCATTCCGATCTACGGTCCTAACCGGCGACCAGAACTACCCTTCAGGCATGCAAACTAAAGCTACAGTCAAGAGACCTGCCCAGGATGGCCACTTGAGCACGACATTACCTATGTCATTGCTCTCTTCTAGAGTCCACATTTCTCTTGCAGGCAACGAGCACAATTTTTTCCATTCTTCTTTTCAATTTGAGATACATACATACATGTGTGTGTAAATATTCAATTGGATAAGAATCAGTGGTTCTAATTGAGATGTATGTAAACCTTCGGTTGGATATGAATCTTTGATGGTACAACAATCTTTCTTGTAAATTTTAAATTTGTGTGAATCTGATGTTCAGATTGATCGAATAGTGAATTGCATTCTAAAGACGAATGACTCATGGGAATGAGCTCGAAAGGAAGATAATGTAACAAAGAACATGAAGTGACTTATAGCAGATGACCTCAAGAAAATTCTGATTTTTTTTGGGTGGAATGTTAGGGCAATTAGAACCATGGTGTGGGTGGCATACTGCATGTGCCTGAGAAGAGTGCTTAGCTGGCCATGGTGATCCAGTCACGTACGCACCATGAGCTATCCGTCAGATTAGGAGCTGTAATCCGCCAGCTGTAGCTATATTTTCAGGATGGTTTATTCTCGTGATGGTAGAGCTTGGAACCATGGTAGCCCGAAGGGTTGTAGAGTGAAAGGGGGATGGGCGACGAAGATGGATTCAAACTTTGGGTCAAATTGAAGCACTAAAATCATGTCTATTGGTGCGATCCTAGGGATGTGCTCCACTTTGCACCTAGTTGCACCCAGAGTCTACTTTGCATAGGATACCAGCCTTCTTTTTTTTAAAAAAAAAAAAAAAAAAGAAGACAAAAAGATATTTGAAGGATGCTATCAGAAAATAAGTTGGTCAGGTACCTGATCGGAGACCAAATGTGCCTATATTTGGTATACAGTTCATCTGAAAGTTCAGCTTTACAATATCCAATATTACTCAAAACAACCAACAGCTTTTTGTGCAAGTCTCCATCCATGCTAGCAGATGTTTCTCTGTAATTACCATTTATATAGCCATTATGGACACGATTGTTTTCTTTATTTGATCTGCTCTGAGCTAGTTCCCCTCCAAACCTCTCAAGATAACCTGATACATTTACACAGCTTGTGAATAATAAAGAATGATGCCACAATTAGATACAAAATTTGAAAGAATACAATAATTATAAAAGCAACTCCATACCCGCAAAATCCAGAAAGGAATTTAGAAATGCAAGTCTAACAGACTCATTGATTTCATGAAGCTGTTGAGAAATGTCATAAGACTTCGCGGTCTCGCTCCTCAGATTAAAAATCATACTAGAATAAACAAACATAGATCAGGATGCAGTTCAATACTACAAAAAATGAAGGCAGAAGAATAGTATTTTCGATATGTAAGTCTAATAAGTAACAAGAATTCCATTGCCTCCGCTTTGTTACCAGCAAACATATTGTGCTTGCAAAAAAATGATTACCCATCATTTTAGTGCAGAAATGCAGTACTTATCAACAAGAAAATAAACCTTCAAATGCAAACATTAATTAAAAAAATAATTACAAGGAAAAGTTACAACAAAAAAAAAAACTTCACAGGGCTTGGAAATAATGCAGCATAAGAAACCGAATACAATGATAAAGAAGTATAATGTTAAACAGAAATAAAGAAGCAGCCTTACGAATCAATCCGGTCCATTGCCGAAATTGTGATATCACGGAACTCCAAGGGCATGCATGAAATTGCATACAGAGACTTGTTTCTTTCAAGGGTGGATAAAGTAACCCAAGTCTCGTATTTTGATACCTCCTTAGTTGTTGCCCGCAACCATGAACAAAGTCGTAGAATGTAAAGCTTTGTCATTTCAAAATGAAGGGCGTGCAACATTTTAACTGCATAGTTGTTAAACACATTCAGGATACAGACAAATTTCTGTGTATATGCAGCTTTTAGACAATGGCACTAACTATACCAGCAGTTGGAGATGAATCCTTCCCTTCAAGAGTCTGACAGGCCTTAGCTATTTCTTTTATAGTGTCACCCATGTATGGACGAAGAATGTCGCATTCCTCAAAATCACGGAAAGTATTCTGAACCTGTTGGTGCCAAAGCATGTTTAATTACAATTACAAATACAATCAGATGTTAACTGCTAAGGATCATGGTTAAAGGTTAAAAATGCAAAACATGTAGTAACTGTACCTTGCTGTCAAAAGCAGATATAGTAGCACGAACCATACTAGCAACTTCATCAAGAGTATGGTTTGTGTACTTTGCCTCTCCACCTTTATCATCAGTTTTATTTGCACCAGGTTTTGCACTCATGTCAGAATCAGAAAGTACATTCCCAGCAGCTGCCTGTAAAGAATAGATATGGTTAACAAATCCATGTAAATCTTTCTATTTTATACATAAATCTGTATAAGATGGCTCTTCTCAACTTTCATGTGACAATTTGAAGCAGGGATCAGATTTCATATTGACATTATGAGAACAATTTATAACTCATTTATACACTTTCAATTTCAGTTTAGTATTGTACAAACAGAGCGATGGAAGGGTTCATAAGTTTCAGCAAAACGATATGCTTTGAAGCAAGGCCTAACAAATATAGCTGACAGACGTAAAAATCCATTTACTTACATCAATATACTCAAGGTGAATCATTTACATTTTTTGCCTCTGTGCAACTAATATGATTTGCCTGTTCATACCTTTGCAAATTTTCCACTGAAGACAGATAAAGCTAATCTCCAGAATGCTGGAACATGCTGAATAAGTACAGCAGTTAACCTACGAATGTAGGTTGCCCTTAAACTATCAGCTTCTTCAGCCATAAAGTTTGCTGACAACTGATCAGCTTGAAAAGAATCACCAATAGCAGAATCGACTTCCAACTAAGCAAACAAAAGGAACAAGGGCCATGTTAACCAAGAAAATCCATGAATACCGTGTAAATGCCATCAGAAGAATGATCAAACACGTGCTGTGTTGAACAAGAGAAAGTAATACACTCACTGATTTATTTGAATCTTGTTGCAACTGCCGCCACTTTGAATCAGATAGCATTTTCTCACGAATTTTATTTTGCAAAACCTCCATTCGCGCTTCATGATCTAAGGTACACTTTTCAAACAATCCATGAATCCTGTTATTCTGATAGAAAATATTAAGATATAAGTACATGGAGAATATGGACAGAACAGAGAGCACAGATCATTTAAAAAGAAAACGTCAGCTAGGGGGTGGTAACCTGAATATTAAGATAATGCCACACTGGATCTGTCTCAGGTTCCAACTCCAACAATAGCCGAACAATGTTCTCAAGCTGAAATTTGGGGACAAAATTACGATGCAAATATAACCAAATCATCAGATAACTTGGATCTACGACTACAAATAGTATAATTACTAAGTAAACAAGTGGTTCATTTTAGAGCCAGCAACATCCTAATGTTATCTGCTAACTGACTTACAAAATTATCACATTATCTGGTCATGCTCAGACTTCCTTAAACATAAGTTCGCAAGCTAAACCATCTTTCACTGTCAACAGAAGTAATAAATTGCCAGATGTCTCCAACACTAAATATTACAGGCAGTCTACTAACCTCAGCAAGGTCAAGATGAGGATCCTCCATTGACTTATACAGCATGCCCCTGAATTCCTGCATTACCTTTTCCACTTCCTCGAGTACACGTTTTAGTATCCCCACCTGCAGGTTGTTCACCATAATACCGTATAGGCGTATAGTAAGCATATTGAATGCACTTAAACTAAAATTAATTGTGGTGTGTAGTGCATACCAACGCGGCAAGGCACCACAAAAAACATGGCGGTTTATAAATCAAGCAATAAACAATCGATAAAATCAAGTAATCAACACAACATGCAGATCAACTCACCAAGGAGTAAGAATTTATTAATATTAGCATATCACTAAACCTACTGTTTCTAAGAGCTTTGTGTGAATCAAGTCAACCAACCATGTTCTGTTATTGCAAATTTTAATATTCTTGTATTCAAGAGTGGATATTAATTATCTGAATAATATATAAGCAATTAGATATACATAGCAGGTGCAGATAAAATAAATTAAGAAGTTGGGGTACATGAGAAGGAAGAATAATTGATTTTGCTTTTTGGTACTCTCTGACAGCTAGATCGTATTCTCCTTTTCTAATGTTGCCACGAATTGCACTTGGCAGGTTAAATAATGTCCGGAATCTCTGAAGCATTCCTTGAACAGACCTGATCTTCTCGGCATGGGCCTGTACAAAGCAGCTTACTTTAGTGCACCCCAGAATAGCAATCAAGATGAATGGAAAGTAGCTCTAGAGAAAGCTTAGTCTGTATACCTGCCTCTCAAATAGAGGCTTGAATGCACGATTTGCCACGCCGCTAATTTTTTGTGTGACTGAATACAGGTGAGCAGTACCTGCACCTTCGGGATCTTCTTCTATCTGTCTCAGTTTCGACTCAATGTCTGCAGAAAAACTGACCATGTTACAAAGAGATGCAAACATTGCGCAGAAACTCAAGACCATAAGCATTTAGGCCTTGTTTGGATGAGTTGGTGCAAAGTGGAATTTAGTTTAACTTCCACGTGGCCGCCCATCCAAACAAGTGCTTAGCTGCAATAAGGCAGACCTAACAACTAAATTAATACCATCTATTGTAGTTTTGCACGAGACAAAACAATCAAAGTTCTCCTTGACTAACTGTTTTTTCTGCTGTGTTCTCCCTTTGAGATCAGTTTTCAAGGTAAGAGCACCGGACTCTAAATCAGCAGCACTTGTATCTTTGTGGACCCACGAAAGAAAAACCTTGGAATCAAAATTTGGAGAAGAGTATATAACTTTGTCTGCAGAAAGGCAAAAACAGACCTTTTATTAAACAAGAACAATCACAGAACAAAAGAAAATTTGCATATAACCAACAGACATACCTCGCATACTGGGGTCCAAACTCTGAGACTTCTCCCTTGAAACTGGAGAGCTTACTGAGGCATCAGTGATTAGTCGCAGCGACTTATTATCCATGACACTGGTAAGGAAATAAACATTATCCAATCATGAAAAGGCAGTGGACATAGAAAAATAGAGAATAACCTCAATTCGGTGATTTTAATTCTCCTGTGCTACAGAGCATAACACACAGGCACTGCACAATGCAACACTATCAATGCGTACAAGGTTATACTTGTTGCTATCCAAATATATAACCATAAAAGACCATGTTCACTGGTTTGACAAGGTTCAGAAACATGTGCTCATTTCCAAATGTTTTCTGTAAAATGATTGTGTCTATGTACTACATAGGGCCTGTTTGGCCTAGCTTCTAGCTTCAGCTTCTACAGCCAGATGCTGAAGCCAGACCAAACACCCGGCTTCTCCACTTGGCTTTTGGAGAAACTGAACCTGCCTCAAAAAATGACCCCAAGAGCTGATCCCTCCTAGCTTCTCTAGCTTTTCCCCCAATTTTCCCACCCACTCCACGTTAAGTTAGCTCCTGGGCTTCTCCAACCAAACAACTTCTAGGCTTCTACTAAGAAGCTAACTTCTCCACAAAAAAGTCATGAAAGCCCAGGCATATAGTATTTGTCAGTTTGTATGTATTCATTCGCAATCACAAAAGGCAGTGAGAAAGAAATATTAGTACCAGCACAACAGCAGGATGATAATCAGAATTTTCATAACAAGGCATCTCAAGAAGAGGACTAAGTAATCTAATAAACATGAAGACAAAGGTTGCAACTTTTGATGCCAAAGGATGCACTGACATGTGAGAACAGAGCATAAAGTGGACTGTATTTCCTTTAGAAAATGTTTTTCAAGTGGGATATGATTATGGAGCATTGAAAAGAAAACACTGCATGTATTGACAAAAGTTTGATAATCCAGATAGTTACCCAAGGCCCAATGGATCCAAAACCTCTACTCCTTTAGGTAAAGTATGTACACTTGTGAGCGCCTTCCGTGCTGCTGCTTTCTGATCAACTGCTTGAGCACTAGGTGCTACCCTTGCTTCACGCATTTCCCGAACTCTGCGAGCAAGCTGAACAGAGCAAAGGCAGACGAATATTAGGCATGCTCAGCGTGAATATGGAAACACAAAAGGTGCAAGATAGCATGTTAAATAAAATTTCTGTTCAAGGCATTTGATGACCATTATCCAAAGAATGCAGATAGATAGATGATGATACATGAAGACATGAAAGCTGAGAGAGAGAAGGGGGGAGTCCAGCGATCCAGTTTAACATGACTATTCTACTGTGTCATATTTTTGACACACCTCAGAATATATTCTGATGTATATGAGTTATGTGAATTTGCAGCTAGAAGAAAACCAAAAATGAACAGTATTAGTTCAGCGACCTATAAAGCAAAAACCCAACAGTAATGCACAGTGATCATAACCGTGCACTCGCAGTTGTTGTGACGAACCAAGCATTGCGTGTCACATTAACAAAGTGGAATAAACGCTGGGTATAATTCTATTAACCCCTATGTTCAACTTACAAATCTCGTGACGATACCGAGAAGTGGAATACAACTCGCGTGATTAAACTACACCAGCATTCAGCCAAGTTCTAGCACTTAACCACAAATTCCCGCGGCCAAACAAGCAGGCCCACTCTGCAATACCACAAAACTAACACAGTTCACCACACAATTAAACTGGGCAAGCTCCATATGGAACTAAAACAATCCGCATGATTAAACCCAATTACCGAAGTAACAGTACAAGCTTCACAACACTACCTACACTTCGGCATTCAAATTAAACCACGATTCCACCCTGCTAAAATGATTTTGCTAAAATCAAGCAAGTCCACTCGTTGCCTTACAATTCCGCGAGAGCAACATAATTGACCGGATCATTAAAACGAACGATCTCCACAAACGCCTACACTAGCATAGAGACCACCCCCGAGATCGAGATCTCGCCGATACGTACCTCGGCCTCGTCGACGCGCTTCCAGCTCCTGGGCTCGTCGTCGTCGAAATCCCCATCGTCCCGCGACGCGGCTTGGCGGGCCCAGGCGCGTCCACCCCGGCGGGGCGGCGGGGGCCCGCGTTCGCGGGAGGGTGCGCTGTCCTCGTCGCCGGAGGAAATGGACAGCAGCTCGACCTCGGAGTCGTCGTCCTCGTCGCCGACGCGGCTGGGCTGGCGCGCCTTCGCGGGGGCCCCGCCGCCACGGGCGTTGGTGCCGCGGGAGGAGGGGGCGGGGGGGCGGACGAGGTTGACGACGGGCTTATTGGCCGCGGGCGGGCGCTGGTGGCTGAGGTTCCGAGCCGCCTGCTCCTGCAACGCCATCTGGAGGAGCTCGTCCTCGTCGACGTCGCTGTAGCTCGCCATGGCCGGAGGTGTCGGGGCTCGCGTGGATCTGGAGGAGAGGAGGACGAGACGACGAGGAGGGTGGGGGACTGTGAGATAGAGTGAGAGAGATTTCGGTATGGACTAGTCTTGCACGCTTGGTGGGCGTGTGTATCTGCACGGAACGGGGTGTGCTGATCCCGCTGGAGGCTGGACCAAACGGCGGGCGGAGGGCGGAACGGCTCGCCTCGTCCGTACTCAAATGTTGGCTCGAAGGTTCGACCCGGCCAGTTTCGGGAGCCGTGGCGTGTACTGTCGTGATGAGTTTGGTTTTGGTGAGGCAGGCTAACGCGTGTGGTCGCAACAAAACACGGCGTTTTTACGGATCAGCGCATTTGCTGACCGAGCATTCGTGTTTTTGCGTGTACTTGTGCCGCGATTCGGCGTGGGAATAACTGTTTGAAGAAAGATGGTAGTGCCTAGGCTACCATCCAACATTTTTGTTCGATCTAATCAAAACTAGGTAGAAACAAGCGCTACGCCATGTCACCACGTGTGATCATAAGGCATACAGGCAAAGATAACGATAACGTAGAGATGGGTGATCAGCCTAAGGTTGTTGAAGAGGAAGAAGATATCAGCGACTGTACTTTGGGTAGGGCTGGAGATATCCGACCACCTACGCATAACAGACAAGCGGCACGCAACCTTTGGTCACGGATACAAAGCTATCGTAGCCCGCAGCCAGAGGCAACGAACCCTAGCTGGGAAGGCAATGATGCCTCGTCGCGAGCCACCATGGATTGGGGGCCGGTGATGACATAGTAGAAGGATGGACGACTCGGTGGTACGACAGGGGAAGAAAGGAAAGAGGCAAAGATGAGGAACAACGAAAACAGAGAAGCGTGTTGCCTCACCATCGTTCCCTAGCACCACTGATCGCCACTGCATCTAAAACCATCGTGTAGTGCGAGCTGGACGGGGGAGAGGCCACGTGGGATGGTGAGGAGGCGACCAAATCAGCGACATAGGAGGACAGGTCGGCGACGGAGGATTAGTTTAGGGAGAGCTAGGGTTCCAACCGAGGCTAGTGGAGAAGAGAGCTACGGCGGCGGCGGTGGCATGGCTTGTCAGTAGCGGCGGCGAGAGATGAGGGAAGGAGACCAGAGCCGAGAAGGAGGGGAGGAGGCGGCGCGAGGGCAAAAGAGGGGAGGCGGGAGGCGAGGGTGCGGGCGAGGCAGTGACCTCGGTGGCAGCGGCGCGACGTAGAGAGATGGGAGGTGCCTTGACCAGGGGCGACGGTGCCTGGGTGGAGCAATGGAGGGGAGGGGAGTGGGATGGGAGAGAGAATAGGTGCATCCCACTGCCTCTTCGAGGGCTTCGTGAGCCCCCGATTTGATGGTGCTGCAAAGGCCCAGGCTGGGGGGCACGTGGACGGCTGGATCGACACATAGGCGCAAGATCGAGGACTATGCCAATAGGGACCTCGTCAAAATTACAAAAAAAAAAATACAAGGGATTTTTTTTTGCAAAAGCAGCGACGTGGACGCTCCCAGAGGCCGCCGATTCTTTCCCCTTTAATGGGATAAATATAAGGTTTGTTTAGTACAACTTGGCTATACCTTTTTTAGCGAGGGGACGTTCAACCACAACATTGTCCAACTTAATTATTCATTTGCTTTTTTGCCCATGTTTACTTATTTTGTTTATTCCACTTTGAAGTTGGTGTGCAAAAGCAACTACACATCCACTAAATAAGTAGAATGGTGAACACCTTCAAGTCAATAAAAAAAAGACAAGCTGCTGCAGATAACGATGAACTCAACTTCTCCGACAATGTGATACTTGCCAAATGAAATTAAAGTTTTATAAATTCTATTTTGTTCTAAGGTGTTAACTATTCCATTATCTTGTTAGGTTGTTTAGAATCCATAATCTATGCTGTGCATACATGGTTTATCAAAACAAGACCGTCATAATATATCTAACACCAAACAAATCCTAAGCTGGCTTAGTAAGATTGGTATAGTTGTACATCTAGCATGGTCGAACCCAAATACATGACAATATGCTAATAATATTTTATTAACCTCACATAAAATTAGATTTTCTCATATCATTTGCTTCATAGATAGGGGTGAAAACGGGGCGGATAATTCTCGCCTGATCCAATGTCGTATCCAAAAACAATCCGTCTAATGCCACCCTTTTTTAGCTTCGATCCACATCCGATATTATTTGTATCTGTATCCATAAAATTTCATGGAACATGGGTTAGGATATGGAAAGAGCAATATCCGATCTGTATTTTATAGGATATCTGATAAATCAACAAAATGGATATTCGATAAACATTAATACCCTCTATAGTTTTCTAGTCATTGACTAATAAATAATACAAAATTATATTTTATTGTTGTTAAGTAGGATAAATAATTCTCTAATAGGTACTATAATTTGACATTTTCGTTGGTGAAATTATATCTTTTCTTTATGTATACACTATCCGTCAAGTTATTTGTGTCTCAATTTGAATCTGATTCGCATCTACCCCGTGCTTGTATCCCAAAAATTTTGTACCTGTATCCGACTCCGAATCCAGGGTAAAAATATGACTTAGGATACGAGAAGAGTAATATCCACCTGTATCCGACCCGTTTTCACCCCTGTTGATAGAAACTCATAAAAACCATGGATAATTCACATTTGTTTCACTTATTTTTGCAAAACAAATTATTGCTCTATCATTTAGCATATACTACCTGGTCTTCTTCTGATGTTATATCCCATGTGTTGAATTTGTTATATATAGTAACAATGCATTTTGAGAAGTTCTAGTAAATAAGATATTTCCAATATATATGGTTCTATGAAAACTACACTAAATGCGCAAATACAATCCAAAAGGACCAAAAAAATATGTACTTTGAAAGTATCATTATCTCCAATAAGTTACCATACAGCAGACAAAAGTCCTTCAAAGTAGATTTCATATAGTGTGTTGTTTTTAGAGAATAGCTTAAAACCTTTACCTATCTTTACTAATAATAAAAGATTGAGTTTACCCCGTGCAGCGAGAGATCATCCCACATGATGTACGTATACGAAAAACCGCTCTGTTAGCTACATCCTTTGAGCCCACGTCTTGCGAGCCTCGCGATTTCTTCCCCATCTCGACATCTCCTATGCCCAAATCACCGCCACCCAACTCTCCCCGCAATCTCCTCTACGATTCTTGTCCTTCCTAGCTTCCTCCCGTTTTCCCAACAATTTACCACCCAAAACAACATGTAACACCCTGGCTTAGCAAAAGACAAGATGTCACTTACAACTACTATCACTACAAATTCCACATCAAACTCAAGTAATACTACCTTCTAGGCGTCACGATTAAACATTTGACAAAAAACAACATCTAGCAATAATATCAGCCATAAGGAACTAAGGGAACCACAACCTACCTATTCAAATATTACAAGTCCAAAATGAATGAATCATGAAATGAGATGAAGTGCTACACAAGTGCAAAAGTTCCATGTTCTACTTTCTTCCCAAAATATACCGTCATCAACGCCACCTAAAATATCAAATAAACAAGCATGAGTTCAAGACTCAGCAACTACAAATAAACGATATACGAAACGTTATATCAATGACAACTCATTCTCAATATTCCAATTACATATTCAATTGTGATTAATGCAATGCAAATAATGCACATGTCTCCACTTCACTTCTGCATATTCCAGTATAGCAAATTGTAACACATGTCGGTGTTCACTCATGCATGCATTCTACATATGCGGGGACCCAAAGCCCATCCTCTTTTAGACGGGGGTCTCATTGCCAATATCTTACATATGGGGATTGCATTGCCCACACCCGTGGGTCTTTCCACCATGAATGTTTGAAATGATATGATATGATATGAATAACTTCCAGTATTCATCATCAATTAACGAAAACATATAAGCAACAAGAAATATTCATACTTTACATGAATAACCACAACAACAGTCACTTAGCCATGTAGTAACGTCAAACATTCAATATCCTTCTAAGGTGTACTTGCCTTTTAGTTGCGATGACCGGGTTGATGTGAGGAAGACAACACACCCTAGGCTAAACCACCTACAATATATACTCAGTCACAACACTGGCCATAGCAATTCAAAACATTCACTTAGACAACACCGATCCTACACGAATCCAAAATCCAACAATTTCATAACTTTTAATATACAGAAACAAATATGATGAACTATTATATTTTAAGAATCTACAAGAAGTTTTCTAATACTTCCTAGTTACCCATTAAATTTAATTATGTCATTTAATCTAATCAAGTTGAGGCTTTTTCCCACAACTGCATCCAACAGTAATTCAGAACTGGACGGCAATACTCAAATAATCATAACTTTCATTCTGTTTATCCCAAAATTGCATTCTCGGTCTTTCTGGAAACCTTAAGGAATTATATGTAATAGTCAAGTTGGTCAGATTTCCTAATTAGATAGTTAATTATTTTTAATCAACTGATTACTACAACTATCAGAATCTGACAGAAATTCTGGACAGCAGGATTGAAATAATCATAACTTCCATTATGTTTATCTAAAAATTGCATTCTTAGACTTTCTAAAAATCTGAAGGAATTATCTACAATATTCATGTTGGCAAAATTCCCTAATTAGATCATTACCTATTTTTAATATACAGATTACCACAACTGCCAGAACCTGACAAAAACCATGTACAACAGGATTGAAATAATCATAACACGAAATCTATTCATTCAAACAGCGTGAATAAAGACTCTAAATAAAGCTATTAAAATTATCCACAAATCTTTAGGAGACGCGAATCCCTAATTCGCACCAAAGAATCCAAAACTACAGATCAATAGGGACAACAGACTAGCCAAACCGCTACATGATATCTCTCGAATCACAAAAGTAATAAACAAAACAAAGGAAATCTGAAGGACACCCTTGAAGAACACGATGACGACCACTGAAAAACTCGCGAGATCCCCTTTCCCCCCTTCCTTCTCCCCCTTCCTCTTCCTTTCTTCCTTGGCCGGTAGCAAAGGGCAGCAAAGGGGGCGACATGGCTTGGCCAAGGAGGGCAGCATGGAGGGGGTGGCAGCAGGGGGAGGGTGCACTACAGTAACTGTAGCACTACAGTGAAAGGTGTTTGGGGTTTGGTTGCCTCGTTCTTAAACCAGCTTCCCACTTGGGCCAAACAACGTGGGCTGAAAACCTACGACCCAGGTTCTCTAATAAAAGCAAAAATGCTCCTATAAAATCTCCAATTGCTTCTCTAATTCTATTTAATTTCAGTATTAATCATGTATTTATTTTATATTTAAACGGGATATTACAAAACATTCCCTTGCCTCGACCGCCCTTGACTCCACCGAAATCACACTGACGCCGTCGCCCTACCCCCCTTCCCTTCCGTCGACTCTCCTCACATCCTCCACATGTTCCCTCCTCCCTTCCCTTCCGTCATGCATCCACACTAGCTCCGTGGTCAGCGCCCAACTAATGGCGAAGACGTCACCGCAGCACGCCGGGGAGGTCAAGGTGGAGAGGTCGATGGAATGGAAAACACAAACGCTCCCCCGTCACAACCTACGACCAGCGTGGAGATCTGATTGAGGTGCCTCCAGTGAGAGGAGGGAAGCAGGTTATTGTTGTCCACCTTCAATGATCTCCCTCTCACCGATCTTTCATGTGGTGCTACACTGCTTGAGAAGATGCGCCGCGGCGCTCGCAGCCAGAAGGGAAGGCGCTGTCGTGGCCTCCACCACCACGATGTTGTTGTAGTCATCCGCACCCTCACCAACCGTCTAGCTTGACCCTTGAATGCATAGCAGTTCCATGGCAACTACCACGCCCAGCTTGTTTGCCAGGAACGAGCGTGCGTGCAGGTTATCTCCTGCGTCCATATTTAAGGGTACATGTTCCTTTTCATCTTCTTTCTCATTCTATGTAGTGTAGCTACCCTTCTCTTTCTCCTCCCCCTACCCAACTGCACGAAAAACACACTCATTTCATAAATTGTGTACGGGCTCTTTCAACTTTGCAGTACTTCTACTCAAATTGTTGAGATTGCTTGTTGTTGTTGGGTTATAGGACTTAGCAATCGCTTCACCACCACAGCAATCACACAGGATGGTAATTGTTAGAATTGATCTCGGGCATTTGGCCCAACGGCCAAATGCCCAACCCCACTGATCGCGCCCTGATCAGGGGCGCCCAGCCCATTAGGCTGGTGGGTCCCTGTCGCCAACGCCACATATAAAGAGGTGGGAGCCGGGGCGGCACTTGGACCGAGGTTCACCGTGCCGCCGCCTAAACCCTAACCTACAAACCCTAAGCTGATCTAAAGGGGGCGCTGAAGCGACGGGAAGCTAAACCGCCGCCTCTACCGACTACCGCCGGCCACGCCCCAGGGACGGGATCGACCACCGCCGCCTCCACCGACGGGATCGACCACCGCCGCCTCTACACGCATAATTTGTCATGGCGACTCATCCTCTCTACATCCGATGATGAATCAACCCATCGCCCTCTCTCTCTCTCTCTCTTGCGGTTTCTTATGAACCCGAACCCCAAAACCAAGATCCAAACAAAAGAGATCTAGACTCAGATCTAACAATGGTATCAGAGCCTATCAACGGCAAAGATCCAAAAGAAAAAAGATTCAAAAGAAAAGAACCGGCCGAACCCTAACCCGAAAAGAAAAGCAAAAACCCTAACCCTAGTTTTGGGACGATGGTCTTACCCGACGTGAGGCACCATCGGGCGAGCCGTGGGCTCGCCGGGGCTCCAAAGTGGCCCGAGCGCCGATGCGTGTGGGAAGACTGGGTCAGGGTGCGTGATCCGGTCCTGCCAGCTCAGCGGAGGCCGAGCCGCCGACACGGAGCCGCTGACGGTGGCGCGCTCCTCTCGAGGGAACGCGCCGCCGGCGAGGGCTGGCCATGGCGCGGCGATTCTTCTCTCCCACAAGCTCGCTTCCTCGGTTCTTCCGAGAGAGATGCTGAGCGAGAGAAAGAAAGAATGGGGATTAGGGCGGAGCGGATCGCCGATAGTTTCGTCAAGGTTGAGTCGGTAGTCGGATGTGAATCCGGCGGTACCGCAAACGAATCAGTAACCCTAACGGTAGTGGGCGAGAAATGATAATGGGCGAGGCACGAATGTCAGTCGAATGGTGATTTAAACAAGAATTCAAGAAAATTGAATTCAATTAATTTTCAGAAGTATTATTTGAATTGAAATTGAATAAAATCTATGTAAATTTTTGCACCAACGTGTTATTATTTCCAGAGATTAAAAGTGTAAAGTATAATGCTTCTGAATAATAAATTATTTTAGAATAATTACAGTTTCCGCTGCAAAAGTTAATGTTGATAAATTCTTTTAATTAAATTCGAACCAACGAGAGAATTTAATTTTTTAAGAATTGTTGCAAATTATGATATTGTTATTTTCTGACCAACGTTGATAATAACAGTATTATAATTTTAAATGATGATTTTTATGCATTGTTTCTATTTCTGCCCAACGGTGATATAGATTTAATGTATAGATATAATTGATTTAATTGTATGTCGTATTTTTTGACCAACGTTGGAAATAAGGCATATATTTTTCATGTTTCGTTCTCACTTTATTTGAACTAAATTTTCAGGAGGATACAACTTGATGGGTTGTATCAGAGAGATCCCCACTCTCAAAGGAGATAATTATGGAGAGTGGAAGAAAAAGATAGACTTAGCGTTTATCTTAGCTGAGGTGGACTGGGTCCTCACTACAGCACGACCCACTGAGCCTATGGCACCAGTGAGGGATCAAAATGAGGATGATACTGCTTGGCAGAAAAGACAGAGGGATCACGCTCCCTTACAGATGTCTTATGACCTAGAGCATAAGAAATGGACCACAGCCAACAAGAAATGTATGGCTGTGATAAAGAACACGATTGAGCCTGCAATTGTGGGCTCAATCATGATCGTGACACTGTCACAGAATACCTTGATAAAATAAAGAGTCAGTTTACTGGCTCTTCAAAGACATATGCTACACAGCTGATTAAGCAGCTTGTGACAGAAAGGTATTCTGGTGGTGGCAGTGGAATAAGAGAACACATACTAAGGATGAGCAACTTGGCATCCAAGCTTAAACCAATGGATTTGGCTCTCAAGGATGAGTTCCTTATTCACTTGATTTTTGCTTCCTTGCCAGAAAAGTTTGACACCTTTGTTGTCAACTACAACATGCTGACTCGATAAATGGGACTTAGAAAAGTGCATAGCTATGTGTGTTCAAGAGGAGGAAAGAATTAAATCCTCACATGGTGGATCTATCAACTATGTGAAGGATAACAAGAAAAAGCACTTCAACAGACCTCCTTCTCAAGGAACAAGGAAAAGCCTCATCCATCGGCCTCAATGAATAAATTTCTTGTAGACAAAGATCGGTGTCTTCATCAAGAAGAAGACCGGACACTACAAGAAGAACTGTCACGATTACTTAAAGATGATAATGGCAAAGAAAGGTGAGAACATTATTACCTTCATAAATGAATGCTTGTATGTGCAATATTCAAATCCACTTGGTGGATTGACTCAGAACAACTGCTCATGTTGCTAATTCCTTCTGAGGATTCCGTTCGACGAGGACTACGCAAAGAAACGAAAGATGCATTAAAGTCGCAAATGGAGTCAAGCGAAGTTGAAGCCGTTGGTGATCTTTCATTAGAGTTAGCTAATGGCTCCAATCTTTACTTAGAGATGTTCTTTTTGTTCCTCTTTACAGAGGAATTTGATTAGTGTTTCCAATTTGGACAAAGATGGTTATGATTGTAATTTTGGAAATGGCAAGTGCGAAATAATATTTAATAAAGAATGTGTTGGTCTTGCCATATTACAAAATGAGCTTTATTTGTTATCATTATATGATGATGTGAATGTCGTATGCGATAATGGGAGCGTCGCGTGCGAAAGTGATTGAATCCTCGTCTACGAATGTAAATGAAAGCGAAGAGAACTCATAATGAATCGTCGAAATTATGGCACTGTCGTTTAGGCCATATTTCGAGGGGGAGAATAGAAAGACTAGTTAAGAATGAAATTCTTCCTCTATTAGAGTTCTCAGACTTAGAACAATGCAGAGAATGCATTAAAGGAAAATATGTAAAGAAAATTAAGAAAGGCGCAAAAAGAAGCACAGGAGTTCTACAAATTGTTCACACGAGACATTTGTGGTCCTTTTCTGTGAAAAGTGTGGATGGTTATGACTCGTTCATAACATTCACAGATGACCACTCCGTTATGGATATATTTATCCAATCAAAGAAAGAAATGAAGCCTTGGATAAATTCAAGATATTTAAGGCTGAAGTTGAAAACCAACACGATTTAAAGATTAAGATAGTTCGATCTGATCGTGGGGGGGAGTACTACGGTCGACATACCCCATATGGACAAGTTCCTGGACCTTTTGCGAGGTTTTTACAGGAAAATGGCATAGTAGCCCAGTATTCTACACCGGGCGAACCTCAGCAAAATGGAGTAGCTGAAAGACGCAACCGTACCCTGATGGATATGGTGCGAAGCATGATGAGCTACTCTACACTCCCATTGAGTTTATGGATGGAGGCGTTGAAAACCGCCATTCACATTCTCAATAGAGTGCCTAGTAAGTCGGTGCCCAAAACACCGTACGAGTTGTGGACAGGAAGAACTCCCTCACTAAACCACTTACGTGTGTGGGGGAGTCCTGCTGAGGCTAAAGTTTTTAACCCAAACATTGGGAAGCTAGATCCCAAAGCGAAGAAGTTGCCATTTCATTGGCTACTGAAAAGTCAAAAGGTTTTCGTTTCTCTGTCCCGACGGATATACAAAGTTTGTAGAAACGAGACACAGCTGTCTTCTTAGAGGATGAAATGATGAGGGGGCATGGTAGCTCGAGAGATTGATCTTGAAGAGAAGCGGTATATGTGCCCACTCAGATGATTCAAGAGCCACTCTTCCCACTACTGCTGTCATTTGCACCGACGGTACAAGACAACGTGGTGCCAAGCACTGTTATTGTTTCTCCCGTGGCAACAATGAATGAGAATGAGGAACCGTGCTTGAGTTCCTATAGAACCCATTGCCACAAATGAGGGGAGCAACATCGACCTCAAATGTAAGATGTACCAAATGAGGAGGCCCCGAGGAGGTCTCAAAGAGTAAGAAGATCACTATTTCGATGATTATCGATTTATCATCTGAGAGGAATTTCAAATGGAGGATGATCCCACCTCATTTGAAGAAGCCATGAGAAGCGAAAATTCTTCAAAATGGCTTGAGGCCATGGAAGAGGAAATGAGGTCCATGAAGGCTAATAAAGTCAGGATTTGGAAATTATTCTTAAAGGAGCCAAAAGCAGAGGGTCAGAAATGGGTCTACAAGACAAAGCTTGACTCCCAAGGAATGTAGAAAGATACAAAGCGCGACTTGTGGCAAAAGGATTTACGCAAAGAGAAGGGATAGATTACAATGAGACCTTTTCTCGGTCTCATGTAAAGATTCCTTCAGAATCATAATGGCATTAGTAGCACATTATGATTTAGAGTTACATCAGATGGATGTAAAAACGACATTTCTTAATGAGGATTTGGAGGAAAATGTCTACATTGCACAACAGAAAGGTTTTGTCATGGAAGGAAATGAAAGAATGGGATGCCGCCTAAAGAAATCGATTTATGGGTTAAAGCAAGCTTCAAGACAAGTGGTACTTGAAGTTTGACAAGACAATAAGAAAATTTGATTTTAAAGAGAATGTAGAGGACAACTGTGTCTATACAAAGTTTAAAGATGGGAAGTTTATCTTCCTAATCCTGTATGTGGATGATATCCCACTGGCTAGTAGTGATGTCAGTCTACTACTGGAGACAAAGAAGTTTTTGTCCTCAAACTTTGATATGAAAGATCTTGGTGAAGCTTCATTACGTTCTAGGATCAAATTCACCGGATAGAAACAAAGGGATATTGGGACTATCACAAAAGACATACATAGAAAGTCTTAAAGAAATTTGGGATGCATAAATGTAGTCCTTCACCGCACCTATAGTCAAGGGCGACAGATATGGGGATTTTCAATGCCCAGAACCAAGATGAGATCGATCAAATGAAAGCGGTTCCATATGCTTCAAATGTCGAAAGCTTACAAGATGCTCAAGTGTGCACACATACGACTTAGCTTTTGTTACGGGTTACTTGGCGATTCGAGCAATCTCGAATAGAACATTGAAATTGATAAAGAAAGTCTTGCACTATTTGCAAGGAACAAAAGGCCTCATGATGACATACTGTAAGATCGATTTACTCCATATAGTGGGGTATCTGATTCGATTTTATGGAGATGATAGAAAGTCGACATCCGGATATGTGTTCACTCTCATTGGAGGAGCTATATCGTGGAAAAGCTCAAAGCAAACCGTCACTACATCGTCCACAATGTATGCCGAGTTTGTAGCATGTTATGAGGCTACGGGGCAGGTGAACTGGCTAAAGAAGTTCATACCCGGTTTAAAAGTGGTTGACGACATCAATAGACCACTTAAGTTGTATTGCGATAATGAACCCGATAATGTATGCCCACAACAATAAGTCAAGTGGTCTTGCCAAACACATTGACATAAAGTACTATGTTGTGAAAGATAAAGTTCGGGATCAAATTATAAGTCTTGAGCATATAAGTACCGCAAAGATGTTAGCGGATCCGCTTACTAAAGGCTTACCACCCAACGTGTTCAGAGAACATATAAGCGGCATGGGTTTAAGGAAAGCCTATGATTCTGGACTAAAAGATGACCCAAAAGATTAAAGTAACTATTTGAACAAGGAGGTGTATTGTAGTCGTTGAATCTATCGCCATTGACCGTGACGATGAGACACGTTCTATGCACCAATTTGTGATGGAATGAGTAAAGTCAAAAGTAATTAAAGATAAAGCATGATTGAGATCAAGGGAGAATGTTAGAATTGATCTCGGGCATTTGGCCCAACGCCAAATGCCCAACCCCATCGATCGCGATCAGGCGCCCGACCCATTAGGTCAAGTGCCTCGTCGCCAGACGCCACATATAAAGAGGTGGGGCCGGGCGCACTTGGACCGAGGTTCACCGTGTCACGCCTAAACCCTAACCTACAAACCCTAAGTCGATCTAAAGGCGGCTGTTGACGGAAGCTAAACCCGCCTCTCCGACCTCATCACCCACACGCCCGGGATCGGATCGACCACCGCCTCCACCGACGGATCGACCACCGCCGCCACTACACGCAAGTGCCATGGCCACTCATCCTCTCTACATCCGACAAAGAATCAACCCATCGCCCTCTCTCTCTCTCTCTCTCTCTCTTTCGGTTTCTTATGAACCCGAACCCCAAAACCAAGATCCAAACAAAAGAGATCTAGACTCAGATCTAACAGTAATGCCTCTACCTCTGACTTCATTTGGCTTAGTCATCTATTTGATGTTGGTTCAATATTTCTGTTTTAATTAATACGGTTCAGTTCAAATTTCTCAGTATTGATTTTAATTTGTCAAGTTGGCACGACCATGTTTGATGGAAAGATCAATATATGTTTCATTTTATAACATAATTAGCTACTACATATCAGTATATGTTTCTTAAGAAAAAATAGCATGCTTATGTTAAACCTTTTCTGCTTGAATATATTGCTGCGATACCTGCCTATCTGTCCAGGAACTTTGTGGTCTTGCCTTCTTGGGTATTGCTTAATTTGTGCAAGGAAAGTACTTCAAGATGTATAGAATCTAATTGATATGTCTATTTCCATTATTTTATGCCTCGCCTCAACTTGGATTATTTGGGTTACATTGCTTTTAATTAAGCCGGTACAAAGCTAGAGCAGTTAATGTGTGTTAACCTGGGATCAGGCTACGCCTAAGAAACATCAAGCAGAAACGTTAGCAGTGAAACATCAATGTGGAGGTGGAGACCTTCACACGATTGACTACGGTGGCACGCTCCGAGTGTCCATATGGGTCTCACCAAGGACGGCGTCCTCCTCTGGCAGAGTCCTAAGCAGGTACATCCTGAACTGAAGTAGTTCAAACATTTATATGTGATTTGCCCACATCCCACGCACTGTGTTTAAGATTGGATTCCTTTTACACCACTACTATTTTAACTTTTGAATTTCCTAGTATCTCAAGAGGATATGAAGCACACAACTTATAATGTAAATGAGCCTGTCAGTGGGAACAAATTTCTATTTCCTACATAGTTACCATTAAATGATTATATGGAGTACACGAATGAGTTTAGATGAATGGTACTTGGGGGTCACCTAAAAGCACCTAAACTTTCCTTGTAACCTTTGTCCATGAGTATGTTGTGTTGTGCCACCCATTGTTAGTTAACAAAAACCTTTCCGGTTTTAATTCCAAACCATAATTTATCTCATTGTAGCTCTGTTTTGTGGCACAATAACACTATATTTGTAAAGAGGTGAAATCTTGCAACTTGAATATACATGTGCATTATTATTTTTCAAAACATATAAATTATATAGTTTTTTTTGTCAATCGTTTTGTTGAGACAATTTTTTTTTATCTTACCATGCTAATCTATATCTTATCATATTCTATTGTTGTATTGTCCTACGATTGCTTTGATTCATTCCTGTTGTATGGGAGAGTTATTTTGACTTCATTTGTTTTGTCTTGTAAAGCTTGCTAGCCTATTAGTTACTAGGTTGGATATTCAATGCTATAAGGTAATGTATGATGGTTTACAATGTAATATCAAGGTTGTGACTATCAAGGACGCAACGACTGGGAAGTGATGGCGGAGGCATTTCAATGACCTGGTACATGTAATAAAAAACTATTATAATTTTATTTATTTACTAGCTTGTAGAGACATGCTTTGCTTGATATGTGTGTAAAGAAAATTGATATTTACTATACTGTTGTTTTAGAACATGTGATAAAAAAATATTTAAAATTTGATTTGTTTACTAGCTTGCACAAATATGTTTCTTGATATGTGTTTAAAAGAAAATTGATATCCATTGTACAGTTTACGTCCACGTCTCACCCTCTTTTGGGATTCCGTTGTAACGCACGGGCACCCTACTAGTTAAAAGGTAAAATATCTCATTTTCCCTATTCAAGAGGGGCCTCTCCAAAATTTTAGAACTAATCTCAAGCTTAAGACCATATACAAGGAATTAAAATCACACTACTACAAAAAGACTAATATTGGACGCATCATCATAAACGGTTGACCAAAATTGTCAGTATTAAATACAATCACAAACGGGTTTGGTTTAGCGACCATCCGTGTTACTGGCTGTGTTAAAAACCATATGTGAAGATATAATATCACATACGATTCATATTTAAAATCGTCTGTCAAGTATCACAGACGGTTCTGAACAAAAACCGTCTGTGATATTACTAAATAACACAGACGGTTTGTGGTTGAAAGTGTTTGTGATATGTTCAATGATTCGGCTCCCACGCGATGTGTCTCTTTGTCTCGCGTGCCGACGTTACAATGCCTCTCTTCGTCTCTTCCTTGTTTTATAAGAATGATCATAGCTCACCATGGTGAGCACGCACGGTATTGAATACGTGCGGTAGCTAGCTATAGTACCATCGTGCGCCATGGTGAGCACGTGGAGCATGATGGCGAGGACCAAGGCGAGGAGGTTGTCGATCACCGTCGCTCTTTCTCATGAGGTGGTCGTCCACATCGTCGGTCTTGTGGTCATGAGCTCTCCTTAGCCCATGGCTAACTTTTGTAGCCTATGAGCAACATACATATTTATATACCTACAAAAATACGTACTACTATTTGTGGTGGCAACCAATCCATGTATGCATACATGTTACTATTTTTATATTATTTTTAAGATAAACATGTTACTAATATGACTTGCAACAACGCCATTAATTTGATATTTTAATTTCCTCTTATGGAGTAATTCATGTATTAAGATTCTGATGTCTTGAATTGTATATGAATATTGGAGTTGCAAGGCCATGTACAAGGCATCCATGGAGCACACTGTGGGGAGGCACGTGGCGCTAGAGCGGGAGAAGGCGATGAATGGATGGACAACGAGCGATACCTCGCCATCATCAACCATCTGACTGGCGCTGGCAACCCAGAGGCTTGCTTCATCATCGACCTCACGCTCGTCTTCACGCACCAGGACATGTAGCGCTGCCTCGTGTGCCTCGATTGGGCGGCTGTCGCCGGCCACAAGGTTGTGGCCTACGTGCTTGGGCTCCTCCTCTACACGGCTGATGAGACATGTGATGTTAGGAAGAGCTACATCAACCAGGTCGAGGGCGATCCGGGCGGTGGCGGGTGCGAGATAGCCAAGAGGACCAACTAAGAGTGCAGGCGGTGCCGAAGGCTCACTTCGGTCGTGGTCTGGGAGGCTACGTGGAAGAAGATGGCCGGGCGTGACGGAAGGGTGGGGAGACTATGTCATCTTCTGCAGCAACGACTGTAGGATTAGGCATGAGTACGCCAAGTTCTTTGCACAGGTATTGAACTACTTGTCGTGACAGAAGGGCTTTTTAAAATGAAATTATTCCATTGTATTTAAGAAACTCAGCATGTAATTAAGAAATTATTCTATTATAAATGATTAAGTAATTAACAAATTATTACATCTGTAACTGTATCTGCTTTCTTTATTTTCAGATGGCATGGCTAGTATTTCCTGAGGTTAGCCAAAAACATAATATTTTTTAGCTATAGAAGCAACTATCACAAGTGGTTTAGTGGAAAAAATCATCTATGATATGGTCTCATATCACAGACGGTGCTATAATATGACCGTCCGTGATAGAATATCAGATACGGTTGTTTAATATAACTGTCTGTGATATTCCTTTATTAATAAAGCCCCGCTAGGGTTTCCGCACTTACTCCTCACTCATCTGTCCCCTCCCCATCGCCCTTACTTCCCACCCAAATCCGTTGTCACAACCGCGCATCCCGCAGTCCCCGTCATCGCCTCCCGCCGGCCCCCTACGTCGTCGTCATCCTTGTGTCGTTCTCCTCCCCACATCGACGTCCTCCCTCTGCCATCCTCCTTCCAGTGTCGGCGTCCTCCCTCTATCGGCCTCCTTCCCGCATTGTCCTCCCCGCGCCGGTCTCCTCCCCGCGGACCCCACTCTCTCCACTGTGAAGGTAATAACTGCTCTCTCCACTGTGACTTCTCTTGACTTGACTTCTTGGTGGCTTTGAGTGCAATCATTTCAGTGAGCATTCTTCAACTTTAAATATCTATTGTGCTTAGTGTGCCATACTAGTGAAATTTCATTTTGTATCTCTTATTTATTTATATTAGCACTTGTATTTGGTGACTTTGCATAATTGATTGTGGGATTTTATATTACTCAGTGATGATTGTTGGCCATAGTGATATTAGTGTGACAATTTAAAGTCATAAGTTAGGTTTTGAGCTAATTCGTGTCATTATCTTGTATCATTTTGTTACTAACAGTATGTTGTTGTATTACTTCTGTTAGAGCAATTAATCTTCAATAGATCTCCACTATGAGTACTTGCGGTAATATCATTGAGCACTTGCAGTAATTGAAAGGATACAGGTAGGCTACGCTTGCTAATAATTTAAAAAATTCTACCACGTAAACCAGGATGCTACTGCAAGCAGGAGATCATAGATCGTTGCCACCAGACGCGCAATACTGCGGAAGAAGAGTTGGAGCAGTCTAGTCCAACGAAAAGTGCGTCGATGTAGTGGTCGTAGTCGATCGTCCTCGCAGTCGATCGTCCAGCGTAGTCGTCGTTGATCGTCTACTCCAGCAATGGATCGCTTTCCTTGTAAAGTCGCGAATTGTCCTCGAGCGCAATAACAACCGTAGTAGTGCCTCTACGATATCCACACGTCCAGGGCAGGAACGTCATACGCCAGTATGTATCACCAAGTTACACGTGAAGGCTCTCTTAAGAAGATGGTGGCTAGGGTTTGGTGGATCAATCACGCATCCTCATCTCCATTTCTCTATACCCAATAGCCTCAAGCATCTCCCTATATAGTGCCCATGGCGGATCCTATCCAAACACGTTTAACGAATCGTATCCGTACTGGTTTGTTCCAACCCGTTAAGTGTGTGACCCTGTAGGTTCATGGGTAGTTTAGTTGTGACTCAGAAACCTTTTTTGACCATGAGTCGTTAGTGGTACCTAGAAGGACATAATGATTCCCGAATACACATAAATTATATTGGACGAACCTTAATGCAATATGATCTACGACCAGGTCCTATTTGGTCTCAACTAGTTCATAACTTCTTACGAACAGGTTTCGACCAGCCTACGACTA
This sequence comes from Hsuehochloa calcarea, assembly GCA_036346395.1. Lineage (NCBI taxonomy): Eukaryota > Viridiplantae > Streptophyta > Magnoliopsida > Poales > Poaceae > Hsuehochloa > Hsuehochloa calcarea. The sequence continues at coordinate 22,664,633 of CM070600.1, forward strand.
GCTATTATTTGGTCTCGACCAGTTCGTAATTCCTTACGACTAGGTTTCGACCACTTAAAGATCATGTTCGACCAACCTACGACCAACTCGTATCTCCATACGACTAGTTCGTATCTGATAAAACTGAATACCAGCTCGTGTATTATCCCTTTGTCTCACGATATCTGGTTGAACTCTAGGTGAGATATAATGTCATCCATGGATTGTTCAATACTTTCTTAATTGAGTGTCACATAACTTCATGTGGTCGAATGGCATGGTCATACACTTTCTTTATCCGAATGCATCGAGGGGCAAGAGACATATCTCCTGCTATGTTAGAAGGGGCAAATCCCATATCCGACTTCACATTCCTCCGTATGTTTCTTAGCATACTTCGAAAGCTACCTTTATGACTACCCAGTTACGGAGTAGCCTTTGGTAACCCCCAAAGTGTACTCTTACACATGCAGAAAATCATGATGATCTCAGGTCTAAGGATTATACATCGTTATTGCTTGAGACCAACTGATGACACATGAAATCATAACAATCTCAGCAGTGTCTCAAGGCACATCAATCTAACACCATGTTCTCTAACATGTGTTCACATTATTGATTCGATATCCCTATATCCATGACTGGTGAAACATGGTCATCAATCAATAGATGTGCTGGTCGATAGGATTACTGGTGTTCCGACCAGTGACATCCGATTAGGGATACATTTAGAATGATACCATATAAGTTAAAAGAGGTTCACCAACAAGTCACATACTTGTTAATCTTTATAACAGATGATTCATTCAAGGAATAGAATAACACTTATTCAACAACTCATAAACATAGATTTGATGCAATTATCTATGTGATTGTCTCTAGGGCATATCAACAACAATAATTTCATTGATTGATGCAGTATTGATTTGTTGATCTTGCAGTAATGTCATTTTATTGATGCAATAATGATATGTTAATCTTGCAATATTATCATTGATTACCGAAGTACTGATTTGCTGATTTGTTAATCTTACAGGGATACCATTTAAGTCAATATGTTAGGTGGTTTTGAATTAATTTGACATACTAGTGACTTGACACCGTTGGGTATACGGGTGAAATTCCACAATGGACAAAGGAGGACGAGGACGCAATCCGGTTGGAGGCCTCTCCCGCCATTTGCTAGGATCACAGACGAGCGCGCCCCAAACTGATTAAGAGTGAGGTCATCAGCCACGTCTTCAGACGCCATCTCTTTCACAAACCCAACAGACGAGAAAGTATCCCAACGTCTGGTAAGATATGTCAAACTACCTAGTTGTTAATAAGTACGTAACTTCATAGGGTCTAAAATAACATGATGACCTCTTACATCAAACATTGACTACCGAATCTTCTCAATGCTCTTCCGAAGTAGTTAAGGAGAAGGATATATTATCCACAGCCCTGGGAAACAAGGAGCACCCAGGCCGCACGCGAGGCCTTGGAGTTTACGTACCTTAGAGGCATGGATTTTCACACGACTCTGAGGCGTATAGGAGTAGGAAGAGATCCAAGGCCGAGCGCGAGGAACAGTTGAAAGAGGAGATTCGTGTGGAATTTTGAGGACAGATAACATTATTGCAGCAAAAAATGGAACAAATGAATCAAGTCCTGAACCAGTCGCAAGCCGTCCCCATTATTTTGGGAGCTAGTTGATGAACCTGAAGGTCCTGTTTGTTGGTCCGATCTTTCGATGAGAACGATAAGTTCGGTAGTCGTCGCTCAACTCTCACGATCCTGGCTACGAACACGCAAGGCTCGAAACCACGCAATCGCTGAACTGATTGACAAGTCGTTATCAATCGTGAACGAATGCCCGGATGACCTGACCACGAAGGTCGAATTCCTGCATACATCGAAGAAGCACACAAGAACAAGATAAAACAATCTGAAATTGCAAATAGGAATTGAAATATTGAATTAAATTGAGATTTTGAATAAGGATCTTAATTGGGTGGTCTAGTCGACACACGCAAAAGATACAAGTTGCAACGAAGGAAAACTAAACATAAACAAAATCCAAAGAAACAAGAGGGGGTGCGTCCTCCTTAAATAGGGGATGAGGAGCCACAAATCTAAAAAAATAGCGGGGTGGGACTAAACTCATGGGTTACTGTTCACATCAACAGTAACCGCACCCCAGGTGGGCCGCCAGCATATGGGCCAAGTTGAGTATAATTACAAAGCCTAATTTGGCCCAAAAAGGATATACGATATCTTCTTTTGATGATTGCGGTCAGTCCAGAAGGAATTTGGAGGTGAGGCTGGATCCGCTTGAAAGAGGACGAAATAAGCTTTCCATCAAGTACTCGTGGACCTCCAACGGACTCTGTATGTGAAAGTTATGCCTGTTTAAGTTGGTGCTGTCAAGCTGATTCCGAAGGCCGAACTGGATTCCAAAACGGGTCCAACTCGAATTGTTTGCTTGTCTTGGACCAAAAGTGACATGGTGATGCACATATATATATTTCATTATTAGGTAGCATCATATAGTTCATATAATATAAAGACACTCCTAAAAACAAGCTCACTTGATAATTTAAGTGAAGCGTACGAGCTCTTGTACTTGAAACAGCAAGCATAGCAAATATGGTTGTATCCATAGGGGTCATGTCCTCATCCTCCTCCCTGGACATCAGAGTAGCTGCACGTCCACGCCACTTACTGAATATAACGACGTCCAATTATCTATCGACAATATCCAGGTAATGTACATCTCTGAAATACTTCAAAGATAGACATGTAAGACTTAGCTAATTGTTTACCATTTTGTAGGAGCCCACGCCCTGCAAGCTCCAAATAAAGCTGGTTGGGTTCATTTCTATTGAGGTTGGGTGGGTGAAGAATCTAGACCCGTCGTTATGAGTTAATGGAGTATTTTGGTAATTAATGACAAATCTATATGTGTGACTAACACTTTTATTGATATACTTATTGTGTAGTCTTATTTGGATAAAAGGTAAAAATCGTGGAGGTATGCACTCGACATCATATTCTTATATCTTGGCGCATTCCTCGGATCCAAAATGTCCAACTTGAATATGTGCATATATTTTTATTACACAGTTGTGCATGCACACATTTAGGGGGAGTTCACTCTGTATTTTGTGGTTTCATTAGTATTGATCTATATTTATTTATCCACATATATTAGGGGTTTCTACTTTGAAACATATCTTTTGAGTATATAAAATTTGTGTAGTTCATATATACTCTTATCGCTTTATATTCAATTATTTACAATTATGTTTTATGGAACTAATGTATGTGCCAAGTTGTTTTAAAGGCTTAGTCCTGGATTATGAAAGATAACATGAAAATGGCAATGCAAAGACAATAGAGGAATCATGTTTAGTAGCTTGAAGTTTATTTTGTGTCATTTTATTATGCATTGCATTTGTTTTGCTTATGGAAAAGTCTTTAGTGAAAGTCGGTAGTACCGATGTTATCTTAATGGTACTACCGCACAACGATATGATCGGGAAAGTGGTGCGGTATTACCGCAAACCGGTTGGACCGAAGATTAGTTGGTGGTACGTGTTTTCCAGAGTGACACCTTTTTGGAGCTTGAGTGCTCCTATGGAAAGCGGTGGTACGGAGTTATTTTTGCGGAACTGCCACATCGCGGTACAACCGCATATTCCGAGCGGAACTACCGCACACTAGAAGTTTCGAATTTTAGTTGGTCATACGTTATCTCCAGAGAGGGTCAGTTTTGGACCTCTAAGGGAAGCGGTAGTACCGCCCAATATGAACGAAACTTTCGGAGAGCAGAACTACGACATGACCAACGGCGGTAGTACCGTAGCTTTCTGCAATGACTTGATAAGAAGTATTTATTGCAGATATATCTTGGTAATTAATATTAATAATTGTGGGACTAACATTTTTCATGAGTTGGATGGATAAGTTATATTCCAGGGTGATGAAGATTTTGGATTGCATCATGAGTTGATCGTTATCAAGTCAAGGTTTAAGAAGAGGATACATCATGTGTTGATGCATATCAATATCTCGAAGAGGAGATGATCATGAGTTTATCATCAAGTCAAGAGGTGACCCATCATGTGTTGATGGAGGTCAAGTGAAGGATGCATCATGGGTTGATGCATGTCAAGACGATAACCTAGCCTTGAAGTGAAGATGTGCGTCATTAAGTTTCAAGAAGATGCTTGACGAGGATCTAATAATCCTCATTTTTATCTTTTATCTATAATTCTTATTATGGGTAAATATGATGTCACACAGTCCCCAGAGGTACCCCTTATCTAAAAGGGAGAAGTCCAATGAGTGGTTGTAAGTCTTTCTACGACCACTACATAGTCGTAAGTCCTTCTACGACCACTACATAGTCGTAAGTCCTTCTACGACTACTACCTAGTCGTAAGTCCTTCTCACGATCGCTACACAGTCGTAAGTTCTTCTACGACCGGGTACTACTCACCACCTTATAATCAAACCTACAAAGTGAGTGGGTCCAATTGATTAACGAATCGAGCGGTGCTCGCACGCACTATTATTCCGCTTATTAATGGTGCGTAATTACCCCATTATCTCTCGGAAGATAATTGCGGACGGCGTGAAGAAGCGAGGCGCCGGTAATTCTCGCCATCATGCGCCAACATCTTGAATTAATCGGTAGCGCATCTCCGCAGAACAAAACGGCTACTTCTTCACGACTATATAAGGGCATCGATCGAGAGAGATAGGGGAAGCGAACAAGAGCCATCAAGTAGGAACACAAGTGCTATTCTCTAATAGTCTTAGTCTTTTACTTGATCATCAAGAATACCATACACACAGGATTAGGGTTATTATTCTCTCGGAGAAGGCTGAACTCGCCTAAACATCCGTGTCAATCCACTCTGCGTGATCTTATCTCTAGGAGACCCCGAATCAAACAATCTTTCGTAAGATCGGTTCTAATACACCGGCAGTTGGAGCCGACCGTGGGGATCTTAGGTAATCTCTTGTCAACATACTCTCTTTTTCCAATCTCATGCAATCATGGCGGGAGAATGGAGCGAGGAGAACTGGTTTGACTTGGCGGTTCTGCAGACGTCGACATGGATCTTTGGTTTCGACTATGAGCCGAGTGATGCATCCGTGATGGTGATGTTGCCTTGAGATTATTCTCCAGAAACCATCCCATTAATAGAGTTGAGGAGGATCCTTATCCCCACAACAATACGTCCAACAGAGGAGCCATTTCCCTCAAGGACAAGGGTCAATCCGACCAGACCGCCCCCGGAGGACTCACAACGCGACGAGTTTTTCTCCAAGTGTTCAAGTCCCCTTAAGGCGGTCCGACTTGGTAAGTCAAGTTACAGGAGCCACCATTCGAGGACTCCACCAAAGATCTAGTGATTCTCTCTCTCGGGGTAACTCCAGAGAGGGTGGGATCAAGCATGCTTTTCACTCAAATCGGCCGTCTCCCGCAGATCTCATTTGCGACGGAGACGATTATAACCGGAGTTCCCCTACGGAGGATTACTCCAAGTCGCCAGATGGTGTCCTCGAGCACTCCTCAAGCGGGAGGCCTCGGCGCAAGTGAGAATCATCAGCAGGAGGTCTTCGTCCTTCCCCAAATCGAGTCAACCTCATGGAGGCCGAGATAAGGACACTCCCGAAGATCACACTGCGCCCCTCGTGGTAATGGCAAGGGCACCACCGTTGGCGAGAGGACCAACACTCGATGAGCGAGAAATCCTCGACATTCTCGCACTCCACTAAGAAGGCCTCAAAAACACGATGAGGAGGATTTTGATGTCGTCGAAGAAAGAAAATTGCGTCCGAAGAACTTGCAGGGCGCATTCAACATCGATCGGAGGAGGTACAAGAACTCCGAACATCAACGACTTGCTCGAGAATCCCACAAGAGCTTGCTCGAGCGCGAGGTACGATCTCTTTCTTTGAAGAGATTACGCAAAGACTTCGAATCGTGATGACAAGATCGAGGTACCTCATCGACAACACTCGGGTAGTCGTAGTGTCGACTTCCTCATTACGATCAATCGAATATTTCTCTCGAGGAATCGACCGACCACAAGTCGAATCGATCCCTATTCGAGAAATACCTTCGATCGGTGAAGATCAAGAAGCCCCTCGAAGAGGTGATCATTCACCACTTCGACAAAGAAATTCTAACGAGTGGAATACGAGGAGTATTCTCCTCGTAGAACGAGGCCTACTACGAGCAGTCGACTGTTACTGCACGGTATCGTCGTATCGATCACTGGTGACATTAACCCTTCTTTTCTACAAAGAAGGCGCAAGAAGTGATTCTGGGATCTGGGCATTTTCGCCGACCTTGAGCGATCATTTGGCCACCTCATTTTCGACCGATGAACATGGAGAAATTTGATGGATCTCAAAATCCCATCGAATTTCTTCAGATCTATACTACAAATTGTCCGAGCGGCGGGAGGAGGAGAGCATGTAATGGCGAATTACCTTCCGATCGTGCTCGAAGGATCCGCTCGATCGTGGTTATTAAACCAACCACTCGAGTCGATCTACTCTTGGCAACACCTCTGTGATCTTCTACAGCGAATTTCCAAGGCACATACAACCGCCTCGAAAAGAAGGCGACTTGCATCGGATAAAGCGTAACAACAACGAGACTTTGCGTCAATTCATCAAACGCTTTAGTCGGTTCGTAACTCAATTCCGAAATTTCGATTCCTCTGTGATCGGGGCTTTTAAGCAAGGAGTCCGCAGATGAAGAATAACGGAGGACATTGCTCTGAATCCTCCCAATCATTGCGTCGAACTCTTGAGATGGCCGATCGATATGCAAATCGCTTCGAGGCGGTCGAGTGGAACAACACTATCGATCGAGAAACATATACTCCTCGAGAGCCGTGAAGTTGGTAAGGATAAAAAGCAAAAAGTCCAAGAAGAAAATAAAAATCAAAACCACAAGCCGATGGTTCCAAGGAGGTTCCGCCGTGAAAGATGGAGAGCCCCAAACCACCAAGTCGTACTCGATCAAGGCAAAGGTAAGCGCCTCGATCGTAGGAGCGACAAACCAAGGTGGTGTCCTTTTCATAAAAGGAAGGACATGACCTCAGAATCGCTGAAGTTTTTCAAAGAAAGCTCGAGACTACTACACCGGCAAGCACCACTCCCTACTCTCGGCGGTGGGACATACGAGTGGCCAAAAGTCGTCGGATGATGAGGAGATGCCGCCCAAGATCCGCAACATACCGTTGAGCACATCTACGGAGGATCATCGATATCGACTCCAAGCGACAACTTAAAGTCACGGACGAGAGGTAAGTTCTCTACATACTCCTCTCGTCAATAAATTACCAAGTGGTCGGAAGTTACCATCTCTTTTGAGAAAGATGATGTCCGATCACTACGAGTCGATCAGTCGATATCCGATTGTGGTGAACCCACCATCAACAAGCTGTCGGGTCAATCAGTGTTGGTTGATGGTGGCGATTCTTTAAACATATTATTTACTAATGCCACGGGCGAGATGCAAGTACCGGGACAAAGGTAAGGCGATGCGATACTCCTTTCATGGAATTGTACCGGGTCTTGACCAAACCTATTGGCCAAGTTTCTCTTCCTTTAACATTTGGCTCACCAAGTAATTTCGGAGACGAGAAAGTCTCCTTTGATGTGGTCGATTTCGATCGGCATATAATGCCATACTCGGACGACCAACTTTGGCAAAATTCTTAATGGCTACTCATTACGGGTATCAATGTCTTAAGATGCGAGTCCCAAAGGAGTGATCACCATTCGATGTGACAAAAGATGGCGTATAGTCACAATCGTCGATCCCTCGAGATGGTTGGTCAAATACCAACTCGAGATGAAAGTCGACCGACTAGCAAGTCGAAGCCTAAAAGCTACACCAAAGCCGAACGACCAAGTCAAAGAGGTTCCTCCGGGCCAGAAGAACCCAAGGTGCTTTGCATCGGGAGACTTCCACCCCAAATAGGAAGACGCCCTCATTACCTTCCTCCGAGCTAACGCAGATGTCTTTGCGTGGCAAGCATCCGACATGCCCGAGTCCCTGTGGAGGTGATCGAGCATGGGCTAGCTTTACGGCCGATAAAGTACCAGAAAACAAAAATTACGAGATTTGCCCCGATCGGCGAGATGCTATTAATCGAGTTGGATAAGCTACTTAAAGGGCTTTATAAGAGAAGTCAACCACCAGTGGTTGGCTAACCTGTAATGGTCAAAAAGTCAAGCGGCAAATGGCGATGTGCGTGGACTTTCTTGATCTTAATAAAGCTTGTCCAAAAGATGATTTCCTTTACCTCGTGTCGATCACCGGTTGATTCAAGCTGCGAGTTGTGAGATATTAAGTTTTTAGATGCATATTCGGATACCACGGATCAATATGTGTTTAAGCGATGAAGAAAAGACCGCATTCATTACTCCATTTGGTACCTTTTGCTATGTCAAAATGCCATTTGGTCTAAAGAATGCCTGCTTCTTTTCAACGCTTAATGCAATCGACTTTTCATCTCAATTAGGCCGGAATTTGGAAGCCTATGTTGATGATCTAGTCGTAAAAGCATTAAGAGACTTAATCATATCACCGACCTACAAGAAACATTCGACAACCTCGAAAGCACCGCTTAAAACTCAATCCAGAGAAGTGTGTGTTTGGAATTTCTTGGGAAAATTGCTTGGATTCCTAGTATCCGAGCGAGGAATCAAGCAAATCTGAAAAATAAAAGCCATCCTCGGATCGTCCTCCAAACACAAAAAGGAAGTTCAAAACTCACTTTGGGTGCATGGCGGCTTTAAGTCGTTTCATCGCACGACTAGGAGAAAAGGACTACCTTTCTTTAAACTTCTCGGAGACATGAAGGTTTTGAGTGGTCGAGCGAGGCAAGCGTTGCCTTTGAGGATGTCAAGAGGTATCTTTCGAGTGCTCTGCTACGGTTTCTCCAAAGCCGGAAGAGGCGCTCTTAATTTACCTAGCCGCCACGCCACAGGCGAAGCGCGATACTAGTCGTAGAGCGTGAAAACGCATAACGACCGGTTTACTACGTCAGTGAAGTTTTACACGGGCCTAAGGAGCGTTACCCTCAGGTCCAAAACTTCTATATGCCCTCCTCATGTCTTCGAGGAAACTGCGGCATTATTTTCAGGCGCACAAAATAGCTGTGCCGTCTGAGTTTCCTTTGGGAGCAATCCTCCATAATAAGGAAGCAATGGGACGCATGGCAAAATGGTCGGTCGAACTTGGGAGTTCGACCTCCATTCGTGTCGAACGGCCATAAAATCGGATCTTGGTAGACTTTGTCGCGAATGGACAAATCTGAACTGCTCAGGATCCCGATCTGATTCCCACGACCGATGGATGATGTACTTTGACGGGTCACTTACTTTAAGTGGCTCGAAGTGAGGGTGGTCTGGTATCTCCTACGGAGAAACATTAAAGTATGCCATACAATTAAACTTTGGGCTACTAACAATGTAGCAGAGTACGAAGGTTTGCTAGGCGGCATACAGCCGCGAAAGCACTCTCGATTAAATCGACTACTCGTGAGAGGAGACTCTCAACTAGTCGTGAATCAAATCGGAAAGAGTACCAATGCTCTAACTCAACAATGGCTCGGTACTTATCAAGTAATCGTAAGCTAGAAAAACATTTTTAGGTTTCGAGGTACAATTTATCCTCGAAAGGATAATTTCCTCATGACCAACTGCTCGGATGGCTTCTTCCCGATCCACAGTACCAAAAGGAGTTTTCTTGGAGCAACTCCAAAAACCGTCTCTGGTCGAAGAACCAGAAACACCTCCTCTTGAGATGGCCTCATTAGATTACGAGGATACCTGGATGACTCCCATCTACGAGTATCTTTACAAGGGTTCCAGCAGAAGATGATCTTGAGGCGGTCGATTATCCCGAAAAGCCAAAATGTATACTTTGGTTGAAGGAGTCCTCTATAAGCGAGGAACCCAAGGAATACTCATGCGATGCATTCCGCAAAACGAAGGAATAACACTCCTTCATGATATACACAGTGGCATCTGTGGGACGCATGCTTCCTGAGAACATTGGTTGGTAAAGCCTTTCGACAAGGTTTTCTTGGCCTCTGACCTGCACGATGCTATGGAGGTGGTTAAAAGTGTGTCGATGCCAATTCCATGGTAGACGGATACACCAACCACTCAAGCATTACAAACAATACCTCTTTCTTGGCCTTTTGCGACACTGGGGCTTGATATCCTAGGACCGTTTCCCAAAGCTCCGTAGGTTTGAATTCCTTTTGTAGCTATTGACACGTTCACAAAATGGATCGGTCACACTCAGAATCGATAACAGCTAAGCGACAAAAGGTTCATGATGAGAAGCGTAATTAGTCGATTTGGAGTTAAGTCGGATAATTACGCACAATGGTAAACAATTAGCAAGTGCAAAATTTCGAGAATTTTGCGACGAGTTGGGTACCAAGCTATGCTATGCTTCATTGCACATCCCCAAAGCAATGGGGCGGTCGAGCGTGCAAGCGGCCAAATAATGCGAGGAATTAAAACTCGAGTCTTGACCCGACTTGTTAAGCGCGGGGCTTGGGTACAAGAATTACCTTCCATATTATGGGCGGTTAAATGCGACCACCATCGAGCAACAGAGAAACACCATTTTTCTAGTTTTTGGAGTCGGCCATGCTTCCTCCGGAGCTAAAATGCGGTCGACACGAGTTGAAACCTTCAACAACTCGGACCAGAACAACTTCGAAAGCGGATGACATTAACCTACTCGAAGAGAGGAGAAACCTAGCCTTAATCCGTTCGGCAGTCTACCAACAAGCCCTGCGCAGATACTATAATCGTAAGGTCCAACCTCGCAGCCTTGCTGTAGGTGATTTGGTATTGAGGCTCTGCCAATCCAAGTCTAATCGGAATAAACTTTCCCCTAAATGGGAAGGTCCTTACACAGTGGTCGAAGTAACTCGGCGTGGTCTGGTCGACTAGCAATGGAAGATGGACAGGTTCTCTCAAACTCTTGGAACATCGACCAGTTACGCAAATTCTATGTGTGACCGGTTTCTCGTGCAATAAAAGTCCGAGTTCTTTCTACCTCTTTTTGCCTTAATTTTTGAGTAGTGCTTTTTAATCTTTCGACTATGATATAAAAACACCCGCTTTCTTTACATCGCGTAAAGCGAAAACGTCATCCGGTGAAACTTCTCCTCTCTGCATGTGGTTACGCCCACTAGAAGGAATTTCCTAGCATCGACTCGTTACTCACTTTTACGCCAATACAAAGAGCTTGGGTTTTATCTAGTCGTAATGTTATCAAAGCCAACTCTCTCAATCTTAGTCTATTTTTTCCAGTAAATTCAAAAAATATTCTAAGTAGAGTGCACTTTCTTACATTAGTTCGACCACATTTGGTGTACTCGATTTGTTTTAATCGGTCGAAGGAAGAGACACACCTAGTCGAAGTCTTTCCTCTCTCGCATGTGGTCCCGCCCACTAGAAGGAAACTTCCTAGTGTCGCTCAGATCTCCTACTTTTGCTCTTTGGAAAAGACTTATCAAGTCCACCAAAAAGGACGAACGAATGACTAAAGTACTCTAAGGCGTTTGCTTAACTCAAGTTCTTGTTCTTGGTTTGATTAAACTAGTCGAGATGGGAACATCACCTAGTCGAAGCCTTCCTTTCTCTTGCGTGGTCCTGCCCACTAGAAGGAACTTCCTAGTGTCGAGTCGTTTCTACTCTTTTCGACCAGTGCTTGACAACCGTAACAAATGCTATAAGTTAAATAAACCTCTCTTTGTTTTCAGAAACCCCATTTTTAAACACTATTTATTTAGATTGTCTAAACAATCTAAGCAAATAGTCGGGGCTAGGATAAAGTTATTAATTTGACTTCAATTCTTAGTCTTTCGTTCGTTTATTATCTTTTGAGTTACTAACTACTCGACAAGATGATTTTCAGGAAATGAAGCGGATCATATATTACTCATTAACAAAAATTGTATGCCTTACAAGGTAGTTACAAGATTACTCAAGAGGAGAGCCTAGCCGCATTTCCTCATACCTTTTTCCAATCGATTGCATTTCCTCAATCGCACGACTTGCCTCGATTCGGAACGATCAAGTCGGCTTCAATTGGTTTAACATTAAGGCGGGGTCTTGAGCTTTAAGTTTCGCCAAAGCGTAACTTCTGCGCACTTCGATTGCTTCCTTATTGATTCAACAGATTAGTCTTGAGTGGTCACCATTTCTTGCAATTTTCCGACTTGTTCCCCAATGGTACTTGTGTGAGCAACTATGGTATCTTCTCGAGGAGTTTTCCCTCGAATGTAGCTCATTAAGCACATTGTTCAGAGAGTGATGTTGCCTTGAAGACTAGTCTTCATCGACTCCATCTCTGTTGGATACAAGTCGAAGCCTCGCTCGCTTCTTGTTTTCACCACTTGTTACGAAAATAATAATATCGGTCAAACAAAACATACTTCTAGAGGAAGATAACACAAAGATAATTATAGGTAAAAGCTTTTTCTTACCTACTAATTGAGAATCCAATTTCTTGACCTCTTCTCGATGGGAAGCAGCGGTTTGACATGCTTTTGCCCCATGCTTTGATGTCCTCTGCATTCATCTTAGCAATGCGACGGACTCATTGCAAATTAAGGTCTTTGCTTGGATTTGACCTCAAGGCTTCTCAATTGGGCGACAATTTACGAACAAGAAATTGTCATTAGAAAAGGAAAATACTCAAAAGGACAACGGTAAAGAGTTACTTACATTGCTTGAGTTCTCGAACTTGAGTTCTTGATCCTTATTCTTGTAATCTGGAAAACTCCCGAATTACCAAAGCTTTGTCTCCAACTTGATCCCGAGCTTTGCATCTCATTTTCTTTATCTAAAGAAGAAATGAGAGCTAAGTAAAGTTAAAACTCAAAAGCGTCTTAAGTTCAAGACTTCTTGTTTATTTTTTCTGCAATTTCTTAGATCGAGACAGGTCTCTCGAAGTCTATCAGAGAGAACTAATACTTCATTCCTTAACCTCCTCGACTCCTCTTTTTCATAGTCGAGTGAGTCACCAAGGTCTTCGTATCCTTTGTTTAACCTACAAAAAGCGAGGAACGAAGATAAAACATCACCGAATGGTTGTGAGTACTTCTACAACCACCAACCTAGTCGTAAGTTTTTCTCGACTAGGATATGGTTATAAGTCTTTCTCGACCACTACCTAGTTGAAAGTAGTCGTAAGCTTTTACGACTAATACTTAAATCATGAGTTTCTTCCATGACTTTTCTCGTGAAACATTTTACAGTATTTAAGTCAAAAACAACTATGAATGATAAGTGACTTACCACCTCTCGCCTCTGCGAGTAATTCTTTCTCTTGTCTTAGCTCTAAAAGTTGTCGATGATACTCACCGACAACAACGACAATTGCTCGAGCTTTACAAAAAGAAAGCAAAGAGAAGGGAAGGAAAGCCACATATACAAGTATTAGAAGATACTTACATTCATAGTCGTTCTAGCAAAAATCGAATATACAAGGTCAGGGTCTTTGCAGACTTATCTATCCTCGCGACTTTATCCCACCACACCTTCTCGAGGCGCCGTTGTCAAAAGTATTCTCCGTGTTGGGAATATCTTTGGGATGGGGACTCATCACGAGATCTGTAAGCGCAGACCCTCGACGGAGGCGGGCCCAAAGAAGTCACCACGAAGTTGAAATTTTCTCCTTACAGTTCGTGATTTCTCTTTGGGTAGGGAAGGAACGCCTCCTCGATTTCCTTCCCAGGCGGTGCATAGGTGGTCACCACCTTGACCAGAGGCTTCCACAGTTGCCTCTGTTGTTTCTCGACTTCGATGGTCGTGGCGGCCACCTCAACGATAATAACCGCTACCTCAAGAGTCGTGAATTCGACTTGGCAGATGTGGGAGACACTGGGAGTCTCGACTTCATCGGCCACAGGCCAAGGTGATGCTTGACCACCTCCGTTGCTACCTCTCCAAGAATGAAGGGATAGCAATGGACTTCTCGTGAAGCATTCGGAAATTTGAAGGAGTCGGATGAAATAAAGAAAAGCAAATCGGGTTGTGAAAAGAAAAAGGTAAATGTCGTTCTTACACTTGATTACATTTCACATACCTCTGCACCTGGTCTTAACGGGAATTTTGGAGCAATCCTCCCAGCGGAGGACCTCTTCTTCTCCACGACCACGTGCCCGTCGAGGTTCAACAATTAGCTCGGCTACGACCACGTCAGTCGTAAAGTTTGAACAGAAACGAGCTCGGTTTCTGATCTTTTGGATGGGCGAGATCGGTCTCGACCATTCCGAGCAACCTTGCCCTCGGTTGCGGTTGTCTTGATCTGACATCGTCCTTCATAAAGACACAAAATCCTTCCAGTTCTCCTTTCAAGTTTCTTAATAAAACTAGGAGTGGCATCAATCTGCGAAAGATTAGTGTCATAATAGAAGGTACCTTAGCCTTGCGAGGTTTGCGCTTGAGAGGTTCAAGCGCTTCAACCTCTTCGGCCGGCGAGTGCGGCCTCGGCGAGATACAACTACAAATGCCGCATTCTTGTAGAGGTTTGGTCGAAAGACCGAACTCGAACTTGCTCCCCCTTGCTCGTGATTTTACAAGTCGGCGTCTCTTGAGGAGGAGCGAGTCTTTGTCTTCGACAACCCAATACCAATAGTCATCAAGGCGACTTCTTCGTCGTCTGGCGATTTTCCATGCCTACTTTACGTAAAGCAAAGCATGTAAAAAGAAGAATCACTAATTTGTCGTAAGTTTTTTCTCGACTAGTACCAAGTCGTAAGTTTTTCTCGACTTTTTCTTGATTATAAGATATTCTCGATCACCATTAGTCGTAAGTATCTTCTACGACTATAAAGTCCTAAAGAGAGAATCAGATTTACGATTACCTTTAGGCGCTCTATCCTTTCATCTGCGGACAAAACCGCAATGACTTGAGGAACCGCCCTCGGTGGCGGGGACTTCTCACAGATGAGTCGACTCTGAGTCAACCTCGGCTGTGAAAGATGCAATAATAAACAGATAAAAATATTAGACAAGGTTGAGAAAGACCAAGCGGAGAGTTAAGTCGACAATTGCTTACCCTCCTCGTAGTCTCGGTGGGTCTCCTCTCCCGAGTACCTCCACATAGGAGATGCTCGTTTCTTGAGAGGACTAATTCAAGTGTGATGAAATCTTTCACCACATGCCATCCGGTCGACCCTTCTTCCTTCAAGTCCTTAATGGCTTGAATATAAGGGCTAATCCGGTTGATATCTTCGAGGTTGAGTCCCATGAAGATTTCTTTTCCATGACCTTCCCCACGAAAGAAAGGTGTCTTGAGGTGACCTTCGGTAGAAACCACCTCTTCCTCGGCTCGACCACGAAGACCGGTGAAACTCAATGTACTCCTTCGACTTGAGTCGTGGAGCTTGAGCCATGACTTCCGGCGATTCGGTTTGTCGAGCCATCCCATAATAATATTGGAGCACTCGAGATCCGCGGAATCCCAGTGCGCCTCGCATGATATACGAACACACTCAACATGGTAATGGAATTGGGACCTAAGTTCACGGTTCCACCCCAAAGTGTTCGAGTACTCTTTATGTAAGAAAGGGTGGCAGAGCAATCGAAGGCGCTCTCTGTCGCTTGGAAGGCGGGGATTTGCCCATTTTCCCCGATGGCGATCTTGCCCAATAGCGGAATCCACTTCACGAGCCTTCTGGAATCTTCCGACATCGACCAAGATCTTGATCTTAGCGCATCCATCTCCGATTCCTCCCATTCGAAACTCTCTTGGCCATTTAAACCGAAGCAAGAAGTTTTTGATTGGGTTAGCGCGAGAAGATGAAACCTAGTCGAAGACGGAGAAAGCAAGACTCGAAGAACGGCGGAGTGATTTGGGAAGAGTAAAATCCAAGTCTACCTCTGGTAAGTTTTTATAAACCATACGATCTCGCCGCCGGAACCGTCCGGCTATAGGTCTATGATAGATGGTTGTACCGCCGGAACCGCTTCATCGGACAAGTCTATGAGAGGCGGTTGCAATTCTCCGATGGTCAGCTCGAGAAAAAGTAGATGCGTATTGTCACCTCAAGCAAAATTACATTCTTGACCAAGTCTTTCTAGTCGAAGGAAGTATCAATCGGAAGAGCTTTTCTCGATTCCCTACCACGACCATCAGACGGTCATAGGGTTTTTATGACTTTTTAATAGTCGTAAGCAACCTTCTGATAAAGCAAATTCTGGTCAAAGCAACACTCAAATGTCGAAGAGTTTTCCTTCGACTATCGTTCTCGACATTCTCATGGTCGTAAGTCCATTCTGAAACCTTTATCAAGTAAGTTACTTTCACTTGAAGTCGGGCTAGATGGCGAGGATCTAATAATCCTCATTTTTATATTTTATCTATAATTCTTATTATGGGTAAATATGATGTCACACAGTCCCAGAGGTACCCTTATCTAAAGGGAGAAGTCCAATGAGTGGTTGTAAGTCTTTCTCGACCACTACATAGTCGTAAGTCCTTCTCGACCACTACATAGTCGTAAGTCCTTCTACGACTACTACCTAGTCGTAAGTCCTTCTACGATCGCTACAGGTCGTAAGTTCTTCTACGACCGGGTAAACTCGACCACCTTATAATCAAACCTACGGTGAGTGGGTCCAATTGATTAACGAATCCGAGCGGCTGCGCACGCACTATTATTCCGCTTATTAATGGTGCGTAATTACCCCATTATCTCGGAAGATAATTGCGGACGGCGTGAAGAAGCCGAGGCGCCGGTAATTCTCGCCATCATGCGCCGTTCTTGAATTAATCGGTAGCGCATCTCATGAGGCAAAACGGCTACTTCTTCACGACTATATAAGGGCATCGATCAGAGAGATAGAGGGGAAGCGAACAAGAGCCAGTCAAGTAGGAACATAAGTGCTATTTTCTGTAATAGTCTTAGTCTTTTACTTGATCATCAAGAATACCATACACACAGGATTAGGGTTATTATTCTCTCCGGAGAAGGCCTGAACCTGTCTAAGCATCCCGTGTTAATCCACTCTGCGTGATCTTATCTCTAGGAGACCCCCCGAATCAAACAATCTTTACGTAAGATCGGTTCTAATACACCGACAATGCTCAAGGCAAAGGTATAACTAGTTAGGGCTAAATATGTGTTCCTAGTCTTTTACCGGTCTTAGTGTTTGTTTGGAAGACCGGATTGCTACTATATGTTTGCCGTACTATTAAGAGGGGTCTTGTCTAATAGCTTCAGTCTCATCATATGTTGATAGCTCAATCTTGCTTACTCCAGCTCTTCGTGGCATGATGCTATTATTTGCGAATGTGTTTTGCAAATAGCCGAAACTTCTGCATTTAATCCTTGTAACATGTAACTATACTTTGCAAATGTGTTTTGCAAATGGTTGAAGTCTATGTATCTACTCCTTGTTGCATGATCTAAGTTTGCAAATATATTTTGCAAATTGTTGGGATTCATGCATTTTCCCTTGGCATGGTCTAAGATTGTTTGTTGCTATTTCTTTGAATTTAGACAATGGCAGTGACTCTTTGGAGTTGTGCTTCGATTTTATCAAATATATTTGAGATCAATCAAATAGGTGAGTTGTGTAGCCATCTGAATAATCTTTCCATAGAGCCCAAGATCACTCAATTCCGACATTGGAGTCAAAAGTTATGACCTTTTTATCGAGTGTCGTCTGTGCTGAAATTGGACTGCGGTAATACCGCCCGAGAAGAGAGGTACTACTGCAGAACGGTAGTACCGTCCTTTGTACTGCAATACAATCGCACTAAAAACTTTAACGACTAGTTTTTGAGCCATTAATACACTTGTGCGACCGATGAACAGTAAAAAACGGTAGTACCAGAGTTTGTACGGCGGTACTACCGCAAATCCCGATTTTTGGGAATTTCTGCTCTCAACATCTAGTTTTTGTGTGTGGGTTATAAATACCCACCTTATCCGATTGAGAGATAATCTTTAGCATCCTATTTCACTCGCTTGATCTAGTGTGAGCTTCTCATCTCAATTGTGCATGTGTTACATCTTGTGAGAAAGGAAAGAGGTCTTTAGTTGCATGTGTTGCATCTAGATGTGGATTTTGTATCCATTTGAGCTTTTGCATTCGTTACACGTAGTAAGAGTCAAGCAAGGAGCTTGACTTATTATTCTTGATATTTAACGACACCTAGACGATGTGGAGGCGTCATGGATCGCGCTCTTCTCAAGAAGCTTGTGAGAAGACCCGGCGTGTTGTGAAGGTTGGAGCTCACCTACCCGGAACTGGAATGAGCTACCACTAGTGGAATTGAGGTGTTTGACTTAATTCGTGGAGGCAGTCCAATTAGTTTGGGCTTACCTCAACGTGGATTAGGGAAGACTGACAAGTCTCCGAACACTACAGTAAAACGTCATTGTGTTTATTATGGTTTATTTCTCTTGTGTTTTACTTTGTGTAATTTATATTCCTAAAACTAAATTGTTTATGGTCTTAGTATGTTTGCTATCATCAATAGTATTATATTGTTGGTGTACTTAGTTAATACTAGTTGATTTAGGTTTTAATTGAGCAAAACCGAATTGATTTATAATTCCGCATAAAACTCGGTTTTAACCAAAAGATTTTAAAAACCGTCTATTTACCCCTTCTAGTATGCCTCCTCAATTTTCATGCCAGGAAGAGACAGTGATGCATGGTGCCTAACTGGTGCAGGTTTGTGCCAAGGTCCAAGTGGACATGGTACATGATATTTTCATGGTTGTACTGTTGGAGAAGCTCCCGAACGAAGACATCATGACACTAAGGGATGTCGTGCACACTTTTGTCCAGTGACCCAAGAGAGACATCGCCCTGAACACTGCATTGCTGCAATCTCCACATGACCATACCTCTCCGATAGAACCCTCGATAACTCCACCTCAACCTCCGCTTCAGAAGGCCGCCGTATCGGCTCCCGTTGAGATGATACCGAAGAAACAAGAAAAACGTGCGAATCATCTTCTGAGAAGATGTATGATAGGCGAGGCGCTAAGCACTAATTGAAGAAAATTTAGGTAACTCTTCAACGCATTGTTACCACACTTCGAATTAAGTTGCGAACATTTGCATACCTAATACACCCGGAGGACCAACAAGCAGAGCACTCCGCGCGGGGCCATTCCCGTCCATTCCCCCGAACTGACCAACCTCCAAAGCAGAAAACAGAACTCCCCATCGTTCACCCAAACACCCAGAATCTACTACACTCGATGACAAGTGGGCCAACTCCAATCCGTCCCCACAAGTCATGGACTCTTCCGGCAAAACGCCCACTCGTACCGCACGCGGGTAACGCTCAGAGCAATCCCAGGAGGCAGCGGTACTTCCCATTTCTGACACACCGTCCTCCTCCCCGTCGCCTCGCCGTCGTCGCGACGAGCCCCCCCCCCGCCCACCATTTCGGCCCCCTGAGCCGCCGCCCGCTTCCCGGATCCCGATGCGCCGGACCCAAATTCCAACAACTCCGTATCGCTTCTCTCCCCTCGCTCGGAGCCTCCGACCCGGGGGGCGAGGTGCCAAACCCCGCCCTAGGGTTTGGGTTTTTGGCCCGGATCGATCCGGCTAGGATTCGGCGGAGACGCTCCAATGGGGGATCGGGAGGAGGAGGAGGAGCTCCAGATGGCGCTCCACATGAGCCTCCAGGGCTCGCCGCCCGCGCAGCCCGGGCCCGAGCCCAAGCGCAGCAAGCCCCCGCCGCCCGCAGGGGAGTCGCCGGAGGCGGAGGCGCGCCGCAAGCAGCGCGAGCTCATGGCCGCCGCCGCCGAGAAGCGCTTCCGCGCGGCCGCCTCGCCCGCCGCCGTAGCGGTGGCACCGCCGACGCTGCTGCCACAGCCGGCGGCTGTGGAGTCGGCTCCCGCCCCTGAGGCCGCCAAGGAGGAGGTGAAGGTCGAGTCGGAACCAACCGGGGTACCTATGGAGGAAGCGCAGGAGGAAGTGATGGAGGTGGAGGTGGAGGTGGAGGAGGAGGAAGAGGACGGGGAGGAGTTGCCTCCGGACGTTGCTGAGAAGCTGTGGATAATGGTGTTTGGGAGCGGGGTTTCAAAGGCAGTGTTGGCGCAGTGGAGCAATCAGGGCATCAGGTGAGCCTTTTTTGGGTGGTACTGTCTCCTTCATATGCGTGTAAGATATGGCTTTTGGTGAGATATTAGTAGCTGTCATCTATTTGTTGGAGCTAAGATTGAACCTGATCAGTATGCTTCTGTTCTGACGAAGTTGTCAGTCTGCCACAGGAGTGCAGATTACGTGTTATTTCTATTTCTGAAGGGTGTTGGGATGGGCGTCTGGAATTGACCTTTGGATTTGTGTCCTGAACACTGAGGGTTTTTAGTGTCCCTGAGGACTCAAGGATTGGGTGCCGCTGTAGGTTTTGGTGTTCTGTGTAACAAACATGATTGGGCTGCATTCATAAATTGTATCAACATTAGTTGTTTCTGCCTGTGTCGATCTGATGATTCAAGGTGTGGTGCTGACGATTCAAGGCTAGGTGTATCTGTGAGGGTCAAATCGAGGTAGGAGACTAGGAGAGTAAAGAGCTACATGTTGTGATTTCTCAGATTGGTGCGTAGGCACGCTTAACTGTACTCAAGTCTAGCTTTGTAGAGACCTGCCTATAGCTTATATGGAGACCATAACTGTTGGTGATTAATAAATACTCCATGCATAAGGCACGTAGTTTTCCTATTCTCGTCGCAAAATAGATGGCGTGCATGGAAGCTTAACGATGTTTTTCCTGCTTTGCCCTTATTTATTGTTCTTTCTCCTTGGTATTTATAACTTCATTAACTACACAAGTCTAGTATCTTTTCCTTTTCCACTTATTCGCAAAACTTTCCCTTTTCCAAGGCAATTACGATGGATAGCCCAGCCATTTTCTCATGTCATTTCCTTGAATTGACGACTTGCTTAATCTGTACTCACGGTCAAAATATGCCCTATATTTTGCAATTGGGGTGGGGGGTTGCATATTAGCTGGCAGAAACATTTTTCTATTGTTGTAGTTTTCAGTGTTTGTGAGAAACTGCAAATTGATGGTCTTGTTTGTGCTCTGTAGTCTGTAGTCAACTATTCATGCAATGTATGAGCTGTCATTGTTTGTAGATTTCTGCTTTGAGCTGACGATTCAAGGTTACACTTATTTATCTGGTGGAAGCATACCAAAGTTGGATGTTAGGAGGGTGAGACCATGTGTCATGTTGGTAGTCACCGAAATGAGCGTTCGGACCTGGCTAGCTAATACTAAGTTGAGGTCTCAAAGGAAACTAGTATTTGTGAAAACAAGAGCTACTGGGTGTTACAGATCAGATAAATTATCTTCCACAAATCTGCTTCTAATACTAAGTTGAGGTCTCAAAGGAAACTAGTATTTGTGAAAACAAGAGCTACTGGGTGTTACAAATCAGATAAATTATCTTCCACAAATCTGCGTCTAATACTAAGTTGAGGTCTCAAAGGAAACTAGTATCTGTGAAAACAAGAGCTACTGGGTGTTACAAATCAGATAAATTATCTTCCACAAATCTGTGTTGGTGATTGGTTGATTTGATGAATCCGAAGTAAAAGTTATTTTTGTAGTAATGAAAAGGGCCTCAGTGCATCAGTTTGAAGTCACTGCGACTTCTTGATAGAGTAGTTGTGGTGCATGTCTAGGATCATGGTTTTGGACTGTAGCTTAGAGAACCACACAAGAAGTTAACTTGGAGCTACCTGGAGTTTTAATTGGTAATGGCCAAAAATAAAAATGACTTCCATGGATTGTCTTCACTCTTTACAGACCAAAGAAACTATTTGGTTTGAATATGTTTCTATGGAACTGACTTAACGAACAGAAGTTAAGCGTGCCTTTGGTAGAATGGTGCTCCCTGTTAATCTGTTTAGATTTTAGAATTGTGCTGACTACTGATGAGATGCAGAGCCATGTCACCAACCCTGCTTAGGAAACACAAGAGGTTGCTATTAATAATTTGATCTGTCACTCTGGGCTTTGGCTAGCTCTAGCTGTGAAGTAGAGAACCTTCCAGATTCGATGAGGACAATTACCACACATTTACAAGCCTTTGTCATTTATTTAAATGCACATAGTTGCTTGGATAACACGGTATTGATCATGTCATGCTTTTCATTGCACAATTGAATGCTATACATATAATATGCTTTTGTCTAATTATTATTAAAACACATGCAGGTTTAGCACTGACCCAGAAACAACCATGGGACTGGTACAGCATGAAGGTGGCCCCTGTGGTGTCTTAGCTACAGTGCAGGTACATCTTCCTTACTTTACCTTTATTGTGATTGATCGAGTGTTGTTTTGGATTTCTTAAGGGGCTAGAGACATTTTCCATTTTTTTCCCTGCCTTCTGTTCAATATAAAATTTCCACTATGACTTGACTATCCATTGTTACTTCTTTCTACGGCTGCCATGTGTTCTCATGTTGCAAAATTTATATGTAGCACGTAAGTCGCTACATGTATTTTGAAAACCATTTTAATCGCTTCAGCGACCTAACTTGCCGTTCTGCCAACTGGAATCTACAATAACTGGCTCTTTTTGGCTGGATTGCCTGAACATTTTCAGTAGTATGAACCCTCCAAAGTGCAACTCTTCTCAAAATCTCAAAACAAAAGGTTGGAGCATTCTGTTGTTACATTAAATTTAGGGTTAATTCCTTATATGCCACTGGAAATCTCTGAATTCCCTGATTGTGTCACTGACATGTGGGGTCCGGGCCCACATGTTAGTAACACAACGAGTGACATATAAGGGAAAAATGCAAACTTTCGATGGCAAATTAGGAATTGCTTAATGTATCAGAAAAAAGTTGTTTAAAGCTGAATAGCTTGTCGTATATCTACATTTTGTTTGGCATTTTGATCTGATTTTAAATCTTGTTATTCTGATTTGTCACACTAATGTATCTGATAGACACGTAATCCAGCTATCTCTTTTGTTATCTACTGCAGATGTCCTTATGCTCTCTGCAAGCTCAACATTTCTGATGCTAACTTCCTTATTTGTTGTTTGCAGGCATATGTCCTTAAATATCTTTTGTTTTTCTCTGATGATTTGGGTAATCCAGAGGTCAGTGATCCGCTGTATGCTCTTGGACAAAGACGTTTTTATCAGAGTTTTTTTGCTGCGAGGGATGATTTTTCTTCTCTAACTGATGACAGAAAGACGAGGTGGTTTCTTTTGCTCCTTAAAAATGATGCTGATGCCACTATTGTCTTGGGACTATTTATTTGTTCTGACCGTCCGATCACTACGAGTCGATCAGTCGATATCCGACAGGAGTCGAACCCACCATCAACAACCGCCGGTCAATCGAGTGTTGGTTGATGGTGGCGCTCTTTAAACATATTATTTACTAATGCCCGACGAGATGCAAGTACCCAGATTAAAGGTAAGGCCAGACGATACTCCTTTCATGGAATTGTACCGGTCTTCACCAAACCTATTGGCCAAGTTTCTCTTCCTTAACATTTGGCTCACCAAGTAATTTCTGACGAGAAAGTCTCCTTTGATGTGGTCGATTTCGACACAAGATATAATGCCATACTTGACGCACTAACTTTGGCAAAATTCTTAATGGCTACTCATTACGGTATCAATGTCTTAAGATGCCAGTCCCAAAGGAGTGATCACCATTCAGGTGACAAAAGATGGCGATAGTCACGACCGCCGATCTCGAGATGGCTGGTCAAATACCAACTCGAGATGAAAGTCACCTCGACTAGCAAGTCGGGCTTCAAAGTCGCACTAAAGCCGAACGACTAAGTCAAAGAGGTTCCTCCGACGCAGAAGAACCTCAAGACTGCTTTGCACGGGAGACTTCCACCCCAAATAGGAAGACGCCTCATTACCTTCCTCCGAGCTAACGCAGATGTCTTTGCGGCAAGCATCCGACATGCCCGAGTCCCTGTGAGGTGATCGCACAAAGCTAGCTTTACTACCGATAAAGTACTGTGAAACAAAAATTACGGAGATTTGCCCCTCGATCGACGAGATGCTATTAAATCGTGAGTTGGATAAGCTACTTAAAGTGTGCTTTAAAGAGAAGTCAACCACCTGCAGTGGTTGGCTAACTCGTAATGGTCAAAAAGTCAAACTAAGAAATGGCGATGTGCGTGGACTTTATCGATCTTAATAAAGCTTGTCCAAAAGATGATTTCCTTTACCTCAGACGATCACCGTTGATTCAATCGCAGTTGTGATATTAAGTTTTTAGATGCATATTCGGATACCACTGATCAATATGTGTTTAAACGATGAAGAAAAGACCGATTCATTACTCCATTTGGTACCTTTGCTATGTCAAATGCCATTTGGTCTAAAGAATGCCTGCTTCTTTTCAACGCTTAATGCAATCGATTTTTCATCTCAATTAGGCCGGAATTTGAAGCCTATGTTGATGATCTAGTCGTAAAAAGCATTAAGAGACTTAATCATATCACCGACCTACAAGAAACATTCGACAACCTCGTAAAGCACCGCTTAAAACTCAATCCAGAGAAGTGTGTTTGAATTTCTTCAGAAATTGCTTGGATTCCTAGTATCCGAACGAGGAATCAAGCAAATCAAAATAAAAGCCATCCTCCGGATGCGCCTCCAAACACAAAAAGGAAGTCCAAAACTCACCGTGCATGATGCTTTAAGTCGCTTCATCGCACGACTAGGAGAAAAAGGACTACCTTTCTTTAAACTTCTCAGAGACATGAAGGTTTTGAGGGTCGAACGAGGCAAACGCTGTTTTGAGGATGTCAAGAGGTATTCGAGTGCTCCTGCTCGCTCTCCAAAGCCGTAAGAGACGCCTTAATTTACCTAGCCGCCACGCTACGCAAAGAAGCGAAGATTAGTCGAGAACGTGAAAACGCATAACGACCCGTTTATTACGCTACCGGTTTTACACGGCCTAAGGAGCGCATTCTCGTCCAAAACTTCTATATGCCCTCCTCATGTCTTCGAGGAAATCATGCATTATTTTCAGCACAAAATAAGTCGCTGGCCTGAGTTTTTGGGAGCAATCCTCCATAATAAGGAAACAATGGACGATGATAAATGGTCACCGAACTTGGGAGTTCGACTCCATTTCGTGGTCCCGAACGGCCATAAAATCCTGTGATCTTGGTAGACTTTGTCGCCGAATGGACAAATCTCAACCTGCTCAGATCCCTAAGACGATTCCCACGACCAAATGGATGATGTACTTTGACGGTCACTTACTTTAAGTGGCTCTGGGTCGGGTGGTCCGTATTCCCACGGAGAAACCTTAAAGTATGCCATACAATTAAACTTTCGTGCTACTAACAATGTAGCAGAGCACGGTTGTATCGGGCATACGAGCCGCGAAGCACTTCTCGATTCGCCGACTACTCGTGAGAGGAGACTCTCAACTAGTCGTGAATCAAATCGAAAGAGTACCAATGCTCTAACTCAACAATGGTCTTGCACTTATCAAGCACGTAAGCTAGAAAACATTTTTAGGTTTCGAGGTACAATTTATCCTCGAAGGATAATTTCGCACTAACCGCCTGATGGCTTCTTCCCGATCCACAAGACTAAAAGGAGTTTTTTGAGCAACCTAAAACCGCCTCGGGTCAAGAACGTAAACACCTCCTCTTGAGATGGCCTCATTAGATTACGAGGATACCCGATGACTCCCATCTACGAGTATCTTTACAAGGGTTCCAGACTCAAGATGATCTTGAGGCGCATCGATTATCCCGAAAAGCCAAAATGTATACTTTGTTGAAGGAGTCCTCTATAAACGAGGAACCTAAGGAATACTCATGCGATGCATTCCGCAAAACGAAGGAATAACACTCCTTCATGATATACACAGCAGCATCCGTGGGACGATGCTTCCTACGTAACATTGGTTAAAGCCTTCGACAAGGTTTTTACCGCCTACACCTGCACGATGCTATGGAGGTGGTTAAAAAGTGTGTCCAAAGGCTAATTCCATGGTAGACAGACACCAACCAAATTCAAGCATTACAAACAATACCTCTTTTCTTGGCCTTTTACACTGGGCTTGATATCCTAGGACCGCTTCCCAAAGCTCCGTGAGGTTTCAATTCTTTTGTAGCTATGACACGCTCACAAATGGATCAAGTCAACTCAGAATCGATAACAACTAAGAAAAAGGTTCATGATGAGAAGCGAATTAGTCGATTGGAGTTCCGAGCCTGATAATTACGCATAATGGTAAATACTCGCAAGTGCAAAATTTCGTGAATTTTGGCGACGTTGGGTACCGTTATGCTATGCTTCGCTGTACATCCCCAAAGCAATGGGGCTACGAACGCAAACGGCCAAATAATGCGAGGAATTAAACTCGAGTCTTCGACCACCTTGTTAAGCGCGGGCTTGGGTACAAGAATTACCTCCATATTATGGGCAGCAGACACCACCAATGAGCAACAGAGAAACACCATTTTTTCTAGTTTTTGAGTCGGCTATGCTTCCTCCGAGCTAAAATTGCGGTTTACACGAGTTGAAACCTTCAACAACTCGTATCAGAACAACTTCGAAAGCGATGACATTAACCTACTCAAGAGAGGAGAAACCTAGCCTTAATCCGCTCGGCACCTACCAACAAGCCCTCAAGCAGATACTATAATCGAAGGTCCAACCTCGCAGCCTTTGTCAGAGGTGATTTGCATTGAGGCTCGCCAATCCAAGTCTAATCGAATAAACTTTCCCTAAATGGGAAGGTCCTTACACAATGGTCGGCGAATCGGCTGTGGCCTGTGACGACTAGCAATGGAAGATGGATGTGTTCTCTCAAACTCTTGGAACATCGACTCGCCACGCAAATTTATGTGTGACCAGCTGTGCAATAAAAGTCCGTGTTCTTTCTAATTCTTTTTGCCTTAATTTTGAGTAGTGCTTTTTAATCTTTCGACTATGATATAAAACACCCAGCTTTTTACACCGCGTAAGTGCTTAGAAACGCCATCCGGTCGAAACTTCCTCTCCGCATGTGGTTCGCCCACTAGAAGGAATTTCCTAGCATCGACTCGCTACTCACTTTTCCGCCAATACAAAGAGCTTGGTTTTATCTAGTCGTAATGTTATCAAAGCCATCCTCTCAATCTTAGTCTATTTTTCCAAGAAATTCAAAAAATATTCTAAGTAGAGTGCACTTTCTTACATTAGTTCGACCACATTTGGTGTACTCGATTTGTTTTAATCTGGTCGAAGAGACACACCTAGTAGTCTTTCCTCTCTCGCATGTGGTCCCGCCACTAGAAGGAAACTTCCTAGTGTCGCCACCCTACTTTGCTAATGAAAAGACTTATCAAGTCCACCAAAAAGGACGAACGAATGACTAAAGTACTCTAAGACGCTTGTTTAACTCAAGTTGTCGTTTGGTTTGATTAAACTAGCTCGAGATGGGAACATCACCTAGTCGGGTTTTCCTTTCTCAGACGTGGTCCCGCCCACTAGAAGGAACTTCCTAGTGTCGAGTCGCTTTACTCTTTTCGACCAAAGGCTTGACAACCGAATAAAATGCTATAAGTTAAATAAACTCTCTTTGTTTTCGTAACCCTATTTTTAAACACTATTTATTTAGATTGTCTAAACAATCTAAGCAAATAGTCTGGGGCTAGGATAAAGTTATTAATTTGACTTCAATTTAGTCTTCGCTCGCTTATTATCTTTTGAGTTACTAACTACTCGACAAGATGATTTTCGTGAAATGAAGCGGATCATATATTACTCATTAACAAAATTGTATGCCTCGGATCCCAAAATTTCGATTCGAATCCTTCGTGTTTCGTGCACTAGTCCAGATCACGCTAGTGCACACAAGAGTTAACAAAGGTGGATATCGATCCACACAAGCTTAATAATAGCATAAACGATAAATAAATAATGGTTTGACCTTACGGCCGAGTTTACATTTATTTAAGCCACGCAGGCTAATAGAGAAATAAAGCAATGAAACATAAACGGCAATGTGGCATCCCATCGATTCACCACAGCAACCGATCGGGTCAAGACCTCGCGATTAGGCACCTTCGATAAACTCCTCCTCGAAAGTCGTGAAGACTCCTCCTCTTCGCTTGATTCGTCAAAACAAGCGTGAGTACACACCGCACTCGCAAGCCACACCACGTAGATGCAATATATATATACATGCCGGCTTTTTACAAGGGAAAGGCATTCGTGGTTCTTTTGCATAAATGCAATGTTTGCAATTGAATAATAAATATACATTGATAACAAGTAAAACAATTAGATAACAATAATTTGATAATTGATTTCACAAAGACGCATTACAACTTAACCGATTATTCACATAGCCGATGATTTATATCACACGCCTCCTCCCCACACGCTTTATGAAAAACTACCCTAGTGTGAAATCCCGAGCATGCCCATGATCATGACGCGCTATTCGAATAGATTATATTATACTCTGCAGAGTTGTACACTTTACCCACAAGATATAATTAGTGTAGCTAGCACTAACCATAACAAAGCATTTTGGATCCGTGATCGCACTATGCTAGGCCTGCCTCAAAATGTATATGTGGTTGTACAGATAGGCTCACTTCAATGGCACACATGGTGAGGTCCTTAATTGACCAAGGCAAGACTACCATTTGCTAACTATGCCACACAGATTAGCTCCCATGCACACAGCTCACATACCCACCATTTCACACAAGATCCACCACATGCCTCGCCTAAATCCTTTTTCCACCCTGTTGATTAAGTGCAACACATGCCATAACAAAGACACAAGACACACAGATTTTACCACACAGATTGCATATTCACTTAGTCAGTTTAAATAACTGCAGCCTCACATGACATGGAGATTCGTGGCATGGCTAAGCAATCTAATCGCACTAACCAACCCACGCTGGTGCTACAATATTTACCAACTAAATATCAACTAGGGTGACAAAGGATCAAGGCATAACAATTATACAAGGAAGGCATAACAATATGGAATTAACTACTACACCCAAAATATTTAAATAAATACTTGAATTAAGATGCAGAATTTAAATTAAAATACTTTTAGCAAACCGGGAATCAAGATGGTCAAGGGTATAGCTTGCCTTGGAATAGGTTCAGTCTGGTCTTGGTCTTGGAAAGCTCCTTCTTCCTCAAACCTCCGTATATCGTCAAGTCTACTCAGAACGAAGCAAACAACAAGAATAAATAAATAACAGAAGCAATTAACTCCAATAAAATAATTAAAAATCTCCAATAGATAGATCTTGATTTTATACAAATTTAGAAATTTGAATGGATGGATTTGGAGTTAGGATGCAAAAGTTATGAGGTTCCAAAGTTTGAAACAAAAGAAAACCCTAAAATAGGATTTATTGGAATTCGAATTATTTCTCAACAGTAAAATCGGATTATTGCGCAAGCATGACATCAGCATGACGTCACCCCGAAAACCGGAAAAGATAAATAAAGAAATCTCGACGCGGGGCCCACACGCCGTGACACGGCCACGGTGGACCAGTCCACCGAGCCCCTCGTGGATCCGGTCGGCCGAGCCGGGCGCGCCGCGGCGCTGTGGCGCCGACGCGCGCCACGCACCGACACGCACGCTACGGAGAGGCGAGGTGGTGGTCGACGGGCGCCCACGTCACGGACGACAACGGCCGCGGCGGCGGCTCGACCGACCGCAAGAACGGCCGCGGTGATCGCCGGCGAGTGGGTGGCACCAGCGGAAGCTCTCTCTGCGAACCTTTGGTACCGGGTCTAGGCCCAAGAGGACGACGGAGGTGGCCGGCGGCGAGCTCGGCGGCGAGACGCCGGGTTTTGTCTGATGGCTACTCCGGTGAGGTCCAGCGGCGTGGGTGGTAGCCGGAGGTAGGTCCGGGACGGCGGATTTGGCGACGGCTCCACGGAGGCGGGCGCCACCGCGCGCGCGCAATTGAGTTTTTAGGTTTCGTGACCAAACCCACTTCTAAACCGCGCGCTCTAGGGCTCTTGGGGTGAGGTGGGTGGCGGATCCGTAAACGGAGGTGTCGGCGATCCTCGACCTATTTATAGGCCCCGGGTGGATCTGGGTGGCGAGATGGCGGCGGGTTCAACGGAGTCCAAACAAACGCGCAAGAAAACGGGATAGAGGCGGCGATTTGAACTCAAACATGTTTGAAAGAGTCCGGAGGTGAGGGCTTCGAAGGCGCCGTCCGCGCCAAGAATCGGGCCGCTTGCGAGATTGTCTGACGGAGCTCGAGACGCGAAATGGCGGACGCGGCGCTCACGCGAGACGAAGAAGATCGTGCCTGAGACGACGACTCGGCGGCCCACGCGCCGTGATGTGGCGAGGCGCCGTGAGACGGAGATCTGGTCGTCCGCCGCGATCCAACTACCGAGATTTAACGAGAGCGTGGAGGAGAGAGACGCGCGCAGCGAGATCCAAGCGCCCAAATCGACGGACGGCCACGAAGGATCGGGCCGAGATGAACAGGATCGGGCCAAGGAATTCGCCCAACTACTATTTGGAGATTTAAAATAGCTTTTCTTTTAAGAAAATACCGTAAATCCAAATAAGCAATGGAAAATAGCAAATGAACTTGGAAAATTCCGTAAAATTCTAGAAAATACAACCAAGCTCATAGAATCCAAATAAAATAGTTTTGACTATTGTCCATGTTGGAAATATTCATATTATATTGTTTGTTACACAAAGTCCAATATTAAGCTTTTAAATTAAATTCAAATAAATCCAGATGGTGAATTTTCTTCCTACTAACTAATCAAAGGATTTTGAAAGCTCAAAATTGGGATGTTACAAACCTTCCCCTTAATGGAATCTCGACCGAGATTCAAAGCTAGCTAGAGAAAAGGCTAGGAACTCTCTGGCTTTCAACTCTTCTTCACGCTCCCACGCTGTTTCTCCTTCCGAGTGGTTACTCCATCGACTTTGCGTAAACGAACGGTCTTGCTTCGTGCGGCGCTCACGACATCCAAAATCTTGACCTACCGCTTCCTTGTAGGTGAGGTCTTCTTTAGTTCAATCAATCCAACGGCTTTTTCTTCCGTACACGAAGACACTTCTTCACCGTGAGACGTGGAAGACATCATGTACTCGCTAGCGATTGGGGCGCCCAATCGATAAGCCACTTCTCCACGGCGCCCAAAATCTTGAACGGACCAACATACCGAGGGGCAAGTTTCCTTTGGCGTGGAACCTTTTCACACCTCGAGGGGCGAATCAAGATACACAAAATCTTCTCGACTAAAATCGAGATCGCGACGACGATTGTCGGCATAACTCTTCCGCTCGATCGAGCTATCTTTAATCTTTCTCTCGATCATGGACACTTGCTTTTCTCGCTTCTTGAATAATATCCGACCAAAGATCAGACGCTCGGCGGTTTCACTGCCTCAACGGGTTCTCAGAGCGACCATACAAAGCCGCAAACGGTGACATTTGCAGATCGCTTGATAGCCGTTATTGTACGAGAACTCGCATAAGGTAAACTCTTATCCCAACGGTAGCATTTGCTAGAGCACGTGCTCTCAACATATCTTCTAGTATCCGATTGACCCTTTCGGTCTGGCTCCATCCGTCTGGGATGATATGCAAGATCAAATTCGATGAGTCCCAAGGGCTTCCCGCAGACTATGCCAAAACGGAGGTGAACCGAGATCCTCGATCCGACACTATCTTCTTGGGCACACCATGCAAACCGATAATTTTGACATATACACTCGCCGCACGATCTCCGAGTATGTGGTTTTGACCGGCAGAAATGGGCAACTTTAGTGAGACGGTCCACTATTACCCAAATCGAATCGCAACCCGATTGAGTCTTGGGTAAACCGTAATGAAATCCATTCCGATTTCTTCCCACTTCCATTCGAATCTTCAAAGGTTGCAACAGACACTGCCGGTCTCGATGCTCGCTTTTACTCTTCGACAAACGCCGCACAAGGCAACGAACTCGCGACGCCTCGCCTGTGTTTGGCCACCAAAACTTATTCTTAACATCCCGATACATCTTAGTACTACCAGGTGAATCGAATACCTCGAGTCATGGGCCTCCTTTAAAATTAGCTGCCTCAACCCATCAATATCCGGTACACGATGCGCCCATTGATCCACAAGATATCTTGATCATCTACCGGAAGTCCTTGAACTTTCCTTCGCCATCTTTTTCTTAATGTCCTAAAACTCAATCCTTTGGTTGAGCCTCAAAATCGCTTCTCCAAAGTAGACCGCACTTCCAGATTGGCCAAAAATCCATCGATACTACTTAGCTTCACTTCTGAATTCCTCTTGAAGTTCTCAACAAAGCTCTTTCACTTCCAAAGCATTGCAAAGGCTCTTACGGCCAAAGCATCGGCGACAACATTGGCTTTGCCAGATGGTAATGAATTCCAAGATTATAATCTTTATTAACTCCACCATCTTCTCTGCCTCATATTCAGTCGGTTTCGGGTGAAAATATATTTCAAGCTTTTATGATCTGTATATATCTCGCAATGACACCGATGAGGTAATGACGCTAAATCTTCAAAGCATGCACTATCTTTGCTAATTCTAGATCATGAGTAGGATAATTCTCTTCATGAGGCCTTAATCGCTTTGACGATACTGCGACGCTCTTCCTTCTTGCATCAGACACATCCTAATCCTTGACGCCAAGCATCACAATAGATATCAAAATCCTTGCGAATATCCGCAAAATCAAGATCAAATAAGTCGCACTTCTTCAACTCTTGGAAACTTTCTTCACAGTCAGTCCGTAAACTTTTTCTCTTTCTTCAACAATTGCGTAAGAGGTTTAGCAATTGACGAGAATCCTTCAATAAACGGCGATAATATCCTGCCAATCCCAAGAAATCGCGAATCAAGGTGATGCCTTGGGCTGCTCCCTGTAATATCGCTTTCACTTTACCGGTCAATCGCTACTCCGCAATTGCCATCACATGACCAAGGAAATCCACTTCCTTCTTCCGTAAGTCGCACTTGCTAAACTTAGCATACAACCGATGTTCTCTCGAGCTTCTAGGATTAACCTCAAATGCTCAAAGATGTTCTTCTTCCGACTTGGAGTAAACCAAAATATCATCGATGAATACAACTACAAATTTATCCAAATATTCCATGAATACCTTATTCATCATGTTCATGAAATAAGCAGGGCATTAGTCGCACCAAAGGACATGACTAGGAACTCATAATGTCCGCATCGCTGAGAAAGCGGTCTTAGGTACATCCTTAGGGCAAATCTTCAACTGGTGGTAACCTCGATCGCAGATCGATCTTCGAGAACACTCCGCTCCTTTCATCCGATCAAATGATCATCTATCCGGCAATGGATACTTATTCTTAATGGTGACTTCATTGAGAGACCGTAGTCGATGCACATTCTCATGCTTCCATCTTTCTTTTGACGAACAAAATCGGCGCTCCCCATGGTGACGAACTAGGCCTCACAAAACCTTTCTCCAAAAGTTCTTCTATTTGCTTCTTCATTTCTACTAACTCATCTACCGGCATCCGATAAGGTCTCTTCGAGAGTGGTGCCGCTTCTCGCACTAGGTCGATAACGAACTCGATGTCACGATCCGGTGGCATTCCCGGTAACTCTTCCGAAACACATCCGATACTCCCAACAACGGGCACATCTTCCAAAGCGACAATCCTCATGCTATTGACAAGCGATGTCCATTACGCACCGAGGTAGCTAGAAACTCCACTTTGTTTCCTTTGGTATCCTCGATTGTAACGGCTCTTCGGCCACAATCTAGCACGGCTTTGTGCTTGGTTAACCAATCCATGCCAAGGATGACATCTATGGTTTGGGTGTCTAGAATAATTAGGTTAGCTAGAAACTCAACTCCAAATATGAGTAACTTAGCCCCTAAACAACCCACATTAGAACTTAGCTCGCTCCAGGGCGACCGGACTAACAGAGTACGCTTAAGAGGCATAACTTCCAATTTGTTCTTAGTTGCAAAATTTCCGTAAACAAACGAATGCGAAGCTCCGTAATCAAATGTAACTGATGCAGTATCGAATTTACCAGAACTTACCCAAGACGACGCCCGTGCTTCCCGGCTCCTTCCAAGGTGACGGGTTAACACGACCTCGACCACCGATCGAGGCGCCTCCTCCCGTTGATCGTTCCTCGAGAAACTCCCCGGTTGTTCTCGCATCGGGTCTTAGCGTGTTGCTCCAAGGTTGAAGCGATCGGAGTGATGGTTCCTTTCGAGGACACCGATTGGCGCGACTCGTTGACGGCAATCGTAATACACTCTTGGTTCACCTCGCCGGATGTTGTTCCTCGGGTGGGGTTGATCGTGTAGTGTTGCGAGGATTCCGAGCAAAAGGACGAGGTGCCGAAAGCGTGCAGGGTCCCGGCGTAACTCGTGGTTGGAAACGATTAAACCGCTGTGGCACTATCCTTGCCTCTCTGCCGTTGTTGCGATGGCCTCCTCGCCGATTCATCTTACGCTATGTGCTCCTCCGCCTTTGCGTTTGTCCTCCATGATCAACGCCTTGTTAACTAGTTCCCGAAAATCTGGAAGGTGTGGGCAATTAGATTGACTCGCAATCCCGAAGTTCAATCCTTCAAGAAACGACTGACGGGCCTTGTCAAGAGCGACATCCTCTCGCAAAGATAGCGGGCTAACCGAGAAAACTTGTTCGTAATCAACATCGACATAGCTCCTTGCTTGAGAGCACGAACTCATCTTTCTTCGATCCATAATGCCTTCAGTACATGGTATCGCTAAAAGCTCGCGTAAAATTCCTCCTGTGTGATATTCTCATGGCCTCATGTGTCATGCGCAGGTTCTCCCACCACTCGCCAGCCTATGCCTCCATCCGATGAGTGGCATATAACACTTTCTCATGATCGCTACATTGGGTGATCGCAGCTTCCTCTCAATTACGCTGGCCAATCATCCGCTTCTACCGCGAGACATGTCCAGAGAAAGTTGGTGGACGGGTCCTCATGAATTCACCAACTTGATGGTCCTTGATGACCATGAGCGGTCGGGCTCCTCCACGATGATTGTTGTTGTTGTTGTTCATGGCCCGTGATCCGTTCATCATGGTATACATCATCTCGCGTTTGCCGCCATGAAGGCTCCAAAGTTCGCAAGTCAAGAGGGGTGCTTGGGGTGGTATCTGCCGCAGGATCTCGCCATTTCCTCCGATGTCGGGTACCGAACCACTTGCAAAGAAGGTGACGAGTCCGAACCATCCGATGAAGTTTCATAGGTTAGATAAGGTAGCAAGCACAAGATGAGTTAAGAACTAGACAGGGTAGATTAAACCCAACAAACACACCAAGAAACTCAAATAGAATAACCTTTATTAATAGCTTATTAGTATGGTCGCAACAAATGCCTGTGGCCTTTGCACTCATACTTGCACACGTAAAAATAAAATAAAGCGGACCTAAGCACACAAACTACCGCCTAAAGGGCGACTCGAAAAGGAAACCGCTAAGCTCGACTAAATCGAACTCAACGAACTACTCGAGAAAGCCTCCAAAGCCACGGCGACGCCCCGACGGTAGACTCAAGTGAGCCGCATCCTCGCGAATCGGTCCTCGATGCACCGAACTAGTGTAACGGAAGCAGCGCGGCCGGGTGTAGGTATAGCCGCTCCTCCGGCTGCGAGTTCTCACTGTCCTCTAACAGCAAACCTCATCGCTCCTCCGGGATCTCCTCCGGTTCTCTTCCGATTTTCCTCTTGATCATCCTCGAGCTCATGCCGACCGTAGAGAGCGTGTTTCTAAGACGGCGATCCTTTCCTCGGCTTCTTCCAAGGCTCGATAGGCGCACCTCACTCGGTGTCGCCATCGCCAACGACTCTCCCGAGCAACGTGAATCGCAAGATACACTCATCGTGGCATTGCCTTCCCTATTGGTAGACGGAAGCGCGCAGATAGCTCCCCGGCGCTCTGGATGGTAGCGAAGACGGTGTGTTTCACTTCAACAGAGATGTGGCGTACTCGAGTATGGCCAGCGTGATGACTCTCGAATTCCTCGCAAGGTGGTCCTCCGGCCGAGATGTCCAAAGGTCGGCCGCCTCTGTGTTCCTCCCGGCGATCGTCAGCGCATGCACCCAACCATGATCTCGTCTGCTGACTATGTACTCACCGCCACGGACATTGGGCGCTCAAAGCCCCAAGTGTCTGCAGTGGCGCCCACACCAAGGGCAAGTCCTCCGCTGCTATCTCCGAAAGTCCGACGGTAAGGCATCCGACAAGATGGACAAAGAGATGAAAACAACTTTAAATGACGAGGAGAGAAAGAATTTCAGAATAGTTGAGTCAAGAGAGACATGAGATGAGTTAAGGAGTTCAATTAATCTTGTAAGTTAATTCTTCCTTAGAAAATAGTTTGGACTCACTAAGAACGGCCAATCTAACTAAGGTCAAGACCTACAACAAGATGGCTCGATACCACCTCCGCCGGATCCCAAAATTTCGATTCGAATCCTCGTGTTTCGTGCACTAGTCCAGATCACGCTAGTGCACACAAGTGTTAACAAAGGTGGATATCGATCCACACAAGCTTAATAATAGCATAAACGATAAATAATAATGGTTTGACCTTACGGTCGAGTTTACATTTATTTAAGCCACGCAGGGCTAACAGAGAAATAAAGCAGCGGAAACATAAACGGCAGCGGCATCCCATCGATTCACCACAGGCAACCGACTGGGGTCAAGACCTCGCGATTAGGCACCTTCGATAAACTCCTCCTCGAAAGCTGGTGAAGACTCCTCCTCTTCTGCTTGATTCGTCAAAACAAGCGTGAGTACACACCGCACTCGCAAGCCACACCACGTAGATGCAATATATATATACATGCCGGCTTTTACAAGGGAAAGGCATTCGTGGTTCTTTTGCATAAATGCAATGTTTGCAATTGAATAATAAATATACATTGATAACAAGTAAAACAATTAGATAACAATAATTTGATAATTGATTTCACAAAGACGCACACAGCTTAACCGATTATTCACATAGCCAGATGATTTATATCACACAGCTCCCTCCCCACACAGTTTTATGAAAAACTACCCCTAGTGTGAAATCCCCGAGCATGCCCATGATCATGACGCGCTATTCGAATAGATTATATTATACTGCAGAGTTGTACACTTTACCCACAAGATATAATTAGTGTAGCTAGCACTAACCATAACAAAGCATTTCGGATCCGCATCGCACTATGCTAGGCCTGCCTCAAAATGTATATGTGGTTGTACAGATAGGCTCACCAATGGCACACATGGTGAGGTCCTTAATTGACCAAGGCAAGACTACCATTTGCTAACTATGCCACACGATTAGCTCCCATGCACACAGCTTCACACACCACCATTTCACACAAGATCCACCACATGCCTCGCCTAAATCCTTTTCCACCCGGCTGATTAAGTGCAACACATGCCATAACAAAGACACAGTACACACAGATTTTACCACACAGATTGCATATTCACTTAGTCAGTTTAAATAATCGCAGCCTCACATGACATGGAGATTCGTGGCATGGCTAAGCAATCTAATCGCACTAACCAACCCACGCTGGTGCTACAATATTTACCAACTAAATATCAACTAGGGTGACAAAGGATCAAGGCATAACAATTATACAAGGAAGGCATAACAATATGGAATTAACTACTACACCCAAAATATTTAAATAAATACTTGAATTAAGATGCAAGAATTTAAATTAAAATACTTTTAGCAAATCGGGAATCAAGATGGTCAAGGGTATAGCTTGCCTTGGAATAGGTTCAGTCTTGGTCTTGGTCTTGGAAAGCTCCTTCTTCCTCAAACCTCCGTATATCGTCAAGTCTACTCAGAACTAAGCAAACAACAAGAATAAATAAATAACAGAAGCAATTAACTCCAATAAAATAATTAAAAATCTCCAATAGATAGATCTTGATTTTATACAAATTTAGAAATTTGAATGGATGGATTTGGAGTTAGGATGCAAAAGTTATGAGGTTCCAAAGTTTGAAACAAAAGAAAACCCTAAAATAGGATTTATTGGAATTCGAATTATTTCTCAACAGAAAAATCGGATTATTGCGCAAGCATGACATCGCATGACGTCACCGGAAAACCGGAAAAGATAAATAAAGAAATCTCGACGCGGGGGCCCACACGCCGTGACACGGCCACGGTGGACCAGTCCACCGAGCCCTCGTGGATCCGGTCGGCCGAGCCGGGCGCGCTCGCGGCGCGTGCGCGCCGCGCGCGCCACGCACCGGACACGCACGCTACGGAGAGGCGAGGTGGTCGGTCGACGGGCGCCCACGCCACGGACGACAACGGCTGCGGCGGCGGCTCTGGACCGACCGGCAACGGCGCTGCGGTGATCGCCGGCGAGAGTGGGTGGCACCAGCGGGAAGCTCTCTCTGTTGCGAACCTTTTGGTACTGGTCTAGGCCCAAGAGGACGACGGAGGTGGCCGGCGGCGAGCTCGAAGCGGCGAGACGCCGGTTTTGTTTGATGGCTACTCCGGTGAGGTCCAGCGGCGTGGGTGGTAGCCGGAGGTAGGTCCGGGACGGCGGGCTTGGCGACGGCTCCACGGAGGCGGCGCCACCGGCGGCGCAATTGGAGTTTTTAGGGTTTCGGTGACCGAAACCCAATTCTTAAACCGCGGCGGCTCTAGGGCTCTTGGGGTGAGGTGGGTGGCGGATCTGGTAAACGGAGGTGCTGGCGATCCCTGGGACCTATTTATAGGCCCTGGGGTGGACTGGGGTGGCGAGATGGCGGCGGGGTTCAACGGAGTCCGAAACAAACGCGCGAAGAAAACGGGATAGAGGCGGCGGATTTGAACTCAAACATGTTTGAAAGAGTCCGGAGGTGAGGGCTTCGAAGGCGCCGTCCGCGCAAGAATCGGGGCGCGTTGCGAGATTGTTTGACGGAGCTCTGAGACGCGAAAATGGCGACGCGCGCTCACGCGAGACGAAGAAGATCGTGTCGAGACGACGACCTCGGCGGCCCACGCGCCGTGGACAGGCGAGGCGCGCAGAGATCGGAGATCCGTCGCCCGCCGCGATCCAACTACCGAGATTTAACGGAGCGTGGAGGAGAGAGACGCTGCGCTGAGATCCAAGCGCCCAAATTGACGGACGGCCACGAAGGATCGGGCCGAGATGAACAGGATCGGGCCAAGGAATTCGCCCAACTACTATTTGAGATTTAAAATAGCTTTTCTTTTAAGAAAATACCGTAAATCCAAATAAGCAATGGAAAATAGCAAATGAACTTGGAAAATTCCAAAATTCTAGAAAATACAACCAAGCTCATAGAATCCAAATAAAATAGTTTTGACTATTGTCCATGTTGGAAATATTCATATTATATTGTTTGTTACACAAAGTCCAATATTAAGCTTTTAAATTAAATTCAAATAAATCCAGATGGTGAATTTTCTTCCTACTAACTAATCAAAGGATTTTGAAAGCTCTGAAAATTGGGATGTTACAGGAGCCTGCGCTGGTCTCCAGTGTTGGAGGAGACGCTGGCAAAGACGTGGGCGATGGAGACCTGAGGAGGTGTGTCGTCAATTTTGAGCCCAACGAAGGTGCGGAGAGATGGTGGGCAGCCCGTATTGATTGTCACGAGTACCTGGCCGACCAGGTGGACGAGGTGGAAAGCGTGGAGGACGTGGAAACAACTAGTTTGGAAGGCGACGAAGACGGAGAAGCTGGTACTAGAGAAGATGCAGTTGGTGGGTTTGTGACCACTGACATTGCTTATGTCCCCTCACGATTGGACGAAGAAGATGCAGTTGGTGGGTTTGTGACCACTGACATTGCTTATGTCCCCTCACGATTGGACGACGTTGCAACGACGTCGCTGGTTCTGCCACATCGGGAGGGGGCTGGGTGGGGGTTCAATGATGACACCCTGCTCCTAGGGCAGCGCTTCCCTGACAAGAGCGCCGCCCGGCATGCTATTGCTAAATACGCCGTTAACATCGGTCGGATGTATCGGGTGCAGAGGTCCAACCCCGACACCTACATCGCCAGGTGTGTTGATGAATCCTGCGCTGGCAAGGTCCGTGCGCAGCGGTTCATGGCTGCTGGCATGGGTTTTCGGATAACGGTGCTGAAGGACCACACATGCGAGTTAGCTCAGCCGCTTCACATGCACCACAACATGACCTCCTCGTATGTTGCTAGCCTGATAAGCCACCTCGTCACTGCAGATGTGTCCATTTCGCCAAACCTCCTCCTGGTAGAGGTTACCAATATTGTGGGGTTCCCAGTCAGCTACAAGACGGCATGGCGGGCGAAATGCAAGGTTGTCGAGCCAATGTTCGGCACATTCGAAGAGGCCTACAACCTAGTACCAAGATTGCTGCATCAAATCGCAGAATGTAATCCCGGGACATACATAAACAAGCTTGAGTGGGTGCATCCGACGGAAGGGCCCAATTGTCTTGTTCTTGATAGGGCCTTCCGTCAGGCGATCGAAGCTTTCAAGCATTGTCGTCCCGTGCTGACGATGGATGACACCTTCCTATGTGGGAAGTACAAGGTTACCATCCTCACCGCCGTTGCAGCCGATGCGAACGACCAGTTAGTCCCTGTGGCCTTCTCAATTGTTGAGAGCGAGAACACGGATAGCTGGTTGTGGTTCCTGTGCAATGTGAAGCGGCGGTGGTCCAAGATCGACCGTGTGTGTCATCTCGACCGCACATCGGCATGATGTCGCGTTGAGCATGATCCAAAGCGGGGCGCACCGTTCGATGGAGCGATGTAAGGAGCCATTGGTGCATGAGGCATCTCGCGGCCAACTTCCACACAAGGTTTCGGAGCAAGGACCACATGAAAATGTTCAAGAAGCTCTGCATGCAGAACCAAAGGAGAAAGTTCGAGCGGTGTGGACCGCCGATGAGGAGACCGAAGCATGTAAGGGACTCGGCGAATGCCGAGGCGAGGCGGCGGTGGAGGGTCCGCGAGTTGGGAGTTCACACAAGGGTTAACTCGCACGCACTGACTGCGAAATGGTCCTCGGCCGCACGACACCGATGGTGCGAGTGCGGGATCATGGCGACCAACATGTCGGAGGTGTATAACGGTGTCCTCAAGGGTGTGCGGTCCCTGCCGATCACGGCGATCGTGGAGGAGAGCTGGAACCGTACCATCGGATACTTCGTTAACAGAGTCATGATGGCCAAGAAGCATCTGGAGGATGGTAAGCAATTCTCCGAAGTAATGCATGCCTACATAGAGAAAAAGATCAGCAAGGCGCGATCGCACGTGACTCACACCCTGGATGGTGTCAGGCAGAAGTTCGAGATCTGGCTCAGGGAGAAGTACGTGATGGGCCACGCTAGAGGATCGTGGCAGTCCGCACGATTGGTGAAGAAGTGTCGTGCACCTGCAACAAGCCGCGGCTTCTGCACAAACCATGCTCCCATGTGTGCGCGGCGTGGCGGCAGTCTTCGGAGCGTTACATCTCCGAGTACTACGATATCCACCACCTCTTTGCCACTTGGGGTGCAGAGTTCCATTCGTACGGGCTGGACACGCACTACAAAGACCTCGGCCGGCGGTGAAGTCGATGCCCAACGACGCCGAAACACCCGGCCGTGGAAGACGCCCGATCCACGACGCATCCGAACGACATGGGCGATACCGGTAGCGCAACGGGTTCGCCGCCCGTTGTAGATTGTGCAAGACAAGAGGGCACTCCATCGGCCATCGCCCAAATGACCGGCGCCAAGCGATGCAATCAGTAGCGAGCAAGATATAATTACTAAGTCATGATGTGGCTTGCTTATTTTAATGCCTTCGATGGGATGTGTTGCTGTTAATATATGCCTTTATTTACGGATGGAATGTTATGTCGTCTTGGTCTTTTGTTAACTCGTTATGGTCATATGTGGTTGTTTTCTTTTTTTTGTCGTATGTTTTGCCTTGTTTTCCTGTGGCACACAATATGTTTTACATACGTACTAACATGTTTTTCCCTATCGGCAGGAGATGGCGCAGGCTCCAGTTGACGACGCGTACGAGCTACTCGACCTGGCCGGGATGGGGGCACCGTTGCGGGCGTGGTCGCCGGCGGCGGCCCTCGAAACCCTGTCTGGCGCCCCGGGGAGGTGGCCCCTTGACAAGCGGTACGTCCCGCGGCTGCGGTACACCGGCCTCCTGCCCCTTGCCCGCATGTTGGACATCCCGCACGCGTTGCAGTTTGACGCGGCACTACTCTCTACGCTTGTGGACCGGTGGAGACCGGAGACTCATACATTCCACTTTCGGTGGGGGGAGATGGACATTACTCTCGAGGATGTAGCAATGCTTACAAGTCTGCCGGTGCATGACCTTCCAGTAGTGCCACCTCCGAGGGCAGTAGACTGGAAGG
This sequence comes from Hsuehochloa calcarea, assembly GCA_036346395.1. NCBI lineage: Eukaryota > Viridiplantae > Streptophyta > Magnoliopsida > Poales > Poaceae > Hsuehochloa > Hsuehochloa calcarea. The sequence goes on from CM070600.1 coordinate 22,707,048, forward strand.
AACGTTTGGCCGACAGATTCGGCCTCACGATTCCTGCAAACGTGTCCGGTGTCCCACATTCCTGGCTGCGGGAGTTCATGACCTGCCCCGTGGATGTGACAGCGGAGGCAGTCAGGACACACCTCGTCGCGTACCTTCTGTTCCTGTTCGGATGGATCTTGTTCCCTACGACACAGGGAGACTGCGTGTACCCCAGCTATATCCATCTGGCAGAGTCTCTGGCGGACGTCTGGCCCGACGAGGTTCCACAGTACAGTTGAGCTTCTGCGGTGCTCTGCGCCACTTACCGAGTGTTGTGCGATGCCACTCAGCGCACTACGGGCGGGGAGCCAGTCCTGGCGGTTTGCTACACCCTGCTACAGTTGTGGTCATGGGAGCACTTTCCAGTTGGCCGTCCTTATTTCCGCAGCACCGTGCACCCTTACCCGTTGACCGTCTAGCATTACGGCAACGCTCTCGGCGACCACCCCCCCATGACGGGCCTACAATGGAAACACGTTGGACACGTGGTACCCTAGGGTGGGCCAGTGAGAGACCGAGACATGCTTACGCAGAGTTCCACAACCTTTTCGAGACTCTGCACGAGACCGAGATCATCTGGCGGCCATGGGCGGATGGGTTCCTTGCGAACCGACCCCTACGGATTATCGACGCAGTGCACTGAGGACGATCCACTCTGGATGACGACCTGCCACCTGGTCTTCTCGCACATGGTCAAGCCGTACAATCCACAGCGGGTCATGAGACAATTTGGCTTGTACCAGCAGGTGCCACCGCCGGCGGGACGACCTCTCACAGCGAAGGCCCACCGGTATATCATTTTTTGGATGTCATTTTAGCTGTATGTCTGCCTTACATTTTCTGACATTAAAATTCACTTGCAGGCAAACGAGGAAAGGGCGCAAGAGCGACGGAGAGCGAACCACGGCGATCGTGGGCGGGCTGTGGAGCGAGAGGGTTGCGGCAGGCGTGGTGCACGAGACGCGTCTACTCCATCCGGGCGTGCGCCGTACTTGTAGTGGTACATTCCACGCACAGTGCGCGCTGCTCGGGCGGCGCCACGGCGTCGATGGTCGGCATGCACGAGGACATCGTACTAGCTGGCCCGGACCCTCACCGGGCAGCACAGCACGACGAGGCGGTAAACCATTCTTCATGCAATTTCCGGCAGGCAACATGCTTCGCACTTACTCCGCGTTTTCTTGCAGTACTACCGCATGGATCGATATATCATGAGAGGTGCTGAAATTCTACTGACGTGGGAACAAAGAACACCTTCGATCATCTCCTAGCCGCGGTGCGCGCCATGACCGACGACGCCAGGGCTGCGATTAGAGCCATGACTTGTGGTCGTCACAGCGACGTGCACGCACAGCATCGCGGACGCGGAGGGAACCCTCCACCCCCTCCGCCCTCGGTACCTCCCTCGGCACCACCCTCGCACGCCCATCTCACTCCTGGAGTCGTCCGAGCTACGGTCGGTCGGTTCTGACCCGCCTCGGGCCACAGGTATGTCATCTCTCGATCGATTCTTGTCGTCAATACCTTTGTATGCACTCATTTTCAGACGTATCTGACATTACCCTTTCTTCTAGCAGCAAGTACGAGGGGACAACAGTTTGATGCAACCATCATCATCACGGAGGGAGGCGCAGCACATGACTTCCTCGCCGGCGCGATGGTTTCCCACTGGAGACACTGACCCGGACTCACCACAGCGCGGGGACGAGTGGTTGGGCTCGTTGACGCACAGCGATCAGTCCCAATTGCGGGAGCGCGACCCGTGGTTCGGTGATACGTATGGAGGGTACACCGTGCAACACTACAACTCAGACTGGCTAGGGGGATCCTCCTCAGCACAACAACCTACTCAGGTAAGCGTGAACGTAGTTATAACTATTTTCTCTGTGCATAAAACCAAGGACTAACTCACCCAGTACCCTTCCCTGCAGGAAGAGCACGAGTGGCTAGACGAGATGCTCGAGCTCGAGCGACACCCCACGCCGAGATCACTGCGGCCTTCGCCTCCCGTGCAAGGCACCCTACTACGGCCTGCGAGACGTGTGCCACTCCCCGGACAGATTACCTTCCTGAGGATCAACTACGCCGTCCGTGCAGGCGACACGACGATGCACCCTAGCTAATGTCATGGCCGTGAAAAGCGTGTTATGTAATGTCATTGTGCATTCTGCTTTTCTGATTTATGTAATATCCATGTGCATTACATTACTGTCATTTTTGTACACAAAATGTTCTCCGAAATATTCAGTACAAACGACAACTGTACCTTTCGATTTTAATTTACTAAACCGTAAAGACATAACACAATGCTACCCCGCGATACATCCTCGGTCCCGCTGCGTCGCGGACGCGAATTTTATTCAACCCAATTGCAATTTACTCGTAGGCTATATATATGGATGTTTTGGCTACGATTCCCCTCACTCTTCACTTCCTCTTCTTTGTTGCAGTTTTGGTTTGCCATCGTTTGCCTATACACAGGGATATCTACGGCCTCGTCAAACTTCCGACTAAGCAGGCAATTAGAAACACTACGGCAGCACTTGATTTGCCCTCGTTGCACGGATCCGGTGAATGTCTTCACCTCCCAAACGCCAACCAATCCATCCCGAGTGTTCATGAAGTGTTCAAATCTTACGGTAACTTCTGCCTGATCATCCCCAATGAATTTCTTTCTAGACAGTATATTTTTTCACTTGCAGTTGTAATTCTTTCTACAGAACACAACATGTCGGTTCTGGCTATGGGCTGATGAAGCAGTGCCAGAGGTTCGAGACATTGCAATGCAAATTGCAGCCTTGCAAGAGGACACCCGTCGTGTGGTTGCATTTCGTCAAGTGCCTCGACCATCGGATGAACCGATGGAAAATACATATAATGTTCTTAAAAGACTGGATGAAAAGATGGAAAAGGTTGAGAAATCGCTTCAGAAATTAGTTAATATATCTGGTTTTGCTGTTTTGCTTCTATTATTTCTTGTTCTTACCAAGTAGATTGTAATATATACCCTTTATCTATGCATCCCTGCACTATATGATGCATACCTTTGGGACGTTGTTGTACTCCTTTGCAATGATGTATGCATATGTCTAATTCCGGTATGAATACTTTGTGTGCGCATTAATCAAACCCTAATTTCAAAATCCAACATTCCTAATTTTGAAGACCTAAATCTGTCCGGTTGCAGACAATTTCATAATACTTACACCCACGCATCGCCAGCTTCTCAGACCGAAATGACCGCACTCTGCAAAGCAGGACGTGACAACACTCTGCCTCGCCAGCTTTTCAGACCGAAATGACCGCACTCTGCAAGCGGGGCGTGACAACACTCGCCTCGCCCGACTTTTAGGCCGAAATGACCGCTCTCTGCCAGCGGGGCGTGACAACACTCTGCCTCGCCGACTTTTCGACCAAAATGATCGCACTCGCAAGCGGGGCGTGACAACACTCGCCTCGCCCGACTTTTGATCGAAATGACCGCACTCTGCAAAGCAAGACGTGACAACACTCTGCCTCGCCAGCTTTTCAGACCAAAATGATCGCACTCTGCAAAGCAAGACGTGGCGAAACTCTGCCTCGCCGCCACTTTTGGATCGAATGACCGCACTCTGCAAAGCAAGACGTGAAAACACTCTGCCTCGCTAGCTTTTCAGACCGAAATGACATCATTCTCAAAAGAAGGACGTGATAACACTCTGCCTCGTCGGCTTTTCAGACCCAAATGACAACACTATGCAAAGTAGGACGTGACAACCCTCTGCCACGCCTACTACTCACGTCAATTTAACCACACCAAGCCAACCATGTGGCCTATAAAAGGAGGTGAAAGACATCTACTACACAACCAAACCCAACGCTACACCAGAGCTTGCTTCGCCACGCCAGGATGGACAAGAGGCAGAAGCAATGGGACGAGATCCGCGAGTTAGCTCGGGCTTCTATGGCACGGGCTGAACAAGCTAGGGATGCTACGGCTCGGGACCGGCAAGAGCAGCATGCTAGGATGGAAGCTCTTCGCAATGAAGCCCCCCGTAGCAGCAACCCATGCCAGAATGTCCCAACCGAGCATTCGCCGCAACACCCGCTAGAGGGGGAGACGCCGTCCCTCTGTTGGTGCAGGGACACATGCAAGTTCTTTAAATCTAAGCACCGATTCAGCCTCGGCATGCATCACTGGGGTTGTCCCAACTACTCCTCTAACTATCCCGACCGTCGTTAGGATACGAGAAACTATCGGCAGCCAGTAAGGAGTACTTACAGTAAGTTCCCATACCAACTCTCTTTTTAGAATATGCACTTACAATCTCTCCCGTCTACCCGTAGTCCCCGGAGCCTCTGTGTGGCTTCCGCAAGTGGATCGACCTAGAGATCCACCCACCACGACCGATGGCGGCTCGACTTGAGTGGAATGCCAAAGGGGACGCGATATCCGGAGGAGGATCGTCGATCAAGAAACACAACGAGCGTATCCGCCGGGAGACGCAGGCCCATCTCGAGGCGTGCAATCGCAGGGAGCGCGAGGCACGCGAGAGGGAGTCCGCGAAAAAAGTGGGAAATGGCAGCCGAGGCCAGGGCGGCCGGCAAGGAGTACAACGCCGAGCTCGGGAGGAAGGGCAAATGGCCCCGGTCCACACAGTAGGTCGGGCCATTCTGTAGTAGTTCCCCTCCTACTAACCATGTTTTTTACTATCTCCTAAAGGCATGCGTACTTACATGGCCCGGAGGCTTGGGTCGCAATGCACCGTAGAAGTAGCGTGTGTAACTAAACCAATTAGCCGAACCAACATGCCATGTGACCACATATAACATGTTTATGTCCTCGCGGAGTGCAATATAGTTCTGATTTTGTGCCTCCGCTAAGCCATCAAAACAATAGTATATTGCAAGTATGCCTCTTCTGCTGGAATTCCAGAAATAATCATTCACATCGACATTGATTCTTCTATGTTTTAAGGCATATTCGTAATCACAACGTTCTCAGCCCCTTTAGTTAAGTTCTCGGCATCTTTGAAAATATGATCAAGAACCATAGCGACTAAGAGTACTCATGTGGTACTAAACTTAACACATTTCAAGTCACATGAAATCATGAAACCCTAATTTTCGAAACGTCTCGTCCTAATTTCCAGACCTAGACACTGAATTTGTCGAGATAATTTCGAAGCATATAAAATTACATAAAATTTACACAATCAAGTCCTCTGTGTAGGGAGTCTGACAAAAAAATTTCATAATGTTCGGACCTCAGTTTCTATATTAGAAAATTCCTACAAATATTTGACTTCAAATAATTATGCAGAGAAAATAAAAATTGATAAAAATTTGAAAAAATTACACAACCAAGCACACTATGCCAGGAGATTCTATAAAAAAATTTCATAATTTATTGAGCTAATTTAATATATTTAAAAATTCCTCAAACAAATATTATTAATTAGATTTTTTTTTTAAAAAGCGACAGTGGCGGTCTTTGCACACTCTTCGGGGGCCAGCGGCTCATCGGGGCCTGCGGCAGTGTGTGTACGAGGCTAGAATAGGAATTTCACAGCTAGGGGGGCTAGAACGGGAATTTCCGTGCGGCATACGGCCAAAACAGTAGTGTGTACAAAATTATTTGAATATATGTACACTTGTACAATGTATTTGGTAGAACTGATACATATTGCATCTTGGAAATATTGACTAATATGTGGACTGTGTGGTACAATATGAGGTACAAGGATGGGCATATGGTAGACAGTACCGCTGATGAAAGATACGTAGATATCCTATTGCAATGATAGGTGGTGCTTGCCGTCACTTTGGAGTTGTAGACCATTTCATGTCTACTCCCAGAACACATATTTTTATATATTGTTGGATGCCTTGTTACGTGAAGAATTGAATGCGAAAAGATGACGAGATTTGCAGTTGCGAATTAAAATAGACTTTATAATAAAGCTGGGGATTGCACGGCGCACATGGTTTGGTTTCGTGGATAAGAAACAACAACATGCACGATGCAACAAATCAAAGTTCTCTTACGATACATATGCATCTTTTTGAAATGAAAACCAATTCGACCTACGGGGGACTACTACGGAATGACTCGACCTACTGCGTGGACCAGGGTCATTTGCCCTTCCTTGCGAGCTTGGCGTTGCACTCCTCGCCGGCTACCTTGGCCTTGGCCGCTATTTCTCTCTTTTTCTCGAGCTCCCTCACGCGATCCTTGCACCCCCAGCGCCTGCATGCCTCGAGATGAGCTTGCGTCTCCCACCGGATAGACTCGTTGTGCTCTTCGATGTGGCGCTCCTCCTCCCTTTCCTCGCGGTCCTTTTTGGTATCACACTCCTCGCAGTCGAAACTCCACTGGTCGTGTGGGTGAATGCCTTGTTCGATCCACTTGCGGCAGTCACATAGCAGATCCGAGAATTATAGGTAGACGGAAGAGGTTATTAGTGCATACTTTGAAAGAGAAATGGTAGGTAGGGGAGCGTACTGTAACCAGTCCTTACCGGCTACCGATAGCAGTTCGTGTCCCAACGGCGCTCGGGATAGTCTGAGGAGTAGTTGGCGCAACTTCAGTAACGCATGTCCAGGCTGAGCCGCTGCTTGGACTTGAAGAACTTGCATGTGTCCCTACACCAACAGAGAGGGCGATGTCTCCCCCTCGGGCGGGTGTTGCATCGAATGCTCGGTTGGAATGTTCCGGTAGGGGTTGCTGCTACGGGAGGGGGTGTCATTGCGTGGAGGAGCCCTCTTGGCACGCTCCACTTGTTCGTCCCAGGCCACAACAACCCTTGTGAGTTCACGAATCTCGTCTCATTGCTTCTCCATCTGAGCGAGATTGTGTTGAAGTCTTGATGTAGAAGAACCCGGCATGGTGAAGCAACCTCTTGTGTAGTGTTGGGTTAGGTTGTGTAGTGTTCTCTCCCAAACCTCTTCCACCTCCTTTTTATAAGTCACATGGTATATGTAGCGTCCCGCTTTTTCGGAGTTTTTGAAAATTTTAAAAGAAAACCATTTGCTTCTATTTGCCAAAAGCTTAATTGGAAATTTCAGAATCCATTTGCAGTTAATGTGAATTAATCAAACTTCAATTAAATTAAAGTTGGTTTAATTGAGTTTTCTAGAATTTAAAATCAAAATTATTATTTTAAGAATTTTCTTGGATTTATTAGATTTTAGAAATTGATTTTCATTTTACCCGAAATGGAAAATTAATTTATTTGTAAAATAAAAAGAAAATTTAAAGTTAAAAGTATTTTTATTAAGTCTAGAATAATTCAAGGAATTTCTGTGAATTTTTCTAGAATTTTTGGACTCTATTTGCTATTTTTTAAATTGCCTTTTGATTTATTTGAATTTCTGAAAATCGAAAACTATTTAAAACCCTCCTTACTTTTGTGGGCCGAAACCCCCTTCGGCCCATCACTGTTTTCCGCGGCCCGCCTCCGCTCCGCCGGCCCGCCTCTCGCCCCTCCCCTCGCGCGCACCGCCCGATCCCCATCGGTCGCTCCTCGCTTCGCCACGTCGCTCCTTTGCTGCTGGCCGTCCGATCGCGATCCGACGCCATCGCCACCGCGCTTCTCTCTCTTCTCCGCCGTCCGATCGAAATCGGACGACGCTCCGTCGCCGCGCCTCCTTTCCTCCCACTGTCGATCAAAATCGGACGGCGCTTGCTCGTCTTCCTCCTCGCGCCGCATTCTCTCTCTCTGTCGCGCAAATCCGCCGCATGCCCATGAATCCAGCGCTTTGCTCAGTTCCGCCACCGCCCCGTCCGTCCCGCCTCCAAGCCCGCGTCGCCGCTTTGCCCCTTGCCCGTGACCTCCTCGCCTATAAAAGCGCCGTTTTTCCCCTCTCTCTCTCCTTCCTCCTCTCGGCGCCTTCGCGCCGCTCTCCCCTCTTCTCCTTCACCTTGGCGCGTCTTCCGGCGGCCGCGTCGCCGCCGTCTCCCTCGACTCGCCGCCCACTCCTCTCCCTCTCTCTCTCTCTCTCTCGCCTGCCAGTCCGAGCCGACGTGGTTGCTGTCGGGTCACGGCCGTCGGCGCCGACGTGGTAATCAAAGGCAGCGTGTATTGCAGCTGTGGCAGAAATGGGGATTTTCAATAGAAAAATAATTCCAAAAATCCAAAAACCCTAATCTATCATTTCATGTGATTTCCAACTTCTTTGGCCATAACTTTCACATCCGAACTCCGATTTGGGTGATCCAAATTTCTAAATTCATATAAATTCAGCCTCTTTCATTTGGTTCTGGTTTTGTAATTTTGGAGTTCATTTGGTGCTGTTTTATTTATTATTGCTATTCTCGCGTGTAGATTCCGCGTTTGGAAGATTTCTTCGACCCGACGATCAAGACCCGCCCTCGTCAACGAAGGCAAGTCGTGAGCCTTTGACCATGTTGAACCCATTTTACAAATGTATATTGTATTAAGTTATCATGCATGGCTAGTTTTATTAAAAATGGTTTTGGGAGTAGATAATTACCAAATTGCCATTATGCCTCCTTGATGAATTGAAAATGAAATGTCTCCTTGAATGACATATATCCTTGGACACCTTAGGATGGTTAATACTAGTTGGACATGATTGTATACCAACTTGGGAGCGTAGTATTGCTTAGTCTTGCTTTAGTTACCCGCGAGGCTTTCGATCACATGTTCATGATGAATGAAATTTGACTAATGGAACTATGGAATTGTGGTGTGATGCCACTGTAATTAAAATGTGTTGAGCCATTGCAGGGATTGCCATTTGGTCGGGAATGAACAAAAATGATTTATGCTCGGGCTTGTGGTAGGGAGTAAAGGTGGGTGTGTGATGCACATTGGGTTGTGATAGTCTTGTCTGAGCAGCCAACTAAGGACTTAACTTTGCAAGTCATTGATCTGGGTCACCTCGTGCAACCATAAGTCCGATATGGGACGGACCTGGCCAACTAATTGGGGAAATTTTGAGTCGGTTACATTGTGGTGGTTTAATGGCGCAAGAGGGGCCGTGATGGCGAAACCTTAGCGCGTAACCGAGGCAATATGGAACTTTGTAAAGGCCTTGTGATAATCACTTAGTCGCACACCCTCGGAAGTGTGTCAGACGGACATTACAAGTGATTTATCTCTTGTGGGTAAAGCTGTACAACCTCTGCAGAGTGTCAAAAATCTATTCGAATAGCCGTGTCCCGATACTTTTACATGCACAGTGATTTCGCGCAAGGGTAGCATTTTCAAAAATGTGGTTTGGTTCGATGGAAAGGTTTGGTTGGAATGGTTGGAAAGTGAACGGGATGTTCACTATTTGATTTAAAAGAACTTGGATATCTATGTACTATTCTTTTAAAATTCTGCTTTGCAATCTAATTATTGCATTTACTGTTAAACTTGCTTTCTGCAAATTAACCATAAAGCCATCCTTGCTTAAGCCTGATATGAATACTATGTGCATACATTTCTCTACGACTTGCTGAGTACTTTATGTACTCACGGCTTTATGCCCTTTGTTGATCAGTCCCAGCAGAGGAATCAGGAAATATTGAGTTCTACGAAGAAGGCTACTTTGAAGACTTCGCGAACTAGGTCACGTCCTCCACTCGATTGCCTGTGGGCATGTCGATTGGGCTCCACGTATTTTGAGATTTCCGCTGCCAGATACTCTGTTGTTGCTAAGCCCTGTGAGGCTACTTTTGTAAGAACCTTGACCATAAGGTCTTTGTTGTTTTAAATAATATTACTTTGTCTGCTTCATTAGTTCGTTGTTGAATGGTTATGATAACATCATTGTTGCAACTGTGCGAGCTAGCTACTGATCATGGGACTAGCTTGGTATGCACAGAGGGTCTCGGGGTTGTGTGACACCTGGGGGTTCGACAGTATAATGCACCCGGCAGAGTGAGGGCACACAATAATTCGATGTGTGTAGTGTGTTCAGTTTTGAAAAGTTACTGACGAGGCAGAGTATTGTTATGTCGATCTGAAAAGCTGTTGGCATGGTGTGATTAAATTCATGTGAGTAGCCTGCGAGGCAGAGTGTTGTCTTGTCTTTCTGAAAAGTTACATGGCGAGGCAGAGTGTTGTCATGTCGATCTGAAAATTTGGTGTCATGGTGTGGTTAAATTCATATGAGTAGCATGTGAGGCAGAGTGTTATCTTGTTTTTTCTGAAGAGTTGCTGGCGAGACAGAGTGCTGCCAGGTCGATTTAAAAAGCTGGCGAGACAGCGTGTTGTCACGTCTTACTTTACAGAGAGTGCCCACGTCATGCTTTGCAGAGAGAAGTCATGTCCTATTTTGCACAGTCCTATATTTTCGGTCTGAAAAGCTGAGGAGGTAGAGTGTTGTCATGTCGACTCGAATATATAGCGTCATAGTATGGTTAAATGCATGTGAGTAGATTGCGTGGTAGAGTATTGTGGGACCCGGATTTTCTAATTCCGAATCCTCTGCGAATACACTGTGCTATTCCCTGGATCAGTAGATAGCACTCACAGATACATCACTGAATCATTTCATACATGGCGTAAAACCATATCATTCATTAATTTAACACATCAGAGTTTACCTAGACCGCTTCGGGCCAAGTTTTACAATAAGGGCCGAACATGCCAAATGATTACATTACAAAAGTAGCAGAAGCGACAACAGGAGCAACAGGGGTGAGAGCACATCTCTCCATAGGCAAGCGACTCGGGAAACCTATGTACTTCCGATATTACCCGAAACTCAAATAATATAGGATGCACCTAGGCACCAGCGGAGTCAGCTAGACTGAGGCGAGACTATAACAACTAAGGACTAAACTATACTTCAATAACTCATGGGTCTTCAGATATCTAGTTCCTCGTAGTAGTCGAAAGCTTCAGGATTTCCTACTTCTAAGGGTTTGGGGAAAGAGCGAGAATGAGCACAACCACCGTGCTCGCGAGCCAACACACAATATGCAATGGTATACATGCAAGGCTTAACAAGGATGGCTCAGGTTCTTTTATTTGCTAAAGCAACATTTTCAATTATCATAATTACAAAGTCCTATGACTTAGGATTTTAAACAAATTGTATTTTTGTTAAAGAGAGTAAGTGCAATATTAAATAACAGCGGAGGTTACCTCCACCTCATGCTTAATTTTGATAACAGTTACATCCACCGATTATCAGCACTGGGTAAGGCTACCCAGGAAAAATCCAAAACAAGGGATAGATGAGCCCATCACATTTTCAATCCACCCACAAAGGTTCTTGAAATAGACCTAACTCAAGTTAAGTTCTCATGTCCGCCTTTGATCGTAGGCGTGACTGTTTAAACAGTTTAGACTCTGTAGAGGTTGTACACCGTACCCACAAGAGATAATCATACTCGTGACCCCACATGATTCCTTAGTCATGTAGTTGAGCGATCGTCACAGTAACGTTTCAAAGTACCTTGCCCCTTCCGTCATCTCACCCCTATGGTCAATTCCATAAGTTGTGCGGGATATTCACCATAACGACTAGTGCAGCTGGACTCGGCCACAACAGATAGCGCAGCTGGCAACTTCACCCTCCCGGTGTCCCTTTCAAGCCAGCACACGTCCTGCCGCTTGCACACTTCTAAACACCAGTTGTGGGATGACATTCAGGGTTCAATAATTTTACTAAACTAGGTTGCACCTTGCAGACTTGCGGTTGTACTTGTTTTACATAGGAGGTCATGACAAGATCAAGTCCTCAATTCATCTGGACGGTTCATACCACATACCAACCATTCTTGTGCTACATCTGCACCCACCACTCTTTTCATCCGCCCAGATGTGGTACTAGCAAGTTGTTTAGGGTCTTAGGGAGGAAAACCAATTAACACAACACACCAGTCATTTACATCCAATGACTGCCCAAAACTACTTTCATGATTAAAAGATGATGATTGAGACATTTATCGTCCCGGTACTTAAGCAAGACTAGCATGTCGCTTAAGTACAACCTATGCTAGTATTTACCACATAATTACTTGGGTGACATGGAATGAGGGATTCAATTTATCAAAGGGTGGGTAATAATTAATAAATCATCAAATGAGTGTTTAACTACCTTAAGCTATAATATACATTTGATTACAGAATTAAGGCATGCAACTTTGATATTTTAAATAAATATAATTTGTATAAAATGTAGGCTCAAAATGATCAAAGTATTGACTCGCCTTGGTCAGGTTATTGCGGCCTAGATCTTACTTAGGGCCTCCTCTGCCACAGGTCTTGAATTCTGGGTCCACGTCTTTATCAGAATCTCGATCCTGCTCGAGGCGTTGCGTCTTCGGGGATCTAATTCCTAATAACGCGATACAAGCAAGAACAACAAATAAATCCAAAGAACTTTCAAAAGACCAAATATAATCAAAGAGCTTTAAATAAGTTTTGCGATGAAAGAGCTTAAGAGACAAGATTCAGCGAGGCGGGGATGTTTGACAAAGTCAAACGATCAGCTGAGTACACGTGGCAAAGTCGGAGACACTCCACCGAGAGAAAACAAGGGGGAAACAAAGTCGAAGGAAGTTGCGTAGGAATACTCTACTTTGGATATGGAAGATGGCAAAATATTGCCGATCGGATAATGACACAGCTAGACCTAATTTTAAAACAAGAGCTTCTTTTCAAATAATGGATATTATTCGAGCAAGATATTGAGATTAACATGTTAATCCCGAATAGCTTCCCAAAATTATTTTTAGAAAATTGTAAATTAATTTCTAATACCACAAAGCATTTTACATAAAGCAGGAAATTTGAATAAATTAGTTTTAACAAAAATTGACATGATTGCAGAGGTGATTACGAAGGTCATTTGCATAATATTCATTTCCAGATATTTTGCAAATCACGATCTTAATCGACGGCTCTCAAGTATTGGCGAAGTGGATAATATCGCTAACTCTTGTCAATTGGCACGTTAACCATTAACAACGGTTAATCGAATCGTCGCAATTCACAACACAATCATAGCGAATAATCATTTTAGAATATTTTCACCAATTGGAAAGCTACTGATCGATCGAGTTAAAACAAAACATTTACAAGATCACCACACAAATTCTCTTTACACAATTTTTCCATACACAAATCTTTCTTTACTAAAAACTCAACTTCCGCTGCTGCTCCACGACTCCACTGCACAAGGTTAACAAAACATTTCAAGATCAATACACAAATATTCAATACACAATTTGCTTTGCCAAAACTCCACTTCGACTATTGATGCTCCAAGAGTACACTGCGCAGGGTTAGCAAAACATACGCATGATCAACAATAAAATCTGAATGGCTAGCCAGCGATCTCTTCTTGGTGCTTTCGATCTTTGCTCAGACTTTGCCACAGAGGAGGAGGGCCCACTGATCAGAGACTCGAGAGAGAGAGAGAGGGGGAGACAGAGGGGGAGGGGCAGCACAGAGGAGGAGGTGCGCAGAGGCGAGGGTTGCCGGCGGGCGCGACGGCGGGGGCGGCAATGGTGGCAAAAGCAACCTGCACGAATAGGAGGAGGCCAAGGGAGGCGGCGGCGCGGTCGGAGCGGCACTGGAGAGGCGGTGGTGGCAACAAGGGAGCTTCGGGGGAGGAGGCCAAATGGCGGCGACGAAGACCGGGGAGAGGGGAGAGGAAATGGAGGCGCGCACGGGCACCAGGGCGGTGCAATGGAGCTCACCGTGTAGTCGGCGGGGCGGGGGGAGCGGCGGAGGCGACCAGCGTTGGGAGTGGAGGCAGCACAAGGGAGGCGCACGGGGGCGGCGACTTATGGTGGTGGGGAGGCTCGGCCGATGGGCGGGGATGGCCGAGGGCGGTGGGGCGGAGCTCCCGGTGGCGGCGAATTGGTCGGAGGAGCCGGAGGAGGAGAAGCGATGGCGGCACGAAAGCCGGCCAAGCCGACGCAGCGGGGAGGAGAGGGGAGAAGACAGGGGGCGGCTTGCGGCTTTTGTAGCCGGTGGAGAGAGGGGGAAAAGCCGGTGGAGGCGGCGGCAATGGCGGAGGGGGAGGAGAAAAGCCGGACGGCGCGGGGGAGGGTACGGGGTCGGCGGACGGCGCGGGGAGGCGATGGCACCGTCGGCGCTAGATCCGGAGGAGGCGGGTTCGGTCAGCCGGGCCTCGGGCGGAACGAGAGAGAGGAGGGGGGGCCGGGCGGAGATGGAGCCGGGAGAGGAGGTGCTGGGTGCGGAGAGAAAAGAGAGAGGGAGGTGCCGAGCGGAGTGTGTAAGATCAAGGTGGCCGACTAGAGGGGGGTGAATAGGCGATTTTAAGAACTTTAGCGCTAAAACCAATATATAATATGGAAGCTAATAACAAATTGGTTTTGCACAATTAAAACCTAAATCAACTAGGTTCTACTAAGTGCACCAACAATATGAACATAATACAAGAGAGCAATTATACAAAGATATATAAGCAATTAAAGCATGTAATGTAAATTGCTCAAAGTAAAGCACACGCACAAAAGAGATGACACGATTATGTTTTACCGTGGTGTTCGGAGACTTGCCGATCTCCCCTAATCCACGTTGAGGTAAGCCCAACCACGTTGGACCGGCTCCACTAATTAAGCCAACACCTCCGAGGTAAGTCCAACCACTTGGACCGGTTCCAATACGAACCAACACCTCGCTCCACTAAGGTTGCTCTTCCTCCACTCCGGAGATGGCGAGCACCAAACCACTCATAACCACACCGGGCCTTCTCATAAGCTTCTTTTAGAAGATCACCGGGCACGACGCCTCCACACCGTCTAGGTGTCGGCAAACACTTAACGCTCAAGTGGATACACAATCCACTACCTAAGGCAACACATGCACTTAGGGTTTACTCTCAAATCTCACCAAGTGCAACACATGCACAAAAGAGGATGAGAGGCTTGCTCTTAGCTCAAGAGGCTCAATAGAGGTTCACAATAACACCAGCAACCTTCTCCAACCGGCCAAGGTGGGTATTTATATCTCACACCCAAAAACTAGCCATTGGAGGAAAGATTCCCTCGAATCTGTGCAAGGCCGGTCTGACCGCCCATGCCCTAACGGCTATAAAACTAGTCGTTCGGCCTTCGGCCGGTCGGACCGCCAACTAATGGCCAGTTTGATCGTGGCTAAATCAGTCAGACCGCCAAGGTTGGCCGGTCCGACCGCCCGAGGAAAATCACCTAACACCAAAATGATGCTTCTCTGGAATAAACGTACCGCGAACGCACCGGTACTTCCGCACACCGGTAGTTCGGTTTATCAATGGCGGAACTACCGCACAGAGAATCAACACAAGAGTAAATCGGTCGGACCGCCAGCAGCACATCGGTCGGACCGATATGCCACCTATCCGACCGGTGACCACTGGCGGTCTGACTGCCATACCACAAAGCCAAACACATTAGCTTCGCTTCAAATGGCAAAACACATTCGCCCTTTTGAGTGCAATTCCCACAAGCCTCTTCGTTTTCCTTCGACCGCGTCGCTTGTTTACCATTTCTGTGTCAGAAATGTATTCCTCCCCCAAGGTAAGGCTTGAATCTCTTCTCCCAAGTCCTCATCGTGGCTAGCTTTGAGAATTCTTTCGCAATGAAGTTGTCAGAAAGGTGACTTACGCCGTGCACGCGACAGGCGGTAACAACGTGACAATATGGGACATATAGCAACGTCAGGACCATGCAAGTAAAGTCTCCCGTAGTCAGGTTCACTCTATGGTTTCGACCATCGTAACGCTCGCCCCCTTATCGATGTGCCCCCAGCTACCCTGACAATGTGTAGATGAACTATATCTAGGAACCATTCCCAGCTTGCATTGGTCTCACCCTTTGTCAATGCAAATGCTAATGAAATCAGCTAGTCCTCCGCATCAATACCCACAATGAGCATCAAGGCACCATAGTACTTCCCAATCAGGAATGTGGCGTCAACTGATAAGACATGCATGCAATGTTTGAAGGCCTCTATGCATTGCCCAAAGGACCAGTACACCCTCCGAAGAACATGTTCCATAACCACTCCATCGGGTTCCATTTAGTTGCCGTGCCAAGTATAAAACTCCATGCCCAGAATCTTGGCCTGCATAGCGGTTAGGATTCGAGGAAGTAACCCGTAAGCCTCCTTCCAATCACCCCACAATAACTGCATCGCTCTCTGCTTTGCCCTCCATGCTTTCCCATACTTCACACGGTACTTAATGAACCTAAATATAACCTCAATGAGGGTGGCGACGGTCACATCAGGATCGACACCTACAACCGCGGTAATACGCATTGCAATGAAATTAGTGGTCACCTGAAGGTGCTCCCCGGACACTTGTGCGGTCCCACAATAGTGAGGATGCTTCACATTCGCTATTTTCCATTGTTTGTCATTTATTTTGCGCCCCCATACCTTCCATCCGCACCCCTTTTCGCACCTCATGGTATACCTCTTGTTCACATCGGAGTGTTGCACTACGAATGGAAGATGGTGCCGCACTGAGTATTTTTGTAGCCAAACTTTTATATCATCCATGCTTGGAACAACATATTCTTCCGTATTATGTCATTCTCTGGGTTCGCAATACCATTCCTGCTCTTCAACCCATTAGCACAAACCACCTTATTAGCCATTCTGACATCATCGAATGCATACACCGACATTACCTCACCCATTACACTACGAAGAACCCGATCTTCCTTAGAGGAGAAAAGCGGTGCGGGAGCCTCTTTTTCGGTCGAGCTCCATCCTTCGTCAGACTCCACTTCACAGGTTGTTCCATCACGGAACACCTCCTCCTCAAGCTCGTTGTTTATTACAACGCCATTGAAATCAGTCACGGGGTCACTAACATGTTGTGGGGAAGAAACAAGCACATATGACAGATCTACCAACAGGGGGGCATCGTTGCTAAGACTAACGCTAACAAACTCTTGGGAGGTTGCTCGTCAATTGGGGGACCTCGCGAAAGATGGAGAGCGGGGTCTAGTTCCCCCGTGTTTCCATTCACCACATCTAAATTATTTGGCAAATCCTTAACAACGATTGTCCTCTCCACCAACACCTCCAACAACCGGACCTGAGATGCGAGCACAATATCATTGTACATATCCCAATCAGCGTCGGACAAGATTGGCACCAACAAGGCGTGCACCTTAGAACCCATCCCAGCGTCATATCACCCCTGCATTCCGACAACGATCCCATGTTCATCCCATCCAAAGATTGACTTAATCCTAGTCAGAAGAGTTCGGAAGTCTGGTGATCCGCGAAACAAAAGAACGGTCGCTTCCATGCCACCAAAGTCGACAGAACTACTTGTTTGGTTAATTGGCCCACTAGTAAATACACGTACAACTTTGTCCATCCGCATCCAACAAAATATTGTAAAGTTAGCACTACATGCCATATGTACGAAATACCGCAAGTACGAAATATCACAATTAATATTGTACATAACAAAAGCTGCGTTTTAGTTGACACATGCTAGCAGTTTGAAGGTACTCTACTATGGTTAATTACAACTTGTTTCCTCTATGTTTTGTACTGTGAAAGTACTTTATTGTAGTTATACTAACAAGCATGATGGTTTACAATAATAATGGAACATTACGTCTTGTTAAATGAAGTTTTCGGGTTGTTTGATAATGAATGTGAAAGAGAACTCCATAGTAGTCTGGTTTATATCAATTTTCAATGGAGGGGCAATTGTGATCTGTAACTGTCATATTTCTATAGCAGAGACTAACCCTTTATTGAGGTGTGTTAGGCCATACACAGTGAGCGAATAATACCAAGAAATAATGAGAGACAAAAAGATCCAAATTCTACACTATCAAAGTCTCTCTTGCTCAGTCACACTTGAGATCCTGTTCCCGAGACCGCCCAAACCACGTGTTTGGGACCACTCAAAGCTTTCCTATGAGTGCGAACCTACACTATCCTGGATCCACGTGCCTAGGTATGCTGAAGATCCCATTTTTGAGACCACCCAAACCACGCGTTTGGGACCACTAAGGGTTCATTCCTGAGTACGCCCAGAACTTCGCTCTTGGGTACGCAGAGCTACACGCTCGGAGTGCCACGAACCACTCGTTCGGAAAATTTGGTATTCATAAAATTACTTGGATGAACTATCGTCCTTTGATTTGGAGGAAAGGATATGAGAAGTTTGGTAACCAATGGGGCTATAGGTGTTGGGGCTATGTTCTTGGCAGAAGTTGATAAATCCGCAAGGAGCTTAACACAAGTTTTCTAGTTGTTTCTCTCAACAGATAGGTACCTTCATATCGCAGAATCAGAATAAACCTTTTGTTAGTTTTGTCTGAATCTGAAAACTTTTGTCTGAAGTATCTTTGGTTCCAGGCAAAGTCTTTACTTCTATATAACATACCAAATATGGTTAAGAAAATATCCTAACTAAATATAGGTTGATGAGGAAAGGTATCAAAATCTAACTGAAAGGAAGTCTAATATAGTCATGGTTATAAATATATAATTTAAGTTGACACATCCAAAATTAATGAACACAGGGTAGGAAACACATTTAGGACATCACATTTACGAATTAATGCTGGACCTTACTAAAGTTAAACCATATAACAAAAGTTAAGACAATAATCATGCAGTTGGTTTACACGGATCTCTAATTACAATCATGTGTTAAATATGAAAAGGGCAAATTCCAAGCAGGATCATTTCAACATGTCTTATAAATTCACTCTACCCAAACTAATTGCTTTATATCTCTCTACAAAACGAACTAATGGCTTTATATCTCTCTACAAAACGATCCAAAAAACTATACTTGAATGTCATGCATTCCCTAACAAGGACATTAAAGCTACAATGTCTTGCAGGATTGAACTACCAGCCTGACAGCATGCCCATGTTTTAGGCCATTTCTTCCCTTCCACTAACCAGACTAGAGAGCCCAAGCATTGATTAATAGCAAGAAAATTGTTGCGTTCGTACTATTGTACATAGGGCTTAATTCTCTGGTTCTGATTTTTGCATTACTTAAGTTAGATTGTATGACCAAAATCCCACAAATATCTCTAGCCATTGGCATATTTTCCTTAGTTTTACATTACTCAAGTTACATCCCTCTCGAGAGGCAGTTTAGAATCTTGACCTGAATGCATTTGTTTGCATTTTTACCAAGGCTGAGATGGTACTATAATGTAAAGTCAAATTCAATAATTTCATCATAAAATCAATAAAATGTAGTCACCCATAGGTTTCCAGTCCATCTGAACATGAAATTCATAGGAATAACACACCTATACACAGGTAAGTTATAACAATACATAAGCCGATCTAGTCATGTATTCCATCCCAAGTATGAACTAGCCATTTATCCGCTACAGTTACCCAAATGTCTAATAAATCATGAGACCGGCTTTAAAAGGATCGTAATTCAAGAATGCAACTGATGACAAATCCGTTACATCACAAGCTATCCAAAGGATAAGTTTGGTGGTTTTGTCACTAAGATGCAGATTTATTGTACTAATTAAGAATCAATGACACGAATTATATTAGGAAGTAATGCTTGAAGTGTGAGTCATGAATCATGATGCATTTTGCCATCAAGTAGCAAGGAACAAGTTAGGAAGTAAGGCATAAACCACTAATCACATTACGAGTTTATGACTTCAAGATTAACAAAAGAACAGAGGAGTTCTAGACTTTCACCTCCAAACCGAAGTTTCTGGAGATAGCACAAAATAACATAACACTTATCACTAACTAGTCTTAATTATTACACATTAAAACCCCTCAAAATCAGAGTCCTTCCACAACATCAACATTGCCTTCCTAAGTCCTACCATGGTTGATTTGTTCAAACTGCGATGTCCAAATGAAATTGTACTCACATCATTCTCCTAAGTCCTACCACTAACCGAACCAAAACATCATCAGACATTCAAACATGGCAGAAGGATGGATTATTACTCATCTCAACAAGCAAAAAAAAAGAAAGCACAAGATGATGAGAGACGACTCGTGGCTTACATTCTCTAGTGGTGGAGGAAGGGAGGAGAGTCCAGATCCGGTGCTTGATGGTGGAGGAGAAGCCGACTGCCACACCCAGTCACGACCCCGGTGTGGAGGACGAGCAGGGCTTTACAAGCAGACCAACGCAGGGAAGAGGCCGACACGGGGAGGACGGCGTGGAGGAGGCCGGCGCGGGGAGCAGGCCGGCGTAGGGGGCTAGCAGAATCTAGCGGCGGCGAGGACAGAGATGGGGAGGTAGGAAGAGGCTCGGGAGGAAGAGAAGGACCGGGGGAAAAAGAAGAACTGAATCAGCGGCCGCAAGCCTGCAACTTAGTCAACACTGTCACACCAACTCTAATGGCATGATAAAGCAGGTTTGTCACACCATGAGTGCGGGCGTGATAGGTGACACTCAAGCCCTCCACGCTGGCACAACGCGCCCGACAGGGCTTGCGTGGCATGTTTTGTCACGCTGAGAGTGGTGGCGTGACAGAATAGTTTTGCCATGCCACGGAAGGCGGCGTGACCAAAGGGGTTAGAATTGGAAATAAAGTTCATGAGGGGTTAACTTTAAAATAATATTAAAAAATGATTAATTAATATAAAAAATTCATTCATGTTGTTCCCTCTATATACACTTGCATGTGAGCGGTGCACCCCCCCTTTCGCATGCAGGGTAATGGAATATATTTTTTATTTGGGAAATGAACATGAAAATGGACTATAGGAATGAGTTTGGCTCTTTTATGTGAATCTGGTAAAACAAAAATGACAAGACTGACCGCACAAATTCGTATGGCCAATCTAAATAGGAAATTTTTTGTTGTTGCCATTGAAAAGGTCTACCACATAGGTTCTGGCCTCGCAAATTGGTCGATGCTATTTTGCCACAAAAACTTTGCTTGCATTTTTCTTTTGCCACCACCGTTAGTAAAAGCCACGTTGACTAGATGGGAACCAAACGGGCGTGCTCATTTGACGTATTTGCCCTTGATCATTGATGTTGTTTTTGCCACCGTTGGACGGTGGTTGAGGTCACATAACTTCTGGAGGGAAACTTCCTGTCTTTGGCGTCATTTTCTGTTGCCGCCGACTATATATGGATGCTTTGGTTGCCATGCACTTCACTCTTCACTTCCTCTTCTCGTTTCTTCTAATCTTAAACGGGATGTCTTCGACCTCATCTAACTTTCGAGTGAGCAGACAACTAGAATAACTGCGGTAGCACCTGGTTTGCCCTTGTTCCAGGGATCTGGCGAATGTGTTCACCTCGCATACGCCAACGAATCCATCCCGAGTGTTCATGAAGTATTGCCTTGCAAGAAGACTCCCGTGGTGTTGCTGCGTTTCGTCTAGCGCCTCAACCATCTGATCAATCAATGCAAAATGAAGAGAAGAGACTTAAAAGACTGGATGAAAGGATGAAAATAGTTGATAAAATGCTATAGAAATTAGTTAAGATAGTTAGTTTTACAACCTTTCTTCTATTATATATTGTTCTTGCCAAGTGACAGTTCAGTTATAATAAGATTGTAATGTCAACTCTTTATCTATGGATCACAGTCCTTCATGAATGAGAAGAAACCAGTAACATTATCTATGCATGCATTACATAACAGGTCCAGTAACATAGAATGTCTGAATACATAGCAAGTCCAAACACATATCAAGTTCGAATACATAGCAAGTCTGAATACATAGCAAGTCTTAGTACATAGCTAGTCGGAATACATAAAAGGTACGAGCACATTACAATCCCAACAAACAGTTCAAGGGATCCCATGGTTAAAGATACAAAATGTAATACATCACTAGGGAACACACTATGTACAACTATAAGCCTTTACATGCACCTGTGCAAATCACAAAGTCACTTGGTGTCCCAATAGCTATATGTAGTTTTTGCAAAAACTATTCCCAATTGTCTGTTGTCTCTGATTCAAAACCTCCATAAGCAACATGATACATCCAATTATGACCATCAATGCCACATGCTACAACAAGCTGCCCTTTCCACTTCCCAATAAGTGCAGTAGAATCCACACCTAAGTATGCCCTACACCCCTTCAGAATCCATCAATGCATCCTCTCAGTGCAACAAAGCTTCTATTGAATCTTTGCTTTCCATCTATCTCCTGATTATCAATCTCTATAATACTATTTGGACATCTTCTTTGCAACTCTAACTTGAAGCTATACATCAATTCAAAATTGTCTTCCTACTTGCCATGAAGCTTGTCAAGTGTAGTTTGTTTCCCTACATGGACTCTCTGATAAGGCACCTTCACATGATACTTCTCTATTATCTTGGTCTGTAATACCTTAGCACAAAGGCTACCATCATCAGTGAGTCACTCTATGGCCTTGTCAGCTACCCACTTTCTTTTTGCAGGCCTCACCTTCTCATCTCTGGTTGTGCTTGGGCAACTATGAGCAAATGGACTTTTCTTCACCTACAAGTCAAGTAGTAGTGAAATATATGAAAGTTCACACATTGGTAAATAGTCAATTATAACACACAAATAAGTACACTAGAAAACAAACCTAAATAGTTCTCCCATCTACTAACACGGAAGCATGGATCCTCTGGTTACAACCTTTAGAAGCGCAAGAAACTCTCTGTCTTTGAAGATCACTCTTATCAGTGTTATAAGAAAATTCATTCTTAATAGCATACATGGCAACAACTAGTCTAAATTCTTCAATAGAAGGAAACAATGGTCCTTTGGCCATGGAAGGATTATCCTTGTCATAAACAACGCCTGGCAAATCATCACCCAGCCCTAAATCATCTCCAATTTCCTTATCCATTTCAACATCCTCATCCTCTACAGGTCCATAGCCAGGGTCATCTTGAGTGGAATCCACATCTGCATGATCCTCTTGTTCAACTGGCATAGAGTGCATGTCCTCCTCATCCGCACCCACATGATCCTCTTGTTCATACTCCTTAGTAACATATTTGTTTTTGGGTTTATAGTTTTTAAGCCTTCATTACTTCTAGATGGTTAGCTGTCATGCTTACTGCTTGATGGTTGGCTGCATCGTGTGTCCAGAGAAGGTGGAGCTTCACTGACAGGTTGGGATAGATTCTCAGCTGTTGATGGCACGCGAAGAATTGGTTCTGAGCTTGTTGCATGTGCATCAACTTTTTCATTGACATGCACTAGCACACGCACTGGCCTCACACAATCATACTCCGCAAACATGGCAACCAAATCGTCATCACTATTCAAATCATGCAAAGAGTTCGTACGACTGCTGTAATATGTGACAACAACATATTCACTTGCGCCCCAAGGATATTTTTCGTTCATATGAGAAAGAAAAGCGCTTAAGCTATGCACATTCTCTACTTCCCAAAGGAATGTCCACGCCGGCACATCATGAGTTCTACCTTCTACATAAGTTATGCAACACGCCGCATACCTCACCTCCAGCCTATATGTCAGTGTAGCATCCTTACTAACCAAAACCAAATGCGAAAACCAGCGAACATTCAGCAAAGATCCACCAAAACCAAATGAACGAACAACATTCACTTACTGTTGGGGGGGGACTGTCGACCTCATGTCACCCGCCTCTCAACTGTGCCCAACACTTCCTCAATCCATGGTCCCAAGCACGATGGAGTCCGATTGGCCCCGATTGGGGGGCCTAAATCGGTGGATGTGTGCGGGATTTGGGGATTAGGTTTCAGGAAGGGGATGGATAGCGAGAGAGAGAGAGAGAGAGCGAAGATGAATAACATGAATCACAATGTCTGAGGGCGCTCGTCTCGAAGACTTTGGACCCACTACCATCAAGGGTATTTTCGACTTTCTTTCAATCTTCTTGTCTTCCAGCGGAGCAAACAACCGGAACCATCCAGTCAACGCGGTTTTGATTGGCGGTGGTGGCAAAAGAAGAATGCAAGCAAAGTTTTTGTGGTAAAAATAGCATGAACCAATTTGCGAGGATAGAACCCATGTGACAGATCTTTCCAATGGCATCAACAAAATTTTCCCATCTAAATAAGTACCTTGTATTTTAGATGTTTACAATGAGTGTAGTTTGACTACTAATATACACAAAAGTATTTGGATTTGTCACATCAAAATGATATTGTTAGATTTGTCAACAAAAATATTATCATATTATCCTTTTTTAATAATCTTTAGTGACATCCAGGTAAAAGAGATCGTCTCGATGCCTGAAAGATAGGTAAAAGAGAATTTGAATTTTCCAATGTTATTTTTAAAAAAGGTCGAAGAGAAGTATGATTAGAAAACATTTTAAGTGGCTGAGCCTTCTTTGAGTGAAGGCGCTTTCGCGTTCTGCCATCGCAGAGGAGTCAGAGAACGTTGTCACAAACCGCAAAACAAGCGAGCAAGTTCCCCCCAACCAGACCCTTGGGAGCCTGCCGCTCTCCCCACTCGCCGCTCCGGAGATGACCTCCTCGGTGAAGACCCCTCCCTCTGACCATCGCCCCGCTCCCGCTCCCGCTCCCGCTCCCGTCGCTGCTCCTCAGCCCTCCGCCTCAGGCAGTCAGCCCTCCCTCTCCTCCCCACCAAAACCTAATCCCCCAATCACCACCGCGCCGCCGTCCCGGAATGCCACCGCCACCGCCACTGTCACCACCGCGCCATTCCGAAACATCTCAGGGTCTACCACCGCCACCGGGGCGTCCCGAAAGGTCTCAGGGGCCGCCACCACCGCCCCGTCCCGAAATGCCTCGGGAGCTACCGCCATTGCGGCGCCGTCCCGAAACCCCCCCGGGGCGACCGCTGCCACCGCTGCGGCGTCCCGAAACGCCTCGGGGGCCACTAGCACCATTGCTGCTGTGTCCCGTAACCCCTGTGCGGCCACCGCCAGCGCGGTGTCCCGAAACCCCTTGGTTGCCGCCATCGCGGCAGCGTCCCGAAACCCCTTGGGGGCTGCCGCCATTGACACCTCCACCGCGGCTGCTACAGGAAGCGGCGCGCCCCGGACTGCCCCCACCCGCCCGGAGGACTACACTCCGCGGATGGGGCTGGAGTTCGAGTCAGAGCACGAGGCGTACGAGTTCTACCGCTACTACGGCTGGAAGGTTGGGTTCAACGTCCGGAAGGAGTACGCCAACAAGAGCAAGAAGACTGGCGAGATCACCTCCCGCAAGTTCGCCTGCTCCCGTGAGGGCTACAGGGCCAACGTGAAGCGGAGCAGCCACACGTTGGTGCCGATGCCGGACTCGAGGACGGGCTGCAATGCCCATCTCATCATCCGGCGCAAGAAGCCTGGTGCCAAGTTGGAGGTCTACGCCTTCCAGCCGCGGCACAACCATCCACTCTTCGCCGCATCATGCATGCCTAATCCTTTCCAGTGCACGACGTTGCCTGATGTTGTTCCACCTACGGATTTTTTGGTCTATGGGGGTGAACCTGAAGGAAAGAATTCTACTGAAGGGAGCAAAGCTGCGTGTGCAGGGGAAGGGCAGCGGCGGCCTCTACGGACTAGGAGGCAGTGGGAGATGAAGTATGGTGAAGCTGGCGCTTTGTTGAATTACTTCCAAGAACAGTCTCTGGTAGACCCCTCATTCTACCATGCTGTGCAGCTGGATGTTGAGGATAAAGTGGCAAATATTTTCTGGGCAGATGCGAGGATGATTATTGACTACAATCAGTTCGGTGATGTTGTCGCATTTGACGTGGTGTCTAGAAATAGTATCAGCCTCCGTCATTTTGCCTCTTTTGTTGGCTGTAACAATTTTGGTGAGCCTATTGTTTACGGACTGGCACTCATGTATGATGAGACTGATGAGTCTTTCCAGTGGCTGTTTGAGACATTCCTGCATTCAATATCTGGACAAGCGCCAAAGACTTTCTTTTCACATCAAGATGTGGTTATAGCAAAGGCTGTGTCGTTAGTGATGCCTGATACAAGTCATGCTATATGTACATGGCACCTAAAGCATACCGCGACCAGGAATGTAAATCAACTTGTTAGAGGTGATTGTGATTTCATCAAGGAATTTAAGGCATGTATCAATGAGTATGAGGAGGAGATGGAATTTCTCACTTCTTGGGATGCTATGATAAATAAGTATGACCTTCGTGATAACGTATGGTTGCAAAAGTTATTTGCAGAAAAAGAAAAGTGGGCTAGACCCTATGTCAAAGGATTCTTTTCAGCTGGGATGAAGGGCACACGATTGAATGAGCGCCTGCATTCTGATGTGCGGGATCATTTGAGAGCCGAGGTAGATATTATTTTGTTCTTGAGGCATCTTCAAAAAGTGATCAATGATAGGCGGTACAAAGAATTGGAGGTTGAGTATAGTTCAAGGTTGAAATTGCCTTACTTCAAAATTAGAGCTCCTATTCTGGCACAAGCTTCTGAGGCCTATACCAATTTGATCTTTCAGCTTTTCCAAGAAGAATACGAGGAGTTCCAGTCAGCTTACATTGTGAACCGTGATGAAAGTGGCCCCTGTCGTGAGTATGTTGTTTCAGTTGTTGAGAAAGAGAAGCGATATATAGTTTATGGAAACTCTACAGAGCAAACTGTTTCATGCTCATGTAGAAAGTTTGAGACAAATGGCTTCTTGTGTAGCCATGCACTGAAAATTCTAGATGCTATGGATATAAAGTATCTACCAGATAGGTACATCATGAAGCGCTGGACCAAATATGCCAGGTGTTTGACCTCACCAAAGGTTCTGGGTCAAACTGTTCAAGCAGATAAATCAATGGAATTTTCTAGTCGCTATCAGTACATGTGCCCAAAGTATGTTAGGCTTGTTGCTCGAGCATCAGAATGCGAGGAATCCTACAGAGTACTAGACCAATGTTGGGTAGAACTTGGCAAAAAAGTTGATGAAATTGTACAGAAACAAACTAGCATTGGTACATCTGTGACTCAGCCTGATGTTCAGAATCTTAAGATATCCTTATCTTCCCTTACAAATGACACTGAATCAGAAAATGTCCTGGACAAATCAAGCAGCACAACAGCAAAAGAATCAAAGAAGAAAGGCCAGAAAAGTAAAACCCATCCAAGAAATTGCATTGAAAAAGGTTTGCGAAAGAAGCAGAAAGTGCATTCAGAACAACCTGCAATGCAATATGCTTTGTTAGATGCTTCTGCCCAATCTGGAAATGCTATGTTTCAGGTAATTTCGTCATTTTATTTTCATTTTAGTTGAGGTGTCAGGATGTCCATTTTATAATCATAATGTTTGATAAATGTACTATTCACAACTGTGTATCTTATTCATTATTGAGAAGATACACACACACACATGATGAGCTGGGCTATATGGGCCACATGGGCCGAGAGAGAGGAGTT
This sequence comes from Hsuehochloa calcarea, assembly GCA_036346395.1. Lineage (NCBI taxonomy): Eukaryota > Viridiplantae > Streptophyta > Magnoliopsida > Poales > Poaceae > Hsuehochloa > Hsuehochloa calcarea. Next base: position 22,734,299 of record CM070600.1, read on the forward strand.
AGACTACTAATATGCACATGACTCTTAACACTCCCTTCAAACTCAAGGTGGATCAGGAGGATCTGAGATACTGAGTTTGAGCAGATGAAGCCGGTACTATTATTGAGTCGTAGTGAAGAAATCAGCAATTTGAAGCTCTGATGGCACATACTGGAGGTCGATTGTCAATTGCTAACAATGAGACCAAACAATCTCTGATGTGGTAGTGGTAAGAGCCTGAAGCTCAGCCTCAGCGTTAGAGCGTGACACCGCAGTCTGCCTTTTGGACTTCCAGGCAATGAGCGAAGTGCCAAGAGATATGCAATAGCCAGTGATAGAACGACGATCAATAGGGTCACTCACCCAAGCGGAGTCAGAGTAAGCATAGAGCTGGAGATGATTCGACCTAGCATAGAATAGATGTCTGGATGCAGTTCCCCTCAAATATCTCTGCACACGAAGAATATAACCATAGTGAACAAAGGTGGGAGTACTGACAAACTGGCTGAGTATATGAAGAACATGAGCATTGTCTGGTTCGGTGACAGTGAGATAAACAAGGCTCCTAACAAGTTGACAATAGCAGAAAGGATTTGTCAGTGGTACACCATCTGTAGGACGAAGCTCCATGGGTGTGGTAGCATTGCGAGTATTAGTCATACCAGAGTGAGCAAGCAGATTGTGAGCGTAGTTATGCTGAGAGAGGTAGTAGCCATCACCATCATAATGAATCTCAATCCCCAAGAAAATAGCTCAATGGTCCCAAATTTGGCACCATAATCTGTTCACTCAATTTCTTCTTGACAAAAGCCACATAATCCATGCCATCTCTATGATCATAAATCATCTACATATAGCAGAAGCAAAGTATGACTCCACTGAGAAATGTGAATAAACAAGACAGGGTCATACTCACTTGGAGTGAACCTAGTAGTTCGAATCACAGAACTGAAACGATCGAATCAAGCATGAGGAGACTGCTTGAGACCATATAGAGCACGCCTAAGACGACACACATAACCTGTAGGAACATCAACTCCAAGGAGTGGTTGCATATAGATCTCAGGTAAATCACCATGCAAAAAAGGCATTTTCGACATCCATTTGAGATATAATCCAAGAGCGTACAACTACAACAACAATGGGAGTACCTACTGTGGTCATGTGGGCAACTGGAGCAAAAGTCTCATCATAGCTTTTCCGATAAGCCTACTGAAAACCTCTGGCAATAAGGCGAGCTTTGTATCACTCAACTGAACCATCTGATTTTGTCTTGACTTTATACACCCACGTGCAAGTGATAGGAATTGCATGAGATGGTAAAGGAACAAGATCACAGGTGCCTGTATGTTCAAAAGCTGTAAGCTCCTCCGACATAGCCAACTGTCACTCAGGTACACTGGCTGCCTCCTGATAAGTACTAGGCTTAGATACAACACCTGCACGAGGAAAACCTCACCTCTGGGACCTAAATAGAGGAACGATCACGGAGAGTATACCATGGTGTTGTAGGAGGATCGTCAGATTCGGTGGTACTAACCGGAGAGTCAGGTGGAAAAGGAGAGGAAGGCTGAGGATCAGAAGGAGCCCTCGGTCGGCGGGCATAGTGGAAGGGCAAATGAGAAATATCAAAAGCTGGAGGAGCTGGTGGATAAGATAAACTGGGATGAACTGGTGAGGAAGAAAGTGGTACTTGAGGCTGAATTGAAGTTGGAGGATGAACAAAATGGGGCAAACATAAGAAAGAGGTGGACTCTATGGAAGAAGGATGTGTACAAGAGTGATAAAAGAAGGGTCGACTCTCATCAAAGGTCACATAACGAGAGATGCGAATACGACGTGTTGAAGGATCATAGCAACGATTGCTCTTATGCTCAGGATTATAATCCATGAAGACACACTTAACCGACTGAGCGCTTAGCTTTGTGCGCTCACGCGGTGCTAGAAAGACAAAACAGGCACAACCAAAGACATGAAGATGAGCATAGCGAGCAAATGCTCCAAACAAGATCTCACCGGACACTTGCCCTGAAACTTGGAAGAAGGCTCACGATTGATCAGATAGACTGTTGTAGAGGCCGCTTCCCTCAGAAGTGAGGGAACAAATGGGGAAATGAGAAGAGTACGAGCAGTCTCAATGATACGACGATGCTTGCGTTCAGTAACACCATTCTGAGTATGAGCACCAGGACACGAGAGCTGAGAAGAGTACCCTCAGAAGAAAGGAACCGACGAAAAACTGTTCAAAGATACTCTCCCCCAGAGTCAACGAAAAACACAAATGGACAAATCAAACTAAGTATGAACCATCTTAGCAAAAGATTGGGAAATAGAAATTAACTGAGAGCGGTGTTTTATAAAATAGATCCAAGTATATCGAGAGTGATCATCGAGAAATATGATAGTAATTATGACCACCCTTCGTAGCAGTAGGAGACAGAGACCTCATGCATTTGAAAGCACCAAATAAAAAAAACGACATAACTAAGAAGTACTATTAGAGTATGGAAGCTGTAGCCGCTTCCCCAACTTACAACCGGTACAATGAAAAACTAGAATCAACATAAACGCGGCCTAAGGAACCTTGACGAACTAGAGTAGTAAGGCGAACTCCCCAAAGATGACCAAGTCGATGATGCCATTTGGTGAAGGATGTGTCAGTAGAACATGAATACATTGCAGGAGAAATGGTAGATGTAGACATTGGAACCTTCAACATGGCAGAGGAAGGAAAATGTAAGGAGTCCAAGACGTAGAGACTAGGAGAGCCTCTACGGCGATGGTCAGAACCAATCACTCTTCTGCTCTGACAATCCTGAATAAAACAAGAGGAGTCATCATATTAGAATGCTAACCAACAAAAAGAAGATTAATAGATAGTTGAGGAACAAAAGACACATTAAGGACAGAGAAACATGATGTATAGAGAATGCCCTAATGGGTAATAGAGTAAGGTGTACCATCGACAGTGTGAAGATATGTACCATCAGTCACCGGTCTACAGGCAACAAGCTGAGAGCTATCGATGTAACATGAAAGGAGGCACCTGAGTCTAGAACCCAAGTATGACCAACACTAGAGGCAGATGGTGCAATCGCTGAAGTCATAGCAGACACTAAGCCAGAGATCATAGTAGGTGTGTTGACGGTGACTGCCCTAGTAGGTGCTCCACGACGATGATCAGATGAATGTCTAGCACGATAATATGCAAGTTAGTCTAGATGTAACTTGAAACACTTGTCAACAAGATGATCAGTTCTCTTGCAGTGAGAACTAAAAAGGACTCCTCTGGAGGTAGCCCTGGTGGATCTGGACCGTTGTGGAAGACTCAGGACAACATGTGGTGAGGACGGTGAAGTAGGCATAAGCGAGCCAAGACGTGTCTCAACAATCAAGGCAGAGAGCGCCTCAGTCAGATTCGGTGGAGTAGGATAGTTGAGCAATTGGGTGCGAACAGGCTCATACTATGATCGAAGCCCCATCACAAACTGATACATGAGCGTTTATCGAGCATACATTTCTTTAGCAGCACAAGACTGCAATCAGAAGCAGCCTTGGGTGTCGTGGACTCAAGAGGTCTAGTAATATGAGTGAAAACAGAATAATACTACTCCACTACTGGATATTATGGACTTTTGAGTAAGGTGAAGCGAAGAACATCACTGGATTGAACATATCTCTTCACAAAGTATGCCCATATCTACTTGATCGAAGTGAAATACTCGAGACACATCCTTAGAGAAACATCAACAGTCAGGACCAAACCAGTCATGACACAACCGTCTTCGTTTTGCCAAGTCTTTACTGTCTTTGCATCAACTTTTTTAGGATCAGGGGGATCATCACTCAAATGAGAATCCAGACCATAACCCCGCAGAGCAGTCTTGACTGAAAAAGCCTATGCTCGATAGTTCGGCCTGTCGAGCTTGATGCCAGTGGTCAAGACAGATGAACTGCCCCCAAACAGGTAGTCAGACTTAGCCATATTGATCAAGAGAGATGATACCATCAGTACCAACTGACAGTGAAGGAAAAAAAAAGAACCAACAGAGGGAAAACGAAGCAAAAAGCGAGCAAAACACAACCCAACGGTGGAAGAACTCGACAAATCCGAGCTTGAGAATGAAGATCACCAGTGCACTCGAAGATGATGAAGATGAAGACCACATCGAGCTCGGATTGACGATGGTGTGCTTGAATCGAGCTCAGCCTCATCGGGTGATGCGCGAATCGAGGAAATCAACCGGGGATGAGCTCGACAGCAGTTCCTCGCGACAATGGTCGTCGGAGTCGTGGCCGGCGTCGGTGGCAGAGTAGCAGTAGGGGGTCAGTGTAGAGGATGCAGGGGATCGAGAGGCGGCGTTGGCGCTGGCGTCGACAGGGCTGGCGGCGGAGGCCCGTTGGGAGAAGCCGAGGTGGGAGTCGGCGACGTGCGAATCAAGCTCAGCATCGCGCAAATTGAGCTCCTTACTCTGCCGGGTCCGCGCGAATCGAGCACCATCCTTCAGCTTTGTTGGAGTTTGCGTGAACCGCTAGGCACATCAGCGGCTCAGGGTCTGCCGACCCATGGCGGAGGAGAGTGGAGGCGAAGCTGGGGAAGGGTGGAGGATCGGTGAACTCAGCAACGACGACGGCGACAATTGGGAATAGGGTTAGGGTTTGGGTGGAGAGGCTGTGATACCATGTTAGATAGATTTAATATTCAGAACTGCGCATCTTATTCATTATTGAGAAGATATGGGCTGCATGGAGAGAGAGAGAGAGAGAGAGGGGAGTTAGACTACTAATATGTATATGACTCTTAACACATACAAGTTTGAATATATGTCTCATGTTAATTATGGACTGATGTCACGTGGAGCCCTTAGAAAATTTATTATTGGCTGCAGCATATTATATAAACTTCTCTGCTGTCCTGGGATTCTGTCCAGATCACATGTTTCTCTGCAGAGCAATTGTTAGACAAAGTTTATGTCATGCATCTTATAAGTTCCCCCTGTTGTACTGAGATGATGCCGCACTAGTGTTTGCGTTACTACTGTGTGGCTTGTGTCAGTAAAATTACTGTCTACATTATATATTGGTAGCTGAGGACGGCATTAGTAGGTGTATTGGACTCAAGAATCTAACTTTGCAACTTTGCATTTATGTCATCTCATGCTGCACAGTGTTAGCGCGTCTTAGTGCAATCAATATCCATAACAATTTGCAACATGCAGGGCTTGGAGGCTCCTCCTAACATGTCCCCAGTGGGTAGCCAAGCTCCAGCCTATAAAGCTTACAGGGTATGAAGTTATGATCTATGAAGTGCTTCCCTGCAACATTTATGTGCTTTTGCTCATGTTGTATCAAATATTTATTTATTTCTTTTTGATCCAGGGGATTGACCTTTCAAGTCCTATGGGACCAATCAACTATGAAGGAATGCACTCTGGTTTAAATCCCACATTCACTCCGGTATTAAGAGTACTTTTGATTGAACCCATCATGCAAATTCTGGCCAGACTATTGAGAATTGAAAATTTTAATCATGCAAGTGTCGCCTTTTCAGGAACTAGGTTTTGTCACCTATGACACTTCTCAGGCATCAAGTAACAGCCAGCACAACCAGGTAAATGATGATAGGATTGCGGTTGCCTCTTTACCCCCTAATGTTATTTTTGCAAGTACACCCCAGTTATGCTTAAAGCTAGAGAAATTTATTGTATTCTGTATTTGTTTAATTTTGTCGCTTCTTTCTCAGTCCAATGAGCACTTAAGCACAAAATCAGCTGAGTTCACCAATCTGCATTCTTCATCTGTAGGCCTTGTAGAAATCATTGTCTACTTGAAGGCACCGTACATCTCTCTTTGGAGTACAATTGATGGGATATGTGAGCTCCCTCTGGTATATTGAAGACTTCTTATTATGTCTACATGTCGTCCATCAACTGTATATGGCAATGAGCAGCTGCTGCACAAATGGGCTTATACATCATTGGTATGCAGCATTTCACTTGCCACAATCAGCTGTACTTTCTCTCTTGTTGCTAGCAACCTGAGTTGCTTGTTATTTATTGTAGTTCACGAATTGGCATTAGGAGCATCGTTATATCTTTAGCTTAGCCTGTAGGAATGTATATATATCGTAATGTACAAATTGTAGGCCAGCAGCTAGGCTGCTGCTTTGTTGTTTGCTAGGAAATGTTTCTAAATGTCACTATGGATGGGTGGAGGGATGCATAGTAAAACAATTCATCCTGAATAGTTGGATGTTAATTTAATTCATTATTGACTATATGAGTAGATGGTGCATATAGATTGTCATTACTAAGTACTAACCATCCAATCCAAGGTTGCAAGTAAGAACGTCCAGTGAGGTGTAGGGTTTGGTAGCCTCCAACAAAGCCTAGGGGTTCGGCAACATCTAGCAGTTGGTTGAGACGGGTAGTTTCCTTGCTGGGGTGTGTGAGCATTTTCACCAGTGTTGAAAACCTGATTGTACTAAGCACTAACTCCCTTCTCAAATACTTGGCATTCTGACCAAATCACTCATACCAAGGAGGTCATTTTGTGAATAAAATGTGACCAAAATACCCTCTAATAGTACCACAATCACAAACAACTAGTTACTCCCTCCAATTCACAAAAACAAGTCATTTTGGAATGCATGCGTCGTGCGGTCAAACTTTTGAAACTTTTCCTATCGATATCTTTTTAAATAATTAGATTAGGTACATGAAAATCATATATATAGATTTGTCTCGAAAAGTACTTTCATAATATTATAATTTTGTTGGGTTTTACAAATATATTACAATAGTAATTAGTGATCAAACTTGCATTTTGGGGACCATGTTGATGTCCAAAACGACTTATTTTTGTGAACTAGATGGAGTATTAAAGTACCTCTAATAGTATCATAAGCACACACAACTAGTTATTAAAGTGAAGGGTGATGGGTAGAATTAATAGGAGTAGTTTGGGGGGAAATCCACCTCAGGAATGGGAAGATGCCAAGCATCTGTGGAAAAAAAATATTTTGTCAAAGTGGAAGTATTTGAGAATGGAGGCATTGAGGTAGTAATAGTTGGTAAGTCTTTAGCATTTTTCATCCTTTGTTTGCTAAGAATTCCATAAACATGCGGGGTCAACATGCCGCAGCCACTAGATTGCAGGTAAGGATAGATGTTGCTACCAGAGGTTGTGCGCTAGCTTCTTAGCTGCCTGCTATTGTTGCGTTCTAGTCCAATCCGTCTTATGTTGGTTTTGTTTTGAGCACTTCAAACCCTCTGTACATGACCACTAATTCTTTTTCTTAATTGAAAGGCAAAACTCCTGCTTTTGATATAAAAAAAAGAGAATTGGATACTCCCCCCGGTTACACAAGAGTGATGTTTTGGACATCAACACGGTCCCTAAAGTGCGACTTTGATCATTAATTTCTATTGTAATATATTTGTAAAGCCTAATAAAAATTTAATATTATGAAAATACCTTTCGAGAAAAATATAAACATATCGTTTTCATATGTCCGTTATAAATATTCATCGAGAAAACAATAGCCAAACTTTATAAAGTTTGACTACACACGTCCCAAAACGTCACTCTTTTGTTATTTGAGGGGGTACAAAATAGACACTGAATACTAGTCAAATCATAATCCATCCGTATTCTGTGCCCATATCCATTTTTATAACAGCATATAGACAACCGGTATAGTTTTATTGCAAAACAATATAGGTGTTTCTCTACATACTTCCTAACTAAAAGAGTGTCAGTGATCATGGATGAGTGTCCATTGTCCAAACAATTGATATATGTATTACACAATAACATATACCGAAGAACACAATTTAGCTTAGTGATTCCACGACAAAAGTTGGCTTAGCAGCCTTCTCAAGCTTGGCCAATGAATTTGACATTTACATTTATTTAGACAAAATCTGGTATTTGCATGTAAACCATGCTGTAGAATAATTCTACTGTAAGAACTAAGAAATGATAAATGAACCGTGCATGCAAGATGTTGAAAAATCAAAGACAGTAAACAACTTTCTTTAAAAGCAAAGGGCAAGCTTCCAGAAGAAAAAGGAAAAGAAAAAAGGGAAGTCGTAGGCTCTATATTGTTATGGACTAAGCAATGATAGCTGCTATATTAATTTCACTAATTGACATTTTAATCTATATCCAAAATGTAGCTTACATTATACAACCGACAAGTTTGTATATAAGAGAAGATAAATTACAATCCTATCGCTGATTATTGAAGGCTCCGTTCAAATCTAAACATTTGTGGTAAAAAAAAAGAGATTAGATGCACGTAGAGCAAGAGCTTCCTGCAATAGCTTGAAGCAGTCTTGGCATTGGAGGCATGTCAAGTTCGAATAAACCCTCTAGAATTTGAACCACTTCACCCATCTTAGGTCGATCAAACTCATCATCTTGAATGCACCAACAAGCAACCTTACAAGCTCTTTCAGCCTCCTTTAGATTGAAATCACCATGTAATTTTGTGATCTACCAAGCTTCCCACATCTCCTTCGAGAAGCTTACGCCCGACTTGTATAGGGAAATAAATAGCGTCATCACTACTAGCGGTAGGTTCTCCATCCAAGTTCCTCCTTCGGAAACAATTTCCAACAAAACCATCCCATAGCCATAAACATCAACTTTTGATGTGATAGCCTTTCCACTAATCCATTCAGGTGCGAGATATCATATAGTTCCTCTCATTGTAGTCAAAACTCGGCTAAAATCTCTTCCTAAAAACTTCGCCATTCTGAAGTCTGCAATTTTGGGAATGAATGATTTGTCGAGAAGTATGTTTTGAGGTTTAACATCACAGTGTATAACGCAGTCTCGACAGCTTTCATGCAAGTGGGCTAGTCCTCTAGCAACTCCAAGAGCTATTTGATACCTAATATTCCAATTCAAGATTTTAGCATCACTTGGGAATAGATGGGTATCAAGGGAACGATTTGGCATATATTCGTAAACAAGCAGTTTGCTATCACTGTCGCAACAGAAGCCAACTAGTTTAATTAAATTTATATGTTGGATAAGTCCAATTGAGCTCACTTCAGCTCTGAATTGTTTCTCTCCTTGATGTGCAACATCAAGCTTTTTCACTGCTATGGCTGTTCCGTTGTTGAGTCACGGAGAAATCCCTTAAATATAGAACCAAATCCGCCTTCTCCCAACTTTTCTGAGAAGTTTTTAGTTGCATGCCGCAAATCAATATATCTAAATGCAACAATTCCACACCCTCCTTGAACATTATTAAGTTTGCAACTATACCTCTTCCTCTTGTTGCACCAAATCATTAGTACGAGTGCCAGCAAAAACAAAATAGCAAAGCTTAAACCAAGGACAGCGGCAATGATCATTCCTCTTGTTTTCTTTTTCAAACTTTGCTCCTCTTGCTCAGCAAAGCGAAGGTAAAGAATTCCTCCATTAGTATCAGTTTTGTCATTACACTGCTGCTGTTGTACATTGAGTAATTCTTCGTGCCAGACCAAGCAGCCACCACTGCCATAGTAATATGCAGTACAAGAGCAATTACTTAAGCAAACTATTGCACATTTGTCTACACTTGTAGCAGCTTCAATGCTGCGGCCATTTTGAGGCAATCTAACACATGATATAGAGTAGAACTTGTCAGTCAAACTTGATGTGCTTTTGTTACTAACACAGTCTAATGGAGTATTTCTCATGCACCCACCTGTTCGGTCATCTAGTTCCCAATCCTTTGGTGATCTTATGGAGAAACACTTCATGCACTTGCAGAACAGAATTGTGAAAGGTCCACAAACAGCCGAGACATCACATTGAACTTTGGGTTGGGCGTAGGTCGTTACCCAATCCTGTGAGTCCTGAAGCCAAACGAACGTCTTTGTTCGACCTGAGACGTCCAACAGATGATGGACAATTATTTTCTCGTCTAGTAAGTTGTATGTGAAGTACTTCTCTTGGTCATATATTCAAGAGGAATAAAGGGTCCTACCATCTCTGGCACCAAGGCAAAGTATTCTCCGTTCCATACCCCACTCGACCAATATGGTATAGACGAGTTCAACAGTGTGAAGATGTATTGATTAGCACCACTTGGGTCTAACTTCTCACAGTATTTGCCAGGAGCTAGGTCCATCGAATTCTTCGTAGAAAGCAGACGGCAATTCAGACCAGTGATCTTGTTCCAACTAAGTTTTGCACCAGGGAGGAAAGTATCTGTGGGGTAGTCAAAGCTCTGCCACAACACATCTGATGAGTTTTGAGGAATTATGTAGGATGAGGTTGCCATTGTTCAATAACATAGCAATGGTGTTGTTGGTTCTGGTATTTGTTTGGGTGGACCAGATGATGGAATTGGTGGCTTGGTTTTTTGAGATGACAAGGTTGCCATCACCAGAGATCAGGGGTGAAAACGGGATGGGGTTTTCTCGTCCGATCCGGAGCCGGATCCAGGCGGGACCGGATTCGGGAAGACATTTTAATATCCGGCTGGATCCGGGACGGGATCAGGATAGTATAATCCGGATTCGGGGTCGGATTCGGAGAAAGCACTATCCGAAAAATATGGGGCAGAACCCGGATATCGGGACGTTTCCTATCTGGATATCCGGAAAACAAGTCTACTGAGTTCTGATTTTCGGCTCAGCCCATCGTCCAACACTAACCCCTGACGCCTCACCGCTTCAGTCGCCGACGCTTGATACGGATCAACGTGTGTTGATGCGTAATGTAGCCCAATCTTTCACGGTACTTGTATTTCAATTCAAAACTTCGCTTTCCTCTTTCTTGATTCGGCAAAATGGAAGAACAAGTATATCTCCAAAGCAAGTAATACTTGGTTGATGTTGAATCAATCCGAAGAGAGAAACAAAATCAAACCGGAAGAACAACACCAAACCGTGAGCAATTGAGGATGCCACGAATTGGTGAGATGATCCACAAGGAATCACGGATCTTGGAAGAACAACCTCCCTCCAATATCCACGCAATCACAAAACCCTAGATGGGAATTTTCGAAACACATGTATTCATTTTGCGCCACATGAACTTGTGACTTTTCTGAATTTTCTTTAACTCTAACTTCCTTACAATGGGGCTCTACCCCTAAATATATATAGCATGTGAACAGTAATCCGAAACTACTGTAGAAATGAACAACAATTCGACTTGGCTACTGTAGTAATGAACAGTATCCGAGTTGATTACTGTTCATGAACAGTACCCAAAAAATATTCCTATTGCAAACTCATTTAATTTGAAATTTAAACTACTCTAATTACTGAAAATAGATTAAACTATCCTATTATAAGTAATTTATAATTAATTTCTTTTAAAGAAAGATCCGAATTGGAATTGCTCCAATCCAAACCCATTTTGGATTCTTAAGCCGAAAATGTATTGATTTCAGAATAGAGTTTGAGTTTGGTCCTTTTGTCTTTTCTTGGCCGAATTCTGTTGTAAACTTTACAACATGCAAAGCCCTTTGTTCTTGTGTCTTCCCATGTCCGCTAAAGCTCCCCGGTCGGCCTTCCTTCCTCTCCTTGCTCTTTGCCAAATCTGGTTCTTGTTTCTTTCTCCATTGATGCATAATAGGCTCAACTTGAGGCTTAACACACACTTGCAGCTTAGGAATATTAACTGTCATAGTAGATGCACCTAGGGCTTCATCAACGCCTCACGCCCGACGCCACACCACACGCATCCATCCTCCTCCGGTCCTCTAGTCCTTCGCCGCCGCATCGTCTCCGCCCCTGCTGCCGCTCCCTCCTCCGCCTGGCCGCCCCCGCCGCTACTCCCTCCTCTGTCCAACTGCCCCCGCCGTCGCAACCTTCTGACCTTCTCTGCCCGACTGTTCCTGTGGCCACATCCTCCTAGTCCTTTGCCCGACTACAAGTACAAGGTGGTAATTTTTTTATCCTATTTTTGGTGATTTTGCTTGGTGGTATAGTACTATTGCATCTCGTTATACTATTATAATGAGATCGATCAATTTTATATTATGTTTGTATGAGTTGTTCTTAGTCAACATGGTTGTTTATGTTTGTGATTTGGACACTTGATTCAGTGATTTGTGTTAAACTAACTTTATAGTCATATACCACTGGATAGTACTTGCTTTGTAAGATTCAGTTATCGATCTGATAACGTTGGATAACTTTATGTTTGTGATTTGGACACCTGATAACATTGGATTCAGTGATCGATCAATTTTGTATCATGTTTGTATCATTTTTTGTTTTGCAGTAGTACTGGCTTTGTAAGATAAAATATGTGTTAATATTTCATATGATTTATGGCCGAGTGTAAGGAGATTTGGTTCTTTCTGCATTGATCATTTGATGGGAGGATATATTGTGGTGCTTATATTATCGAAGTCTGCATATATATATATATATATATATATATATATATATATATATATATATATAGGCAAAAATACACTATAGAAAGTATCATTTAGCAGTGCTAGTGCAATATGTCTATTCTTTCTGTTTCTCAATGTCTGTTCTTCGTTATACAAGTGATTGGTCAGAACTCATGTTATGTATGGTGATCGGTCAGAACTCATGTTATGTATGTTTGGATTGCTATCATTAAACTTAGGGACTTTGTTAGCTCTTATCCTTTATGCATTTATATTCAGCACTGTTACTCTTCACATGGCATTATAAATTCAAGGCACTATACTCGTTTTCAATTATTAGCTAGCCATAATCAATCTGTTTCAATTTATAATACTATGTGCCTGATAAAAGAAGCCATCTGATGGATCTGCTCCATGCTCAAAGAGACAATGGCACTCAAGTAAAGGTAATGTTTGACCTCCACTTTTGTTAGTTCTGTGATTCAATCAGTTTCTCTGATGTTTTTTTATTGTTTAGTTTTCCTTATGTTATGATTAATTGTGGAATCGCAATTGGGCATTCACCAAGTAACTAATGTCTAATGCAGATTTTCCTCTAGTACTGTTGAGCTCATTTTTTTTATTTCTCTTTTGCTGCAGCAAGCTCTCACGCTTGTCTGTGGAAACCAAAAGGGGTTCTATTCATGGTGATAGAAACCAACAGGTTTGTTCTTGTTTTTCCCCTTCAGAAGCATTTAGTTATACTTGTTCTAGAATGATTATACCATTGGTCAGTTGGTGTCATGAGATGAATATTGCCCAATTATTGCTGCTGTCTGGTTTGCTTGGCATACACTAAAGAGAAAGTTATATGTTGTAGTTAGTGTTATTTCTAGATATTACTATCACATAACAGACGCTTAGAACTGCCTACTCCTTATTAAGTTACTCACAGATCCAGTTTTATTCATGATGTTTCCGCGTGTACTATCCGTGTATTTTTATCCGTTTCTGACCCGAATCTGGCACGTATCCGTCCTGTGCCAGTATCCCGAATAACCCAAATTCGTATCCGTATCCGGTTTGCCCGCATCTGGTTCCGAATCTGACAAAAAAATATGGATTAGGATATGGAAAGAACAATATCCGTCCGTATCCGATCCGTTTTCACCCCCTACCGGAGATTGTGAGCTCTGATGTAGTAGGGTCTGTGACTGAGTTATCACCGTTCGCAGTCCATACTGGAGTTAGCTCGGGGACTTTGTTGTACCATATGCCTGGGTACCAGTTGAGGGTGTTGTGGGAGGACTTACTGCCAGTCTGGAAGAAGCCGAGTGCGAACTTGCCGTTGCTGGAGACGATCCTGTGGTTGCCAACAAGTGCTTGCCCGGATGCGATGGTGTCCATGGCAGCACAACATGCAGGGATATATGTAGTGGCAAGAGAATTCCAAAAAGGGTGAGGAAGAGAGGCATGCCGAACGGCTGGTAGAGCTAGCACAGTAAGGAAGTATGATTGGATGCTAAGTGTTGGCTGGCAATGAGGAGCAGATCAAAACAATGGGCAACACTAAAGATCATGGATAGTCAAGCACTCCACACTACGTTGGTTCTCGGTTTGGGAAACATAAAATAGTTTAGTGTGTTATATCCTGACAGTGATACATATTCCGAATTTGTTGATCAAGTGGCGTGATATCATGCTAGAATCCATTACTCGCTGAAATAATGTGAAAATGGGTAAGTGTTGTCAATGATTCTGACTGCTAGTCGTCTGTCTGACTACGCATGCTGCAAAGTACATGAAAAACAATGGCTAATTATTGTAGTAGTTGGTCCAATTATGTTAGAACGGATGATTGGTTGATTAATGGCTAAACGGATCAAATGAACTACACACGAATCAAACGGTCCTAGAGCAGACCAAACTCCCAAATTGAGCAGAATTAGCAAGCAGAAACAACTCCCAAATTGACCGGATCAAGAATTAATGAATTAAAAAATGAGGTTGAGCAGAATGGGCAAGTGAAGGAGGCGAGCACGTACGGTGAAGTGGGTGAGGTTGTGTTAGAGATAGGAACTCTTTTGTATTGTCTTATTTGTATATGTCATATATCTCTTGTATGTCTTATATATATTGCTCATTGGGTATCTGAATACATACACACAATATCCATAAAATGATATCATAGCAAATATTAGGGTTAAGGTTATTGTAGCTGCCGCCGCCTCCTAGCCTCTACTCGCCTCCGCTGCCGATGCCCCTTGGGAGGACCGATCTTCGCTCCCGAGGGTGGACTCCTTCTAGCTTCCATCAACGTCCTGCGCCTGAGCTTGTTCCCTGCTGGATTGTTGAGGTCGCCCCCTTCGATTGTCCCCTTCAGCAGCTCGTTCCTCGTTGGATCGTTGAGGTCATCCCCTTCGGTCGTTTGCTGCTGCTCCTGGGAGGAGACCCTGGAGCTCTGCACTCTCGTGCTTCAAGCTGTCTCCGAATCTGCGCCGCCGCTCCAGACCTGGTCGCCTTGGCCCCCTTTGATCAGGCCGCCGTCGCCTCGGACTTCCTGCCGTCGAGGAGCTCATTGGAGACGACCTTGAGCTACTTGCGCTTCTTGGACTGGATCTCCTCAAGTTCGCCGCCTCAACGGCACCAACATGGTCGATTGCGCCATTGACATCCATAAGTCACTCCACGCCACCGAGGACGTCGCCAGTGCTCTTCTCGGCCAGATCTAGCTAGATCCGCTGTAGCCGACCTTGGATCCAAGCCATCAGAGCCCTCCTCGTTGCTGCCCTTGAGTTCGCCCCGCTTGCCTCTGTCTGGGGTCCTCCAGCATGCGGCTGAAGATGCTCTCCTCCCCGTCGCTCTCTCTGGCCGCTGTGCCACTAGCCGCCGGAGGAGCACGAGGAGCCCCGGATCTGGATGGGAGGGGGCCACGAAACCCTCGCGCCCGAGCTCCCGTCGCCGCCTCGAGCTTGTCGCCGCTGCCACTCCCGCCAGCTTGTCCCTGCGACGACCGCACCGCGCCGCGCCCCGTGCAACTTCATCTCTTGATATGACAGCATTGCGGCCGCTTGGTCTTCTTGATGACGAGGAGGGGGGAGGCCGGGGAGGAGGCGAAGATGCAGTGCATCGAGTGGGATGATTCACCGGGAGCATCGATGTTTGGGGAAGAGAGGAGGAAAGCAACAAAGTTGGGCTCAAGTGGGAGCACATGCCATCGGGCACCCACAGTGTCGTCCCGGGCTTGGACTATGTTGCTGTTGTCGGTCGAGATGGTTATGCTGCTAGTCGTTGAGTCTCTTCTCTTTTGTGTAGTTTCTTCCGTTGCGTCTATCCATGTTCGTACCACTCTATTTTTGAGTTCGTCTAAGCCATACGAGTCCACAAATTTATTGTCAGTCATAGAAGCATAGGAATTTCCTTTTGCATAGTCGTCGCCGCTCCTCTTTGAGCCGCTGCAGATTGTAGAAGTCGTTATGATGCCGCCGCTCTCTCTTAGCCGCCGCCCTAAGTTTCTAAAGCCGTCGCGCTGCTTCCGCATTGCGCTTCTTGTTCACTGCGCCGCCGTCATTTTGGGTTTCAATCTGCGCCGCTATGTTTTTATCTATTCTTATTCGGCTTGATTTGATAGCTTTCTCTATTTTTGTCGGTTTCACCATCTTCCCCGTCGTGTTGTCGCGGTCGACTTTGCTCCCGCTTACCTCTACTTTCTCAGCCCCTGCACTTTCTTGTGCTTTATGGGCTGACGTACGACTCGGGATGGGAAATCTTTTGTCGATATATTTTTCAAGAACTGCATGCTACGGTGATATTATAAAGACTTGGATTTTGGATTTTTTTTCTAGTTTAGTGTCAGCCCTTTCCAAATGCAATGCTATTGCATACGCTTTACATTTGAGGGAGAGGGGGTGCTAGAGATATGAACTCTTTTGTATTTCCTTATCTACTTTTTGTATTGTCTTATTTGTATATAATATACATCTCTTGTACACTCTATATATATTGCCCCTTGGGTATCTGAATATATACACACAATATTCATAACAGATGATGATCTTAGCAGCGCCGGGGGAGCAGTCCCAGTCGGAGTCAGAGAGGACGAGTAGCCTGGCGAGCGAAGAAGAGGAGCGGGGTATAGGTGGTCCAGACACTGGGTACCTGAACCACTCCGTTTTCTTGTTCACGTAAACAGTACCGACGGGGAGGGATGCATGATTAGTAGATATTCTGAGTGCTATAGGCAGGGCAATGATAAGCTAGTTACAATGATTTAAGATCAAACATAACTAGTTTCTAAAGCAAAAGAAAAGCATGCAATTGATGGGACACAACAAACCTGATAGCTCCGTAGAATGGGTTAAGGGATTTTCTAATGAAAGTTAGGTATAATTGTCTAACCAAAAAAAACATTGGAAAAAGAACAAACATGACATTTTTATTTTTTATTTTGCTTTTTTTTTAAAAAAAATGACTGCTATTTTTGATAGAGAAAGCCAATACTGTCCATGATGGTAGGAAATGTCTAATAAATCAGGGCCTTTGGAAATCATTATCATTTCTTAGCAGACTACACGAAACGGCGCGGAAGATATACATGCTGTGAACTGTGGCTGCACTTTAGATTTTTGTTTTTTTAGTATGTATAACACCATTCTAGCTTAAAGAATCACTCGAAAGCACGGGAAACGGCGCGGAAGAGGCAAGACCACTCAAAGCAGCCTGATAAACAGCAAGGAAACCTGCAGGCAGAATACAACCAGCCTGTCAGCACGGCTAACAGGCAGATATCTTACATTGTCGTAGGCACCGGCGATTGCGAGGAAGAGAAAGGACCGCTCCAAGAAACCGGATAAACACACACAAAATCTGCAAACACAAGAGAGAGGAAACAAACAAAGAAGGGTCAATGGGCCAACATGACGAAGAAACACATCAGGTACTAGTTCATTCGGCCCAAATACTGTGCTGCGAAGTTCTGATGATTTTTCAATTAAAATAATTCTGGTAATACAAAAAGCTTTAGAAAATATCAAATAAAATCCAAAAATTATGAGAAAATTCATAGAAATTATATGAATTATTTTAGATTTAAATAAAATATTTTCAACTTATTCTTGATAATAAAGTTTTCAAATAAATTATTTTGGATTTGAAATAAATAGGAAAAAAACATTAAAATTTCACAAAAATAATTAATTTTTATTTTCAACTGGAAATTGAAATTTGGACCGTTACCAATTGAGGTCTCCAGACCACCGTGCATGTTGGTAGTCTCCTCTACCACCTTCTTCCCCTTTTCCACATGTAGCTTCTAATTATACATCAACTGTCTATCTTAGCCTAGCCTGCATAATGTGTGTATCCTTAGCCTTAGGCCAAGCAGTCAGTCAGCTGCCTTTTGTTTGTCAGGGAGCATTTCCGCTGCATATATAAGCCATGCATGTGTAGCATCAGCAAACCTGTAAGACTACAACACCTGCTTACTATGGTTCATAAACTTGAAATGTTTCCCATATAAACCATATTTAATGGCAATTCAGAGGATGTGAGCAGAGAATATTGTAAAAGTACTTAGGAAAATCGACGACAAAGTAAACCACTTCGGCGCAATATCCATTCTCCCTCTTGGGTAAAAGTGCATAGAGATCTTACAAGTTACAGATGCCAAGTTACATATATGCCTTACATGTTACAAACACCAAGTTTATTAATAAGACAAGATCTCCCTCTTGGGCACATAGAGATCTTACAAGTTACAGATGCCAAGTTTACTTATAAGACAAGATAAACTACAATGTTCTAATGGATTGCTATAAGTTCTTCTCAAGTATATAAACTTGAGGTAATACTAAAGATCACAGTGACGTTGAATGTGAGCCTTCCACAATAGCATGGAGCAATCTTGGAACCGGGGGCGCATCAAGTTCAAGTAGACCCTCGAGAAACTGCACCACCTCAGTCATTGTTGGTCGATCAAACTCATTATCTTGAATACACCAACATGCGACTTTGCAAACTCTTTCAACCTCCTCGATGCTCGTATCGCCGTGTAAGTTTGCATCAAAAAGACTCCCAACGTCTCCATTGAGAAGTTCGCGTGCGACTTGCAAAGGAAAATAGACTGGATGATCACCATCACTAGAATATTCTTGACCTGAATTCCTCCTTCCTGATATGATTTCAAACAAAACCATCCCATAGCTGTAAACATCTACTTTTGGTGTAATATCAGTTCCGGAAATCCATTCAGGAGCAAGATATCCGAAAGTTCCTCTCATTGTAGTCACAACACGACTGTAATCCCTCCCCAAAATCTTTGCCATTCCAAAATCTGCAACTTTAGGGATAAAAGACGCATCGAGAAGTATATTCTGTGGTTTGATATCACAATGTATAATGCAGTCTCGACAACTATCGTGCAAGTAGACTAGCCCTCTAGCAACTCCCAGGGCTATTTGATACCTTATAGTCCAATTCAAAGCTACACCACTCCTCTGAAACAGATGGGAATCAAGGGAACCATTTGGCATGTGTTCATACACAAGTAACCTCCTATCACCTTCGCAGCAAAACCCAATCAGTTTAACTAAATTGATATGCTGGATAATTCCAATTGAACTCACCTCAGCTCTGAATTGCTTCTCTCCCTGACGGACACCATCAAGCCTTTTCACTGCGATGGCAGTCGAGTCACCTAGGAACCCTTTAAATACAGAACCAAAACTGCCTCCCCCTAACTTCTCTGAAAAACCTTTAGTTGCACGTTGCAAGTCAGCATATCTAAATGCAGTGACCCCAATGCCACCCTGAACATTATCCAGTCTGCGTGTAGACAACCTCCTTTTCCTCCTCCAAATCATTAGTAGAAAGATCAAGCCCAGAGCTGCAATGCTAGATCCAATGGCAACACCAATGATCGTTCCGTTTCTATTGCTTTTCAAACTTTGCACCTCTTTCGCGGCAAGGCGAAGGTAAATAATTTCTCTGTCAGTACCAGCACTGTCACTGCCCTGCTGTTGTTTCACATTAAGCAAACTGTCATACCAGATAGAGCAGACACCTTTGCCGTAGGAATATGCCATGCAAGAGCAGTTGCTCAAGCAAACTTGTGAGCATTCTTCTCCACTTTTAGCAGCTTCTATGTTTTGGGCGTTTGGGGGCAACCCAACGTCCGTCATGGAGTAGAACCTGTCACTGTGACGTGCTTCGTTTTTGCTGCCACCACAACTGAGTGGAGTATTCCTCATGCACCCACCTCTTCGGTCACCTAGCTCCCAATCCTTGGGTGATCTTATAGAGAAACCCTTCATACAGTCGCAGAACGGATCTGCGCTGTCATTGCAGATTGTGAAAGGTCCGCAGATTGCATAGACATCGCAATGAACTACGGGTTGCCTGTAATTGATTAACCAATCCTGTAAGCCGTCCAACCACATACCCACCAAACCTCGTCCAAAGACATCTATTGCACAGTGCACGATCGCCTTCTCGTCCCGCAAGGTATATGTGAAGTAAGCCTCCTGGTCGTTGTTGACAAATGTAAAATTTGGCGTAGCGGCACCTATCATCTCTGGTGCTGAGATGAAGTATAGGCCGTTCCACTCCCCGCTGGACCAATACGTTAGGGTTGAGTTCCATAGCAAGTGACCAACCCCAGAGAGGTCAAACTCCAAAGAGTACAGACCAGTAGCCTGGTCGATCAAATTCTTTCTGGAAACAAGACGACGGTTCAGGCCAGTGACCTTGTTCCAGCCAATCTTTGCACCGGCGAGAAGGGTATCTGTTGGGTAGTCAAAGCTCTGCCACAGAATGTTGGACGAGTTTGAGGAGCTCTGAAGGATGAGGTTCCCGCTGTTCAATAGCACAGCGACGGTGTCGTTGGTTGTGAGGTTGGCTCGGGTAGACCATATGATGGACTTAGTGGCCTGATCTAAGATGACTAAGTTTCCGTCACCTGAGATTGTGAGCTCCGGTGAAGTGGGGTCTACGATCGGGTTGTCCCCGTTGGCGGTCCAAACAGGAGTTAGCTTGGGGACTTTGTTGAACCATATGCCAATATAGCTCAGGGTGTTGTGGGAGGACTTGCCTGGCTGGAAGAAGCCAAGTGCGAACTTGCCGTTTCTGGACACGAGCCTGTCGTTCCCGGCGAGTGCATGGCCAGGTGAGATGGTGTCCGTGGCAGCGGAGCACGGAGGAGTGTGTAGGGAGAGGAGGAGTCCGAGAAGGATGTGAAGGAGAGGCATGAAGAAACGGATAGTTGATGAATAAGGGGAAGTATGGAGGATTGGAGACGGCAAGTACAGGAATAGGATTGATGCTGCACGGTGCGATGCTCAGGAATAGGATCGATTTGTTTAGAAATCACACCACTAGTGTTCAGCTCGCAGGTCAATGTGGTGGTGTGGACTTTGGACACACATCCCAATTCCCAATCTGTCGGTATCAACAAATGATATTGTTCTAACCTTTACCAAACCCTCGAGAAATATAAGAGCTTATCCGAGATCGTCATCGGTCAAACCTCAACGCTAGAGCGTATGAACGGAGAAATGAATCTGTGCCAGCTACACACAGGAAAGACTGTTTTATATCTCTTCCAGCAAACCGCAGCGAGCATTATTTTACAAAAATTCTTGTTGAAACTTTGCACACGTCTGGCGGTTCTTTCTTAACGTCACTGCAATGCGCGTCACTTATTCGAGAGTTCTTTTCACCATGCAATCGTTTTAGCTCCAAAGTAAAAACTTCTGCTATGATACGAAAATCGACGAACGCAGAAGATCAAATTTCACGAAGACAGGTACTAGGCTACTAGCTACCAGTAATGGCTATAGTAATTTTAGCTAGTTTCCACTGGGCACTGATGAAAGCAACCTGATGTTCCTTCTAAAAAAAAGCAATGTGATGTTGAGCACAAAGATGACAATGAGTGGGAATGTGGGATCCCCCAACACCATCTTTGCCGCTATCACGGAGCCCTTTCACACACGAAATTACAGAATCAAGCACATGGCCAGCAAAAAGGGAGTCCAAGAAGGATGCGGAGGAGAAGCAAGTAGAAGTGAGGAAAGAATAAGAGGGAGCCGAAAAAAGGAGTCCAAGAAGGAGATTTTCTTTTTTAAAAAAAATGCAAAAATATATAGTTAAATTTTTTCAACAAAAATGGGCTCATGTTGCCGTATCAACTGACGATAGCCCCATTTACTGCCCTACCACTGGTTCAACCCATGCCTTTGAAATGGCGACAGGAACACGCGCCTTCCTATCGCCACTCAAAAGGGCGACAAATGCCAGGCTATATAAACCCCCAAAATCGGTCGAAATGTCATTTTAATTCCGAGAAAAGAGACGGGAGAGGAAGAGAGGGGACAAGTGACGTAGCGAAGCGCTACCGGTTCGTAGCGGAGGAGAGATAGAGGGGGAGAAACAGATCCGGTCGCCCACTTTGCAGGTAAATATTCTTACAACTTTGTATTTAAATTCAAAATCCAAGTAGGTTAGCAAATAAAACTAGCGACATAAAATTGAATTGATTAGATAATTTTAGTTGTAGTGTAGTCTACCATAGTACATCATTTTAGTTGTGTGTAGTTTAGATTATCATATACATGTTATTTATGGTGCAATATATGAATGATTTATATTAAATCTGCAAAAATACAAAAAAAAAATTCTAGGTTTTCATTTTTACACAACAAATAATTTAAAAATAGTGAAAAAATACTTTTTCAACTAGAAAAATAGCAAGATAGCTCTAAAAATTCTATAAAAAAAAATATAGAGTAGTTAAATAGGGTATTTATATATTAATTAAAATATTCTCAACTTACAATTGGTTTTATTTTTTACACAGTAAATAGTTTGTAAATGCCAAAAGTACTTTTTAAATTAGGAAAATAGCAAGATAGCTCTAAAAAATCTATTAAAAAAATAAAGAGTGGCTAAATAGGGTATTTAAAGCTTAATTAAAATATTCTAAACTTAAATTTGGTTCCATTTTTGCATGATAAATAATTTGTTAATGCCAAAAATATATTTTAATCTAGAAAAATAGCAAGATACATTTAAAAATTCTATAAAATTCCAGAGTAGTTAAATAAGACATGTTAAATCTTAATTAAATTATTCTCAAATTAAATTTGGTTTTATTTTGTACATGGTAAATAATTTGAGAATATTGAAAGTACTTTTTAAACTAGAAAAATAGCAAGATAGCTCTAAACATTCTATAAAAAAAAATCCAGAGTAGCTAAATAGGGTATTTAGAGCTTAATTAAAAATATTCTTAACTTAAATTTGATTTCTATTTGTACACGGTAAATATTTCCTAAATGTTGAAGACATTTTTTAATCAAAACAAAATAGCAAGATACCTCTAAAAATTTATAAAAAAATCCAGAGTAGCTAAATAAGGTATGTTAGAGCTTAATTAGAATATTTTTTGTGCAATTATAGAGTTAATTACATACTTTTAGATGGAATGTATTGCTATGTCCTGTAGTGTCGTGTAGTATGTCGTTGTAGTTGTGTGTACATCAGTTCCAGATATGTCGTTAATCGTGTAATAAATTTTTTGGGGCCAATAATTGAAATAATTAGATCTGTTGCTTATTATTACTTTTTGTGTATGTTTCGTAGTATTTACAATATATACACTGAATTTTCAGGTATGACGCCGAGGAGACGCTGCGTAGTGACCGTACGAGTTGCTTGATCCAACTGTTGATGTGAGTCACCATAACCACCTCATTACCATCCTCCCCTAGGAGGACAAGGGACCTATTGAGCTTAGCGTGTTGCGGCTGCGCACGCCCATGATGGCATGGAGGGTGGACCCATGTTGGGTTCGGAGGTACGTGTAGTTGTGACTTTTGTGTACTCAATTTTCAGTCTAACTTGTGTTGGTGTACTCACGTATGTTCTGAATCCTTTCGGTGGATGTTGAGAGCGACAGGTAGGGGTGAAAACGGATCAGATAGTTTCCGACTGATCTGGACAGAAACATATTCTGATTTTTCTCGAATCGAAAATAAATGCAGATTTTTTCATCGGAATCGAATACGAATACAATAACCATGTTATCCGTCGAATATGGATTATCCGGATAATAAGAAGGCCAGATATCCAGAATACTAGCCCAACAACTTAACAAGCAACAACCCACCGGCCCATCACTATTAACTCCATCAGTCCTGTGAGTCCATCGCGATGTCCTGCTAGAGCACGGGAGCCTCCTCCGCCTCCCCTCCTCCTCCGTGCAGCCCCTTACCCCGCAGTTTCCCCGCTCTGCCACCGCCGACCTCATCCGCGCCCTCAATCTCCACCCCTTGGACGCCTCGTTCGCCACCCCAACGTCGACGGTGCAGTCCCGGCTGGGACCCTCATCGAGAGGCCTCTCCATTTTGTGCCTCTGGCGACCCGTCGATGGGAGACCTTGGGCACCACGCTAGGTACTTCCGCCTCCCCAACACCCACGACGCCAGGTGAGCCCATGTTTCCTCCTTGAAAGGATCCTGGTGATCTTGACATCTACTATTTTGCACCTAGGATGTTCTACTTCTTCTTCGAGTCGAGGCAGCACAAGAAGGATCCCGTATTCCCATGGTGATCTGGTTGACGGGAGGGCCCGGATGTAGCAGCGAGCTCGTGCTCTTCTACGAGAATGGCCCCTTCCACATAGCAGACAACATGTCGCTCGTCTGGAACGATTTTAGTTGGGACCAGGTATACTTGATGCTTGTCTGCTAATCAATTTGATGTGTTTTCTACTTTTTTTTGGTTGATAACTCTGTGTAGTCTTCTTTATGTTTGGTATTGTCTACTAATCATCTCGCATCAAACAAATTAGTTAAATGTTTTTGTTAATTTATAACATACAATTTAAGAGGTTTTCATGTTCTGAAAAAATATATGTGACCATATTCGATTTGATTTGTATTTGCTCTGTATTCGTATTGTATATTATTCGGATCCGTATTCGAGAGAAAAAAAAAACAAATATGGCACATCCATTATCCGTTCGTATCCGATTCGTTTTCATCCCTAGCGACAGACCTCCTTCCACTAGCGAGGATGGTAGAGGCGACGTGGGAGGACGACCAGGACGACGCAGGTGGTGGTTGTACGTCAAGGTGGTTTTCCTATGACCGGTGCCTCCTAACGATGCTGGTTGACCGGTGGAGGCCGGATACGCACACGACCCACCTTCCGTGTGGGGAGATGGTGCCAACACTTCAGGACATGGGCTTCCTGACCGAGCTTCCCCTGGCGGCGTACGATGTCCCGAACATGTGGCACATGGAGATCCTCGTGAGGTTCTAGGGGTGTTGCCGCCCAACGCCAGCTACATGAAGTTCAGCTGTACGAATTGGTCTACGTTGAAGTGGATCCACCAGCTTCTACGTAAATATTTATAACTCTTGTGTTTCCACTTCAATTGATTTGTTCAACTTAGTGATGTATCTCTGTATTCTTGTAGCCGGAGCGTATAGCACATGATGCACCCGAGGACATAGTGAGGAGGCACTTCGAGGTCTACCTGTTTGTGGCTATTCGGGTGGGTCATGTTCCTAGGATCCCACAACGACAACGTCGATAAGCACATGATCTGTTACGCATGAGAGCTGGTGGACCTGGAGGTGGAGGCCATCCAGTCGTACGCCTGGGGAGATAACCATGAGAGGGAGTCTGCACCGCGACACCCCACACCACCTTAGTTGTAGCCTTTTTGTACGCGAAATAACCACACCTAGTTCCCAAGTCATTATCTTTTTAAGATTTCATTTGGTACTCTCAAATAAATCGGGGCTATTTTTGTTATCACACCGCCGAAGGGGGGCTATTTTTTATATTACGCCACTCAAGGGGCCATTTTTCATATTGCGCCGCCAAAATCTCATTCAAATATATTTGGCCACACCGAAACACCTAAATTGTTCTCTAGTTCATATTTCCTTTTCTTTTCGAAAATTATCGGTTGCGCGGACACTTAAAGATATTACCAATATTACAAATAAAAATTAATTAAAAAAGGCCTCCTGTTGCCAATTCAAAGATCAACAAAACTATTGTTTCAATGGCGACGGGAGCCCATTTTTGTAAAATAATAATAATAATAATTTATTTTTGTAATTATTTATTAAAATAATAATTTTAAAAAACAAAGAAGGAGGCCATGGCCAGCAAAAAGAGAGGGTCGGAGATAAGTATGGTCATAATAATGATGCATACTCAGTGTGCGCCTACGTGTGTTGACCCTAAAATGTAACTCGCTTGCCATTTGGCATTCTGCAAACGACAAAGGTTGCCGCTTGCTACCTAATACCCTTTTGTCCAAAAGTCCAAACTCATAGCCACGTTATCGGATAGGTTACGAGTCAAAACCTGATGTTTCTTTACACTCTAAAAAGAATCCTTAACACGGCAGGCCGGTCTTTGTCGGTGCAGGCAAGACGCCGGCCAGATGTCGGCGTCGCGCGACTCGCGTGGTAACCCACATGAGTAGCTGGGCCGGTGTGGCGCCCGCGTGGATCGTTTGATCGCCTCTTTCCACGATGGCTACTGGGCGCCGCGCGGCCAGTGCGCTATGGAGCTACTAGGCTGAGTTTGGGCTCGCACGCACGGCCCGCTCGTCAGCAAAACTGAGCCGCGTTGGCCATCACGGGAGGCGGTGAGTCCCCACCTAGACCTGGGCAGCCCGGCCTAAATACTCCGGGCCAGGCTTGCTTCTCGGTCTGGCTCGGGCCTCAACATGCAGCCCGAAGCACTTTTCGGGCCGGTCTCGGGCTTTGGTTAAAGCAGTCCGAAAAACCCAGACCGGCCCAATACCTGTGCTAGCAATCTATCTGCATAGCAACCAGAGCTGGCCAATGGGCCGGCACGAGACACGATATTGTAAGCCCGATCCAGCACAAAGATGCGTTCAGATCTGCTTATGGTCAGACTGACCGCAAGACGAGAGCCCGGACCGTGCCTGAACCGCCACCTCGGCACGGTGGGTCGGACGCGGCACGACCTAGCGATCCGCGGCACGGCCGAGCGAAATTTAGGAGCTAGCAACGCAAGCGCGCTGCGTGGAGGAAGAAGAGGCGGGCGTGGGGACAGCATGGGCCGGAGGAAGAACGGCCAACGCCCGGCGGCGTGGGAGGGCGAGAGCAGAGCGGGCGCGGGCCCGGAAGGAAGAAGGGTCGTTGCGACGAGGAGGCGAGGCCATGAGGAGGAAGGCGGTCTTGGGGTTGCGGTGATGCGGCGAGGAGGCGACGGGGCGGCGAGGAGGCGGTGGGGCGGCGAGTCGTCTGGCACTACCAAGACGCATGCACGCGGGCGAGGCAGGGGCCATGGCCCAAGGGGAGAAGAAGAAGGGGCGGCGCGGCAGCGGAAGGGAGGGTCAGGGGCTCGTGGTCGTGCTTTAGGCACACTCAAAAATCCAAATAGCTGACGATTTTATCCATTTTTTACCGTTAGGGTCTTTAAAAATAACAAAAAAAAATCAAAAAATCCCAAAGTTTTTTTCTCTATAATAGCCACCATACCCCCCTCATTCATCACCTGTTCATTCTCAATTCTCTCTTTGAAATTGTGTTGTGCAAATTCAAATCTGTGTTGAGCTAATTTGGCAAAATTCAAAAAAAATTGTGCTAAAATTTGAAAATTTCAATTTTCGGCAGCAAGTCAGCGAAAGAGATACAATACTATTTTTGTAATACCTTTATTATTAGTTCTTATTATGATAAGATGAAAGTAGTAATAGTGTTAGTTTCGATTTTGCAGTTTTTGTTATGGACATTCCATACGACAGCTTTGCTCTTAGTGATTACGGACTTTCACTAGAGGAAATTGCTTCCATGAAAGCGGCTGCGGCTGCCTCAAACCAACCGGAGGAGCAAGGTGGGGTTCCGTCATCAAGCTCCATGGCAGCATTAGGCTCCACAGCAACAGGAGCAAAAAGGTCGAGACCGTCTACATTGGTAGTGTGGGAGAATTTCAACAGGACAACCAAGTAAGATACAGTGGGAAATGAGGTACCATATGCTATTTGTAAAATTTGTCACCATAAATTATCTGCAAAGTCTACAGGTGGAACGAGCCACTTGCTTAGACATGCTACAAGATGTCGAACCAAGCAAGTGATGGTGATGAGGCATACGCAACTGCAATATATAGCCCCGACGGTATGGTATTTAGCTGGGACTACGATCCTCAGGTAGCCCACCAATCTCTCTATTGTTTAATTGCTTCTGAGGATTTACCGTTAGGCTTTGACGAGTCTGTTTCTTTCCAAAATTACATTAGGACTGCGCATAATCCTAGATTTTCTTCTGTTTCTATACAGACAACAACTAGGGATCTAGTGAAATACTATAATAAACGTCGTAATAAAATAAAGAAACTATTTAGTATGTGCACATTTTCGGAGGCCCTGACCTCGGATATATGGAGTGGTCGGGCTAGAGAGGATCACTTTAGTGCAATTGCACATTATGTTAATGACGACTGGGTAATGGAGAAAAGGATTATAGCTTTGAAATTGATTGATATAGCACGCACGGGGGAGAATATTAAAAATTGTATTATCAAAGTCGTGGAAGACTTTGGTCTTACAGACAATATTCGCAATTACTTTAGATAACGCCACTTCAAACTCTAGGGCTATGGACATTCTCACTCCAGTGTTGAGTACATATGTGGATTCCTTCTTGCTACATCAATGATGCGCTTGTCATATTATCAACCTTATAGTTAAATGTTTTGAAGAGGTTGAGTTCGTATATTAAAGCTTTTCGCGATGCGATTTCCTTCTTGAATAATTTTAGCGTAAGAATATCATAATATAAGAACTTCTGCAGGGCAATGGGTGTACGTTCAAGAAAGTTCGGTTTGGACATGGAGGTAAGGTGGAACTCTACTTATCTCATGCTTACGAATTTTTTACCATACAAGAGTATTTTTTCTGTTTTTATTCAAATACACTATCATAAAACTGAAGGTAGTATACTATTAACTGAGCAATATTGGTTCGTTGCTGAGAAGATACTGTCATTTTTAGAATTTTTTATGAGGCGACTGTTGCTTTGTCCGCTGTTTACTATCCAACATCTCCTATTATTGTGCGTACTATTTTACGGATTGCTACTCAATTAAAAATATATGAAAATGACTTAGTTTTACGCGATGCTATTATTTCCATGAAATCTACATACCTTAAATATTGGAGAGAAATCCCTTACCTATATGCATTTGCATTTCTTTTAGATCTTAGGGCTAAAATTGATGCATTTGGTATTGTACTTAATCTTCTTAGTGATGCTACAAGGTTAGACTATACTAACTATTTTGTAGAAGTTCGTTCTTGGGTATACGAGGTTTACCAAAGGTATAAAAATAAGTTCCGGGGAGTCCGCTCGCAACGACCTCCAGTAGCCCCCACCTCAAGTGGGAAGACAAATATGTGGAGCGCGATCTTCAGTGCCTCTTCCTCCAGGTCCAGATCCAGGCCGTCTTATTCTTCTTCTACACCAACACATGCTCAACCAAGACCAACAAGGAGCGGAGAACTATCCACCTATCTAGACAACGATATGGTAGATTTCAACTCAGAAGCCTTCGACATCTTGCAATGGTGGTAAGTCCATAAGTTAACATATCCCGTGCTATTTATACTTGCACGTGATGTGTTAACTATTTCTTTCTCTACTGTTTTCTCTGAGTCTATTTTCAGTCTTTTTGGAAGAATATTGGAGGAGAGAAGAACAAGTCTCACAAGTGATATGGTGGAGATCTTTCTAACTGTGAAGAACTAGGAACAAACTGATTCACGAACACAACACTCTGTGGAAAATCTAGAATTATCGGAGGTGTTCGAAAATCTGTACTTAGACAATGACACCAACACCAACACATAGAACAAGGATGTATCATGTACGTAGAATTATAGAACTATAGACTGTACTCTTTTTCCTTTATCAAGATTTTCTTATTTTAAGTTTTTTACTTGGTGAAGGTTTTAACGAGACAGATAGATGGACATTAATAAAACTCTTTATTACATTTTCAATATAATTGTCTTATTTTTTTTCAATTTTCATTTCTAATTTTGAATTCTACGTATTTTTTATTTTTTCTGGATTTGTTATTCTAAAGGGCCAAACGGGTCACACTTTGCCCGACGGGCTAAACGACCTCAGGCCGACCTAGCACGGCATAAATACCCGACGGATTGTACTCGGACCGCCACCCCGGTCTATGGACTAACTCAACACGACATAAATAGTAGCTGAGTCGAAATGAGTAGTACCTAAACGGCCTGTGCATCTCATCTCCTCGTCGCCTCCGCATCTGCGCTCCTCGCGCTCTCCCGGAGTCACAATCCTCCCCCTCCTCGCGCCCCTGCCGAGCCGTGCGCTCGCTGAGGTCGGTCGTCGCCAGTGGCCTGCGGGGGCGTCCAGGTCGACGGCCGTGCGGGCGTCGAGTCGAGGTCGCTGGCCGCGTGGGTGCTGAGGTCGCTGCTGCTGCCCCTATGTTCGTCGAGGTCGCAGGCCACAATGATCAGAGGCGTCGAGGTCGTTCTGTCTCCTGCAAAGCTCATCGAGTTTGCCGGCCGCGCGGGGTGTGCATCTGTAGAACTACGAACTCGAGGATGCTTGCATTATTTCTTCATTAGCTCTTGTCTGTGTGTGCACATGACCGATAAGTGAGTTGATTATCGAGCACTGTTCTGGCTGGAGGCAAGTTTCCTGGGATCCCTCTGCAATACGATACTTTGGGCCCTATGGCACAGAAGCCCGACGCAGCCCGGTCAAAAAAAAAAAAAAAAACTGTAGAAACAGTGCCAACTTCGAAGCACCTGAGTTACTGCAGTGATTTACTGTTTATTATTGTAGCCCAAAGGCCCTTTCCGGGCTATTCTTCAAATCCGTAAGATTCGATAAACAACATCCATGTGTCTGTTCTAGGATCATGCATATATCGACTAACCACACTCACCATATATGAAATATCGTGTCTTGTATGACACAAATAGATAAGGCGCCCAACAAGCCTTTGATAAGCTTCCTTGTTGATGGATCTCCGATTCACAGACATAGCTTGTGATTCCTATCAATAGGTGAAGCAATAGGACAACACCCAAGCATACTGCTTCTTCCAAAGTGAGATCAAGGACATACTTTCTCCCGGAGAGAACTATACCATTCAAGAACGGCAATCTCAATCCCAAGAAAGTATCGAAGAGGTCCAAGATCTTTCACCTCAAATGCCTCTCCCAATCTTTTCTTTAAGGACTTGATTTCTCGGCATCATCTCCATGAATCACAATATCATCAACATAGGCGCTAATATAGTGATATGCGATCCTTTATGCCTATAAAACACTGTATGATCTCCATTGCACCGAGAATAGCCCATACTACGATCGCACGCGCTGAATCTATCAAACCACGCCCTTGAGACTGCTTGGGCCAGATAAAGACTTCTTGAGTTTACATACCTTCCTCTCGATCGCTTATTTTCAAAGCTGGAGGAATCTCCATGTATACCTCTTCTTGTAGATCACCGTGTAGAAAAGCATTCTTCACATCCAATCGATGTAGAGGCCATCCAAATTAGTTGCACGGGAGATCAATGTTCTTATCAGACTCATTTTTGCCACCGGCGCAAAGGTCTCATCATAGTCTATCCCATATGTTTGACTATAACCTTTTGCAACCAACCGTGCCTTGTATCTCTCTATCTTGCCTTCAGAGTTTGTTAATTGTAAACACCCATTTGCATCCTAACGCCTTTTCCTCTCGGAAGTGGAACAAGATCCCATGTCTTGTTCTTTTGAAGTGCACTAAGTTCCTCCTTCATGGCATTCTTCCACTTAGGATCTTGCTTTGCGTTAGCTAATCCTTGAACATGCATAGTCTCAAGAGATGCAATGAATGCTTTGTATGCAGTGAAATATGGGAATACGAGATGAACTTCGTGATATCATGCTCAAAGCCATACCGATGGAGGCTTTCTGCATTAGCTCTAGTTTCTCTCGTTGTGCAAGTGGTAACTCTAGATGGGAATGATTACCATTAAGCCCCAAGGGAGGCAAGAAACTTGATGGAGATAGACCCGAGGAGGGATTTGGGACCGGATCAACCGGCAAAATTGCCGGGCCGCTCGGAAGGTCATTACGGCTGTGGCAATGCTTGGTTGTTCAAAAGACTCCACCGTTGTTGACTCAGTCTTGTTGCTTGTCTCTTGGTTTCTCCCCTGCTTTCAAGCGTCTTGATAAACTTTAAGTCTTTTTGGTTATCACATCTCTCGTATATTCATTAGATTTGGGCACGGAATTGTCCCAACAATAACTTCTTCTCGTTGACTAACACTCTCTTATTCTCCCCATCTCGACTTTCATCCTCAATGACAGGAGAGAATTCCAAGCGATCAAGATTACCTCCACTGTGTAGTAAGGTTCTAACTCCGAATGTTACATCCATACTCACAAATAACTTTCGTTCAACTGGGTTCCAGCATCTATAGCCCTTCTGACTTGATGAATAGCCTATGAAGATACATTTCAATGCCTGTGGATCCAGCTTGCCAACTGTTGGTCGGTGATCTCGCACAAAGCACACACAACCAAACACCTTGGGAGGCACCTTGAACTCCCGCTGACCCAAAAGGAGTTCCGCTGGAGACTTCATCCCAAGTATTCGAGATGGCATGCGATTGATGAGATATACTGCCGTCATTACCGCCTCGCTCCATAATCCCTTTGGCACGTTCATCTGAAACATGAGTGAACGTGCTACCTCCAATAAATGTCGGTTCTTCCTTTCAGCCACTCCATTCTGAGATGGAGTTCCTGGACAAGTAGTCTGATGAAGTATCCCCTCTTCTGAGAGATATGTTGCAAACTCATTATTAACATACTCAGTTCCATTATCTGAGCGGAGAATCCGAACTTTTGCATCAAACTGAGTAGCGGTCATCCTATGGAAGTCCCGAAACATCTAAGGACCTCGCTCTTGTGTTTCATCATATAAATCCAAGTCATACAGTATAGCAATCAATGAATGTGACAAACCACTTAAAACCACTCATGTATAATGTGAGCACGGACCCCAAACATCCGAGTGTATTAATATAAAAGGTTCATAACTCCAAGACCAATACTACTATATGTAGACCGTATGCTTTCCAAACTCGCAAGCATCACACACAAGTTTACTCTTGTCTACCCTTTTGAATAAATCAGGTATAACCGACTTAAATTCTCAAATGATAGATGTCCCAAGCGATTTATGATGTAATAAGACTTCTTCCTCGATTCCTCCTATAGCCACGACCTAATGCCGCATCAACCTCGATATGCCGCATCAACACGATCAATGTACCACGATCCATTACGCCTTATTCGGTCCCAATCCTCTTCCCGATTCTCTTCTCCAGAATAAACACGAATCCCCATCAAATGTGACAAAGGCATTTGAATTGGTCAATGATAGAACCGACGGTATGAAGGTTGGCTGGAAAGGAGGGAACATGCAAAACAGTGGGCGTGGCAATGGATGGTGTACATTCTACGATCCAACACCACGAATAAGTCGGGCGGTTCCATCTCGCTGTTTGGACGGTTTCGAATGAGTATATGGGGTGTAAGATGTAAAGCACTACGTGAACTCGTGACATGTTTGGATGCTCCTCGAATCTATGATCCAATCAATATGAGAGTGCTTATATGTGGATGCAAGTGCATGTGTTCAGGTACCTTGCCACGTGGGCGTAGTTTGCAAAGTTGCCAAAGGAGGTGGAATCATGAGAAGTCTCTAATGTCTTTCCTTGCTGCCATTTCTCCCACTGCATAGCTTGTTCACCTGTCAGAGTGACAGACGTGTTCTCCTCTGCGGGCCATGTTAGCTCACAGGGCCAACTCGCCCCTTCCTCGGCCTCCACGACCACCACGATCTCCACCTCGGCCTCCACGACTCCACGACCTCCACTTGGCCTCCATCTGTGGAGAGGGACAAGCACGGATCGATGTCCTCTTATCCCACGGTTGTAGCACTCTATCATCATCAGTATGGCATATGCGGACTGGACCGGGTTGTTGTCCCCATTACTCAGTGAGTCGAACTTCCTCCTGTACCATAAGTGAAATAGCCTCCTCCATTGTAGGCAATTTTGCCAAGTGAAACATTGCAGCCCTCCTACTTTCAAATTTTGGATTTAGTCCCTTTAGAAAGTGTGTAACTCGCTCACACTGCACCACACCCTACCAAATTTCAATATCACCAAAGACATGTCAACTGCAGTGGATCATAATGGTCTAAATCTGCCCAAAGTTGCTTTGTAATTCACTAGCATATTCTGGGACGGTCTTTTCCTCCTTTTGTGGCCTCCACCTTACCTTGGACTTCCACCATCATCATTACATTTCCTGCCTCGAGTACATGTTGTTAGCGTCTTCCATATTGCTTTGGTGCACTGCATCATTTCCACCATCCGAGCTATGGATGGAGACATCAAGTTAGCAACCAAGCTATCACCACAAATTTGTGGTGTTCCATATCCTCCAATCAATGCTCGTCTTGTCTCGCAGTTCAACACAAGTCTCTTGCGATAGCATTCCACCCCCTTGTCCTCGTAATTAGCCGAGCCCTTCTAGACCAACTCGTAATTCTTATTTCCTTCCAATTTTACATCATTTGGCATCGCTCCACTTTAAGTCGGATGACCTGCACTAGTTCTCGGACCTATCATACACATGCGAAGAGATCTCGTAACATGCTTCTTATGTCACCTTGAGTTACTAGCGGAGAAGTAGTCTCAATCACGCCTTTCTCGCACCTCAATTTCCTCGGGGTCATCTTCTCAAACGGCAGAGATGCCAATCAATATCAAGATATGCCGCGTATCTCCCAGATTCTTCACACTATTGATCCATATCGTCCGCTTTATTGCTGTAGCAGATACCGTACACTATTGATCTAGAACGTTCGCTGACGATTGGACCCTTCAGATAAACCCGAATACCTATATACTGTATATCTCTACGTTAGCATCCAGAGGATCGTGTCTACTTTCTTGTTGTATCACCTTCCATGTCTTTTATGTTTGTGGAGCACATAAATTGCACGTGAGATTGGTAATTTAGTATCATACATCCATTAGTGTCTTTTTTTATTGTTTCATTTCGGTTGAGAAGAGATTTATGTTCCAGTAGCCAAATTTTCATGAATTGATAGATCAACACTTTCTCCACTTAAATCTTAGAGTGTGTTTCGCAGGGTGAACCAAAGTAAATAGGATGAGATGGCACACGATGGATATGATGATCCTGGATGGTATTGTACAACTTGTGTGTTTGATTAGCGGAATAAGATAATTTATGATTTTGTTTGGTTGCATGAACACCATATGATTCAAGATGGTGTTTGGTTTGAGATGAAGTTGAATGAGTTGTATACACAGATTCGTATTAGCATGATTAATTATTAAAATATTAGCATGATTATTAAATCTACCTTAATTAAAAAATAACTATTTAACTAAATTAATTATTTTAACTATCCACTAATAGTTATAGCCTAATGGTCACACAGAGAGGGTAACAAAGGGGACGCGTTCGTCACTTTACTGTGTGATTCACCCATTTTTATAAAACCATTTGGTACAACATATTTGGAGAACATTTCCATAATTCATATGACCTCATTCGGTACGAGTTAGTTCGATTCACTCAACCAAACACAGAGATATGGGCATATTCAAGACCATCCCGTATATATATATATATATACCATGATTCATCGATCCAAACCCATCCTTATTGTTGGGCTTCAAGAGTTAGTTTTTTTTTCGGGCTGGGCTTCGGGCTTAGAGCCTATGTGCTTTTGTCAGGGCTTAGGGCTGGGCTTGGGCTTGATGTATCAAGACTAGGCTATTTATGTCTGGCCCCGCGTTTTAACAAGTCTGGTCTCACTTGACCCGGCAACGAGACTGGAGTGGACTATCCTCCTGTGAAAAACGCCTCGCGTGCCCGGCGTTGCCAACTAGGATGGATAAGTACACGATGGAATCTCCCATTGGTAAGGTTTCATCGTCCGTGTGCTCTTGCCGTTCTACCGTGTTTCACGAGTAGATATGTTCAAACATCGGGTTGGGCTTCGAGCCGAGCTTGAAAAGTCCGATCTGAACGAGCAGAGCAGGCCGCCGCCAACCTGAAAGTTGAGTTTTCCATTTAAAAATATTATTTTAATCATTTTTTGAAATAAAAAATAGTTATGCAAACCTGGTTCTTGTGGCTCTGTCTCGACTTATTCAGTGGGTCATAGAATAGGACCTACTGGAAGTTATGCAAATAGACATGAAAACACAATGCCACAAAAATTAACCTGGATTAGCCGCATGAGATGTTAGCAAATTAAATAGCTAACAAATTAAATAGTTAGAAATCACAAATTACATTAAATAGTTAGCAACCGCAAATTACATTAAAATAATTAGCAAACGCAAATTATATAGTCATGTAGCCTCCTTCTCTAGCTCGAGACAAAGAGTAAAGATAGATAGAGACATATTAATTAATATATAATCTAGCATGTGGTGCGATACAATGTTAAAGAATATCACTGCGATAGAGACGCTCTGGGGGAGTACGAGTGAGTTTGGTGTGCGATCGTGGTGCATACCACTGCATGTACTCACGGTATGTTCGTACGTCGAACGGTCGCTGCTCCAGCAAGACCTCGACGTGCGTCATCTCCGTCCAGGCCGTAATCCACTCGTGTTGGATTCCTCGCGAGTCCTCAGCATGTCTGCCCAACCTCGATTGCATGCATTCTGAAAGGATTGATGTTAGAACAGAGGATATAGGTATGAAGTGTAAACATTACTCGGACGGGAGTTGGACTCACAAGTGGACGACTCGCTGCAACATCCTACTGTCAGGAGGGGGCACGACCTGGTACAAAAAGAACTATTGTATTATACGCTGCGGTACGTAAAGCTTCACCATATGTGTAAACACCAAGTGGCATGTTGACACCCAAACCTGCGTGCATTGCAAGGACATTATGTGTAGCACTACCAAGGCCACGAAGTCTAGGGTATATGGAGCCTAGATGATATCGTTGTTGTGCAACGACTCGAACTCGTTGTGGAACAACGAG
Organism: Hsuehochloa calcarea; assembly: GCA_036346395.1. Classification (NCBI taxonomy): domain Eukaryota; kingdom Viridiplantae; phylum Streptophyta; class Magnoliopsida; order Poales; family Poaceae; genus Hsuehochloa; species Hsuehochloa calcarea. The sequence goes on from CM070600.1 coordinate 22,770,761, forward strand.
TAGCGCCTCGCCGATCTGTCCTTCACCAAGCATAGGACAATGGCAGTCCACCGGTAGCCCATGGTGGGCCTGTCTATCGGGTCCTGCAACACGGGGTACGGGTGGATTGCTCTGTGGAAGGATGTTCGCCCAATAGGGAAGTGCTCCCAACTCTATAGCTGCAAGAGCATGTAGCAATAGGCGAGGCAGAGTTTGACATCAGTGTCGTGCCTCGAAGCGTCACGCAACCCCCTATGTGTGGCGCAGAGGATGACTAATCCCTGGCTATATTGAGGCATTGCCCTAGCCTTCGTGTCAGCCAAAGACTCAGCGATGCAGACGAAGCTGGGGTACACACCCAATCGCCATGTGACGTGGGAAACATGACCTGTAACATCCCAAAATGGATTTGTGTTTCAAATGTAAGAAAATCAGGAGAAACTAAAACTTTTCGCATCTTGAGACCCCTGGTCATTTTGGTAATTCTTTTAAAAGAATTATGGAAAATCAAAATCCAATCTCCATTTGACTCTAATCCAAAACCTCCTTGGCATTAATCCTGTGCCTAACCCTTGGGGGTATTTCTCCTGAGTTTTAGGGAGGCTTGGCAACACCTCTGAATTATCTCATGATTTTTAGAAATTATTTGATAATTTTTGGGAGGTGAGTCAAAGCCGGTCAAACCGTAGCTCGCACCTTCTGGAATTTCTGGAGGAAAATTCAGTACATCAAAATCCATGGAAGTTTTATGTGAGGTCCCTCCTGCTGTCAGCAATCTCCAGTTAAAATTTCGTAATTTTTGGAGCTTGCTTGCTGCCTTAAATAATTCCTCAAAATTCAGTTATTCAAATTCAAACCCTAACCGATTTGCACTATTCCGTAGGTTCGAATCGGACTCGGGCTCGAGCCACTTGACCCGGTCCACCCACTAGCCGTGCTAACTCTGGCCGTTCGGCGCTAGGTCGTGAGCCGTTGGATCGGTATCGCACGGTCTTCGACCAGCCGAACGAATGGAGTCGTGGTAAACCACCCGATCTAACTCAGTCGTTGGGTCGGCATCGAACGGTCTTCGACCAGCCGATCGCTGGGATCGTTTTAATCCGCGCGATCCAAATTTCACCGCTCGATTTCAATCCGACGACCAACGAGTCGCCTCCTTCCTCCGTCGTCTGCACGAGAGCCCCGCCATGGCGCGCAGAGGAGAAAAGCGCGGGCGCAGCCCACTCTATGTCCACCTTTAAACGGCTAGCTCGAGCGCATTAAATGCCTCGTCGCTGCCATCCTCGAGAGCCATGACTCAACCGCTCCCATCGCCTCAAGCGCCTCATGGCGTTGTTGACCCGACCGAAAAACCCGCCGCTGCTATCCGCCATTGCTCTATTTAAACTCCATTGCTTCACCCTTGGCTTCTTTTAGCACTTCCACAACTCCACTAGCACTCACCACTTGCTTGAGCCGCAGATCCTCGCAATCTCTTCGACCGCCATTGTTGAGTGTGGAGCTTGGTGGAGGCGGTGCAATGGGGTTTTCTTCTTCGAGTCCTTGCCCCTCTGCTCCCCTTTTTCTCTTTGGAGCTTAACTCTCACTCGGTTTGGTTCTCTCGTGCCTGTGTCGCTGTGGCCTAGCGAGAACCTTACCACCGCTGCTCGGCCACTGTCGCGAGCCACTTCGTGAGTCTCTCGGTCGCTCTTCACTTCGTAAGTTCAGATTGCCTCGTAGGAGCTTAGGTGTGTTTCGTTGTTCTTTTGGTATGGCCTGCTCGAGAGTTCTCCGAGCCATACCTACTCTGGCCGCACTCGTGGTCGCACCACCGTAGCAGCCGTGATCTCGACCAAGATCGCCACGGCCGAACCGTTAAACTTTTAGACACTCATCCTCGCCTTGGTGGCGCCACCGTGGTCGGAGAAGCCGAGCCACCGGCAAAGCGCGGGAGGCGCCGCCGTGGTCGGAATTCGACCGGTCTCGTAGCTTGGTCGCTTCGACCGCATGCAGATACGATGGGTAAATATGACGTCGCGTAGTCCTCGGTACCCCTTAAATTTATAAGGGAGAGGCCTACCAAGTGATTGTAAGTTCTCCTACAATCACACCCCTAGTCGTAAGTCCTACTACGACTATGGCGTGGTCGCAAGGCTTTCGCGACCATTACCCGATCGTAAGTTCGTCGCGCCTGCATCTAGTCGTTAGTCTTACTACGACTATGTCGTGGTCATAAGTTCTCCCACGACTTGGATTTAGTCGAGGTCCGCTCTATGACTAGAACCCAACAGAAGTTCTTCTACGACCACTACCGGTCAGAATCCTTCTACGACTTTTGTGCAATCAGAGTTCCGCTACGACCGCACTGGTCGTAAGATTTTCTTTTGGTCGTATTTTTGGCATTAAGAATTCAAATCAATTGGTTCTTGTTGCTAAATTATTTATAAATCGTGCTCTTGCTACTGTGCAATTTTCAGAGTTTTTGAAGAAAGTTTGCTGTTGTTTTCTTCGTTCTTATTGGCTCTTTTTCGCTTTCTCGTTAGGATCCGAAGAGCACATTGACAATATTGTCGATCCTCCGCAACATCCTGACCCTCAAAAAGGTGCAAGCGCTTGATCATGTTAATCCCATTACTTTTCAAGTCTAATATCTTGTTTACAAATCATATGTATGCATGCTTTTGTGTCAAATTAATTTTTTTCGATTAGAGGTAGTTATTCCTATTGCACTGTTGCCCTCAAATTGTTATCTTCTGCCACAACCATAAGTTATTAACATCGCTGGTGGATTAGAGCCCGGTGATTTAAGTATACTCTTTTATTGTCTTTTCGATGTCATGCTTAGAAATGCTTAGATGTCGGTTAGATTGGCGCCATCGACTTAGTCGATGATGTTGATCACACAAATCTTATTACTACTCCATTATGTCCAAAGACCGTGCTTTGTTACTTTGTAAAGTCAAAACCAAAATAAAACTGCTTTCGACTTGGACACAATGGTATGTTGGTGTGATCTGTTGGTGTGAATGGAATGGTGCCTAGGTCATCAAGGACCGAGTTACTTGTGTCACTAAGCTAAGCGCTTATGCGTGCTAACCACGCGAGAGGGATATGTGACCTCTCTGACTTAGTACTTTGGCGTGGGTTATCTCCGAGTCGCAGGAGGGGTTGTGTGTGTTGTGTGAAACATGATATGTGTTCTGGTGTTCTTGTGTTGGGTGTGCGGTGGTGGAGATTCCGGGTAGGCTCTCCACCTCGAGGAGCATTGTAGTTGTCCAAGGCTTTACCTGAGATGGGTAGTTGACCGAGGCTTTACAATGACTCCGACACAACGTATGGGTTTCTATCCATACGGCGGCTCGTGAATAATTCACACTATTGGAAACGCCTCAGAGGACTTAGCCGTCTTGCATACCTTCTAAGTGTGCTTAATAGCTTGGCAAAAGGCGATCTCGGCGTGTGGGTACATTGGTACACCCCTGCAGGGATAAAACTATTCGAATAGCCTCGTCCTAGGTTATGGACATGCTTGGTAAGGTCGTGCAAGAACTAGACTACAACTTTTAAAATTTAAAATTTGACATGGGTGGTATGAATGGGTAATTCATGCTATTGTTGTGGTGACTATGGGTTAGTCACTTCCAGATCATTCTTCGTCTTCTATCTATCAAGTTATATTGTTGTCTTTACGATTATTTGAACATTAAAACTGATTTGTTAAACTTGCTTTCAAATGTACTATCTTATTGCAAATAAAATTTGCTTTATGTCAAAATGAAACACACAACCTCCACTAAAAGCTTGCATATAGTTATGCAAAGGTGCACATTTACACGTAAGTCTTGCGAGTACATTCAAAGTACTCACCCGACTTTGCTGGGCTCTTTGTTGCAGGAGAGGAAGGTGAGCCCCAAGGGCCTCACTTTTGTGAAATGTGCTGTGGATTCGACGACTAGCTTGGCGGTCCTGGCTTGCCTTGTGGGGTAAAGGCACACCGATTGGCTCTTTGTTTATGGTCATCTTATGGCACTTTTGCTTCATTGCTTACTTCTTTTGTCTATGTATGTATTTGGCCTGTCGGCCTTCTTTTGTAACATCCATCTTTTATTTATGATATCTTCTCGTTTATTGTTTTGCTTCGGTTATATGTGAATGGATGGAATTGATGCATGAACTTTGTAAAGAGGTGTGTATATCGCATTGGAAGTATACATGTCTCGAGTCTCGGATTATCTGATTTGTGATGCTAGGACCGAATGGATGGTTAAGCATTACAAGCTGGATAAACCGGGGTCTCACATGACCAAACTAAAAAGATATAGTAGGTAAGCGACGAGGTGTGTTCAAACAACGTTGTCGGGTGCATCCTCTGAGCACTGGCTGAAAAGCCTCAGCCAAGTCCGAGGGATGCCACGGCATCGCCCCGCACAGTCCGCCAAACCTGCTCCCTAGCTCGCCTTCCAGCCACAATAAAGGCTTGGAACAAGTTGTTCACCCTGGATTGGGAGACCGGTCATGAATGAGACATCCTGTAAGGTGTCCGTCATCTCACCCCACTGCAAGTGGAACGTGTGTGTCTCGGGCCTCCACCGGTCGATAAGTGCTGACAGCAGGCTACCGTATAGGGTGAATTGGCGTTCGACGGAGACCAGCCTCGCGAAGGGCAACAAGCCCGTGTCCCAGAGGATGGGGACGTCGCGAGCGTCCAGCTCCCAGCATTCCCTCCCGGCCCAAAGCGCTAGGGGTGGAGGGCCATCCTCGTCCCCGTCGATCCACGACTTGCACCGGTGATTCTCATCGTAGAAGTGTTCTAGAAGCTTCTGTAGATGCATAGCTTGCAAGATATGGAAGAGACAGACTATTAGTGAAAAAATAAATTATTAGGGCTAACTAAGGCCACTAAAATAACTAAGGCTAATCTCTTGCAACACAATATGCATGGATAAGGAAGTGATAGAGGTGACTGATTACAGTCAAAATATGTTGCTCCACAATTAAGGTCAATTTTATGTCAAAGTCAAAACTTCATTGTTCAGAAGGTTGCTTCAAATTTGTCATTTCATGGAGAAACAAGCCTCTGAATCACAACACTACTTGTATTAATTTATACTAGTGCAAGTAGTTAATAGATTTGACACATCTTGCTGTTCTCTATTCTCTAGTCATTTAATGTTAATTTATCAGTACTAAAATAATTACCACTAATTGATGAAATAAAATTAATCACATCCTAAAAATTACAACTAAAGTATTAACGACTAATTAATGACTACTAATTTATTAATATTTAATTCCGACTAACTATTTCAGACTAAGGAATTGAGTAAAAATGTACTTACGACTAATTAATTAATTGGTAGTTAATTAACCATGTCTAAAAATTACAACTAATAAATTAAGTAAGATTAATTTCGCTACGAATAATTTACTAACCATAAAATTAAAAAATAAATAACGTGCGAGAAGAGACATACCGACTGAAATGATTGCTAATGACGGCGGCAAATAATAATAAGTCACCGGAAAACTGAAACCGAAAGAACGAGAAAACGAGAGAACGATAGAGGGCAGCGAGAGCGCGAAGTGAAATCGCACTCTCATGCGATTAAAAAGATGCCAAGAGGGTGTTGCGGAGAGAATCAGATTCCCTCCTGCGCCAATCTCTTGTTTGCAGGAACATGCATATATACAAAGATACGATGGAAGTGGCAGATTAGAAGGTTGAGGGGACGGGCGTGTCGGGGGTGGTGGAGCGTCCTACCGCCACGGCCGGACGTGGCTTAATTAAGTTTGCTAAGCTAACTAGTTAATTAACTAGCTAATTACGAGTGGAGGAAGCGAAGATCCGCCCGTGGACCTACCGGACGAGGCGACGTGTCCTGTGGACATTGTGTTTGGTTGGTGATCGTGCGAACGAGGCTTTAGATTTACTATTTTATTACGATAGTCGCTATTTCTGTAATAAAGTATAGTAAACGTGCTATTTACGACAAAAATTCGTTACTACTTCTAATTGGGAAAATTGGGTTGTGGGCATGGCAGGGCGGCGTCCGCGCGACTCGCGGGATAGCCCACATGTGTAGCTGGGCCGGAGCAGCGCCTGCGTGGATCGTTGCTCGCCTCTTTCCACGATCGCTACTGGGCGCCGCGCGGCCGGTGCGCTAGGAGCCACGCTACCAGGCTGCGTTTGGGTGTCCCGCACGTCCCGCTTGTGAGCCGCCGCGTGCTCCCATCACGGGAGGCGGTGAGTCCGCAGTCGAGAAAACGGAAGTGGAGACTGGAGTGGTCTCCTCTCTACTCTCGCGAAAACAGCTTTGCGTGCGCGGCGAACGACGGGCCGTCTCCGCCCGCCTCGTCGCCGCCAGCGTCGCCGACAGGGACGGGTAGAATTACGCGGTGGAACCTCCCCGTGGTAAGGTTTCATCGTCCCTATACTCTTGTTTTTGTTCTACGATGTTCCACAAGTACCGGAAATTACCTTATCCCTATTGCATTTCAAATTCTTTTAGGGTTTCGGTACATATTAGAGCGCTGGGATTTCGTCTCATCCTCTCGCGAACGCAAGATCTGGAGATCGCAACTTTGCGAGTATACACCTTTGCAATCGTGTGGCTTGTCCGGCCAACTGTTTACCGAGAATTAGCAACTTGCCCTGCAGACTTAGGGGTACACCAACTAGGCCACCGTTGTTGTTTGTTGATAACAAAAATAGATTGCGTAGATTAGTAGATTAACCAACAAAGGGTTACTGGATACGTTTCTTGTGCATGAGGGCATGGCAAGAGGTTGATGCCAAGTACTTGGTGCCAAAACAAAGGTACTCCAAATGAAGATTATTTTTCTCCCTCCCTCTTCAGGCCCCACAATCACACACACCAAATTTATTTATGAAACAGAGAGACCAGATAAATTGTAATTATTACATCGATTACCAAAAAGTTCTGCTCAGGTTTAAACACTCTACATAAAAAAAGAAAAGATTGCATCATGTTGGATCTTAGCTCCCCGTGATAACTTGAAGCAGTCTTAGCATTGGGGGCATGCCAGGTTCAACTAAACCCTCTAGAATCTGAACAGCTTCATCCATTGTTGGTCGATGGAACTTGTCATCCTGAATGCACCAACAAGCAATCTTGCAAGCTCTCTCAACCTCTTTTAGATTAAAATCACCACATAGTTTGTGATCTACCAAGCTCGCAACATCTCCCTCAGGAAGCTTATATGCGACTTGCCCAGGGAAATAAGTAGTATGATCTCCAGCTGTGGTACTTTCTTCATAAGAATTCATCCTTCCTGATATGATTTCCAAGAGCATCATCCCATAGCCATAAACGTCAACTTTTGGTGTAATAGCTACTCCTCTGATCCATTCAGGTGCGATATATCCTATTATCCTTTAGTCCCTCTTATTGTCATCAGAACTCGGCTAAAATCCCTCCCCCGAAAACTTTGCCATCCCAAAGTCAGCAATTTTTGGAATGAACATTGCATCGAGAAGTATATTTTGCAGCTTTATGTCACAATGTATAATGCAGTCTCGGCATCCCTCATGCAAGTAGGCTAGGCCTCTGGCAACTCCAAGAGTTATTCGATACCTAGTACTCCAGTTCAGGATTGTAGCATTGTTCTGAAATATATGAATATCAAGAGAATGATTTGCCATGTATTCATAAACAAGCAACCTCCAATCGCCCTCACAGAAAAAACCAAACAATTTAACTAAATTGATATGCTGAGTTATTCCAATTGAACTCACTTCGGCCAGAAATTGTCTCTCTCCTTGATATGGTGGTTGAGTCCCTTAGCAACCCCTTAAATACTGAAAGGCGAAGATAAAGGTTTTCTTCATATGCATTTGTAGTGTCATGCACTGTTTTTGTTTAACATTAAGCAATTCACCATGCCAGATAGAGCAGCCACCGTTGCCATAACCCATAAGAATACACAGTTACTCAAGCAAAGTCATGCACATTCACTTGCAGTTGCTGCAGCTTCTATTTTGATAGCATTATGGGACAATCTAACGCATGGTATAGCGTATGTCTATCATGCTTGATGTGTCTTTGTTGTTACCGCAATTTAGTGGAGTATTTCTTATGCATCCACTTCTTCTATCATTCAGCTTCCAATCCTCCTGCGATCTTATGGAGAAGCCCTTCATACAGTTGCAGAGCGAATATGGATTGGCATCGCAGATTGTGAAAGGACCACAAGTAGCATAGACATCGCATGGATCTTTGGGGTTGGTGTAGGACATTGTCCAATCCTGCAAGGTCCAGCCAGATGAATGTCTTCATTTGACCAGAGACATCCAGTAGATGATGCACAACTAAAGTTTCATCTAGTAAGGTAAATGTGAAGTACTCTTCTTCATTGTTGACAAATGTATAATTGCTCCTAGAGTGTGTTAACATCTCTGGTATCAAGCTTAAGTATTGTCCAGTCCACTCCCCGCTATACCAATATGGTGTGGATGAGTTCAATTGTGTTTGTGAAAGGACGAGCTGACTTACTCCGTTTGGGTCTAACTCGTAATAGTATGTGCCAGGAGCTGGGTTGGCCAAATTCTTACTGGAAACAAGACGCCAGTTCATACCAGTGAGCTTGTTCCGATCAATCTTTGTACCAGGTAGAAAAGTATTTGTCAGGTGCTCACAGCTCTGCCACAGATAATTAGACGAGTTTGAGTTCTTTAGGACAATGTTTCCACTGTTCAAAAGCACAGCCATGGTGTTATTGGTTGTGATGTTGGCTTGGCTGGACCATACAATGAAATTGGTAATCTGGTTTAAGATGACGAGATTGCCATCAGAGGAAATTTTGAGCTCCCACAAGGTGGGATCAGTGACAGGGCTATCCCCGTTTGATACCCAGACAGGAGTTAGCTCGGGGTCCTTATTGAACCATATGCTTAAGTACCAGTTGAGGGTATTCTGAGAGGACTTACTGCCTGTTTCAAGAAGCCGAGCACGAACTTGCCGCTATGGGAGGCAAGTCTTTCATTGTCTGACAAGTGCCTGGCCAACTGTGATATTGTCTGTGGCAGCAGAACAAGAAGGGATGAATAGGGAGAAGAGTAGGCAGAAAACAATGGGGAGACATCAAGAACAAATGGAAAACAGGCATGCTATACGTACGACAATATGACATACTATCCTCGTATGATCTTTCAGCTAGGAAACTGCCGCAGTGGGACCCACTGAATTGGCTTAGGTCACACTGTACTAGCCTCGTAACTAAAAGCGTCGTATGTGAAGCTTTTCTTAATGGAAAAGCTAGCTCAGGAATGAACCAAGGGTTGAATGCTGAGTGCTACTACGGGTATGGAGGAATAATCTATTTGTGTTGCATTGTGACAATAAATATGCAATCAACATTGCTAACAATCTAGTACAGCATGATCGTACCAAGCACGTTGAGATTAATAGGTTCTTTATCAAGGAAAATCTCGATGGTAGGATGTTGAAGTTCGAGTATGTCAAGTCTAGTGAACAGTTAGCCCACTGTTTCACTAAAGGGTTAGGTCCTAGCGAGGATGCTACAATATATAACAAGATGTACATGATGATATCTTCGGCCCATCTTGAGGGGGAGTGTTGATGAGTTAGTATTAGCATCTAATAAGGAGCCGTGTTAGAATCGGATTTAATGTTTAGACTATAAATAAAGTGTATGAGGATCCTACGGAAGACACATAATTATTCCTAAAAACTCAACAGAATGTGATATTTATTGATATTGTAATGTGTGTGCTAGCTACTGATCATAAGAATAACTCGGTATACACAGAGGGTCTAGATGCAAATCCGGACCATTGATACCACCAGTAAGAAGAACAATGGAAAGATGGAAAGACAACTTGTTCATGTTTACCGCACGTTTAATTAGCCTGTCTCATCGTGTGAGACATGGGAACATTGGATAAAAATGCAGCATCTATTATTGGAGGCTTCCACTCAATCTAAAAACTGTCATGTTTCAGGCTTTCAGGTAATTTCAACATTTCTTTTTCCCTTTCCTGATAGGTTTGCATTATATTTGCCTCTCCCTAACTACAAAATGGTGCCATCCAGAATTTTATTGTTTCTGTGCACAACACTTCAGTGATGTAAGGCATCATATATACTTCCCTGTCTTTAGAATCTTGTTTATTTGCTGAACAGCTTCTAGGTAGAATTCATTATTAATGTGGTTCATATAATTAAGTAATAAACTCTCCTGCCATCTTGTGATTCTGCAATAATAGTATACTTTCTGCTTTTCTTCTATTTTTACTAGCCGATGGCCACAACTTTAGGTGGCTTATTGGGCACAAGAGTCCCAGTTTTTGAACTTGCATATATCCCATGCTGCATTGCATTGGAAGTTACATCATATCTTGACGAACAGCATCAAAGTAAGCATGAGGCATAAAATCAACTAGAAAATAATTGATACTAGGGAAGATGCAACTTCCTTTTATCAGTTCACAAACGTGCATAAAATTTAGTTCTAACATAACATATGCTAAATTGGCACTGTACTTCAGGGTTTAGACTGCACTGAAGGGAAGCTCTGCTCCTGGATTGCAGCAACCTATCTTCATGTCAAGAGTGAGCTGCCCGGTGCGGTGCACTGCCTCCAGTATCTTGCGGTTGCCCTGCCTCTTGTGAAGCTCGGTCCAGGTACCCATCAACTACTTGCACATATGAATAATAATAATAATAATGCAGTTACGCATGCTGCCAATGAATGTTGATGTGCAATAGGCTTGTATCAGTACTATACACAATGTATTCATGACAAAACCTGATGTGCTTAGCATGTCTCATATATTATTGGATTACAATAAGTTATGCTCAAATTTAGATCTTTGCAACAACAAAAAAGAACAAGAAAAACTTGCTTACATTTTGATTGTGGGTTCCCTGCAATAGCTTGAAGTAATCTTGGCATTGGGGGTACGTCAACTTCAAGAAAACCTTCAAGATGTTGAATAACTTCACCCATTGTGGGTCGATCAAACTCATGATCTTGAATGCACCAACATGCAACCTTGAAAGCTCTTTCAACCTGCTCCAAATGGACATCACCATGTAAATTGTGGTCCACTAAACTCCTGACATCCCCTCCAGTAGCTTATGTGCGACTTGTACAGGGAAATAAACATAATCATCACCAATAGTAAATTCTCTACATGAGTTCCTCCTTCCTGATATGATTTCCAACAAAACCATGCCATAGCTGTATACATCAACTTTTGATGTAATAGCAGTTCCGCTAATCCATTCAGGTGCAAGATATCCTATTGTTCCCCTCATTGTGGTGAGAACTCGGCTAAAATCCCTTCCTATAAACTTTGCCATCCCAAAATCTGCAATTTTAGGGACAAATGATGCATCAAGAAGTATGTTCTCTGGCTTAATATCACAATGTATAATGCAATCCCGCAACTATCATGCAAGTAGGCTAGTCCTCTAGCAACTCCGAGAGCTATCTGATACCTAATGCTCCATTTCAAGACTGTAGCATTACTGTGAAATAAATGGGCGTCAAGAGAACGATTTGGCATGTGCTCGTAGACAAGCAACCTCCTGTTACTCTCACAACAAAAACCAATTAGTTTAACTAAATTAATATGCTGGATGATTCCAATTGATCCCACTTCAGCTCTGAATTGCTTCTCTCCTTGACGAGCACCATCAAGCCTTTTAACTGCTATGGCACAAGAGTTGTTTAGAAACCCCTTAAATACAGAACCAAAGCCACCTGCCCCTAGCTTTTCTGAGAAGTTTTTTGTTGCATGTTGCAAATCAGCGTATCTAAACGCAATAATGCCACCAACACCTTGAAGGTTTTTCATTCTGTGAGCAGACAACCTCCTCTTGTTCCTCCGAATCATCAGTAGCAAGAAGAATGACAATAAACAAAACAAAGTAACACTTGCCCCAATGGTGATGCCAATGATTATTTCTCTCCTTTTGTTTTCCCTACTTTGCACCTCTTTGGCAGCAAGGCGAAGGTAAAGAGTTACTCCATTCGTATTAGTAATATCACCACATTGTTGCTGCTTCACATTAATTAATTCATCATTCCAAACAAAACATCCATTGTTACCATAGGAGTATGCAGTGCAAGTGCAGTTGCCAAGACAAACTTGTGCACATCCACCTGCACTTGTAGCATCTTCCATGATGTGGCCATTATTGGGCAATCCAACACATGGCATAGGGTAGAACCTGTCTTGCATACTTGAGCTATTTTTGATACTGCAATCTAATGGAGTTTTTCTCACACAGCCGCCTGTTTGATCAGCTAGCTCCCAGTCATGGGGCGATCTTATGGAGAAGCCCTTCATGCAGTTGCAGAAAGGAAGCTTGTTCTCTTCGCAGATTGTGAAAGCTCCACAAATGCCATACACATCACATTGGGTTGGGTTGGTGTAGGTTGCTACCCAATCTTGTGCGCTCTCAACCCACATGAATATCTTGGATTGACCAGAGATATCCAACGTAAAACGCATGACCGTCGATTCATCTAGTAAGGTATATGTGAAGTACTCCTCTTCTTCATTGTTGACAAAAGTAAAATCAATCAAACGGCGGCCTGACATCTCCGGTATAGAACCGAAGTAGTGGCCGTTCCATTCTCCACTGGACCAGTATGGTATGGACGAATTCAGTGCTGCAAGGATGAACCGGGCAGTACCATTGGTGTCTATTAACTCGTAACTATACATGCCAGGAGCTGGGTCTACCGAGTTCTTTCTGGAAACAAGACGACGATTCAGGCCGGTGACCTTGTTCCGGCCAAGCTTTGCACCGGCGAGATGAGTATCCGTTGGGTAGTCAAAGCTTTGCCACAAGATATCAGAGGAGTTTGAGGTGTTCTGTAGGACAAGGTTACCACTGTTCAATAGCATGGTCGTAGTGTTGTTTGTTGTGATGTTAGCTTGGCTAGACCAGATGACGAACTTAGTGGCCTGATCTAGGATGACTAGGTTCCCATCACCGGAGATTGCGAGCTCCGGCGAAGTGGAGCCAGTGACAGGCTTATCTCCATTGGCGACCCATACTGTAGTTAACTTTGGGACTCTGTTGAACCATATGCCTAGATACCAGTTCGAAGCATTGTGGGAGGACGTACTGGCGGTTGGGAAGAAGCCAAGCGCGAACTTGCCGTTGCCGGAGACAAGCCTGTCATTGACGGCGAGTGCTTGCCCAGCTGAGATGGTGTCCATCGCCGTGCAACATGTAGGAGTGTGCAGCGAGAAGAGGAGGCCGAAGACGGTGATGAGGAGATGCATGGTGGACAAATGGAAGAGCTAGCCAGCGCAGGTACTTGGGCAGTAGAGGGTGGGTGATGTAAGTGCTGCTTTAGCGTCAGGATACGAGGAATGCAAAAGTACACTGGACGAAGAGTAGGTAAGCATGGCGGCTTTTCAAGAGCTTTGCTTGTGTGCTGAAAGAGGGACGGATGGTCACTAGATAGTACCCAACAAAAGAAGGCAGCTATCGCTTTCATGACAGTCAGTCAATCGGTCGCTATCGCTCAACCATAAGCAATTTAGTCTTCTCTCCTTTCCAGCAATTCCGGTGGAAAGACCGGTCAGCCATGAGAGATCCATTGATTTCCCCGGTCAGGCTAGAGATAGATAAGATTCCATGGGAGGGGAGAAGTGAATTTATTTACAATAAATTAACTCTTTCCATTTTCTTTAGGGCTAGGGAAGATTCTGATCGGTCTTGCCTACCAGTGATTCAACCATAAGCAATTTAGTCTTCTCTCCTTTCCAGCAATTCCGGTGGAAAGACTCGGTCCGCGATAAGAGATCCATTGATTTCCCCGGTCAGGCTAGAGATAGATAAGATTCCATGGGAGGGGAGAAGTGAGTTTATTTACAATAAATTAACTCTTTCCATTTTCTTTAGGGCTAGGGAACATTCTGATTGGTCTTGCCTACCGGTGACTCAACCATAAGCAATTTAGTCTTCTCTCCTTTCCGGCAATTCCGGTGGAAAGACTCGGTCGGCGATAAGAGATCCATTGATTTCCCCGGTCAGGCTAGAGATAGATAAGATTCCATGGGAGGGGAGAAGTGAGTTTATTTACAATAAATTAACTCTTTCCATTTTCTTTAGGGCTAGGGAAGATTCTGATCGGTCTTGCCTACCAGTGACTTATTTTACTGAGTAAGAATGCCTACTGTACTAGCTTCTTTCTTGACTACATTAACTCAGTTTACAGAAAGGAATCCGCCCAATCCAGTAAGAAGGAATAGAGAAGAAGAAAGTCAATCATCAACTCCTACTTTGGTTATTGAGACTTGCTTCTGCCAGAAGAGAATATCTGTACCTGCGTGTACGCGTACGTCATGTGCGCACATACCCCCTTCGGGGGAAGCCCTAGTTTGCTAAACAAAAACGTCCTGTATCACACTTTTTCGACCCTAAACATACAATCCACCGTGAGCATACCCATACGTGCATTCTGGCGCGATTTTCGCTAAAAAAACAACCTTTTGAGCCGGCTTCCGTGGAAAATAAAAAACTTTCTTTTTGATGCTGCGATCACATAAAAACATAAACTTTGAAGCTCAATAGCTAAACACATAGCAATTAAATCATGAGCCGGGATCATTAAGAGCATACTGCGAGTAGGAGGTGGAATTAATACAATGAATTCAGAAGCATCAAACCTCTCTTTTTCGAAAGAATCAAAACACATCGAAATGGTACCAGCCGTACTTAATAATAGAAGGATTTGGCAGAAATATGTAAAATTGCCCCTCCTAAAAAATTATTCCAGAATAAATGGGCAATAGTTAGGAGAGGTGCGCCAGCGGCGAGCAGAAGCAAGGTTATTAGATACCGAAGGAAAGCCTGGCCAGAACCACACGTGCAAGTTTGCGTGAACTAGCGGACCGATCACTAAGTGGTTAGTACCTCCAGCATGAGCGAATCTTTTCAGAACTGGTTAGGAATGGGCGCCACTATCCCAGCCCAGATCTAGCCAGGTTCTATTGATCATGTCCCTTCCCAACAGCTTGTACCTTGTCTTGGGGCGCTCTTTCTTTGGCTTTACTATCAAGCCCGCCGAAAATCAAAGTCTTTCTCTTCCGTCCCGGTCATAGTGAGGCTAAGGTGCGCCCACGAAGAGGAAATCGCAATGCATCTTGCTCAAGAAAGCGAGCTTGGAGTGGGAGTGTTGCGGGAGTAAGGTAAGGAAAGTGGCTACCAACCACGGCCTTGACGACCTAGCATGACGGTAAAATTCTCCACCACAAAACAAAGAATAGCCTCAAGACGACAAATAATCCACCGAACGACGGCTTAAATAATCGGAAAATACGAGTGGTTTGTATCGACGGTTGTGGATTGAATTTCGTAGTTGCTTGTGTGAAAGGGCTCTCAGAGCGCACGTGATGATATTTGAGATTCACACTTCGTGAATGATCCAATTTGTGCTCAACAAAGATATTGCTTTCTTCCATTCATTACTGGAAACTGGTTTAAATCACTATATAGGGACTAGCTAGTACCAGCCTTCTTCTCGCGCCCCTCACGCCGCCGCTACTCTCGGCGGCGCCCTTCCACTAGACCACCGCCCACCCTCGCACCCCCACCACTAGTCGCACCGCTTGCCGCTCCGGCGACGGTGCATACTAGCCCTCAATGGATTCATCCTCTCGAAAGTCGGATTTTGGGTCATGGTCCGGGAAGAAATCTGAGAAGGAGCATAGATGGATTGAATCCACCCTATCCATCCCATCTTCGGTAGAATCCCAGTGCCGCGAGTCGCCAGCGAGGTCATCACTACCAACCCCGGTTGCTTTGGGGCTCCAGTCGCTAAACGCTTTGGGGGCTCCTGTCACCACGTCGATGCCTCTCGCTGAAGCAAGGGGCAAGGTGGTCTTCTTCCTCGGCGGCCGCTGGCGAAGAACGCCTCCGTCGGCGCTTGTCGCCAAAGATAGCCCGACCGCCCGAGATGGGCATCTAGCAAGAGGTCTATCGACGACGCTCCTGGCGTAGAAGGTCACAGCCTCGCCGACAGCAGGTAGTCGTGTCACGCCCGGTTCACCGCGACCTCATAGGCCTTTGTTTCAACAGTTTTGCCGGTGATCACGTCGCGGCGGGATGCCGGAACCCCACCCGTTGTTTTCATTGCAAAGACGTGGGTCATCCGTCTGCACATTGCAAAAATCCGCCTAGCCCTACCCTCCCCGGTTCAAGACGACCACCACACGCTAGTGACCTAAAGGAAAGGTTGTTGTCCCTCCCGAGGTTAGTCAGTCCGTCGCCAGCTGCCTCTGCCAGTTCGGGCTGCTCGCCTTCACCGTAGTGCCGCCAGATCACACTGGAGGCTCCAGATCGTCTCCCAGCGGCTTCTTCGTCATTGGCCTTCAAGGGCCGTCTCAGTCCTTGTGGTAGAAAGGCCTTCCTTCCTCCAATCTTTGGGGACGCTGACGATGAGCTCCTGGGAATCCTCCCGCACCGCCCGACAAAGTGAAATGTGCGTCATTTCTCCCTAGCCATGCGAGACATGGAGATGTGCTTGGAGTGTGCACTCATTGTCTGTGGGTGGGTGGGTGGGTGGGGGGGACGAGGCCAGAAATCGCAACCTAGGAGGTCGCATTGGCAATCTAGGTCGAGTGAGGCATACTGTATGCGAGTTTCTCGGTGCACCCTTTCTTCCCAGAGAATTTTCTAGTTGTATTTGACAGTTTCTCTAGCAAAGACATAATCCTCCGAGCGCACCACCAAGTCTCCCTGTCTCCTCCTTGTTCGCTAGTGGTGCGCGAAGCGAGGGAAGTCACCAACCGCTTCTTCGGGTCAATATAAGCTTAGAGGGGCGCCATTACATGCGTGGAGCTTGGCCACCGTGTCGCCCATCCTCTCCCCTCGTCTGGATAGAAGCCTTCGATGAATCATTGACGTCGCGCGCAGCACTGCCGCTGGTCGCATGGTCTTTAAACCCTAATTCAATCCCTAAAGAAAAATCATTGGTCATCGCCGAATAGGACCTCCTTCCGAATGGCTCCATTCGACCACGGACGGGTCTTCGCGGCCGCCCGGCTCCTGTGAGTCGCGAAGGCCCTCTGCTACAACGCCATCATCCACATCCACGGGTTGAGGACTTTTCCTCGCCTTCGAGAAGCTCCCGCTTTTGCTCCTTCAAGCGATGACATTGGCTTCAGCATGCTCCCTCGCTCCAACTCCAACACCTCGGGGCCGCAGCGACACTCCTTCCGCACTAGGCCTGGTGTAGTGCATGGCGCCTCCCGCCCCACTGGAGGTGGGGAAGAAGGACGTCACGGCCGTTGGAATCACAGGGCACTCTTGCTCTCTCTCGAAAGTCCCCTGTCGGCCGTAGGTCCTAGGGTCGCCAGGTTCACCACCATGCCATGTTCGGCGAGCCAAAGGTGATGCGCCTCGAAGGCAAGGACGACTGGCCTCCTAGCCAAGTTGTAGGCGTCTTGCAAGGGCGCGAAGTCAAGGTGGTCCATGCAGCCCAACCATTCTTCGTGATAAGGCGGAGGTTGCTAGGGCATTGAATCCTTCTGGACAAGGGTGCAAAGAAATGATTCCGCTTTGAATCCTTCTGGACAAGGGTGGAAGGCTTCTAGGAGGCGGTTCTTGAGGCTTGGAAATGCGACAATCCCACGGTTGATCCACTACGTCACCTTCATGACCTCCTCGCAACCATAGGTTGCGCTCGCAACGTTGAGCTTGCGTAGCATTCGCCAGCAAATCGGGATGACAAAAGTGCTAATCGGTCGGTTCGATTTGGTGAGGAAAATCGGTTGTTCTCTCCTTGGGAGCGTTGGTTAAGGATGCAACTCAAAAGGAAAATGCTCGGTCTTTGCTCCTTTGAACGAACAATCGCTGCCAAAGGTCGTGGATCGTGGGTTGCGGAGGGGACGCAAACACACACTTCTTTCACCTCCATGCAAATCATCGCATGCAAGTGAATTTTATAGCAAGCATAAAGGCCGCTGATTCATGGGTACTCACTCGTAAAGGGTTGGAAGAGGCCTTCTTTCACATCCATGCAAATCATCGGCGAGTGAATTTTATAGCAAGCATAAAGGTCACGATTCATGGGTACTCACTCGTAAAGGGTTGGAAGAGGCCTTCCATGATCATCTCATCAATCTCATTGGAAAACCAATCGCATGCGTCATTCCTTGACTTGAATTTTGCCTCTCATGATCTCCTCGGTGCTAGAAGTCGACTTCACTAAGAATGAGGTCCGAAGCTATCAAGAGCATGCCACCGAAAAGGCGTCGGGACGGACGGTTTCAACGACCTATTCTATCAACGCTATTGGGAAATTACCAAGCCGCATATAATGGCGGCTTTCCATGCCCTCGGCCGCTTAGCGGAGGAAGTTTCCATTTGCTAAACTAGGCATTGCTTACCCTCTTGCCGAAGAAACATGTAGCTTAGGAACCGAGTGACTACCGACCTATCAACCTGCTTCACAGCTTCGCCAAAATCTTCTCAAAAGTATTGCCCCGAAGGCTTGCCTCAGAACTGACATAGGTGGTAGTGCCAAATCAATCTGCATTCACCAAAGCTCGCTCCATTCAAGTCAATTTCCTCCCGTCCAAAGAATCCGCTTGCCTACTCCACCAACTTAGAAAACTGGCTGTCCTCCTCAAACTTGACATCATGCAAGCCTTCGACTCATTGTCCTAGCCCTTCCTACTGGAAATTTTGAGACATAAAGGTTTTGACCCGAGGTGGTGTGCTTGGCTAAGCATCATGCTCGGATCGTCATCCACTAGAGGGCTTGTCAATGGCCAACCAGGACAATCGGTGTGGCACGGTCGTGACCTTCGTCAAGGAGACCCTCCATCTCCAATGTTGTTTATCATCGCAATGGACGTTCTCAATAGTCTGATTCTAGGCGAAAACTGCTGCATTGTTCGAACCAATCGGTGGGCATCAAGGACTACCTCACCGGCTCTCCCTATATGCAGATGACACCGTATTGTTGTTAACTCCAATCAGTTCAAAACTGATTGCCATCAAAGAACTCCTTCAGCTCTTCGGCGAAACCTCAGGCATGTGAACAAATCTGGCCAAAAGCTCCTTTGCGCCAATTCGGTGCAGCGTTCAACAAACTCAGCTCATCACTGATACTTTACATTGCAACGTCGCTAGTTTTCCATGCAAATACCTCGGCTTGGCCCTTACCTTGCGAAAAAGCGCCCGGCGATTTTCAACCTCTTTTGGACACGGTCGATAATTGCCTACAAGCTTGGAAGGCCAGCTTGCTCTCACATGGAGGACGACTTGTTTTGGTCCAGATGGTGCTGTCGACCATGCCGGGGGCCCTCGACCCCCGCTCTCGGTAATCAAAGAAATAGATAAGAGGGGTTAAGCGTTTCTTTGGAAAGGATCACATAACGTCGCGGGTGGACATTGCCCGCTGGTCCGTCCTCGATCGCCGTCCTCACCATCTTGGGGAGCTCGGCTTACCCAATCTAGTCATGCTTAGATGGGCACTTCGCATCGGCTGGCAATGGTTGCAGCGGTCTTGGTTGGCGAGACCACGGGGTGTCTACAACCACAAAGCATCCAAGCAGAGGAATACATATTCCATGCTTCGATTTCGGTCAGAGTGGGGGACAACGAGAATTCTCTGTCCTAGGAGGATCGTTGGCTGGACGGTCACTCTATCTTTGACCTGATGCTATCCATTGCAAACATGGTCAAACAACCAATTCGGAAGAAAAGAACGGTAGCTCATGCCTTGTCAAACAATGCTTGGATATTGGACATTTCAAGTCGGCTAGAGGATGTTCATATATCGGAATTCCTACGGTTATGGGATACGTTACACTCTTTCCAGTTAACTCAAGGAGAGGCCGACTCGGTTCTTTGGCGGTGGAAACCCTGCATCTACTCTTCTAAGTCGGCTTACAAAGCTTTCTTCGTAGGCTCAATAAGCTTTCCATGTGCAGAGGCCATTTGGAAAGCTTGGGCACCTCTCAAGTGCAATATTTTCATTTGGTTGGCTATTCGTCGTCGCTGCTGGATGGCCAATCTCCTTCAACGTAGCGAGGATTGGAAAACCAAGGTGTTTGTGTTTTCGCGACACGTGCAAGAGACCATCGACCATCTCCTAGTTGGTTGCGCGTAAGCAATGCAAGTTTGGGTGTGATTCCTAAGCTAGGTTGAATTTATTGGTTCGGTTCTGCTGGGTAGCCCACGCTATAGGACCATTGGTGGGCTACCAGAACTACGCCAAAAGCACCGCAGAAAATACATTAATTCTTATATAATTCCCGTCTCCTGGATGATCTGGAAGGAGCGCAACCAACAGATTTTCAATAATGTCATCGCTACTATCGATCAGCTTCTTCGACGGATTTTCGAGCACCAAAACTGGCACATGGCTGCTGCGTTTCGGTCTAGAGACACCAGCTGAGTATTAGTAGTTTTTTCTATTGCCACACTGTCCACCATCACCTGTTTTCGAGGGCGACGAACGCTGCTATCGATCCTTTTCTACCGGTCGGTTACATAACGTGTTGTCACCGTTTTAGTGCGGTTGGTTTACCTTGTAACTAATGTTTGTGTTTTCTAGAATGTTGTTGAATCGGTTGTTTCCTTTCGGCTTAATGAAAAATTGTGCAATTTTTTTTGCACTAGCTTGAAAAAAAAGTACCTGCCTACTTGGAATTTTATCTTCTGCGTTCCAAGATTTTCGTACCACTGCGCAACTTTGGAGCTAAAACCATTGCAGGGTCAAAATACTCGTGAATGAGTGACGTCCATTGAAGTGATGTTAAGAAAGAATCAGTCGTGTGCAAAAGAGCAAAAAGAAAAAGAAAAGGAACACTTGATCGTCTGTGGATTGCTGGGAGAGATATTAAACGATCTTGCTCTAGCGTTGAGGTTTGACCGATCATGATCGCGGATAAGCTTTGTTGTTCCTCCAGTTTTCTTCATAACAATATTGTAGAGACCATGTGATTTGATCCTAGTTTAGGTGACAAACAATTAGCATTGTTGTTGAAGATTTTAGGAAGTTAGCTATTTGTTTTACAAAAGCTGGTCTGTTGTCAAGGTATAGGCGGTTTGGACGGCCATAGGGGCGGTTTAACCGGCGGTGCATGTTTGGGGTAAATGGACACCAAACACTTATGAAGAAGTATTTAGGGATATGTTTGCACCAGGTGTCACTGGGAAAATAGAAACTAGATGTAGAACTAGATTTCACCTCTATCACGAGGGAGAAGTCAAACCGCTCGAGAGATTAGACAACCCACTAGTTAAAAATCAGACCGTCTAAGTAAATTTTATCTCATTTATTTGGATTGTCATGGAGATTTCATTGTGATAGTTTAGGCTCTGATCTTTATAGTTCTATATAGCTATTAAAGTGAAATAATCATGAACCTTTCAAGTCCAAATTTTTGAAGAAAAAAATCGTTATTTGTGTGTGGCGTCTATTCGACCTTTCCTAGTCAACACAAATATGATTTGATGAATTAGGCTGGTTGGGATGCCTGTGACGTCTGCCTACGGGCGAGCTGAACAGTGAAGTGGCGATTCCTTAACAACTGGACAGCGCAGCGCGCGACGCCATGACCGATCGCGTCGGATGGTCGGATCCGTGGAGGCACGGCTGGGCCACGAGACCCCGCGCGCTCCCACGGCACATCTGCACGGTGCTGCTGCTCGCGGCCGCACGCACGCTAGCGCTGACCGACCTGGCCGCGCCCGCGTGCCTTCCCTGCGGCGGGTACGGGCGAGAGGGAAACGGAGCCGAGCCGAGCCGAGCCGCACACGGCCATACGCGGTAAGGTGCCATTCCGTGCCGTGTAGGCAGCGGCAGGGGAACGCACGCGTTGGAACGCACTGTGGGTGCTGGTGTTTCCAAACTTCCTCGTGGATGGGGGCCGTCTGATCACTGAATATTGATGGAATTCACCGTCACTTTGAAGCAGTTTTGCGGGAGTTGTTGGTCGTGCTCGTGTGACTCGCCGGGCATGCGCCGTTCTTGTACGACGCGGTGCATCTCATCTCCCATCATGCCACAGTCAACTGCAAGAGTTCTTTCTGTACACGAATTCGGGTTTCAGCTGATTCTTATTCGTTCCTAGTTCGGCCCAAAGGTAGTATTGGAAGCTACTCCGTCCCGTCACAAAAAAAAAAGAATCTTTGTTTTTTTAAGTACCTACAGTCAAACTTTCTAAATTTTAGTTATCGATATTTTTTTCAATATCCAAGTTAACATACGAAAGCGATATGTATAAATTCATCTTGAACAAATTTTTTATATTATTATAATTATATTAGATTTAATAAGTTTATTATAATAGAGATTAGTAGTCAAAATTGTATTTTGATAACCATATTCAAAAACAATATTCTTTTACGATTGAAGTGTGTACTACTAATCTCGGTTTGGCCCAAGCCCAACGCGTAGGATGTGCATATGCGGCAAAGCGGCAAGCCGGCAAGGCTGCTGCCATACTTTTGTCTAATACTCTGCAGACTTGATATGTTTTTTTTTCCTTGCAAGGAGACTTGATATGCTTATAGAACATAAATGCGCAAGTACTGTCACCTGTTAATTAATTTGATCGGATTTGCTATTCTTCAAGTGCCTGAAATTTTGTTATAGTTCAGTCGATTTTATGGCCGTCAGATCTTGCTCTGAGATGCGTGCGATAGCTGATGTGATTAACGGGGTCTGATCTGCGTTATTGGTTGTGTATCTTGACCCGATCCGTTATTGTGTTGTGTGGTCATCGACCTTCGTATGCGTGGAGGAGCAGTAGTTCGTCACTCACACACACCAGAGAGAGATAGTGGGGAGGGGGGAGTGAGGTGGACGACGTGGTAGCTGACGTGCTGTTGGTGAGCGCTGTCACCGGAGAACGACTTCGCTGGCAAGCTTTTTATGGCGGCAGGTACCGCAGGTCATGGCCGCTCCGCGCGCGATTGTGCGATGCTGCGATTTCGGTTTGTTAAGAGTCCTACTGCTCTTGTTTTGACTGAACATGGTATTGGTATTGCTGTGCTGCTTAGGCATGACTAAGATCCACCGGTGTGTCCCCCAAAATAAGATCTACTAGTGTGACTTTATAGAGGTACAAGTGGAGATTGCAAGGATTTTAGAAGTTTGCGGTGTGGTTCTTTCGGAAGTTCAAGAGATCTAGATTGTTAGTGTTTGGGTGTATTTAGAGTTTGAGGATGTAGTTTTTGAGTGAATTAGAGGTAGCCATCTACTTGTAGTTTATGTTGTCCTTTTTAGTTTGTAAGGGAAGCTAAGGCCCAGTTGGTACAGTTCTAGATTCTTATTTTTCAGATTCTGCTTTTGGTTCTCTGATAATCCACTTTTCTGAGAATCTGGAGCTGTCGGTTGAAACTGTTTGGCCGGTAGGTTGGCTCAAAAAACCACATGAGGGAGGATTAGAGGCAAATAGACCATATCACCCATGGGTGTAATACTTCAATTGTATTTGTGTCTTTCTCCTATGTATTTGTACACAAATTATAGAATTTTCCCCCAAATTTGTTTATACCATATGAATGTATATACGTTGTATTTGTACACAATGCCATGTTATATTGCATTTACACCTCATGATGGAGTACAACTGTTCGCAAATAACGAATTGACGCACAACCATTGATTGTGTATAAGCAAAATTTGTATTGTTCACGCTACGATAGATGAAGCTGGACAAATATTGCATTTATATCGTGTAAGTGTTCAAATGATAATTAAATGCTATTACGTACACGTATTTGAATGCTAAATGAGTGATAACAAAAGACCACAAAATATCACAAGTAGTATGTCCATCATCCTGATTGCTAAGCCTCTACAAAAATTCAAAATCAGTCAAAGCTAGGGCGGCCAGCGAAGAGGAGGGAGGCAAAGGGTGGTGTAGGGAGGGGAAGGTGGGCAGTCGGACGATGAACTAACCTTCAAAGGAATGGCGGTGGCGAAGAAGATGGGGAACTGCGGTCTCTAGGGTATCCGGTTTCGGAGCCTCTCGTGGGCGGGCGGCGGCGCACTCGCGGGCTTGCGGTGACGCACTCCTAGGCATGCGGCGGCGCAATCGAAAGCCAACGCGAGGTCGCCACAGCGGGAGCAAGATGAATCGAGGAGGTGATGGGAAGCCGAAGGGGTGTGTACGGTCATGGGCCGGGGGCACGCGGTGGGATGTGCGGGGGTAACTCAGTGGCATTTGCGGGTAAAAACCTTCAACTTCAAGGGTATTTTCGTTTCAAGGTTGGATTCTCACAAGAATCACTGGGAGGTCGCTTCGCTGCTAGTTCATTTTCGAGACAGCTCCTCGCGAGAAGTAGAATCTAGTGGTTTTGAGAATTATGGTGTTTGGTACGGCTCCACGAGAATCGATTGAGAAGCTGGGAGTGGAAGCTGTACCAAACAGGGCCTAAGTAGGCGATTCATGTTGTGGTGCAGTTTTTGATGCGTTTTACGCAAGTGGTGGTATCTCTTCTGTGGAAATTTATGTGCCTAATAGTACTTTTCTAACCTGCGAGATATACTTAGCGATACTGAAATTTAGTTTGTTACGCATTTCTCATCAAATAATTATCATTTATTAGATTTTTTCTGTCTTGTCCTGTATTGTTTAGCATGCTATTGGTACTGATGGTACAACAGTTTGTCTTGTAGTTGGCAAATGTTGCTATGATTTGCAATTTTTTTTGTTATGGTTAACGCCTGATACTACGGAGGCAGGTGTCCAATTCTGTTTTCTTAGTACAGATTGGATATGGTTTAAACTGTTCAGTCAAAGTTCAGTTGGTAATCTAACAAAGCTCAAAACTATAGATTGATTGGTTGTTAGTATTTTTGTCAAGGTGCCAGTGGGTTAAGAAAGTATTTGGACATGCAAAAAGTTTGAAGTAGAATGATTTTATTCTTTGGCCTGTTACTTTTTTATGTGGATGAGAGAATGTCAGTGTTAAGTATTGAATATCAGCGGTGAACTATTTAATGTTCCTTAAAAGTTATTTTTTGTTACATGGTTTAATGAAACTACGTACGTGTGGGCAGCTGAGTACCTAGGATTAGCCTTTTGCTACAGGAAGTTGTAAATTCTCTTTCTGTTTGTATTCATGGCCCTGCTTTTTCTCTCCGTCATATTCTTCCATTTTCTTCAATTTAAGCTACAACAATTGGTGGTGAAATCAATTAGGATAGGCAACATACATACCAATGCTAACAGCTAGGCGTGTGTCAGTGTTCTGTTCTCTTTCTTTTCTATTTGTTTACAGTAAAATTTCTTAATGCTGCCTTGTCATACATGTCTTTTCCATATAACCACTGCTCTTTATTTGATCTCATATATGATGGTTATCCCTTGTGTACAGTAACCTTGTACTCGTGTATTTATGTTGGGTTTTTACTTAAAAAAAAACTCTAACATTGTTTTTAGTAAGGTTCTGAAGATTTAAATTTCTTGCTCTTATGTTTGTTTCTTGACAAGTGGCAATGTTTTTTGTACTCGGCACCCTGAAGTGAAGTGGGCTCAGAGAAATCGACAAGGTTTACATTACCGTACAATTGCCTGATGCAAAGGATGCTAAGGTCAATTTGGAACCAGATGGTGTATTCACATTCTCTGCCACTGCTGGAACTGGTGGGAGCTTATATGAATCGAAACTAGATTTGAATGACAAAGTAAACGTTGAGGTAATGGATGTTCATGTTACATCAATAGCTATAGGGTTAACAGTTGAATCCTTGTTGAAAAGATGTGTTTTCCTTATCCAGTGTTTCTTTGCTTTTGATTTAACAGGCAAGCAAAATAAGTGTGGGGGTCAGGTCCATATTTTGCATTGTAGAAAAAGCTAAGGCCAAACGGTGGAAAAAACTTGTTCGAGATTATCAAAAGGCACCACACTGTGTGAAATTTGATTGGGACAAATGGGTGGATGAAGATGATGACAGTATGCTATGTACTTCTTTTCCCCTTTTCCGATGCAACTGATGCAAATCATAATCTACAAAAGAAAATGATGATTTACAGCAGTACATGCACATGACTAGATGTTAATGTTAGTTTGCAAGGGATCTATTTTGAAACATCTAGAAATAGGAGATAATTTAGTGGCAACTTTTTGTTGCATCTTATTTGGCCAAATTCGTGTGCTATGTGGTTCTATTTTGGGCTTTAGCCAAGTTTGTTCCCTTTGGCTTCCTCGTGTGTTACATGATCTAGCTTATTGTGCTCATATGCTAGCTATGGGGTTCTATTTGGGGCTTTAACCAAGCATAATTTTCTACTGTTATGTATATCTATCTGGGTTTGACTCACCTGTAGGGGTCTGAATGCTGCAGATGAGGGAGATTAACTCTAAGTTTTGATTTCCTGGTAGTTAGGATACTTTTGGTTTCGTCATTCCTGTTCTCCAAACTTAATTAGGCGAAGCATTCCGAAAAAAAGTTGTAACTTGTCTGATTGACAATTGTCCACAGTTCTTTGTATTGACCTTGTTTAGTTATTCTAGAACCCCCAAATACTGCAAAAGGACATAATCTGTTGTTGTCATCTACGATTCCTCCAGATTCGATTTGGGCCACATCTTTTGCGCATCATTCATGATTTTAATAATAAAGAAGTGGAGGAATTGGCTGGACTTTTTTGAAACAAGTGGATGTAGCTGGATTTTATCCCCACCGAGGCCTTAGCAGCCTTATGCAGAAGTGGTTTTTGGTAGATTTCCTTCTCTTCTTCATCTTTTTTTTTGCATGTTCTGTTGTGTTTGGGCCCAACTAACACCTCCAAGGAGTAGGGAGCATATTTTTGTTATAAGGGTATATTCTCACCTTGTAATTTTCTTTTCCTTTATTTTTGTTGGTGTCAGCTGATATCTTTATTTCCTTCTTCGGGCTGCATTCCGCTTGAAAGAAGCTGGTTGAGTCTCCATGTTCAGCCGAAGGAGACAACATGTATTATTTATACTTTTACCTACTCTCTTATTAGTTTGGCTAGTTCTGACACTTTCCGCGTAATGGCTTTCGTGTGGGATGCTTGTAAAGATTTGACACTCGTCATACTTATGGTTGTTGCTGCTATTTCACTAGCCTTGTTGGGTGTCTCACAAGTTAAAATTTATCTCTTGGGGGAACAACGATATGTATATCATCTTCTTCTTTTTTATTTTGACTAAGATTTGCAACTTTTAGTTGTATGTTTATCATAGAACAGACATGTTACCAATCAAATATTGGTTACATTTGAATTAATCATGCAGTGTATATGTTGCATATCACTATAACTAAACTTCCAGTATCACGTGATTTGCAATTTTAGTATCGGATTTGCTAATTTTCAGCTGGCTAAAATTTTCTTATCCATCAGTCACCTACAATTGCATAGTACTAAGTCTGAAATTACAGTACCAAGTGATGTGCAATTTTAGCACAACTTTACTATAACTTTAAATTATATTTGTTTTTGTATTTGTTTTATTTTGTATTTGTAGGGTTCACCTAGATTTACTTTTGTCTATTTTAGAATTTTTGTTTTGTATTTGTACAATTCACCTATATTTACTTTTGCCTATTTTAGAAAGAGACAGTCTGACTCATAGAATGGTGAGAAAGGTGACAGATGAATAAAGAAATTTCAGTCACCTGAAGCATAGACACTCTTTTTTAGTATATTGTGCAAGTTTCTAATTTCCATATTGTAATATATTCATTTTAATATTAGTCATATTCTAATTTCCATGTTGTAATATAGTCATTTTAATATTAGTCACTACCTGTACCCATTGTTCAGCTTAGCTTTGCATTTAATTGCAGGACTTTTGGTTTATGCTATGTGTTGACCTATGTATTCAGCTGTTTATTTTGTCTCATTTGACTTATGTTTTATGTTAGGGTTCACCTAGTTCAAGATATTTTTGTCCTCCTTAGTTAAATTTGATCATTTAGAATTGGACTTTTGTGTTTTGTAAGGGTTCACCTAGTTTAGGACCTTCGGTCCTTTCTTCCTTCTACCTATGTTCCTTTTTATTTTTGTAATTCATGGTGGTTGTCGTGTGATGATTTTTAGTGAATTAGAGATGCAGAGATGATGTCAGTGTTCAGTTCTTACTTTCATTGTTTGGTTTCTTCTTGCATTTTTTCTTTCTTTTCTGTTGATTTTAGGTGTTTTTTTTTTTTTTTTTTTTTTTTTTTGCTTTTGGCGAACGCAGTACAGTAGCATCCTTATACTCTTTTTCGTCTATGATGTTTCTTCACGTGCCTGTATTCAGTCTATACTCGGGAATTTGGGATAATGTACCAACATTTAAACTTATCTAGTTACTTTCGAGTCAAGCTCCAAGGGCTACAGTTATGCTGCATTCTGATACTAGCTAACCTGTATCATGTCTTTTCTTTCTTTGTTTTTTCAGGTCAATTTGGAGGTTAAGGTGGTTTGCAGCTCATGCATTGGGAGAGCCATAAATTAGGAATCTGCATTGACTATTGCAGACTTCCTTATTGTTGGAAGATCAAGAATTACATATCACGGTATCTCCTCTGTTCATAATTGTTTTTGTCTGATGTTGCTTCCTGATTTTATATTTGGTCAAACCTCAAAGCTGGAGCGCGCGCAAGAGAAGGATGTGGAGTCGAATCTAAAAGAAATTCTAGATAATGTTTCCTACCTGAAATTTTCTTGTCTTTCTAGAATGTATGGTGCGGTTTGCAGCTCATGACGCCACGTCCGGTCACATCGGGGGATTGTGGTCCTTGTGGAGACGCGGATGGGCGGGCGGCGCGTGAACCGGCTCTTTCCGGATGCTGCTGGTAATAGCCCGTTTTTGGTTCTTAAATAGTAATTTTCAGTTGTCTTTGGAGTTTCAAAACCTATTTCAAATTAGGGTGTATTTGCAAAAATTCTTGCCTTCTACCTCGTTTCAAAATTGGGTTTTCAATTCTCGATTTCAATTCAAAACCCCCTTGGGCTTGCCCATCCTTCCTCCTGGGCTCAGCCCACCTCAGCCCGGCCTAGCTGGCCAGCTCCCCTCTTGCCCTCTTTTCTCTAGCCCTGAGCCGCCCTCGCCATGCCTGGTCCGCGCCTACACCCACTGCGCCACCCCACCTGCTCGCTATCCCGCCCTGTCAGGTCCCACATGCTCTGACCCTCCCAGTCTTCATCCCGACGTCAGCACCCTCGCCCTGTCATGTCCAGCACGCGCCTCCGTGTCCGCGTCGCACTCCCATTCGCTCGGTCTACAGGCTACGTCGCGCACGCCTGCAGCGTCACCTGCCCGCGCCAGAGCTCGTCTCGTCCCGTTGCTCTATCGCTTCCACCTGCTCTTCCCATGCTCAGTCAAGACGCCATGCACATCAACAGAGCGTCCCGTCACCTACTCTCGTCCCTCCGAGCGACGCTTATGATAGCCTCGGGACCGTGCGCCGCCCAACAAGCCCTCAACGGCTCCTCCCTCCTCCCCTTGGGCTATAAAGAGCCCTGGACCTCCCCCTTGCCTCCCGATTTCGCTCCCTCGCCATTGGTAAGTCCACCAACGAAAGCACCCGAAGAAATCCCGAGTGCCCTTTTTCGGTCGTGCCGCTTCGCCGACGATCAGCCGCTCCAGTGAGCCCCTTGCTACGCTGACCCCATCACCGTGTGTCCCTGAGGACGAGGAAGCAATCCCCCCAGCCGATTTGGGTTTAGTCCACTGCAGTGCCCGAAATCACCCCTCTTCCCCAGATGTAGCCGCACTCCTCGTCGCTGATCTCCTTCCTCCAGTCACCTCCTGCCCCCTTCCCTGGCTTTGTAAGCTCCCCTTACTCCCCTCTAGCCGATGGTCTCACCATCTTTTGTTGGGAGTCACTAGGGCGCCATTTTGGCTTTTGTTACACCACATGCTGCCTTCCGGCTATCTTCCGCCACCACCATCGCTGCCCGCCTCGCCGAGAGCAACCCATTTTGGGCCTTGGCCGCCGTCGCCATGCTCGCCTTCGCTGGTGACGAGCCGAGCCTGCTCGGGTGCCCTAGCCCTCGGTTTGTCCGAGCAGCCGACCGTCATTGTGTACCTCTTAATGAACCATATCACTGTCGCAAAAGCGATGATTAGCCATTTAATTGTTGTCTTAAGTGTCGCCTTGTGTCACTGATCGATGGACCCAAGGAATAGTGATGGCGCATTAACTCCTGGTTTCCTCCCCCTTACGGCTGACAAGTGGGCCCTACCACAGTAGACACCCAGTGCACTCGTGGACCACATGCACAGTGCATGTTGACCTTCGGTTTATGCACTGTTCACATGGACCGAGACACTGTTTAGTGGCCCCCCAATGTCAGAGATACATTTTATCTCTCCTTTCTTTTTCTCGATTTAATTTAAATTCAAACTTCAGAAGCTCCGTTCTCCTCCGTTATAACTCCGATTTATATGTAATTTATTTCTAAATTTGTCTAAAATTAAGATCTTATTAATGCCAGTGGTCGTGTTTCATTTGGAGTTCATTTGTTATTTCTTTATTATTTATTGGTTCTCTTTGCTTGTTTGTTCCTTTTTTCGGCACATTCGTCCGAGTAGAGTTCGGAGAAGCGAGAGACCTCCAATTTGATCAAGCACAAGATTACCGAGACTCTCTTACCTTCAATCCAGGTGAGTTAATACTTTGATCATTTTGAGCCTATATTTTATGCAAATTATATTATTTTAAAATAGCAACTTGCATACTTAATTCCTTATGCAAATGCACGTCAAATCCCTAAGGGTTAGTTATCTACCTACTTGGTAATTAAATGATTATTATATCATCCTTGACAACTTGAATTTCTTATTCCTTGTCACCCTAGATATTAAATAGTAACTTACTAGTTATAAGGTCGTACTTAAGCGTCATGCTAGTTTTGCTTAAGTACTGGGGCATTAAATGCCATAATCATCATCTTTTAATCATGAAAATGGTTTTGGGCAGTCATTGTGGGTAAATGGCTCGAATGTTGAGATAATGTATTTTGCTCTCTAAAAACCCTATTAAATTGTTGTTACTACATCTGGGCGGATGGTACGATGGTGGGTGCTGATTGAGCACGAGAGTGGTTGGAATGTGGTATGAATCGTCTGAATGATTTAAGAACTTAATCTTGTCATAACCACCTATTGTAAAACAAGTACAACTACAAGTCTGTAAAGTATAACTTGGCTTAGTAAATTTATTGGACACTGAAATCCATCTCACTAGTGGAGTGAAGTAGTGCAAGCATGGGCTTGAATGGGACACCGATGGTGAAGTTGTCAGCCGTGCTAGTCGTTGTGGAACGTTGTAGTCCATCTGCGTTAGCGTTGTGGCGAATATCCCGCACAACTTATGGGACCCACCGCAAGTGGGAGCGGCCCATATGGGTGAGATGACGGAAGGGGCGAGATAACTTGAAAGATTACTGTGATGATCTCTCAACTATATCACTAAGGAATCATGTGGGGGCAACGAGTTAATTGTCTCTTGTGGGTACAATATACAACCTTTGTATAGCTTAAACTGTTTAAACAGCTGTGCCTTCGGTCAAAGGCGGACATGAGAAATTACTAGAGTTAGTTCTATTTATAAAATTTGGTGGCTGTGATGAAAAATATGTCGGGCTCACCTAGCCCTGAGTTTGAATTTATCCTGGATCATCGAACTCAGTGTTGTTAAGTGGGAATAGCCCCCAATCAAAAATAAACATAAGGTGGAGGGAATCTCTACTGTTATAAATATTGTACATTTATTCTCTTTAATAAAATACAATTTGGTCAAAATACTAAGTAATAGGAATTGCAAATAATGATAATTGAAAACATTGTTTTAGCAGATAAAAGAACACGAGCCAATCCTTGTTAAGCCTTGCGTGTATTATTACTGCATCATGTATGTTGGCTCGCGAGCAGAGAAGTTGTGTTCACCCTCGCTCTCTCCCCACCCTCCAAATCCTCAGAACCCGTGGATCAAGGACATTATACTACTACGAGATCCAGAAGTTGGAGACCAATGAGATGATAAATAGTAGTTTAGTTCTTTTAGTCTAGATCTTACCTTAGTCTAGCTGACTCTGTCGATGCTTGCATGCATCCAATATTATCTAAGTACTTAGTTAATATCGAGTGCACAAGGGTTACCCCAGTCGCTTGCCTATGGTGAGATATGCTATACTTTTTTTGCTACCGCTGTCTCTCTGCGGTCTATGTGACTCTGATGTTTGTAATATAATATTTGATTCGATTTACGTTATGTATAAAATAATTTAATAATATATTCTATAAATACTATATACTGATACAAAGAATAACACATTGTCATCCCAAGAGTTTTGAATTTTTCAAATCCGAGTCTGACACTACTGCGCCGCACGAAGGCTGACGCTAGTGGGGCGCGCGCTGACGCTCCCACAGGACCAGACCAGAGCAGCTGCGGCTACGGGCGGAACCCAAGCGCGCACGGCAAGGCGCCGTTCCGTCTTCTCGTGCTGTGCAGGCAGCTAGCGGCAGGGGAACGCGCCGCGCGTACGGGTGGGCTAGGTGCTCGTGTTTTCAGACTTTTTCGTGGAGCTGATCACTGGATTTTGCGGGAGTTGGTCGTGTTCGTGCCGACTTGCTGGCCTGTTGCTGTAGGACAAGTACGTTGCATCTCATCTCATCTCTCTCACCATGCGACAAGCCGCGGTCAACTGCAAGTTTTCCTTTTTGGGTAGCCTTGGGTCTGAGCTGAGCTGATTCTATTTGCTGCTAGTTCAGTCGAGAGTTATGTAACTAGATAAGTAGAATAAGTCATAAAAAAAACCTAGATTAGCATAACGACAGCGGATTGCTACTCCACGCGGTATGTTAGATACATCGAACAGAGGTGGTAAAGAACTTCATTGCACAAGAAAGAATATGATAGGAATTACAAAAGCTACATACAGTCCTTATGGCAGAATCGGTGACAGTAGCTGCACACTCTGTCACAGTCACTGATACATACATATATTAGATATTATTTTTTACAGGGTAGCCACTTTATTTGTAACACAAGGAAAATACAAGTACTTTCATGGATTATCAAATTGATTTTTTTGCCTTAAAAAAGACTAGGAGCATGTCGAATGCAAGCTTCCAGCCATAGCTTGAAGTAGTCTTGGCATCGGGGCCATGTTAATTTCAAATAAGCCCTCCAGAATCTGAACCACCTCTCCCATTGTTGGTCTATCAAACTCACCATCCTGTATGCACCAACAAGCAACCTTACAAACTAGTTCAGCCTCATTCAGATTGACATCACCATGTAATCTGTGATCTACCAAACTCCCCACATCTCCTGCAAGAAGTTTACGTGCGGCATGCACAGGGAAATAAATATCATGATCGCCACCACAAGAACATGGTGCATATGAATTCCTCCTCCCTGATATGATTTCCATCAACACCATCCCATAGCTGTAAACATCGACTTTTGGTGTGATAGCCACGCCACTAATCCATTCAGGTGCAAGGTATCCTGCAGTTCCTCTCACTGTAGTCAATGCTCGGCTAAAATCTCCTTCCCAAAAGCTTTGCCATCCCAAAGTCCGCAATTTTCGGAATGAATGAGGCATCAAGAAGGATGTTTCCTGGTTTGATATCACAATGTATGATACAATCTTGACAGCTCTCATGCAAGTAGGACAGTCCCCTAGCAACTCCTAGTGCTATTTGATACCTGGTACTCCACGAGATTGTAGTATTGCTCTGAAATAAATGGAGATCAAGAGAACGATTTGGCATGTGTTCATAAACAAGCAATCTCCTACCACCCTCACAACAAAAACCAATTAATCTAACTAAATTAATATGCTGGATGATTCCAATCGAGCTCACTTCGGCCCTAAATTGCTTCTCTCCTTGACAAGCGTGATCAAGCCTTTTCACTGCTATGGTTGTGGAGTCACTTAGTAACCCCTTGAACACACAACCAAAGCTACCTCCCCCAAGCTTCTCCGAGTATCTTTTAGTTGCACGTTGCAAATCAATGTGCCGAAATACAATGATACCATTGAAACCTTGAGTATTGTTCAATGTATCACCGGAGAACTTTGTTTGGTTCCTCCAAAACATTAGTAGTAGGATCAGTGCTAACAAACCTAAAGCAGAAACACTTGCACCAATGATAACTCCAATAATTATTCCTCTTTGTTGGCTTTCTGACTGTGCAATTCTTTGGCGGAGAGGCGAAGGTAAAGAGTTTCTCCATCTATGTTGGTAGTGCCACTACATTGCTGTTGTCTTATGTTAAGCAATTCATTTTGCCAAATAGAGCATCCACCATTCCCAAAGGAATATGCAGTGCAAGAACAGTCACTCAGGCAAACGTGTGCACAATCACCAGCACTGGCAGCAACTTGCATGCTTTGGGCATTTTCGGGCAATCTAACACATGGCATAGAGTAGAACTTGTCTGTCGAACTGGTGCTTCTGTTGCTAATGCAGTCTAATGGAGTATTTCTGACGCACCCACCGGTTCGATCATATAGGTACCATTCATTGGGTGATCTCACGGTGAAGCCCTTCATACAATTGCAAAATGGCAGCGCATTATCGTTGCAAATTGTGAAAGGTCCACAAATTGCGTGGACATCACATTGAGCTCTAGGTATGGAAAACATCATCACCCAATCCTTTGAGCTTTCTAGCCAAATATATGTCTTTGCTTGACCTGAGACGCCCAAATAATTATGAATAACCATGGTTTCATCGTCTACTGTATATATGAAGTACTTCTCTTGATCATTGTTGACAAATGTAAAATTGAAAAGATAGCGCTTTGACATCTCTGGCATCAAGGCAAAGTATTGGCCGTTCCATACACCGCTGGACCAATATGGTATGGACGAGTTCAGTGGTGTAAGGAGGTACTGGTTAACACCACTGGGGTCTAACTCCTCACAGTATATACCAGTAGCTGGGTTGATCATGTTTTTCCAAGAAACAAGGCGGCGATTCAGACCGGTGAGCTTGTCCCATCCAAACTTTGCCCCAGGGAAAAATGTGTCTGTGGGGTAGTCAAAGCTCTGCCACAAAATGTCTGGTGAGCTTGAGGAATTCTGTAGGATGAGATTTCCACTATTCAAGAGGACAGCAATGGTGTCATTGGTTGTGATGTTTGCTTTGGTAGACCAGATTATGGAGTTTCTGGACTGGTTTAAGATGACAAGGTTGCCATCATGGGAGATTATGAGCTGCAGCAGGGTGGTGTTCTTGATTGGGCTATCCCTATTTGCCACCCATGCCGGAGTCAGCTTGGGGACTGTATTGAACCATATGCCCAGGTACCAGTTGGTAGTATTCTGGGAGGACTCACTGCCGGTTGCAAAGAAGCCGAGCGCGTACCTGCCATTCTGGGAGACGAGCTTGTCGCCGCTGACAAGTGGTTGGACGACTGAGATGGTGTCCGTCGTGGCAGAGCTTGCATGGATGCGAAGGTAGAAGAGTGCAGTGAAAACAACGAGGAGAGGCATGATGAACCGAGGGAGGGGGAGAGACTGCAAGTGTGGGATGGATGCTCAATGGTCAGTGCTGCTTTATCATTTGGAATGCGCGACAGACACAGAAAAAATAAGCATGGTGAA
This sequence comes from Hsuehochloa calcarea, assembly GCA_036346395.1. Lineage (NCBI taxonomy): Eukaryota > Viridiplantae > Streptophyta > Magnoliopsida > Poales > Poaceae > Hsuehochloa > Hsuehochloa calcarea. Next base: position 22,806,282 of record CM070600.1, read on the forward strand.
GTCAAGCACAACTGCAAAATTAGTGAAGCGAAAACATGTCCCGACGGTGATGTAAGATCCTCAAGACTTAATGTCTTCCACGGCACGGCAATGTTGTTGTCTAGTCTTCTAGGTTGCTAACACATCCAACAGTGACACAATGTCTTCAGGAACAGTGCTATAGTATTTATTGCTATCCTGAGAACCTGAAAATGGTTAAGTTTTGTGATTGATTGAGATTGCTAGTTTTTGTTCTTCTTCTAACGATAGATTGCTAGTTGTCAAGTGCACATGATACTAGTGCATGGAAATCAATGACAGATTAACGATCTATTTACATTTTGTATTTTCTAATATTGTTGTTAGAGAGTGACGGATCCAAAACGAAAATAACCGATAGTCCTTGAGGCAAGATAGGCCACGTTCGGCTGGCCTGTGGCTTCGGGTGCCCCCTCATGTTGGGATAGGGGTGTCCACATTACATATATATGGTTATATATAAAAAAAATTTGGTTTTGAATCCAGTGCACCCTGGTGTGCTATAGTAGATCCGCCCCTGGTTAGAGATTGTAGGATCGGATACAACAATCAGAGGGGGGTGGGGGTGTGAATGATTGTAGTGTCTACTTTTCGAATTACCGAAGAGGATCTGCGTTAGATTCAATCGACAACCGAATACAACATAGTTGTACGAGTTTGTCTCCTCGTTGTAGTGGTCGAAACAACTCTGATATGTTTTGTCAGTTAATGCTATTGTCGACAACCGGGTGAACGCACAACACGTGATCGAAGAAGGTGAAGTCGATCTGGTCGAAGGAGTTGCGATCACTTAGTCGAAAGGATTCGACTATCAGATTTATTCCATCCCCCGACTTGAGAGAATCACGCTATGCAAGGAACAAGAACAAGTCGAAGATCGATCAACACAAGAACTTGTCGAAGACAGAAGAACATGTAGCCGGCGATGACTAATCTTTCTTGAGTAGATCCAATCTTTTATTTTTGAAACATGTTCTGTGGTTACAAAGTGCTCTCACGGCACCCCTCAAACCCTAGCACGAAAACACTAAAAAGATTTCTCCGAAAGCCGACACCAAAAGCCTCAAATGTCCCGTATTACTCTTAACCTCGTCGGTATTTATATGCTAGGGCCCTAAACCGTGTCCTTATCAACACATACATATAATCCTATCTCTTCCGAAAATCAAAATATCCAAAACCCCTTAAATCTTAGGTTTTCTAATATATCTAAACCTTCCAGTTATGAACACCTTCCATAACTCCTCACACGTCGAAGCCTCCAGGGCTGCACCCCCCATAGCTTCTCCACGTATCATGCATTCCCTTTGATCTCCATGTGCACCAGCGTAAGCACGACCACCTCGTGACATCCATGACCACCTGAACCTTGGATTTCCCTATACTAGTCCTGGTCTTCCTCGTCATCGACCATGACTGTCTTCACGCCTAACCTGCACATGCAAAGATCAAAGAACGTTTTTCTGGCACAAGTTCTCCAACTTGACCAATATTAGTTCACACACGCATATCACACTGTCATCTATCAATAAACATGAATGAGATCATCCATGACCTTAAATTCCAGCTTTCAAAGAACAAGTCGAGACCACTCTGTAAAATCGGTCTTACCGATGTGTACACGCCGGTCATACCGCTTGCCAATCAGATACGAGTATTCAAGGTACTCCAAGAATACGAGAATTGAAGCACTCGAAACCTACGACTACTTACTGTAAGCGTACGACCATCGATCAGAAGCCTACGACCACCGACCACGAAGCCCACGACTACCGATCATGAAACGCACGAATACCGAGCACGAAGCTCACGACTACCAATCACGAAGCTCACGACTACTGACCACGACCAGTCACTATAGATTCGACCTTCGACCAGGCACTGTAGTTTCGACCATCGACCAGGCACTGTAGCTTCGACTATCGACCAGGCACTGTAGCTTCAACTATCGACCAGTCATTGTAGCTTCGACCATCGACCAGTCACTGTAGCTTCCGACCAACGACTCAAACAGTCCTTCGTACTCGGTAGACACCTCGACTTACGATTGAGTACATTACTCGGTACTTGGAGCTACAGTACTCGTAGATACAGTACTCGAAGCTACAGTACTCTGAACTATATCACCCGACACTCAAAGCTACCGTATTCGGGGCTGTAGTACTCAGAACTATATCACTCGACACTCAACGCTACAGTACCCGGAGCTACAATACTTTGAGTCCAGTCGAAAGGGGTCACCGAGTATCACCGATTAGACCAACCGATACAAGGCATGATCCGACCACTCACACTAAAAATCCAACAACCGAAATTTTCACAACCGCGAATGTCAATACAACCCAAACGTCAATTATTCATCATCACAAAGTCTACGACCAGTCCACATGGTCTAAAAATCTCCCCCATGATGAATACATTGGCAACACTTCAAAAACTTGAGTTGAATTTTGAAAGAAATGAAACAAAGAAAGTTTCAAAGAAAGAAATTTTGATAAAACACAGCAGCAATCGAAACAGTAGTCGTAAATCAGCAGTCGTAAAATAGTAGTTGTAAAACTCATCCTTAACGCACAGTTGAAAGATCTAGACCCGCCATTATGAGTTAATGGAGTGTTTTGGTGATTAATGATAAATCTAATTATGAGACTAACTCTCTTGTCAAGTATTATCTTGTGTAGTCTCATTTGGATATAAAGGTGAAATTCAACGAGGTATGCATTTGACTTATACTCTCATATATTGTTGCATTCCTCGGATCCAAAATATAGGTTGAACTCCACCATAAGTATATCTTGAATACGTGCATATGTTTTCTTTACACATGTGTATGCACACATTTAGGGGGAGCTCATTCTATATTTTGTAGTTTCATTAGTATTGATCCACATTTCGTATTCCACATATACTTGGGATCCTTACTTTGAAACATATCCGTATGAGTATACAAAACTTGTGTAGTCCTTGTATACTTATGGTTTGAGTATGTAGAACTTGTGTAGTTCGTATATACTCATGTTTCGAATATATAAAACTTGTGTAGTTTTGTATATTCATGAATTGAGTAAAAAGAACTTATGTAGTTTTCGTATACTCAAGTTTTGAGTATGTAGAACTTGTGTAGTTCTCGCATACTCATGTTGTGAGTATATATATGACTTGTGTAGTTTATATATACTCATAACGTGTTGCTTTTATCTAAATCAATTTATGTGTGATTGAAATGGTTATCATCAATTACCAAAGAGGGAAAGATAGAGGTATCTTGTCCCACTATTATGAGTTAATGGTATAGTATGGTAATTAATGATAATCATATTGTGGAACTAACATTTTCTATGAGCTGAATGTATAGGTTATGTTCCAGGATGATGAAGACTTGGGATGATCATGAGTTGACCATCAAGACAAGACAAGACCCATCATACGTTGATGGAGGTCAAGCAAAGGATCATCATGTGTTGATGATTTCAAGTTAATGACCCGGACTTGAAGTGTTGATGCGCGTCATCAAGCTTCAAGAAGATGCAAGGCAAAAGTATGACTAGCTAGGGCTAAGGATGTGTTCCTAGTCTTTTACCGGTCTTGGAGTTTGGTTGGTAAACCGGATTGCTAGTATAGAATTGCCGTACTATTAAGAGTGGTCTTGACTAGTAGCATGAGTTAGTCATGTGTTGATAGCTCATTGTGTTTGCTCTAGCTCATCTATGCATGGAGCTATTATTTATGAATGTGTGAAAGATCTAGACCAGCCATTATGAGTTAATGGATTGTTTTGGTGATTAATGACAAATCCAAATATGAGACTAACTCTTTTATCTAGTAATATCTTGTGTAGTCTCATTTGGATATAAAGGTAAAATTCAATGAGGTATGCAATCAACATCTTAATCTTATATATTGTTGCATTCCTCGGATCCAAAATATAGGATTGAACTCAACCATAAGTTAAACTTGAATATGTGCATATGATCTTATTACACATTTGTGTATGCACACATCTAGGGGGAGTTTTATTCTATATTTTGTGGTTTCATTAGTATTGATTCATGTTCCATTCTCCACATATACTAAGGATCTTTACTTTGAAACAAAACCTTTGAGTATACAAAACTTGTGTAGTTTGTATATACTTGTGGATTTCATAGGGATATGCTCCAGATCTTAGGATGATGTGACAATTGGCAATGGCGTTTACGGTTTGTCGTTTCACGCGTTTTCGACAAAGTGTCAGGCTTACTAGACAGGGGCGGTCCGACCGGTCCTTACACGGCGGTCCGACCGGTCCCAAATCGGTCGGACCGGCCATGTGGGGCGGCTCGGACCGCAATGACCTAAAAGTTCTCGAATGGGCCGGGCCAAAAATAGGTGTTGTAGGCAAGTGAGGATCCCAATGCACTTGGTCTCATAATTTTGGAGTCTCCAGAAGAAGTTCTATTGGTTTAAAGTTTCGAAGGTTTGAATTTGAGGGCTTGAATTTCGCTAAGTCCCAAAGGCGGTCCGACCGCTCACGAGGAGCGGTCCGATCGCCAAGAGGCGGTCCGACCGCTCACATGGAGCGGTCGGACCGGTATCCACTTGATCATCGGCCAACTTCGTGGCGATGCTGTTTTGTTAGGTCAAGTACATGGGTTCCATGGCATATGTTTTGCATGATGCATGTTTTGACTAACATGGGTCAAGTTTTGAAGAACTTGTTCCCGAATTCGTGTTTTCTTGTCTGTGGTTGTGCAGGTTGCTTGGTGGTCAACGACGGTCAACGGCGAGGAGGATCGGGACTAGACTCGGAGAGTTGAGGTCCAGAACGATTGACGATGCCGGGTGAGGTCAACGACTCAAGTGTGACACAAGATGGACAATGGTGACCTATTGGCAAATCCATGACGCATGGTGAAGCGGTTTAGGTCAAAAGGTTAAAGACGGCGCTTTGCGAAGCGTGCGTGTGTGACCCGTTTGTTAGTGGGCTTTAACGGGAGCCCAATGGAGTCAAACCCTAGGAGTCTAGGTCTCCACTATAAATAGGAGGAGATGGTGGCTGCACCTCTCTCTCTCTCTCTCGCCTTTTTATGTTTCAAAACCCTAATTGTCTTTAGGGGAGTTGAGGTGGAGGCTAGGGCTCTTGATGGTTTGTGGTGAATTTCGTGATCTCTGATTGTCCACTGATCCATGATGGTGTGGATGTAATCCAGCATCAATCACGAAATCAATCTATGCAAGGTTTGCTTGAGATAAGTCTCCTTTCGTTCTTGCTTTCAATTTCGTGTTTTTAGGGCTTTCTTTGATCCGCGAGTTTGTGATTGATTCTTTCACATGGATTAGCTTGCTGTGATATGTGTGAATCTATCTAGCATCATCTTGATCATCAATCTCTCACGAACAAGCTTTAGGATCAAGTTTTCGTTCTTGCGGTTTAGACCTTCATTAATCAATTGACAATTGCTCAAGATCGTTCCAAGAATTATCATAATATTCGATTGGAATAGGTCCTCAATAGCATAGAGAAGGTGTGTGCAAAGTTTCATAAAGATTGGAGTTGAGAATCAAAAGTTACACCTAATTGCAACTTCGTCATCGGCCGATTTTCTTGTTTGGATCGGTTCAGTAGTATTGCGGTCGAACGCCCATCATCACCGGTCGACCGATTTTGGAGCGGTCCGACCGCCAAAGACTAACGCCGGTCGACCGCCCGCAATCGGTCCGACCGGTTGGGTACAGAGGTCGACCGCCTCTTCGTGAGTCTTTGCAATCTTAGTTGATTTTGTGTTTTTGCTTAGGGGTTTAATTGGATTCAATACTAGTCTTCCATTTGTCTTGGTATATTGATCTTCATAGCTTTCTAATAGCCACTTGGAGTGAAATTGTATTGAGTTCATAATTTGTGAAAAAGTGGCGTGCTCTATTCACCCCCTCTAGTCGCCTTTTCGGTCCAACAAGTGGTATCGAGCCCTGTTAGTTCAATCTTGATCTTAACAGTCACCAAACTTTGGCGATGGATAAGTTTTCTACTAAACCGCATATCTTCGATGGGCACGACTATGCTTATTGGAAGAATCGTATGCGCGTCTTTCTTGAGAGCGAGGACAAGCTATTTGGGATGTTGTTAGAGCCCACTGTTATTCTGAAATTGCTACACTTACGCAATTCTTTTGGCTAACAACAATAAGGCTAAGAATCTTTTATATGGTGCACTTGGTAGACAATAATATGATAGAATTTGCAATCTTCAACTGCGCATGAAATTTGGAACACTCTCGAAACATATCATAAGGGTTCGTCCCAAATCAAAAGGTGCGTAAGCAGTTTACAAGCGTGAATACAATAAATTCGAGATCGTCATGGAGAGAGCATCGATGACATTTTCACGCTTTAATAAAGTAATTAATCAAATGAAAGTCGTTGATATTGAATATTCTCAATCTGAAAATGCCACCCATCTCTTGGTGCAATCAACACCAAGGAGTGGGAGATGAAGGCTATCGCTATAGAGGAAAATGTTGATCTTTCAAGTCTTACTTTAGAATGGCTTTATAGTAAACTCAAGACTCATGAAATTAAAAGAGTTGATCATCCCAAGAAAGATAATTTAGCTTTGGTAGCGGTCCTCTCAAAAGGCTTTTGATGACTCTTTTGAATCTTCTTCGGATTTTCATTTGCTTGTTTATCTGCTATTCATGAAGAGGAGCTTGAAAGTATTCTGAAACAGAGTTAGCTCTTCTAGCTAAAAAATTCACACGGACCTACAATAATGTGAGAAACAAAAGAGAGGTGGTCCAGTAACATGCTATGAATGTGGTGAGCTCAATCATATCCGCAAATTGCCCCAAGTCGAAAGGTAAGAGCAATCATAAGGATGGAAAGCCAGCTTGGAAGAAGCCTCCTTTCAACAAATCAAGGTATGAGGCTAATAAGCTTGTGAAGGCTGCTCACCAGGTTCTTGCCGCTTTTGAGGATCAATCCTTGAGCGATGTGGATACCGGGAGTGAGGAGGACAAGGAGGAGGAGATCCTCAAGGCAAAAAGAAAGGGAAGGCCAAAGACTTCACTGCATGTGCTTCATGGTCGACACAGACGACATTGATGATAATGAGGTATCCTTTTCTTATGATGAGCTTTCTGCTAAATATGATTCTATAGTTGAGCAATTGCTTAGTCAAGATGAAGCACTAGAATTTGTCATGACAAAAATAAGAAATTAGAGTCAAAATTAGCAAACCAAAGTAGAGCTTAAAAATGCTAAGACTCTTGAACCTGATGAATGTTTATCTTGTCATGCTATGCACTCAGAAATTACTAAGTTACAAACTGCTCATAATATTTCTGTACAACAACTTGAGAATGCTAGATCTGAACTAAATGAAATCAAAAGTGTTCCTTGTGAAAAATGTTTAGAATCTAGTAAATTGATTGCTTTTGATGTGTTTGATTCTAGCCCTTGCACTTCATGTTTAGAAAAGGAACGTGAAATCAAAGATATCTTAGAAGCTGCTAGAGTCAAATATGCTAAGCTTAAGGACAATATTGAAAATATTACTTGTGCTTCTTGTTCCGCTCTTAAGCTTGAAATTGCTTTGTATAAGGAGAAATCTATGGATAAAACTTGTGATGCTTGTGTTAACTTGAGAAAAGAAAATGCTTACCTTCATGATACATTAGAGAAATTTTCTAAAGGTAAGAAATAATTAAACATGATTCTTGACAAGTCTAAAACTCCTTATAAGAAGCAAGGTTTAGGATTCAATTCTTTTCAAGACAATTCAAACCCAAAAGTCATTCAAGTCTTGGAAAAAGGTTTAATTGAATTCAAAACCCAACCTGCAAAAACATCTTTTAAATCTGCAGGTTTTGCCCAACCTTGTATTAATTCAAATGGTGCTTCTTCTAGTGGTACCAAGTACCATTGCACTTATTGCAAGAAAGGTGGGCATTTGATTGAATTCTGTTGGCGTAGGTTGAAAAATGATAGGAAAATTTTTGATAGAATTTCATTCATGCAACCTAGAGCTTCTATGAGACATGGTAACACTGAAAAGAATAAACCTGGATTAGGATTTTTCTCTCATGCAAATTATTATGTTTCTAGATATCCTAATTCTAATGTTTATCATACTAGCGGTCTGACCGCTGGTGGTCACCGGTCTGACCGTTTTGGTCGCCGATCGATCACAAGACAACGCCGCGGACCGCCATGGACGATTTAAGTCTCATGTTAATTTAAACATTGCTCATAACCGAATGTTAGATGAAATCAAGGATAGTACTTCGGTTTGTATACTCCTTGCGACGTGTGTCTCGATCGATTCCTAAATCTTGTTTATCTAACTTGATGTTGAGACACATCGTTCTTTGTTCCTTGATTTTCGGGACTACCGTGGAAAGGGAAGAACACGTGGTTCGTCGACTCGGATGTTCACGCCACATGACCGAAAACTCAAAATGGTTCACCTCTTTCACGCGGCAACAGTGATGACTTCATCACCTTTGGAGATGATACACAAGGGCGAATTGAAGGAACATGATCAATTAGGGTGAACAACAAATTTATTAAGCCCTATTACCCTTTAGAGCTTTTGTATTTCAATTCTTGCTCAATGTCATGTCTTGTTCTTTGACTTGCTAGAATTATCATGCTTTTACATGTGTAGCTAAGTCTTTGCTATATGAGCTAGAACCTTTTAAACAACTCAAACTAAGAAATTGCAATGTGTGAATGTTTTGAGGTTGCAATTAGTGCTCCTCTTGTGACATTGGCCTGTAATTGCTTTGTTAGCTCTTTGATCTAAAATTGACCATTACTTGAGCTTTTGTGTTCTTGAGATTCTAAAATTGCTCTTGTGAAAAATGAAAATCAAGATTGTCTTATGCTTAAATTGTGCCAAACTATTCTTACAGGCTTGTCAAATGACATGAACTTGGAGATAGTTTGATGAACGACGTCTCATGGGGATGCTTGTCGAAATGACATGAACCTCAAGATTTTCGCCGAGAAGCTTAGAAAGAGTTTGTGGATGGCTCCTAGTCCGGATCTTCTTTACTAAGATATACCTTTAATCAAACTTTTGGTGAAGCTTAGGATGAGTTTGTGGATGGCTCCTAGTCAGGATCTTGTCACTAAGTTAGATCATTAGTCAACTTCAATATTCAATGCAAATAAAAAATGTTGACAAATGGGCGTTAAAAATATTGAGCAAAATGATTCAATACGGACTTGATTGACTCTTAATGTGGTCTTTGTTAGATTTTTGATCTCACTTTGACATTTTGATATGCCAATTTCACTTTAGGATCCTGTTGATGAACTTTTTAATTTGAAGGTGCTTAAATTGATCAAATCATTGCTTACTTTTGAGCCTTTGTGCTTAGCTTTGATATATATGTCTTACCATGATCTTGCTAAGCTTTCAGGCTTGATATCTTGTTTGTGCAATATTGAGATACTAGCTTTTCTTTTGGGTAATCTCCAAAGCTTCTTGTAATCAAAAATTGAAAAATACAAAAATTGAAGCCATCCATTGCACTTCATGCATATTCCTCTTTATGCTTTTGTTTTTCTTTCTTTATTCTCTATTTGTTATCCTGATGAGAGGAAGGCGTGATTCCTTGATGAATCCATTGTCAAGGGGAGAAGATGTGTTAAATGAAAAGATATTTCTTTGGGAGAAGATTGTAATATTTCTTTGCTACTCTTATTTGGAGAAGATGTGTTAATGAGAAGATTGGGGAGAAGTTTATACAAAGAGAACGAAAATTTGAAATTTGTTGCATAGTGAGGGAGTTCTTGAGTTGCATTCTTATTGTCTTATTGAATATTCGAACTTGAATTGCATTCTTTTATCCTCACAATGATCATAGGTTAATGGAACAATTGTTCTTCATATGGACCTTATGTGAGAATTTTGACCCTTTAAAATTAAAGTTTTATGCTTATTTTTGCTTTGTCTCACATGCCTATACTATTCGATGCCACTTGGTCATTTACATTGCTTTTTCGCTTATGGACCAAGTTGTGCCTTGTGCGAAACAGTAAACTCTTTCAAACCTCTTACTTACATTTTCGGATAATTGCCAATGTGTTCATCAAGGAGATTGTGGATTTCATGGGGATATGCTCCGATCTTAGGATGATGTGACAATTGGCAATGGCGTTTACGGTTTGTCGTTTCCAGCTGAAAGTTGGGCTTCTTTCGGTCAGTAGCGGTCCGCCGCCTGCATCCGGCCGGTCCCATTCTCGGACCGCCGTGGCGGGACCGCTGATGACAAAAGTGTTCAAAAGGCCAAAAATAGGTGTTATAGACAAGTGGGGATCTCAATGCACTTGGTCTCATGATTTTTGGAGTCTCCAGAAAAGTTCTATTGGTTTAAAGTTTCCAGGTTTGAATTTGGGAGCTTGAATTTCGGCTAATAAAGGCGTCGGCCGCTCAGGAGGGTCCGACCGGCCAGGCGGTCCAGGATCACGGAGGCGGCCGACCGGTTTCAATTGAATGTCCGCCAACCGTGGCGATGTTGAATTGTTAGGTCAAAGTCATTAATATCGTGGCATATGGTTTGCATGATGCATGTTTTGATTAACATGGGTCAAGTTGTGAAGAACTTGTTCCGGTTCGTGTTTTCTTGTCTTGGTTGTGCGGGTAGCTTGGTGGTCAACGACGGTCAAGGCGAGGATGATCGGACTAGACTCGGAGTTGAGGTCCGAACGATTGGCGATGCGGGGAGGTCAACGACTCGCGTGACACAAGATGGACAATGGTGACCTATTGGCAAATCCATGATACATGGGGCGGTTTAGGTCAAAAGGTTAAAGACGGCGCAGAGCGGTGTGTGACCCGTTGTTAGTGGGCCTTAACGGGCCCAATTGAGTCAAACCCTAGGAGTTTTAGGCCTCCCTATAAATAGGAGGAGGTGGTGGCTGCCTCTCTCTCTCTCGCCTTTTATGTTTCAAAACCCTAATTGTCTTTAGGGAGTTGAGGTGGAGGCTAGGGCTCTTGATGGTTTGTGGTGAATTTGTGATCCTGATTGTCTTGATCCATGATGGTGTGGATGTAATCCGTCAATCAAAATCAATCTATGCAAGGTTTGCTTGAGATAAGTCTTTTTTTGAGGCAAGACTCCTTATGAGCTTCGTTTGGTAGAAAACCCTCATTTCGCATTTTCGAGTTTTGGATCAAAATATTTTATTCTTAAGACAGAGCAACTTAGATAAATTTGAATCAAGAACTTTTGATGGGTTATTTCAGGTTATCCTGCTCATTCGAGGGTTTTCGGGTTTTAATCTGAGACTAACATTATTAGGAGACTTGTAATGTCACTTTTGATGAGACTAGCCACGGGCTAGATCTATTCTCTGAGATGATTCTGGTGTGAAGAGCATTTTTGTGGAGGAAGATGAGGACGAAGCTACTATCATTCCTTCATCTGCTGCTCTTGAAGCGCCCATACTGATACAAGAACACCTTCGTCTACTTCACCTTGTTGAGGCTCTGCTGCATCTTCATCATCGCGATACTGCGGAGGTCGAAGAACAGTATCTCACGGGCGCTCCACTTCGCATTGAGGAGCATCCTCGGAGCAGATAATAGGTAATCTACATGGCGAGTCACTCGCTCCGGTATAATGATCCAAATCTCTACTCCCATTCGGCTTTTGTTGCTTCTTTTGAACCCGCGATATATCACATGCTTTATCGATTCTAGTGGGTAAATGCCATGCATGAGGAGTTAGAAAATTTTGAAAGAAACAAAGTTTGGAACCTAGTAGAACCCCTAGTGGTCATAATGTTATAGGAACCCGTTGGGTGTTTAAGAATAAACAAGGTGAGGATGGTTACGTGGTTAGAAACAAGGCCGATTGGTAGCTCGGGTTTGACCAAGTTGAGGGTTAGATTTTGATGAGACATTTGCTCTGTTGCTAGACTAGAAGCCATTCGCATTACGCTTGCATTTGCTGCATCAAAAGGTTTTAAATTATATCGGATGGATGTTAAAAGTGCCTTTTAAATGGTTTCATAGATGAGGAAGTGTATGTTAAGCAACCCCCGGTTTTGAGGATCCTAAATATCCAAATCGTGTTTTCAAGCTATCTAAAGCATTGTATGGTCTTAAACAAGCCCCTAGAGCACAGTATGATAGACTTAAGACCTTCTTACTTAAAAATAATTTTGAAATGGGTAAAGTGGATAAAACTCTATTCATTCTTAGGCGTGACAATGACTTCTGCTTGCTCAAATTTATGTGGATGATATTATCTTTGGTGGTTCCTCTAATGCTCTTGTTTCGACTTTTACGATACTATGTCCGAGAATTTGAGATGAGTATGATGAGAGAGCTTAATTACTTTTTGGGACTTCAAATCAAGCAATGCAAGGAAGGAATTTTCATCCATCGAGAAGTACACTAAAGATCTACTAAAGCGCTTCAACATGGGTGATTGCAAGCCAATTTCCACTCCCATGGCAACCTCATTTTTGGATCGGATGAGGAAGGAGAAGTCGTGGATCAGCGAGTCTGCAGCATGATCGGCTCCTTACGATTTGTGACCTCGAGACCGGACATTCACTTCACGGTATGCCTTTGTGCAAGATTTGAGCGTCTCAGAACTTCCCATCGCCAAGCCGTTAAGCGCATATTCGTGTATTTACACTCTACCCTCTTATATGGCATTTGGTATTCTGCTCTTGACTTTGTCTATTAGAGGTTTTTGATTCGATTTTGCGGTCTCGGTTAGATAGGAAGAGTACCTCGAGCACTGTCACTTCCTAGGCACTTCTCTTGTATCTTGGTCCTCTAGAAGCGGTCTTACATTGCACAATCCCTCTTTGAAGCGGAGTATGTAGCTGCTAGTTCTTTGTAGCTTGATTTTGTGGATGCGTCCACTTTGAAAGATTATGGGTTAAACTTTGCTAGTGTTCCTCTTTTACGTGATAACATACGCTATTAATATTGCTAAAAACCCGATGCAACATTCTAGGACTAAGCACATAGACATTCGCTTTCACTTCCTTAAAGATCATGTTGAAAAAGGTGATATTGTGATGCACTTCGTAGAGTCCAGAAGCTCAATTGGCAGATATTCTTACCAAACCTTTAGATCAAACAGTTTTCCTCCTTAAGAAGCGAGTTAGGGTAATTTATCCTTATGGGTTGGTTTGAGGGGAGTTTGATCTTTTCGATCTTTCCTTGTTCTTTTGATCTTTCCTTGTTCTTTTTACGAACTTAGTGATCTTTTTGAACTTTTTAAGTTTTTAGGCTTTTTATCTAGCATCATCTTGATCATCAATCTCTCACCAAGCTTTGGATCAAGTTTTCGTTTTGCCCTTTTTAGACCTTCTATTAATCAATTGAAATTGCTCAAGATCGTTAAGAATTATCATAATATTCGATTGGAATAGGTCCTCATAGCATATAGGTGTGGCAAAGTTTCATAAAGATTGGAGTTGAGAATCAAAAGTTTCACCTAATTGCAACTTCGTGGGATTTTATGCGGATCGGTTGAGTGGCCGAGCCTCATCACCGGCCGATTTTGGCGGTCCGAGCCAGACAAGCCGCACCCCAATCGTCCGACGTTCAAAATAAGCGCGGCCTGAGTCTTGATAATCTTAGTTGATTTTGTTATATTGCTTGGGTTTAATTGATTAATACTAGTCTTGATCGATATTGATCTTCATAGCTTTCTAATAGCTCCGAGTTAAATTGTATTGAGTTCATTTTGTGAAAAGTGGCGTGTCTATTCCCCCCTCAGTGCCTTTACTCCCAATTAAGATCTTATTAATGCCGGGTGTTTGTTTCATTTGGAGTTCATTTTTATTTTTTATTATTTATTGGTTCTCTTTGCTTGTTTGTTCCTTTTTTCCACATTTAGAGAGTTCGGAAGGAGAGACCTCCAATTTGATCAAGCACAAGATTACCGAGACTCTTTCCTTCAACCTGATCAAACTTTGATCATTTTGAGTCTATATTTTATGCAAATTATATTATTTTAAAATAGCAACTTGCATTTAATTCCTTATGCAAATACGTCAAATCCCTAAGGGTTAGTTTCACCTACTTGGTAATTAAAATTATTATATCATCCTTGAAACTTGAATTTCTTATTCTTGTCACCCTATATATTAAATGAACTTACTAGTTTAAGGTCGACTTAAGCCATGCTAGTTTTGCTTAAATCGTTAAACCATAATCATCATCTTTAATCATGAAAATGGTTTTGGGCATTATTGTGGGTAAATGGCAATGTTGAGATAATGTATTTTGCCTTAAAACCCTATTAAATTGTTGTTACTACATCCGGGATAAATGGGTGGTGCCGATTGAGCACGAGGGTTGGAATGTGGTATGAATCGCCGGATGATTTAAGAACTTAATCTTGTCATAACCACCTATTGTAAAACAAGTACAACTACAATCGAAAGAAACTTGGCAAAATTTATTGACATAAATCCATCTCCTAGTGGAGTGAAGAAAGCATGGGCTTGAATGGGACAGATGGTGAAGTTGTCAGTTAGTCGGTTTGGAACGGATATCTCGGGTGGCGAATATCCCGCACCTTTGGGACCCACCGCGGAGGATATGGGTGAGATACAAGGGCAGATCGAAAGAAATTTTGATGATCTCTAACTATATATAAGGTCATGTGGGGCCGGTTAATTGTCTTGGGTACAATGTACAACCTTTGATAGCTTAAATTTTTAAAAATTTTCTCAAAGCGGAATAAAATTACTAGAGTTAGTTCTATTTATAAAATTTGGTGGGGAAAAAATATTTTCACCTAACCCAGTTTGAATTTATCTGGATCATCAACTTGGGTTTTGGGAATAACCCCTCAAAAATAAGCATGGGGAGGAATTTCTCAATAAATATTTACATTTATTCTCTTTAATAAAATACAATTTGGTCAAAATACTAAGTAATAGGAATTGCAAATAATGATAATTGAAAAATTGTTTTAAATAAAGAACACGGCCAATCCTTGTTAAGCCTTGGGATTATTTCAGTATGTATTTGGCCATGACGAGAAGTTTGTACCCTGCTCTCCCCACCCTCCAAACTTAACCCGTGGATCAAGGACATTATACTACGAGATCCGGGTTGAGACCAATGAGATGATAAATAGTAGTTTATCTTTAAGATCTTACCTTACTAAGACTTGCGACGCATGCATCCATATTATCCAAGTACTTAGTTAATGGGCCAAGGGTTACCCCAAGCAGGTGAGATATTATACTTTTTCTACCGCTTCCCGCCATGATATGTTTGTAATATAATATTTGATTCGATTTAGTTATGATAAAATGATTTAATAATGTATTCATAAATCTATCTCATCAAAAATAACAATTTCATCCCAAGAGTTTTGGATTTTCAAACCGAGTCCGACACTACTGCGCCGCACGAAGGCTGCGCTAGTGGGGCGCGCGCACGCTCCCGGACCAGACCAGAGCAGCTGCGGCGGGCGGAACCACGGCAAGGCGCCGTTCCGTCTTCTCGTGCTGTGCAGGCAGCTAGCTGCAGGGAACGCGCCGCGCGTACGGGTGGGTGGGCTCGTGTTTTCAGACTTTTCGTGGAGCTGATCACTGGATTTTGCGGAGTTGGTCGTTTGTGCCGACTTGCTGGCCTGTTGTGTTGTTTAGGACGTACGTTGCATCTCATGTTCTACCATGCGACAAGCCGCGGTCAACTGCAAGTTTTCTTTTGGGTAGCCTTGGGTCTGAGCTGAGCTGATTCTTTTGCTGCGTTCAGTCGAGATTTGTAACTAGATAAGTAGAATAAGTCAAAAAACCTAGATTAGCATAACGACAGCGGACTGCTACTCCCGCGGTATGTTAGATACATCGAACAGAGGTGGTAAAGAATTCATTGCACAAGAATATGATAGGAATTACAAATGCTACATACAGTCCTTATAGAATCGGGACATGCTGAACACTCTGTCACAGTGTCACTGATACATACATATATTAGATATTTTTTAGCCACTTTTTTGTAACACAAGGAAAATACAAACTTTCATGGATTATCAAATTGATTTTTTTGCCTTAAAAGACTAGGAGCATGTCGAATGCAAGCTTCCAGCCATAGCTTGAAGTAGTCTTGGCATCGGGGCCATTTAATTTCAAAAAGCCCTCCAGAATCTGAACCACCTCCCCATTGTTGGTCTATCAAACTCACCATCTTGTATGCACCAAAAGCAACCTTACAAACTAGTTCAGCCTCATTCAGATTGACATCACCATGTAATCTGTGATCTACCAAACCCCACATCTCCTGCAAGAATTTGGCGCATGCACAGGGAAATAAATATCATGATCGCCACCACAAGAACATGGTGCATATGAATTCCTCCTCCTGATATGATTTCCAAACACCATCCCATAGCTGTAAACATCGACTTTTGGTGATAGCCACGCCACTAATCCATTCAGGTGCAAGGTATCCTGCAGTTCCTCTCACTGTAGTCAATGCTCGGCTAAAATCCTTCCCAAAAGCTTTGCCATCCCAAAGTCCGTTTTCGGAATGAATGAGGCATCAAGAAGGATGTTTCCTGGTTTGATATCACAATGTATGAAATCTTACAGCTCATGCAAGTGGACAGTCCCAGCAACTCCTAGTGCTTTTGATATGGCTCCACGAGATTGTAGTATTGCTCTGAAATAAATGGAGATCAAGAGAACGATTTGGCATGTGTTCATAAACAAGCAATCTCCACCACCTCACAACAAAACCAATTAATCTAACTAAATTAATATGCTGGATGATTCCAATCGAGTCCTTCGGCCCTAAATTGCTTCTCTCCTTGACAAGCGTGATCAAGTTTTCACTGCTATGGTTGTAGTCCTTAGTAACCCCTTGAACACACAACCAAAGCTACCTCCCCAAGCTTCTCCGAGTATCTTTTAGTTGCACGTTGCAAATCAATGTGCCGAAATACAATGATACCATTGAAACCTTAGTATTGTTCAATGTATCACCGGAGAACTTTGTTTGGTTCCTCCAAAACATCAGTAGTAGGATCAGTGCTAACAAACCTAAAGCAGAAACACTTGCACCAATGATAACTCCAATAATTATTCCTCTTTGTTGGCTTTTGACTGTGCAATTCTTTGGCAGAGGCGAAGGTAAAGGTTTCTCCATCTATGTTGGTAGTGCCACTACATTGCTGTTTCTTATGTTAAGCAATTCATTTTGCCAAATAGAGCATCCACCATTCCCAAAGGAATATGCAGTGCAAGAACGTCCTCAGGCAAACGTGGCACAATCACCAGCACTGGCAGCAACTTGCTTTTGGGCATTTCGGGCAATCTAACACATGGCATAGAGTAGAACTTGTCTGTCGAACTGGTGCTTCTGTTGCTAATGCAGTCTAATGGGTATTTTGACGCACCCACCGGTTCGATCATATGATACCATTCATTGGGTGATCTCACGGGAAGCCCTTCAACAATTGCAAAATGGCAGCGCATTATCGTTGAAGTGAAAGGTCCACAAACGTGGACATCACATTGAGCTCTAGGTATGGAAAACATCATCCCCAACCTTTGAGCTTAGCCAAATATATGTCTTTTTGACCTGAGACCCCAAATAATTATGAATAACCATGGTTTCATCGTCTACTGTTATATGAAGTACTTTCTTGATCATTGTTGACAAATGTAAAATTGAAAAGATAGCGCTTTGACATCTCTGGCATCAAGGCAAAGTATTGGCCGTTCCATACACCGCTGGACCAATATGGTATGGACGAGTTCAGTGGGTAAGGAGGTACTGGTTAACACCACTGGGGTCTAACCCTCCAGTATATACCAGTAGCTGGGTTGATCATGTTTTCAAGAAACAAGGGGCGATTCAGACCGGTGAGCTTGTCCCATCAAACTTTGCCCCAGGGAAAATGTGTCTGTGGGGTAGTCAAAGCTCTGCCACAAAATGTCTGGTGAGCTTGAGGAATTCTGTAGGATGAGATTTCCACTATTCAAGAGGACAGCAATGGTGTCATTGGTTGTGATGTTTGCTTTGGTAGACCAGATTATGGAGTTTTGGACTGGTTTAAGATGACAAGGGCCATCATGGGAGATTAAGGCAGCAGGGTGGTGTTCTTGATTGGGCTTCCCTATTTGCCACCCATGGGAGTCAGCTTGGGGACTGTATTGAACCATATGCCCAGGTACCAGTTGGTAGTATTCTGGGAGGACTCACTGCCGGTTGCAAAGAAGCCGAGCGCGTACCTGCCATTCTGGGAGACGAGCTTGTCGCCGCTGAAAGTGGTTGGACGACTGAGATGGTGTCCGTCGTGGCAGAGCTTGCATGGATGCGAAGGTAAAAGTGCAGGAAAACAACGAGGGAGGCATGATGAACCGAGGGGGGGAGACTGCAAGTGTGGGATGGATGCTCAATGGTCAGGTGCTTTATTTTGGAATGCGCGACAGACACAGAAAAAATAAGCATGGTGAAGTCAAGCACAACTGCAAAATTAGTGAAGGAAAACATGTCCCGACGGTGATGTAAGATCCTCAAGACTTAATGTCTTCCCCACGGCAATGTTGTTGTCTAGTCTTCTAGGTTGCTAACACATCCAACAGTGACACAATGTCTTCAGGAACAGTGCTATAGTATTTATTGCTATCCTGAGAACCTGAAAATGGTTAAGTTTTGTGATTGATTGAGATTGCTATTTTGTTCTTCTTCTAACGATAGATTGCTAGTTGTCAAGTGCACAAGATACTAGTGCATGGAAATCAATGACAGATTAACGATCTATTTACATTTTGTATTTTCTAATATTGTTGTTAGAGAGGCGGATCCAAAACGAAAATAACCGATAGTCCTTGAGGCAAGATAGGCCACGTTTTGGGCTTTGGGGTGCCCCTCATGTTGGGATAGGGTCCACATTACATATACATGGTTATATATAAAAATTTATTTTTGAATCCGGCACCGTTCTATAGTAGATCCGGTTAGAGATTGTAGGATCGGATACAACAATCGAGGGGGGGTGTGAATGATTGTAGTGTCTACTTTTCAATTACCAAGAGGATTCTTAGATTCAATCGACAACCGAATACAACATACTTTCGAGTTTTCTCCTCGTTGTAGTGGTCGAAACAACTCGATATGTTTTGTTTAATGCTATTTCAAAGTGAAGACAACACGTGATCGAAGAAGGTGAAGTCGATCCGTGAAGGAGTTGCATCACTTAGTCGAAAGGATTATATCGTTTATTCCATCCCCGACTTGGAGAATCACGCTATAAGGCAAGAACAAGTCGGTCGATCAACACAAGAACTTGTCGAAGGAAGAACATGTAGCCGATGACTAATCTTTTTGAGTAGATCCAATCTTTTATTTTTGAAACATGTTCGTGGTTACAAAGTGCTCTCCCATTAAACCCTAACAAAACACTAAAAGATTTCTCCGCCAGCCAAAAGCCTCAAATGTCCCAACTTTAACCTCTTGGTATTTATATGCTGGGCCCTAAACCGTGTCCTTATCAACACGAATATAATCCTATCTCTTTCAAAATCAAAATATCCAAAACCCCTTAAATCTCGGTTTTCTAATATCTCTAAACCTTCCGTTATGAACACCTTCCATAACTCCCGGAAGCCTCGTGCACCCCATAGCTTCTCCACGATCATGCATTCCTTTGATCTCCATGTAAAAAAGCACGACCACCCGTGACATCCAGACCACCAACCTGGACCCATACTAGTCCCGGTCTTTCTCGCCGACCATGCTTCCTCTGCAATGCAAAGATCAAAGAACGTTTTCCCGCACAAGTTCTCCAACGAAATATTAGTTCACCCGCATATACCCATCTATCAATAAACATGAATGGATCATCCATGACCTTAAATTCCATTTTCAAAGAACAAGTCGAGACCACTTAAAATCGGTTTACCGATTGTAACCTTGGTCATCCGCTTGCCAATCGGGATATGATTTAAGGTACTCCAAGAATCGAATTGAAGCATCAAACCTCGACTACCTCTGGCGCCCACCCATCACAAGCCTCCGACCACACCACCCCACGATACGGATCATGAAACCCACGAATAGGAAACAAGCTCCGACTACCAATCACGAAGCTCACGACTACGCCCACCAAATACTATAGATTCGACCTTGACCAGCAACGTAGCCACCATCACCAAACCGTACCGACTATCGACGTGCTAGCCCGACTATCGACCCCATTGTAGCCGACCATCGACCCACCCTGGCCCACCAACAACTCAAACGCCCGTCGAGACACCTCGACTTATGATTGGTACATTATGGGGCCGCCTTGATACAATGCTGCACAACTGAACTATATCACCCCACTCAAAGCTACCGATTCGGGGTGGTACTGAACTATATCACTCGACACTCAACGCTAAAGGAGCTACAATACTTTGAGTCCATAAAGGGGTCAAGTATCACCGATTAGACCAACCGATAAAGGCATGATCCCCCACTCCACTAAAAATCCAACAAAAATTTTCCAACCGAATGTCAATACAACCCAACGCAATTATTCATCATCACAAAGTCTGACCTCCACATGGTCTTTTCGACCATCCACATGGTCTAAAAATCTCCCCATGATGAATACATTGGCAACCTTCAAAACTTGAGTTGAATTTTGAAAGAAATGAAACAAAGAAAGTTTCAAAGAAAGAAATTTTGATAAAACACAAACAAAAGAGTCGAAATCAAAATGGAAATAGTAGTTGTAAACTCATCCTTAACACACGTTGAAAGATCTAGACCCGCCATTATGAGTTAATGGAGTGTTTTGGTGATTAATGATAAATCTAATTGTGAGACTAACTCTCTTGTCAAGTATTATCTTGTGTAGTCTCATTTGGATATAAAGGTGAAATTCAACGAGGTATGCATTTGACTTATACTCTCATATATTGTTGTTCTGGATCCAAAATATAGGTTGAACTCCACCATAAGTATATCTTGAATATGTGCATATATTTTTTTACACATGTGTATGCCACATTTAGGGAGCTCATTCTATATTTTGTAGTTTCATTAGTATTGATCCACATTTGATTCCACATATACTTGGTGAAGGATCTAGATCCGCCACTATGAGTTAATGGAATGTTTTGGTGATTAATGATAAATCCAATTATGAGACTAACTCTCTTGTCTAGTATTATCTTGTGTAGTTTCATTTGGATATAATGGTGAAATTCAACGAGGTATGCAATCAACATCTTAATCTTATATATTGCTGCATTCCTCGGATCCAAAATATATGATTGAACTCAACCATAAGTTAAACTTGAATATGTACATATGATCTTATTACACATTTGTGTATGCACACATCTAGGGGGAGTTTTATTCTATATTTTGTGGTTTCATTAGTATTGATTCATATTCCATTCTCCACATATACTAAGGATCTTTACTTTGAAACAAAACCTTTGAGTATACAAAACTTGTGTAGTTCGTATATACTCATGTTATGAGTATATAGAACTTGTGTAGTTATTGTATACTCATGTTAGAGTATATATAACTTGTGTAGTTCATATATACTCATTTGTTACTTCAATTATCTACATTCATTTATGTGCAATTGAAATGGTTATCATCAATTACCAAAGAGGAAAAGATTAAGTATCTTGTCCACCATTATGAGTTAATGGTATGGTGTGGTAATTAATGATAATTATATTGTGGAACTAACATTTTCCATGAGTTGGATATATAGGTTATGTTCCAGGATAATGAAGACTTGGGATGATCATGAGTTGATCATCAAGTCGAGATTCAAGTGAAGGATGCATCATGTGTTGATACACATCAAGTCAAGAGAAGACACATCATGTGTTGATGGAGGTCAAGTGAAGGAATGCATCATGCGTTGATGTATGTGAAGACTCGGGATGAAGAAATCATCATGTCTTGACGATGTTCAAGGCAAGATCCCGAAGTTAAGAGATCATCATATGTTGATGATTATCAAAGTCAAGGACCCGGACTTGAAGTGTTGATGTGTGTCATCAAGCCTCAAGAAGATGCAAGGTAAAAGTATGACTAACTAGGGCTAAGGATGTGTTCCTAGTCTTTTACCGGTCTCGGTGTTTGGTTGATAGACTGTATTGCTAGTATAGGATTGTCGTACTATTAAGAGGGGTCTTGACTAGTAGCATGAGTTAGTCATGTATTGATAGCTCATTGTGTTTACTCTAGCTCATCTATGCATAGAGCTATTATTTGCGAATGTGTTTTGCAAATAGCCGAGGCTCATGCATTTAATCTTTGTAGCATAGGACTATATTTTGCAAATGTGTGTTGCAAAATGGTTGAAGTCCATGCACCTTAGCCTTATAGTATGATGCTGTTATTTGCGAATGTGTTTTGCAAATAGTTGATGCTCATGTTTGATTTCTTGTAGCATGTGACTTAAGTTTGCAAATGTGTTTTGCAAATGGTGTGAGTCCATATACCTTTTTCCTTGTGGTATGATTCTAAAAGTTGGCAAATGTGTTTTGCAACTTATTAGGAATATTGCTATTGATCCTTGTCGACATGGCTTATCAATTGGTAAATGTGTTTTGCAATTGAAGTTGTTGAAAAAGCCATTGCTGTGTTTGTCAGGATAATCGGAAGTTCCGCAGTGTTATGGGCGGAACTTCCTATTATCGGAAGTTCCGCAGTGTTATGGGCGGAACTTCCTATTATCGGTAGCTCTGAAAATTTAGTGGAACATTTTTTCCAGAGAAGCACCCTTTTGGGACTTAGCCAAATTTCTGGAGGTGCGGAAGTTCCGCAATGATATGTGAGGAACTTCCAATAATAGGAACTTCCGTATTTTGGTTGGCGGAAGCTCCGCTCTCAATTTCCAACGGCTAGTTTCTCGTCTGATATAGCCATTATTGTGCCTGTCGCTGAGGTGCGAAAGTTCCGGACTTTGAATGACGGAACTTCCGATTTCCCTGATTTTTCAGGGGTTTGTCTCCCAACGGCTAGTTTTTTGTGTGTGTGCTATATATAGCCACATTGGCCGGTTGAGAGAGGTTGCTGTGATATTGTGAACATCCTTTGAGCCTCTTGAGCTAAGAGCAAGCCTCTCCTCTCTTATGTGCATGTGTTGCACTTAGTGAGTGTGGAGAGCAAACCCTAAGTGCATTTGTTGCCTTAGGTGGTGGATTGTGTATCCACTTGAGCTTAGACACTTGATTAGTTCAAGTGAGAGTTGAGATTTATTCTCTTGGTGTTTGCCGACACCTAGACGGCGTGGAGGCGTCGTGCTCGGTGACCTTCTCAAGAAGCTTGTGAGAAGGCCCGACGGTTGTGAGTGGTTTGGTGCTCGCCATCTCCGGAGCGGAGGAAGAGCGACCATAGTGGAGCGAGGTGTGTGGTCATTTGAGGAGCTGGTCCAAGTGGTTGGACTTACCTCGGAGGTGTTTGGCTTAATTAGTGCAGCCGGTCCAACGCTGGTTGGGCTTACCTCAACGTGGATTAGGGGAGACCGGTAAGTCTCCGAACACCATGGTAAAATATAATTGTGTCCATCTTGTTTTTACTTGTGCTTTACTTTGAGCAATTTACATTACATGCTTTAATTGCTTATATATCATTGTATGATTGCTCTCTTGTATTGTCGGTGCACTTAGTTGAGCCTAGTTGATTTAAGTTTTAATTGTGCAAAACCAATTCGTTATTAGCTTCCGCATTATATATTGGTTTTAGCGCGAAAGATTTTTAAAACCACCTATTCACCCCCTCTAGTCGGCCACCTCGATGTTACAAATCCGCCGAATCCCTGTGTATGCCTCGCATGCAGACACGAACACACTCAACATGGTAATGGAATTGGGACCTAAGTTCACGGTTCCACCCCAAAGTGTTCGAGTACTCTTGTAAGAAAGGGTGGGCGGTAATCGAAGGCCGCACTCAATCGCTTGGAAGGCGGGATTTGCCCATTTTCCCCGATGGCGATCTTTGCCGATAGCGGAATCCACTTCACCGAGCCTTCTCAGGGATCTTCCCACATCGACCAAGATTTTGATCTTAGCGCATCCATCTCCGATTCCTCCCATTCGAAACTCTCTTGGCCATTTCGCTCGTAAGCAAGAAGTTTTTTTGATTGGGTTGGCGGCGAGAAGATGAAACCTAGTCGAGGACGAAGAAAGCAAGAGCTCAAGAACAATGGAGTGATTTGGGGAAAAGTAAAACCCAAGTCTACCTCCCGGTAAGTTTTTATAACCAAGACGATCTCCGCCGCTTGAAACCGTCTCGTCTATAGAGTGCAGAGGAGTTGGTTGTACCGCCGGGAACCGCTTCATCGGACAAGTCTGTGAGAGCGGTTGCAATTCCCGGATAGTCTGCTCGAGAAAAATTAGGTGCGTATTGTCACCCCAAGCGAAATTACATTCTTGACCAAGTATTTACGGTGAAGGAAATATCAATCGGAAGGCTTTTCTCCGATTCCCTACTACGACCACCGGCGGTCGTAGGGGTTTCTGACTTTTGATAGTCGTAAGGAATCTTCACGATTGCAATCGCCGGGAACCGTCTCATCAACAGATCTGTAGAGATTGTTTGCAATTCCCAGATGGCTGTTCGGAAAGTTAGGTTCGTTTCATCACCTCCAAGTAAAATTACTTTCTTGACCAAATCTTTACGGTCAAAGGAAGTATCAATCGGAAGAGTTTTTCCTTCGACTATCTTTCTACGACATGTTCATGGTCGTAAGTCCATTCTGAAACCTTTACCAAGTAAGTTACTTTCACTTAAAGTGGGGGCTAGATGACGAGGATCTAATAATCCTCATTTTATCTTTTATCTATAATTCTTATTATGGGTAAATATGATGTCACATAGTCCCAGTAAGTACCCCTTATATCTATAAGGAGAGGCCTAACAAGTGATTGTAAGTTCTTCTACAATCACCCCCATAGTCGTAAGCCTTGCTACGACTATATCATGGTCGTAAGTCCTTCTACGACCACTACATAGTCGTAAGTCCTTCTCGACCACTACATAGTCGTAAGTTCTTCTCACGATCGCTACCGGTCGTAAGTCCCTCTCGACCGGAAAACTACGACCACCTTATAATCAAACCTACTGCACGAGTAGGTCCAATTGATTAAGGAATCCGAGCGGTCTACACGCACTATTATTCCGCGTATTAATGGTGTGTAAATACCCCATTATCTCTCGAAGATAATTGCGGATGGCGTGAAGAAGTCAAGGCGCGGTAATTCGCCATCATGCGCCGTTACTACATTAATTAGGCACATCTCCGCAGAATAGTATCCCATCAAGAAAAACTAAGTTAATTTGATCGAAAAACTAAGTTAATTTGACGTCTTTCCAATTGTTGCACCCGTCATGATTTTGATCGTTAATTGGTAGGTCTTCTAAAGTAGAGTGACATTGACTATCTTAATAAGACAGGGTGGGAGTGGGACACCCAGATGCATAGTATTAGTTTAACATGACAAGGCTATCAAAAGGGTTTCGGGCCTTGGGGCATAGTACTGTTGGTTGTCGGGGCATAGGGATGTCGCCCAACAGACAAGAGTTATATGTGATATGATTGACAAGAGGTTGCCTACCTAAAATCACTAGGTTTCTAACAGTGATGCCAAAGATCGCTAGGACTTAATGATTTTTTGGATCTTGAACTGTAACATCCTAATTTTCTGAGTTTTTAAAAATCTTTTATTAGTTAGTAGTTGGAAAATTCAACATTTGGATTTTATTTGAATTTTTTTTAATTAAAGCTTAATATGAGCTTTTAGCATCAAAATAATTTAATATGATTAATCCCAATGTCAACAATTATCAAAACTATTTTATTTGAATTCTATGTGCTTGGATATATTTTCTAGAATTTTCTAGAATTTTTCGAGTTCATTTGCTATTTTCTAATGGTTATTTGGATTTTTTTGGTATTTTCAAAAAAAGAGAAAAACTAATTAAAATTCTTGTGAACAGTATCGGGCCAAAACCCATCCCTATGCGAATTCCGATCCAGCACTGTGCGACCTAGTCTCCCTAGCGTGTGCGCGTCGCACCACTCCGGCTATCATGCGGGCCCTGCATGTTAGTCTCTCTCTCCCTGTATACCGTCTCTTTTCTCTCTGATGTGTGGGCCCCACTGCTTCGTTGTCTCTGGGTCGTCTTCTCCCCGTGAAGCCGCGTGCTCGCCGCCATTACCAGAGCTTCGAGCTCCATCCGACAATGCGACTTTTCCAACTAAATCACCCGATTTTCGCGTTAAATCCTACCCCTTTATCTCCTCGCATCCGAATCCGACCAAATCAAATCTCCAATCGGTTTCAAACTCCTAGATTTCCAGATTTGGTTTTCATGTTCATCTCAAACTCGAATTGGGGGTTCCTTATCCCGCGCCGCCTCGAACCTATAAAAGGCGCCCCTGGGTTCACCTTTGCCTCCGCACACCAAACCCTAGCTCAATTTCACCCCAATCGCCCTAGCGCAGCTGCAATTGGAGATTTAGGATTCGGTCACCGAAACCCTAAAGCTTCAATTCCTCCGCCACCGGTGACACTCTGCCTCCGTGGAGTACACCGTCGACTTCCTCGTCGCCTGGGCTACCTCTAGGACCGTTCACCGCCGCCAAAACCTCGTCGGAGCTCCGATCCGACAATACCCGATTGCCTCCGCCGCTTTGAGCTTGCCGCCGCCGCTACTGTGATCCCCAAGCGTCGGTAAGAGCATCATCGGGTTTGCAATAACCGTAGCTTCATCCCAGTACCACTCACCGCCGGTAGATCGCCGTCGTTCGCCGTTGCCATCGGTTCTCGAGCACCGCCGCCGTTGATCTAACATGGTGAGCCACGTCAGCTTGCCACCGCCACGTTCATGCGCACGTGGCATGTGCGTGGCGCCTTATCAACAGCCACGTGTGTGTCTGCGTGTGCGGTCCATCGGTTTCTAGATCCATCGGTTCGGTAGACTTGGTCTACCGTGGACCGTGAGACTGACTTGTGGGCCCCACATGTCAGATCCATTTTGTTTTATTTTAATTCCGAAACAGTGTGCTGACGTCATGCTTGCGTCATAATCTAGATTTTTCTTTAGAAAAATAATTCAGAAATTCTAATTTAGGGTATTTTCTTGAGTTTTGATCTTCCAAAGTTCATATCTTCTTCATCCGAACTCCGATTGAGCCCATTCAAATTCCTAAATTAATATAAATTTGAGATCTATTTATATAATATGTTTATTAAAAAAATTTGGAGTTTTTATCTCTATTATTTATTTATTTTATTTGCGAGTAGACGTTAATTCTTGAGGACTTTTGAAGGAGGAGTACACCAAGATCAAGACCAGTACCTAGACCTATTTCAAGGTAAGTTATACCTTTGATCATATTACACCCAGTTTTCTAAATACTTTGATTCAAATTATTGCATTCTATTTTAAGTATTTATTTAAATGCTTTTGGGCTTAGTTATTAATCCATTTGTTACATCCACCTTGTTTATTGTTATGCTATGATCTTTTGTCACCCTAGGTTGGTTCATTATTGGTTGGTATTATCGTAGCACCAATGTGGGTTAGTTATATACGAGTAGATTGCTTAGCCATGCTACGGGTCATCATCTCATGTGAGTTGCAAATATAAATTTGACTAAGTGATTATGGAACCGTGTCATAAAACTGTGTGTGTTGTATGTTATTACTCGTTGATGGTATGTGTTGCACTTAACCAACGGGGTGGGAAAAGATTTAGACTGAGGCAAGTGGTGGAAACTGTGTGATATGGTGAAAACTGTGTGAATGAAAATATTGTATGTGTGATATTTAATTAGAAATTGGAAGTCTTGCCTTGGTTAATTAATAACTTAACTTTGTGCGCCATTTAACTGAGCCTTGTTGTACGACCACATGCCTGGTATGGGACGGGCCTAACTTATAAGTTATGGAGTCTTGACATTGACAACTCGGGTTGTAGGTTAAGGTGTGTGATGGGCTGGAGGTGTGATTCTCACATCACGGGACGGTTCGCGCTTCCCTGTCCAACGGTGTGTGCTGTGTCAAGCGTTGTGTGTATCGATTGGACGGCTGTAAAGCACACCGGGAGTGTCAATGCATGAGATGAAGTTTCCGAAAGGTTTTGTTGTGGTCCGCTCTGATCCAGTTAATTGTATCTTGTGGGTAAAGTATACAACCTCTACAGAGTGTTAATCAATATATTCGAATAGCCGCGTCCGCAGTCATGGATATGCTCGGGGATTTCAGACGAGGGGAAGATTTTCATAAAATATTTTGGTATGGAGCTGTGTGATCTAAGTCATATGGTTGTGTGAATAACTTGTTTAGACTGTGTGTCCTTTGTGAAAACAAATATCAAATATTATTGTTTATTTGTTTTGAATATTGTTTTCAATCTATTATTCATATTCAATTGCAAATGTTGCATTTCTGCAAAAGAACCACAGAAGCCATTCCTTTGGAATATGCCATCATCTATAAATTGTATTATGCGATATGACTTGCGAGTACGGTTGTGTACTCATGCTTGCTTCAAACAATCAACAGAAGTGGAGGAATCTTCGCCCGCATTTGAGGATGAGTTCTACGAAGGTGCTGATCGTTAGGGTCTTGATCCCAGTCGGTTGCATGTGGTGAATTGATGGAATTCCACTAGAGTTTAATTTCGTTCCGCTGCTGCTATTTTATTTATTGTCAGCCCTGCGTGGCTTATTAAATGTAAACTCGACCATAAGGTCAAAACCATTATTTGCTATTCAAATTAGTCATTTATTCTATTATCGTCTTGTGTGGATCTATATTCATCTATGTTGATACTGTGTGCACTAGCGTGATTTTGGACTAGTGCAGAATACACAGAGGGTCCAGAACCTCATTTTTGGGTCCCGACCTGAACTAACTATATGATGTTTGAGGGAAACATGGTTTAGAATATATATTGGAGTATCTTTTATTGACTATTGATGTTTAAGTTCGATCAGGTATGGACTAGTCGTAGTGATACGACCAGATACATACTAGTTGTATAGTGATACGACCAGATCCAGTCTAGTCCAGGCTAGTCGTATAGTGATACAACCTTGTCCAGACTAGTTCGTATGATGATACAACTGGATCCAGACTAGTCATATGGAGATACGAGCTTATCGTAGATTGGTCAAACACAACCACCAACTTGAGTGTCTAATAGAAGATCTTATATACACATAGTGCTGAATCTTTGTATATATTTCTCTTGTAGAACGTGACACCTACTACTTCTTCTGCACCTACCTTTAACTTGCGATCTATTCTTGAGAAAGAAAAATTGAATGGTACAAACTTCATTGACTGGTTTTGTAATTTGAGAATGGTTCTCAAATAAGAAAAGAAGGAATATATTCTAGAGGGTCCCTATCCTGAGGAACCGAGTGTCGATGCTCTCGTGTTGATAAGAATGCTTACGAGAAGCATTGCAAAGACGTAGTCGATGTGCACTACCTAATGCTTGCAACTATGAACTCTAAGCTTCAAAAGCAATATGAGACCACAGACGTTTACAATATGATTGTAGATCTGGAGGGTATGTTTCAGAATCAAGCAAAGGCAGAGAGGTTTAATACCTCTAAGGCATTGTTTTCTTGTAGACTCTTAGAAGGTAACCCGGTCAGTCCTCATGTGATCAAAATGATAGGTCATATTGAGAGCTTGAAAAGCTTAGTTTTCCTCTTAGCCAAGAGTTGATTACTGATGTGATTCTCCAATCGCTCCCTACGAGCTTTGAGCCTGTCATATTGAATTTTCATATGAATGGTATGGAGAAATCAATGACTGAGTTGCATGGTATGATTAAGGGTGTTGAGGAGAGCATCAAGAAAAGTTCTAATCATGTGATGATGGTTCAAAAGGCTACTAGCTTCAAGAAGAAGGGTATGTCAAAGGGAAAGGGAAAAGGAAAAGGAAAGACTCAAAATAAGATCAAGAGTCTCAAGGCTAAGCTTAAGATGCTCAAGATGGGTCCTAAGCCTGAATCGGAATGTTACCATTGTCATGAGACTGGGCATTGGAAGAGAAACTGCAAGAAGTACTTAGCAGAGATGAAAAAGAACAAGGGAAGTAAAACTTCCAGTTCAGGTATAAATATTTTAGAAATTAATATTGCCTCTTCTCCGACCAGTTCTTGGGTATTTGAAACCGGATTGGTTGCTCATATATGAAATTCGATGCAGGGACTGGTAAGGAGTAGAAGCTTGACAAGTGGAGATGTTGATCTTCGCGTAGGCAATAGAGCAAGAGTTACTGCATTAACTATTAGCACTTTACCATTAGATTTACCCTCAGATTAGTTATGGAACTAAATAATTGTTATTATGTTCCTACCTTAAGCAAAAATATTATTTTTGCTTCATGTTTAGGAGAAGAAGGTTATGAGTTCAGAATAAAGAACAATTATTGTTCAATTTATTTTGAAGATGTGCTTTATGGCCATGCTCCATTAGTGAATGGATTGTATGTTTTAAATCACGAGGATGAGTCCATCTATAACACAAATGCTAAGAGACTTCGACCTAATAATTTGAACCTCACTTTTATTTGGCATTGTCGTCTAGATCATATAAATGAGAAGCGCATGATGAAGATCCATAAATATGGTCTTCTAAACTCATTTGGTTTTATACCATTTGAATCTTGTTTATTTAGCAAGATGACGAAGGAGCCTTTCACGACTAGAGGTGAAAGGGCAAGTGACATATTGACCCTTGTACATACAGATGTATGTGGCCCAATGAGCACTCTGGCCAGAGATAGTTTTAATTACTTCATAACATTTACTGATGATTTCGGAATCCTTTGAAAAGTTCAAAGAATTTCAGAAAGAAGTACAGAATCAACTTGGCAAGACAATCAAATGTCTACGATCTGATCGTAGAGGTGAATATTTGAGCCATGAGTTTGGTGATCATCTAAAGAAATAAGAAATTATTCCACAACTTACTCCGTCGGGGATGCCTCAATGGAATGTGGTGTTTGAACAATGGAACCGAACATTGTTGGACATGGTTCGGTCAATGATGAGCTAATCTGATCTTCCATTGCAATTCTGGGGATACACTCTAGAAACAGTGGCTTTCACTTTAAATAGGGTTCCATCAAAAACTGTAGAGAAGACACCATATGAGATATGGACCGGGAAGAGTTCTAGATTGTCTTTTCTCAGGGTATGGGGTTGTGAGGTATATGTCAAACGTTTGACGTCTGATAAAATCACACCCAAGTCCGATAAGTGCTTCTTTGTGGGGGTATCCTAAGGAAACTAAATGATATTATTTTTATAATCAGGTTGATAACAAAGTGTTTGTTGCCCGAGATGGTGTCTTCTTGGAGAAAGAGTGTATTTCCAAAGGAGTCAGTGGGAGCAAGGTGCAACTCAAAGAAATTCAAGAACCATATGAAAATGTTTCTAGTTCTACTGAACCTCTACAAGATGAATAAGATGTTGTTGAGTCTGTAGATGAGGCATCAGCCCCACGTAGATCAAAAAGACCACGTCAATTTCTTGTAAGGTATGGGCATGACGTTTTATTATTGAATAATGATGAGCCTAAGACTTATACGGAAGCGATGATGGATCCAGACACTGAGTTATGGCTTAAAGGCGTGAGATCCAAGATAAAATCCATGTATGACAATCAAAGTTTGGAACTTGGTTGATGCACCAGATAGTGTCACGACCATAGAGTGCAAGTGTATTATTAAGAAAAAGATAGATATGAATGGAAATGCTCACATTCATAAAGCACGATTGGTCGCGAAGGGTTTCAAATAAATTCAAGGTGTTGATTATAATGAAACCTTCTCGCCTGTCACGATACTTAAGTCTATCCGGATCATTTTAGAAATTGATGTATATTTTGACTATAAGATATAACAAATAGATGTCAAAACGGTTTTCCTAAATAAAAACCTAAGTGGGGCTATGTACATGACACAGCCTAAGGGTTTTGTCGATCCAAAGGAAGGTAGAAAGGTATGCAGGCTTAAGAAATTCATCTATGGATTGAAGCAAGCATCTCGGAGTTGGAACATTCGTTTTGATGAAGTAGTCAAAGGGTTTGACTTCATCAAGAACAAAGAAGGATATTGTGTTTACAAGAAGGTTAGTGGGAACAAGCTTGTGTTTCTGATCTTGTATGTAGATGACATACTAGTGGTCAAAAATTTCCAATGCTTGAATATGTTAAAACCTCATTAAGAAATAGTTTCTCAATGAAAGATTTAGGAGATACAACATATATTCTTAGTATAAGGATCTATAGAGATAGATCTAAAATGCTAATTGGAGAAAGCTAGGATATGTACATCGATAGGGTGCTGAAATGGTTCAGCATGCAAGATTCTAAGAGTGGTTTCTTGCCCATGGCACATGTCATTAATCTTAACAAGAATCAGTGTCCTACGACCACTGATTAGCGAGACAAAATGAGTAGAATTTCATATGCTTTGGCTATTGAATCTATCATGTATGCGATGCTATGTACACGACCAGATATGTTGTATGCTCTAAGTGTTACGAGTAGGTATGAGTCGGATCCAGGTGAAGGTCACTTACTGGATAGCAGTCAAGAATATGCTTAAGTACTTGAGAAGGACTATGGATGCATTCCTTGTGTATGGTGGTGAAGAAGAGTTGGTCGTAAATGGTTACACCGATGCTAGCTTCCAAACCAACAAGGATGATTTCAGATAGCAATCAGGGTTTGTGTTTTGTTTGAATGGAGGAACAGTAAGCTGGAAGAGTTCCAAGCAGGGAACGATTGCGGATGCTACAACAGAGTCCGAGTACATTGCGGCTTTGGAAGCTGCAAAAGAGGCTGCATGGATTAGAAAGTTCATTTGTGTACTAGGTGTGGTTTCGAGTGCTTCTAGTCCAATGGATCTCTATTGTGATAATAGTGGAGCCATTGCACAAGTTAAGGAGCATAGATCGTATCAGAAGTCCAAGCACATACTTCGGCGATATCACATTATTCATGAGATCGTTGAGAGAGGTGATGCAAAGATATGGAAAGTGCACATAGATTTAAATATTGCTAACCCGTTGACAAAGTCTCTCCCGCAACCTAAGCTTGAGGCGCACACAAGAGCAATGGGTTTTAGATACCTTTATGATTGACTCTTGTGCAAGTTCGACCAGGTATGGACTAGTTGTATAGTGATATGACCAGATCCAGGATTAGTCGTATAGTGATACGTCAAGATCCAAGACTAGTCGTATGGTGATACAGCCATATCCAGACTAGTCGTATGGAGATACGAGCTGGTCGTAGACTGGTCGAACATGACCAAGTGCACACAAAATCCATGGGTATTCGATACCTATTTGATTGACTCTAGTGCAAGTGGGAGACTGTTGGTGATATGCCCTAAAGGCAATCATAGAGATGATTGTATCACGTCTATGTTTATGTGTTATTGAATAAGTGTTATTCTGTTCCTTGAATGAATCATCAGTTATAAAGATTAACAAATATGTGACTTGTTGGTGAAGCTCTTTTAACTTATGATGCAGTTGTTCTAAATGTATCTTTGGTCGGATGTCACTAGTCGGAACACTAGTGACTCTATCGACCAGCACATGTATTGATTGATGATCATGTTTCACTGGTCATTGATATAGGAATATCGAATCAATAATGTGAACACATGTTGGAGAACATGGTGTTGGATTGACCCACCTTGAGACAATGATGAGATTATTATGCTTTCATGTGTCATCAGTTGGTCTCAAGCAATGATGATGTATAATCCTTAGACCTGAGATCAGTATGATTTCCTACATGTGTAAGAGTACACTTTGGGGTTGCCAAACGCTACTCCGTAATTGGGTAGTTATAAAGGTAGCTTTCGAGTATGCTATGAAACATGCGGAGGAATGTGACTGGTCAGATATGGTATTTGCCTCTCCTAACATAACAGGAGAGATATCTCTGGGCCCCTCGATGTGGTCGGATAAAGAAAGTGTATGGCCATATCACTAGTGGTCAAAGAGTTCGACCACATGAAGTTATCTATCACTCTATCGAGAAAGTATTGAACAGTCCATGGATGATATAACATCTCACCTGGAGTTCAACTAGATATCGTGAGGCAAAAGGAGAATAGATGAGATGGCCGTTCAGTTTGATCAGATATGAACTGGTCGTACGGAGATACGAGCTAGTCGTAGGCTGGTCGAACATGATCACTAAGTAGTCAAAACCTTGTCATAAGGAGTTACGAACTGGTCGAGACCAAATATGAGCTGGTCGTAGGCTGGTTGAAACCTGGTCGTAAGGAGTTGTGAACGGGTCGAGACCAAATAGGACTTGGTCATAGATCATATTGCATTAAGGTTTCTCCAATATAATTCATATGTATTAGGGAATCGTTATGTCCTGCTAGGTGCCGCTGGCGACTCGTGATTGAAAAGGAGTTTCCGAGTCACAACCGATTATGCGTGAACCTATAGGGTCACACACTTAACGGGTTGGAACAAACCAGTACAGATACAATTCATCAAACTTGTTCGGATAAGATCCATCGCGGGCACTTTTTAAGGAGATGCTTGAGATTGTTGGGAAGAGATAGGTAACAGAGGAGACACACGACAAGAGTTGACATGAGTTGCTCCAAACCCTAGATGACATCTTCTTAAGAGAGCCTTCCCGTGCGACTTGGTGCTAGCACACCGGTGTATGGTATTCCTTCCCTAGACGTGTGGATACCGTAGAGGCGCTACTGCTGTTGATGTTGCACTCGAGGACGATCCGCAACATTGCAAGGAAAGCCATCGGTTGCTGGAGGAGACGACATCTTCTTAAGAGATCATTCTCGTGCGACTTGGTGCTAGCACACCGGCGTATGGTGTTCCTTCCCTAGACGTGTGGATATCATAGAGGCTCTACTGCAGTTGTTGTTGCGCTCGAGGACGATCCGTGACATTGCAAGGAAAGCCATCGGTTGCTGGAGGAGACGATCGGCGATAACTATGCTGGACGATCGACTACGTTGAACGATCAACTACGTCGGACGATCGACTACGACTACTACATCGACACGCTCTTCGTTGGACTAGGCTGCTCTAACTCTTCTTCCGCTGCATTACGGGTCTGGTGGTAACGATCTGTGATCTCTTGCTTGCTTGACATCCTGGTTTACGTGGTAGAATTTTTGAATTGCCAGCTAGCGTAGCCTACCCGTATCCCTTCAGACTGACCACTTTGTAAGGCATAAATGCTTATGTTAGATTATCAAATTTCAATTTCAGACTTGGTTACTACTAAGCAGCTGTTAGTGGTTACCACCAGTTCATCACAAAAGCTCAACAATGGGGGTAGTAAAACTCAAAATCAATCAAATTCAGCTAAAATTTTGTTTATTTCTCTATCCTCTGTTATGATGTTTCATTTTGAACAGTTTCATTAAATAATGTTGTAATGTGCTCACTCAAACTCATCCTAAATGAAATAAACTAAGGCACTTAGTTTAACCTATTCTGCTGGTCTGCCTTTCGCCTGCATCGTTGATTTGCCTTTTCCTTCTGAATTTTCAAACCCTATACATCTTTTTTTACAAGAAACAATAAGGGAGGCCCCTGAACCCTATACATCTTAGTATGACGTAGTGGAAGACCCGTTATTTTAACCTATTTGAGCAAATGGTATTAATTTCTTGTATCAGCTGGCTGCTGGGTCATTTCCCGTGTTTGCGGCCACTCTCTTTTGTAATTCATGTTTTATTATGTTATAGCTATAATGGTAATGATGGCATTGGGTTTATATCACAGGTTTCCCTTTGGGGTGGAATTATACCAGCAAAGGAGCACGCCAAGTTTTTGATCCATACCACTAATAAGTACAAGTTTATTGATCAGGTAAGCACATTACTTTGATTGCGTGTTAATTTAGTGCAATTCATCAAATGTGATTACTGTCACTGTGATTTTCTTTTTCACATTTCAAAGATTTTTATAAGGAGTTATGCTTCGAGTAGATCTATGAATCTTTTTGCTTGATAATTAAAACGTGTTCATTCTGAAATCTAGATGAATGAAGACCTTTTTCCTTTTCCGCATGTGGTGTTTGAGATAGGGTACTACAATTGGTCCAACAACACGTGAATCATTTTATGTATTTAGTTATCAATGTTTTTACTCAATAAAACTTCTGAACTACGTAGGCTTTATAATGTTTGAGATAGAGTACAGTGATTCGTCCTGAGCACACATCATCCATTTGAACCTGACCATTAGCTTTTGGTGGCCACTTCTGCTATCCCTTAACTGCATTCATCTCGCTTGTGTAATGTACATCCAATCTTCAAGTTTATGACAAAAATTCTCCCTTTTCATTGTTGGAGAACTATGCCATGTTCTGTTATGTGATCATTGCATACTTGATGTAGGTCACAACCGTTTATCCAATTATTTTGTACTACCACACATTATTATTCTGAAATTGCATTCTTGTCCCCCTTTTATCTGAATACAGGGAAGCAATCTAAAAGGCAAGGATTTCAGCTTGACAATGCACTAGCATATTATGCCAAAGACCGCCAAGATGCTTGCAGATAAGATAGTCATGACAGGTTATCAGCTCCCCGAGTAGTACAGATAGACCATGAAGAAGATGAAACAATATAGGGAGGAAGGCAATATTCTCTTAGCATTCCAATGGTGTTTTTATGAATTTAAGCCTTTTGTGCACATGCATGTACTTATATGGGATGTTGATGCCCAACCATGTATACATGTTGTAGGAGCAACTAAATCTTGCCCTGCTTTTGTATGTTTTCTTATTTTAGTTCTGAACCTACATCATTTTAAGATGTTGCCAATTGTAGTTTTGCATGTTGGATTGTGTACATAGGAATTGCACAACATGAATAGACATAACAGGATTTAATAGAATAGATTAGAGGTTTTTTAATGCACCAATTCTGTGCTTTTCAAATATAGTACTTATTAGCCTCAGCTGTATGTATTAGACTTATACTATATTGCAACTACATAGCCTAATAATTATCCCGTGTAGTCATCCTTTCCTCGTTAATATTAACATCAGTAGATACATCGTGATCGTCAACTCTTGCCTTTCTCCCCTACGCGCCAAGGTGCGTGCATGCCACTAGTAGATCTAATTCGAAGGAAATTGTATCTCCTCTTGTTCCTATTTCTCCTTGTTTTCTATCCTTCCCTTTGTGTGTATTTTTTTACTTGTGTTCCTCACCTCCCCCTCTTGCCTTTACCTTGATTTGAGTCTGCAATGATGGGTAAGTGACGGGATAACAAGATCTTGAGTGGATCAATGTGTATGTCATAGGGATATGCTCCTAATCTCAGTGTGATGATACAATTGGAAATGGTGGCGAGGGTTTGTCAAAATGCTTGTTTTTGGAAAATTCAAGAGTTATGTCATGTGTCAGGTGGTCTGACTGGCCTGGGAGGCGGTCTAACTAGCCAACCCCCAGTGGTCAGACCGGCCGTGGGCAGGCGGAAGTGTCGGTGATCAGACCGATTTGACAAGCGATCTGACCAGCCAAAAGTTGAACTTTTGAATTTGTGGCCAGGCCAAAAATAGAGAGTGTAGACAAGAGAGAGGGTTCTTCTACAATTGGTC
Source organism: Hsuehochloa calcarea (assembly GCA_036346395.1). NCBI lineage: Eukaryota > Viridiplantae > Streptophyta > Magnoliopsida > Poales > Poaceae > Hsuehochloa > Hsuehochloa calcarea. The sequence goes on from CM070600.1 coordinate 22,843,899, forward strand.
TCATAATTTTTGAAACTTCGAGTCAAAAGTTCTATTCGAATTACGTTTTCAGAGAGGTTGCATATTTTCTGAGGGTAAATTTGGCTAAGTCCTATGTACTGGTGGTTAGACTGGATATGGGCGGCGATCTAACCAGCTAGGCCTTGATTATTTGCCAGCAAGTTGGCGATGAATGTGGGCTAGGTTAATTTCATGGGTTTCAGTGCATATGTGTTGCATGATGCATGTTTTGACTGACGTGGGTCAAGTTACGAAGAACTTATGTCCGGATCAATTTTTTGGTCTATTGTTTGTGCATGAGGCTTGGAGGTCAACGACGGTCAACGGCGAGAATGATCGGGAATAGGCTAGAAGAGTTGAGGTCTAGAACAATCAAAGATGTTGGGTGAAATCATTGGACTCAAGCATGGAGTAAGATGGACAAGGATGAATGAACGGAAAGTTCGGTGCGATGGGTTGCATCAAGTGGCGTGGGGTCGGTGCAAGTGACATGGTGGCTTCGGTGGGAGCCGGATGGAAGAGAATTACCGACATGAAGAGAGTCATTGATCAACCTACACGTGGCGAAGCGTGAGATTACTTCATGATGATTGGACTAGGTCTTTGGAGAATGATCGAGAAAGAGTATTTTGGTACCTTCACCAAAATATTACCTTTGTGACATTTGACAAAATCGCAATGCAAGATGGCACAAGGAGAGGTAGTTTAGGTCAAGTGAAGATGAAGTTCACGAAGAGACGGATTCGGGAAGCCTGGTTCGTCCTCCACTTTGATAACCGTGCGTGAATGTAGACCCATTTGTGTGTGGGCTTAACGGATGCCATGCCTTCCAAGTAAAAACCATCATTTATGATTTCGGGAAAGTGGAGTAGTTAAGGCTAGGGTTTGTGAGTGATGGATTGATTGAGTGCTCAAGTGTTGATCATTTGTCCTCCATGGTAGAGTGGTTGTAAACCAACAATCTTCTTAAATCAATCCAAGCAAGATTTCCTTAAGATGAGTCCCTTCTTGTTCTTACTCTCTCTTTGGCAATTTTTAGGATTTTGTTGTTCCATTGGTTATTAGCTATAATCTTGCTTGCTGGGACATGTGGGAATCGATCCAAGGTCATCTTGACCATCATCCACCCATGAGTAAGCTTTGGATCAAAGTTCACATTTTCTCGGTTCTTGTGCTCTATTGCCCTCATCTAAGAAATTCATAGAACCTTAGCTTCAATCTTCCTGGTTGTCGATTGAAATAGGTTCCTAACCTTCTTGGTGAGCTATCGTTGAAATTTTAGGGGATTTGTATCACCCGATCAAAAGTTTAATCAATTTATCTTTATTACTTAAAAGAAGGAATTGGTGGCGGTCCGTCCTCCCTCATGCGATGTGAGCTGTTAGATTTATCTTTCTTCATAAGATATGAGCCATTGGATCTCGTTCTTTCTCGGTTATTCCCATGCGTACGGTTGGTCACCCATAACCTCCTCTCCACTCTCCCCACACCCCAACTGCCCAAGCTGGTATGCAAGAAGCCCAAAGATTCCATCGATCTTTTCAAGAATGGGTTGCTGGCGGATCATTTGCATTGTAGGCTGAGCACAACGACGATTGACGAGATATGGTTTTTTTAATCCATAGCAAAGCACGGACATTATACTAGTATGGTTTAAAAATTGTATTAACTTTATTGTTCATCCCGAGGAGAGGTCAGATCGATCGACCAGAGGTCTGACCGATTAGGCAAAGATCAGACCGCCCACCTGAGAGATCAGATCGGCCAAGCTCTGGTCAAACCGGCCAAGCTCCGGTTAGACCTGTCATAGATGCGATCAGACCAACCTCTATGGGGTTCTTGGTGTTCTTGGTTGTTTTCTCGGGGTTTGTCGGTTTCAACGCAAGATTTTCGTTGTGCTTGTGATCTCTGATCTTTATAGCTTCCATAGCTATTGAGGAGAAGAAGTTGAAATCGGCCGAGGGTTCAAAAAGAGTATAGTACCTATTCAACCCCCCCTCTAGTTGTTGTTTCGGTCCAACAATCTATCCTTCTACTGCATAAAGTTTAAATCTTTACCAGTTTCTCTCTCCTTCAACTCAAGATGATATGAACAAGGGTTTGATATCTTTCTTTGATTCTTGAGAGATTGGAGTAGGTTTTCTATTTCCTTGCTTCAATGTCATATCCCTATACATCATATTGGTTTTGGGTTCGATCTAGAACTCCTCCATTTATTTGATTAAATCTTTTGCAACTTTCCCCTTCTCAATTTCTCTGTTTTCTAGGAAGTTTAGAAATGCCTTGGGTAGTTGATTTTACCCATGTAGATTTGGTTCTTCTCCATTTCCCCTTTTCTATTTTCCAGGAGGTGAGGGTCTCCTTCAAGGCGCTAAATTCCATCTCCTTCTCCTCAGTCCATACGAAGATCATATGATTTTTTAGTAGATCTATTAGTGGTCGGCTGAGAACTCCGAAATCACGCACAAACTTGGGTAGTATCCCATCAGGCCTAAAATTCCCTGCACTTGTTTAACATTCATTAACCTTGGCCAATTTTGGACTGATGTGATGTTTTTAAGGTCAGTGGGCACCCCTCCCAGCTGACAATGTGCCCCAAATAGGCGAGCTGTCTCTGCGTGAAAGCGCACTTCGAGAGCATGATTTTCAATTGGTTGCCTAATAATATTTCCAACACTTGCCTCAGCCGGTCCATGTGCTCATATAATGTTTGACTGTACACCAAGATGTCGTCAATGAACAACAATACTCTGTGACGTAGTACTAGCTCCAAAATAGTGTTCATCAGTCCATGAAGGGTTGCTGGTGCACTAGTCAATCCATAAGCCATCACCTTGAATTCAAAATACCCATGATGTGTTTTGAACGCCATTTTGTGTTCATCTTCAGACTTCGTCCGGATCTAATGATACTCGACATGCAGATCCAGGCTCATGAACCATTGTGATCCTGCCAGCTCATCCAAAAGCTCCTCGATGATTGGTAGTGGATAATGATTCTTTATGGTTATGGTGTTCAGATGATGGTAATCCATGCAAAATCTCCATGTACCATCCTTCTTCTGCACCAACAGTACTGGCGATGTAAATGGGCTGGAACTCTACTGAATGATGCACTGCTTGAGCATTTCCTTCTTCTGCACCAACAGTACTGGCGATGTAAATGGGCTGGAACTCTACTGAATGATGCACTGCTTGAGCATTTCAGTAACTTGTCTTTCCATCTCATCTTTTTGTGCTGGATGGTAGCGATAGGGACATAGATTGACGGGTTGCGCCCCTGGCGGCAAGGGAATTGCATGATCAAACTCGCGCTGAGGTGGTAGTCCTTGCGGATCTTCAAAGACATGAGCGAATTCTGACAACAGATGGTGAACAGTACCAGCAACTCAGTCTTGTCCAGTTCCACCGAAAATAGCTACTCATGTCCTAGCAGTTCTGACGATTCTTCTTGAGTTGTCACGACCACACATTTGGGCATCTCCTCCTTAATTCCCGTAACACGATTCATTTCCCCTGGTACAAGAACGATAAGGTCTTCTTTCTCTAGTGTACTATCATCGGACTGTGCTGTTCTAGCCAGTCCATTCCCACAATGATGTCGTAGCAGCCCAGGGACAATACCTTTAGGGTTGATTCGAACTCCACACCCTGCACAGACCAACAACAATTCAGAAACTCCCCAAGGCAATCTAATATACCCCATCTGCAATTCGGATCTTCATCTGCTGTAGAGGATTCTGCTCTCCTTGTAATTTGTTTGCCAAAGCCTCTCCCATAAAACTGCGTGTGCTTCTTGAGTCGACTAAAATGACAACCTCTAGCCCCTGAATAGTTCCCCTCAATAGCACGATCTTGGGATTTTCCTAGATTAACAAAGCTGCCGCTGAGATGGCCATAAGATTTCCCTCCTGCGAACGCATCTCCTCTGACCGTGCCTCTTCTGTTGTTAGTTATGACATCAACTCCCAAAGTTCTTGCACAACGTGTTGCTGCACTGTCGGCCCACAACGATGGCCCCAGTTCAACTTCTCACCACAAGTGTGACACAACCCTCTGGCTCGCCGATATGCCCGTAGTGCTACCACCTTATCGTCTAATCCGTTGCCTGGACTCCTTTCGTTCCCCTCCGGTCATCCACCCGATGCCCAAAAGGAACTGAAGGCCTTCCTAGAGGCGGTGGTAATGGCAACACCGTCTGCACACCCAGTCGTCCACCCCATTGGTAACTCTGGCCTGCACACCTCCCTCCTCATGGCCTCCAGGACCTCCTCCTACAAACACGCCAAAGACACAGTGGTATCGAGATCCTTTGGTTTTTTGCAATATCACAACAGTTGTAATATCAGTATGTAAACCGTAAGTAAACTGCGTCACAAAGAACATTGGATCCCAAGAGTGATGAGCACTGAGATTGTGCATCGACTCACTAAATTTCTCAGAAAATTCATGGACTGAACCGCTCTACCTAAGGAGATTAAAATGATGAAGTTGTTGCTGAAACTCCTCCCGACCAAAATGTGCGCATACTGCTTCAGCAAATTCCTCCCAACTCGTGCACACAGTATGAGTCCATGTGGATTGCAACCACAGGACTGCGTTACCCACAAAGTGCATCGTAGCTACACTAACCCACAACTCCGATCTGGTCACACACAGTCTGAAGTATACTTCACATTTCAGCCTCCACGCTCTCAGATTTTCGCCATCAAATTGGGGAAAATCCAGTTTCGGCGGTGCTGGGTGATGGTGATACGCTCTCGGAAGTCGACTAGCAAACTCTCCCGGATCAAGAGGAGGCATAGGCAGGGAGTGCAAGCCATACGTACCATTGCCCGAAGGTGGCTCTCGGGTAAGATCCTCCATGGCCTCCCCCAGTTTTGCGTTGCAGCACCACGGCTGTTGGGCCCGTGACCGTAGTCGCCCTCCTCCTTAGGTTTGTATCAGATGCTCCGGGGTAGGGAGCAACGGAGGCAACCCCATGGCCTTGGACATTGGGATCGAGTCGCCAGCCATCTGCTTGACTTGATCGCACAACTCCCCCCCACCTCGTTGCGTAGATCATCCACTGCAGCGACCATCGCCAGCTTCCATTCCTTGAGCTCCAGCATAGCATGTTTGATCTCGGCCAAGGAGTCCACCATCGTCTGGATGGTGATGTTCTGCGCTTGGATCGCTCGGGTGAGCATGGCTATCTCCTACTCCATGGCCAGTGATTTCTCTTGCGCTTGCGTCTGATACTTGGGTTTCTCCAGGTTGCCTTTTGCACTAGGATCGTTGCGCATGGCTAGAGTAGCATCGGAGGCTGAGAAAAAGCGGTGGATGGGGAAGTAGAGAATGGAGACAAAGAAGGAAGAAGGTAGATTGAGGAATGGGTTTCAGTCTTTACAAAAATCAATGTCGATAGCCCTGTTTGTTTAGGCTTAGACTTTTTGACTTATAGCTTAAAGCCGGCTTTTTGGCTTAATCAGCTTATAAGCTTCTTAGCTTTTAAGCCAAGCTTTAGTGTTTGGTAATCTTGCTTTTTATAGGATGTTGACTTATTGAGTTGTGTATGAAGAGGAGGATGGCAGAGCGTAAAAACAGAATGATTTGTATTTATATGCAATGGCATCTTGTGGGTAATTTCAACGAACTTTAGTAGCAATCGGTTATTCTATTATGCAAAAGCCAAAAAAAACACATCTTCATTGGCTTATGGCTTTTAGGCTTAAAATGGTTTAAGCTTTTTATAAGTCAGATAAAAAAGTCACTCCTTTGTTTAGGTTTAGGCTTTTTTGCTTTTAAGTCAGACAAAAAGCCTAAACAAACAGGATGATATAGTGTTTTTGTCACACCGCGCGTTGTGGTGTGACCAAAAGTGTCAGAATTAGAAATAAAGTTAGGGAGATGTTATCTTTAAAATATTTTTTAAAAGATGATTAAATCATTAAAAAGGTTTCATTTGCAACCCATGCCGGAGTCAGCTTGCGGACTGAATTGAACCATATGCCTAGGTACCAGTTGGCAGTGTTTTTGGATGATTTGCTGCCTCTCCAAGAAGCCAAGCGTGCACCTGCCATTTTTGGAGACGAGCTTGTCGTTGCTGTCAAGTGCTTGGCCAGCTAAAATGGTGTCCGTCGTGGCAGAAACTGTAGGGCTGTGTAGGGAGAACAGGAGCACGAAAACAATAAGGAGAGGCATGATGAAAACTAAGGAAGACCTTGCACTGACAGAAGTGTAGGATGCATGGGTGCTCACTGCTGAGTGCTGATCTGACTGGAATCTCATATTACTAACACATTCCGAGTCCAGACGGTGATACAATATCTTTAGTGATCGATTATCAGGACATCCATGGTACGGTAATTATGTGTAGCACATATTGCTACCCTAAAACAATACGAAAATAGTGTAATTTATGGATGGTTGAGTTGCTCGTTGTGTTTATTTTTTCCCAAGTGCACGTGTTACTGCAAGATAATCCTCCATGTGTCAGTCCTTGAATTTTTTGCAGTTTATTTTTTCCTTTTGAGTTGGATGCATTTCTTGCAGCCGTGTATGGAACGTGAATTGTGTTCTTTCTCGCAGCCTCACGTCGCAAGCTATTTTTCTGATAAAGAGGGGGAAGAGACTTTTGAGTGTAAGAACACGGCTAGCGCATTTGGGCCTCTCAAAACTCCATTGGTAGTACCTGCCGATGGGTGGTGATGGAGTGATCCCAATGTGACAACCATGGAATAGTCACCATGTCGGTTTCAAAAAGAAGGAGAAGAAGAATAGTCACCATGACATGGATTTATTTGTACTTTCTTGAAAGAATCTGGAATCAGTGGACAGGTTTTGTCCATGTTTGTCATTACTGTAGGCTACCCGAGACTAGTCCTTGAAAGTCTTCAGTCCAGACAGTGATACAAGATCTTTAGTGATCGATTGTCAGCACACCCTGGTGGATTTATGTGTAATGTTTTAATTCTAGATTTTATTATGAGATAAATATCACAAATAATTAGAGATGTATAAATCAATACTAACAACAGACAACACAGTATACTTTGAAATATACTCAAAACATAATATAATAGAGTCGATCGGTCACACGAACGACTTACAGTTGGGCTTGATGAAAAACATGAAGTAGCACATGTTCGATGTAGTGCAGAATGTAGCTGAGGCAGCGAAGCGAACGGCCACGCAGATGCGCTGCCCATAAACCTTATTGCTACCCCCTGCAAGTGTTCTTTGCTGCAATGGTCTGGAGTTTCCGCTCTCTTTCCATCCCGGTGCACGCCAAGAAGAAAGGCCGACGAAGTTCGGCGACTCAACACTCCAGCACAATTCACCAGAGGAGGAGGAAGATGTGGGAGAGGAATGGACAAATTCGGTACTAAACCTGGACGTTTCATATCCTTTTAAGGACGCAATGTATTTAACACGAATTAAACTTAATTAATCTTGGCATTTGAAATCGCATTGAAACAGAATTAAAAGAGATAATTGCATGACTCAGCGAAATAAAAGGCGATTTTAATATGCCATGTGGATGCTCGTCACAAGTCACGTGTTTTTCACATGAAAATATGTGAATACACTCGCGCGTGCGTACAAACATGTGTTTAGCCAAAGTCCTCCTCATGCCATACCCATTTCATATGTCACATATTTCATAGGGTGGCAAGGACTCTTACCTTATAAATTATCTTCCCACCACTTGGTCAGGCAATATGGTACTAAACAATGCATGCTTTGGAATCCACTAATGACAAATCCAACAGTAACTCTCCAAGCCATTCAGTCTCAACAATGATTGTGTTCAGAGATCCAATTAGAACCACTATATCCTTCCAGTACATATGGATAACCAATATAGTAAGTTCCATATGAGGATGTGTCTCTCAAATAGCGCAATACTCAAGAACATAATATAATAGAGTCAATCGGTCACACGAACAACTTACACTTGGACTTGATGAAGAACAGGAAGCAGCGCAAGCTCAATGCAGTGCAAAACGTAGATAAAGTAGCGAAGCGAGCGGTCGCGCTGCCCAGAAACTGTATTGCTGCTCCATGCAGATGTTCTTTCTTGCAATGGTCCGAGGATCTTGCTTTCCTTCCTTCCCAGTGCACGCCGTGAAGAAAGGCCGACGAAGTTCGTCGACTCAACACTCCAGCACAATTCACTAGAGGAGAAGAAGATGTAGGATAGGAATGGAAAAATTCGATACTGAACCTCGACGTCTCCAGGTCCTTTTAAGGACGCACGACAATTAATCTCCGTAACCAAAATGTTTTTCACACGAATTAAACCGAATTAATCCAAACATTTTAAATTGCATTCAAACAGAATTAATAGAGATAATGGCATGATTTACCCAAAAAAAAAGGTGGTTTAATATTCCAGGAGACATTCTATGACACAGCGCGGTCGCAAGTCACATGATTTCCCATGCAAAAAAATGTGCAAATACACGTGCACATGTGTTTAGCTAGAGTCATTCTCGTGTCATACTCATTCCATGTGTCGGTGACAAGAATTCTACCTTATAAATTGTCTTCCTACTTGGCTAGGCAATGTGATACTAAATCATATATGCTTTAGAATTTCTAAAAATTGGCATCAACTCATGGGCCAATTTCCAACACATCCATGGTATGGCAATAATGTGTTTTAGCACATATTGCTACCCTCAAACAATCCGAAAATATGGTAGTATAATTTATGAATGGTTGAATTGCCAGTTGTGTGTGTTTTTTCTGTCAAGTGCACATGTTACTTACTGCACGAAAATCAATGGCTTATTAAGGAGTGTTTTTCTCATCCTATTGTTGTATACTATCATCTAGGGCCTCAAATGGGATAGGGTTTTCCCGCCCAATCCAAAGTCGGATCCGAGCTGGAACGGATTCAGGAAGACAATTTAATATTCGGTCGGATCCAGGCCGGGATCCAGATAGTTTAATTCGGATTCGGAGCAAGCAATATTCAGGAAATTCAGGGCGAGACCTGAATATCGGAAGGATTCTTATTCGGATAACAGAAAAATAAGTCTGCGAAGCAACTTCGCCAGCGCCCAGCCCATCGTCCAACAAGGCAACACGCCAACACACCTAACCCTAACCCTAACCAGCCACTGACGCCCCAATGCCACACCACAGACCACACCCATCCTCATGTCCTTCAATCCTTTGCCGCCACCGTCGCACTATCTCCGCCCATACTGCCACTCCCTCCTTCGCTCAACTGCCCCTGTCGCCACATCCTCCTCCGCCCGACTGCCCCTACCGCTGCATCTCCCTCCTCCGCCCCGACTACCGCCCTCGCCGCTCCCTCCTCCGCCCTCACCGCGGATCCCTCCTTCGCCCCCGCCGCTGATCCCTCCTCTGCCAAACTGCCCCCACCACCGCATCCTTCTCTGTCCGACATGGGTGCGTATTATGCTTAGTTATACTTTAGTTATGCGATGGTCTCTCGATCACATGATTCAATGATGATAAATTTGACTTAATGATATATGGAATTGTGGCGGAGCCACTGTTGATAAAATTTGTTGTTCCATGACAATGATTGCCATTTGATCGGGTTGAACCATAAATGATTTCATACTCAAACGAATGATTGTGTAGTAAAGGGGGAGAACTTTGGGATGTGGTTGCCTCGCCTGAGTAGTCACTAAGACCTTAACTTTGTGCATCGTTGATCTGGACCATACCATACACCCACGTGTTCATGGTGGGGTGAACCTGACTAACTAATTAGTAATATTTTGATTTGGTTTTGTTTTGGTTGATTATGGCGCAAGAGGGTTGAGAATGGTAAATCCTTAGCAAGTAGAACCGAGTTAAAACAGAACTTTGTAAAAGCCTTGTGATAGTCTCTCCTTGATTCACATGTCTAAGGAAACATGTATTTTTAGCAAGATGATTATCTCTTGTGGGTCAAGCTATAGAACTTCTCCAGAGTGTTAAAAACTATTCAAATAGTCGTGTCCCTGATTATGAATAATACTTGGTGATTTCACACGAGGGGTAGATCTTATAAAAAAATGTTGGAATGGTTAGGGTTGGTTGGGAAATGAACCAGAGTGTTCACTGGTTATTTCAAAGAACTTGATTACTTATGTATTAATCTTTTGAATTATGCTTTACAATCTACTTATAGTATTTAATGTCAATACCGCTTTCTGCAAATTAAACATAAAGCTATTCTTATTCAAGCCTTACATAAATACTATTTGCATAAATTTTGATACGATTTGCTGAGTACTTTATGTACTCACGGCTATAGGTCATTTGTTGATTAGTCGTTGAAGAAGAACCAGGGAGCACTGAGTTCTACGAGGAAGATTATTTTGAAGATTATACGAACTAAGTCGCGTCCTTCACTCGATTGCCTATGGGCATGTTGGATGGTTACCACAAGATATTTTGGTTTTTGCAACAAATTTATTTTGTTGTTAAGTCCTGCATGGCAACCTCTGTAAGACTTAACCATAAAGTCTTTTGCTACTTAGTAATATTATTTTGTCTGCTTCATTAGCTACTTTATTGTATGGATATGATAACATCGATATTATAACTATATAAGCTAACTACTGATCTAAGATTAGTTCAAAATACATAGAGAGCTCGGGTCCAGCGACCCAGTATCCCAACATGTTTCAAGCATTCACCATGGATTTTCTTTTAGCAACCTGTGTGCTCAAATTAACATGGTTCAATTTATTCCATCCACATTCAGAAATCAAACAAGACATAAAAAAGACAACAAATCTTGGAAAAATAAAAGTCATTCACAAAGTAGAGAAGCATGTTTTACATTCCACTGAACTGAAGTGAATCTTAACAAGAGACAAACCATCATAAAATAGTAGTGACATCTTGGATTGAGCCAGTACCAGTTAAAACTATCCCAATCATCAGTAACATTTTGCATACTTAGAAACATATCAAATCCATTTACCAATTCTCATATCAAAAGACATCCAGTAAGCAGCAAATCATTGAAGAAAAGAGTTATCCACTAAGCACATACCATATCTCATTAAAGCAAATCCAACAAAAGCAAACAACTATAAGATAACATGAAGCAACAGGCCACCCATCTAAGTTGTACCACACCCTAAAATACACACTAAGAAAGTAAAAAGAGCAACCACAAAGAACATTATGCCATCAGGCCCTCTCGCCCCTGATGCAGCGTGCAAGCTGGATATCCTTAGGCATGATGGTGACCCTCTTAGCGTGGATGGCGCAGAGGTTGGTGTCCTCGAAGAGCCCCACAAGGTAGGCCTCGGCAGCCTCTTGCAACGCCGCGACGGTAGAGGACTGGAACTGAAGGTCCGTTTTGAAGTCCTGCGCGATCTCCTAAATCAGCTGACAGTGAATGGTCATGTCGCGGGGTGAAAAGAGGCCACTGTAATATTAGATAGGGGATCAATGGATGACGAGTGTTAAATCAGTCATCTGGATGCCTGCCATGAATCCATGATACATAACCTTCCACTTACCTAGTGATGATCATCAGCTCATCTTTTCTTGCATGAACTGACCCATTGGCCGGTATCAATCGAGCATTTTGATTTCTTGCTTTAACCGCCAACTCTCCTCTTTTTATCACCCGTCGCTGTGGGATGTCTATGCTAGCTTTGCGTTCCGTGAGAAAGATGCGGCACGGAATATAGTTTTTTTTAAAAAATTATTATTTTAAAAAAATCCAAAAATAAACATCAAAGAAAAAAAACTATGCTACATAGACTTAACAGTACAGAGAGGTCCATGTCGCAGGTTGAAATGGTGGCGATATAAGATCCTAAATTTTTTAATATTAAAATTTTAAAAACCGTCATTTCAAATGGCGACATGGATCCCGCAAGTCTCCGTCGCTATTCCAAATGGCGACATAATCTACCATATAAAAACCAAAAAATTCTAGCATAACTCACTTTTATTCAGAAAAAAGAGAAAGAGAGGGAGGGAAGGGAGATGAGCATAGAGGAGTAAAGGGAAGAAGAGAAGCTAGCGAAACGCTGCCCATCCGATCGTCCACCTTTCAGATAATTTTTTTAATCGAATGGATTACATAGTTTTAGATGTACAATTACGTAGTGTAGTATGTCGTACATAATATTTTTCAGTTGGTAGTTTAGTTTTAGATATGTGGTTAATTGTAAAAAATTTGTTTACGGTACAGTACGTCAAATATGTCGAACGCCACCAACTTTAAAATTTACTACGGTTAGAGGGCCGTGGGGATTGATTTGTGTTATTTCCAATCAACGACCGTGAGCCTAACAAGACGAGAGCAACGTACATGGGCGCTGTGATGCGGTAGTTATTCCACACATTCGATTTGATCATACTATGTATGATCTGAGATTGAACTATCTTACCAACCAAACACCACAAGGCATATATTGGGAGTTAGTGCAGCTCAAATGAATAAAGTCATGACAGTCATATGTATGCAGGGCGAGGGGGACGGTGGGATTTGGTACTTTTGGTCCAAGCATATGCCAAGCCCACTCCTGCATCAGCGACTGAACAAGAAGATGGTGGTGATACCGAAGAAAAAGTCAGGGAATCCAGCCACAGCGCAGCACTCACAATGAACGAAGGTCCAGGAGTTGTTGATCCTATAGATGAAGACCCTGTGGAAAGAGCTCCTTCAGTCAGGCGAGCCAGTGGCTTGCTGCCGAGGGTGAGGAGCTGGAAGCCCTAGTGCAAAGAATGGATCTTGAAAACCAAGATTACATGGCATTGTCAGAAGATAAAGAATTCGACGACGAGAATGTTGTGGACCAGCAAGCGGTTCCATCCAAGTGGAACACATGCTAGTTCGACAAACTTGTCGTTAAAGAAGGCTCCCGTGTGCCATGGGAGCACGACCAGAGCAAGATCATGCAAGTAGCTATGTACAAATGCAAGCAGGCCGTGTAGGAGGTGGTCAAATTATGAGCCTTGTCGGAGCGGCGTACATTCACAGTCGTCAAGTATAACCTAAGATGCTACGACGTGAAGTGCGACATAGAGGGATGTCATTGGCGAGTGCGTGCATTGAAGCTAAGTGGAACAACTACTGGAAATATTATATAGTGATCCCTCACACATGTGTCCTCGCTGAGTTAGTGTAGTCCCATAGAAACCTGTCGTTAGACTTCATCGCGAACCTCGTGTACAGTGAGATCGTGGATAATCTAGATTTTGAGCCATGATCCATCATTCAGACAATTGAGATAATATTCCAATACACAACCAGTTATGCCAAGGCGTAAAAGGCATTGGAATCAAGGTTCGGTACGTTTGAGGAATTCTACCACAACCTCCCCGGCCTACTTCGAGTTATACAAGACAGGAATCCCAGCACTCATGTCGACATTCAGGATTCCACGCATCCGAAGTGGGCCAATAAGAGGGTACTGCAGCGAGCATTCTTCGCCTTTGGTCTATGCATCAATGCATTCCGACACTACCATCTAATCTTGTGCGTGGATAGCACATTCCTGACTGGAAAGTACAAGTGCTAGATACTGATCGTAATAGCGACGGACGAGAACAATCAAGTTATCTCTATGGCATTCGCTTTCATTGAAAGCGAGAACACATACAACTGGTTGTGGTTCATGGGGAAATTAAGGATTTCTATTGTACATGGCTGTCCTAACGTATGTGTCATACATGATCGACATGCAGTCCTGTTGAGTGGTTGTGGTTCATGGGGAAATTAAGGATTTCTATTGTACATGGCTGTCCTAACGTATGTGTTATACATGATCGACATGCAGGCCTGCTGAGTGTAATAACTCAGCTACAACAAGGAGAGAACGAACTACTTCCATGAGCGGATCTTTAGAGCAAGTGGTGCATGAGACACTTGGGTGCAAACTTCTATAAGCAGTTCCGCAATAAGGACTTGATGAACATGTTCAAGTGGTTGTGCAACCAGAACTAGTACCGAAAGTTTGAAGCACTCTGGAAGATTTTGGATGAGCGGACCCGGACGCACAGAATGGAGACATCGAAAAAAGATGCTACAGGCGTTGACTAGGCCCCCGAAGCATTACTATAATTACCACAGATGGTCCTAGTGTGGCGAGGAAGACAAGGGTGCAGGTGAAATGCTTCTCATACTGGATTGAGCACAAGCCTAAGGAGAAGTGGTTACTACTACATGACAGGGGTAATGCTCTATATGGTATCTTTGGTTGGTATTGTGGAGGCAATTCCCCACGGTACCATAAACTACTTCATTAACAGAAGCAATAGTGTGTCGCTTGCTATGGCAAATGACAGAGTACTATACTCTGCTATGATCACCAAGTACATAGAGGAGAAGAGTAAGAAAGATGATATGCACCGAACATTCAAGATGGACGCAAGGAAGCTTCGCTTTGAGATATTGTGCAGGTATAAAGGAAGCCGCGGGACAAACCGCAAGAGGATCACCCACGAGTGCACGCTACGATGCACTAGTTGTGTATGCACTTGCAACAAGCCTCTTCTTCTGCATAGGCCCTGCTCCCATGTCATGGTTGCATGTTCAACTGTGGCGTAACATCTCGGCCAGTACCTCTCTAACTATTTCAACAAGGAGGAGGTGATGCAAACATGGAGTGCAGAGATGTATGGCTATGGTGTGGTTGACTATTTCATTGGCCATCTAACCCGGAAGCAACTTATCTGGGCCGTGGACATTGATAGGCTAAAGGGAAAGGTTGACCAACGACAAGTACGACATATCAGGAATGACATGGACGAAGTAGAAGCCAGGTGACGTACAAAGAAGTGCTCCATTTGTAGTGAGGCTAGGCACACCTTCAAGAACGCTCTACGAGAAATCCACAGGACAAATGAGACATCGGCAGTCCAGACGTCGCCGCGAAGACCTCATCCTACCGCCCCACCCAAGGCGGTCCACATGGTGGATGTTGAGGTCGCAACAACGGAAAAGGTTCGTCCTATTCAAATATATAGTGCCCAATGCTTTGTAATATTACTTTGATTGTCGAAAAAATTGGTGATGACATTGTAGTGAATGGTTTGTAATATCAGTGTGATTTGTCCACAATATATGTGTCAGGCTTAGATTTCACAATCCAGAGTCCTCTGTGAACAACACTGTGTTATTCCTGGATCAGTAGATAGCACTCACATAATACACCACTGAATCATTTCATATATAACGTATACCAAACCATTCATTATATTACAAACATCAGAGTCAATTAGACCGCATCGGATCGGGCTTTATAGTAGAGCCGAACAGGCCAAATGGTTACATCACAAAGCAGCGAAACGACAGCAAAAGCAGAAGGGGATTGAGCACATCTCTCCATAAGCAAGCGATTGGAGAAACCAATGTACGACCGATATTATCCAAAGACTTTGGGCAATATTGGTGTACACGAGTACCGACTGAGGCAACTAGACTGAGGCGAGACTAGACTACTAGAAACTAGACTACTATTCAGCATCGTCTTGACCACCAACATCTGGATCCTCGTAAGTATAGTGTCCTTGATTCACAGCTTCTGAGAGTTGGGGGAAAGAGCGATGATGACCACAAACAGCCATTCTCACGAGCCAACACGCAAAGAATGCAATATATGTATATGCAAGGCTTTAACATGGAAGGCTTGGGTTCTTTTATTTGCTCAAGTAGCATTTTTAAATACCATAATTAGAAAGTCATATTACTCAGCATTTTAACCAAATCACATTTTATTAAAGAGAGTAATTATGTAATATTTACAACAATGAAGGTTACCTCCACCTTATGCTAAATTTTGATTAGGATACATCCACCTTATTAACAACACTGGGGTATACTCAGGAAAATCCAAATCCAGGGCTATGTGAGTGCGACATATTTTCATCCCACCCACAAAGTTTTATAAATAGAACTAAATCGTGTAAGTTCCTATGCCCGCCTTTGACCTAGGTACGGCTGTTCGAACAGTTTATTACTCTGCAGAGATTGTATAACTTTACCCACAAGAGATAACTGGCTTGACATGTACATATGTTTCCTTAGGCATGTGAATCAAGGAGAGATTATCATAAGACCTTTACAATGCATCCCCAAGTATTAGTTACAACCGCTAAGGTTCCACCTGAGAAAGGTTACGCCCACACATCGATGTTAACCTTTACCCAGACCCCCTCTTGCCCCACATGGCGACTTTCGCCGTGCACCCAACCCGTGTCCACTACGGCTTACACCAGTGGCACGGTGTAGCGAGTCCCCCAATGGTGCAATTCGTACTGATGGATACAAATTATTTAGCCAAGTTGACACCATTATAGACTTGTAGTTGTACTATTTTATATTGAGAGGTCATCACATGATTAAGTCCTTAAAGTCATCTGGGTGGTTCATTCCACATACCAACCACATACCAATATTCCTTAGGCTACATTAGCATCCACCAACATACCATTTGCCCAAACGAGGTAACATCAATTATTAGGGTTTTGAGAAGTATAAATTATGTTGTCTCAAACATTCCACTTATTTACCAAAAATGACTGCCTAAATCCATTTCCATGAATAAAAGATGATGATTGGGGTGATTTATGTCCCGATACTTAAGCAAGACTAGCATGACGCTTAAGCACAACTATAGCTAGTAGGTTACCACATAATTATCTAGGGTGATAAGGATTAAGAAATTCAATTTTCAAAGGTTGGTAGTATAACAATTTGGCATTTAACTACCTTAAGCATTTAACATACGTTTGCATAATCAATTTAGTATGCAATTTGATATTTTATAAGAACATAATTTCCATAAAATGTAAGTTCAACATGATCAATGTATTGACTCGCCTCGGTCTAAGGCAAGAGGGTCTTGATAATCTTGAGCTTGATCAAATTGGAGATCTCCCGCTTCTTTGAACTCTACTCAAAAGAACGTGCTGGAAAAGGACAAACAAGCAAGCAAAATAAATAAATACTAAAGAAATAATAAATAAACTCCAAATTGAACAAAGCTACTGTTATTAGCAATATCTTGAATTTAGAAATTTTTAGAGACAAACTTCATTTAAATCGTAATTAAAACGAGCGAGAACAGACTCTCCAAAGTTTTGATTTCAAATAAATCTAGAAAAGAGAAGGGGGAGAATTTCTCTCTAACAAGCGGGACCCAGTGCGAAGTGGTGCAGTTCACGCCACAGCACATGGACCAAGTCCACATGTGCACGGTCCACGGGTCCACTGAAGATTGGACTGTCATTACTATGCCTCGGGCCCGCATGTCATTGATTGCTCAAGTTGAAACAGGGGTTAAGCACGACGTTAAATCATCGGGTCCACACATCATGGAGTTTAGCAGTAGTTAAAGCAGCAGTGAACGCATGTTTTAATTAAAGTTGTCGATGTTTTACTATCGATCTTACGAATGAATATTTGGGGGGTCTCCTAGAATTAAAACCACACAAAGAATAATACAAGGATTTTATACAGGTTCGGGTCTTTTTCGAAAAGAATAACAACCCTACTCCTGTGTGGATGTATTGAATGTGTTGATTACAATCAAGAGGAAGACTACAACCTAATGTCTTCTGCTCCAAACCGTGTTGCCCCTCTGCCTGCCGACTTCATCCCTTATATAATGCATGAAGGGGTGGCAGTTTTTCCAATCTAACAGATGTCTCAACATTCCAAATGATGAACCAGTTGATCGAGGTTAT
The DNA here is from genome assembly GCA_036346395.1 of Hsuehochloa calcarea. Classification (NCBI taxonomy): domain Eukaryota; kingdom Viridiplantae; phylum Streptophyta; class Magnoliopsida; order Poales; family Poaceae; genus Hsuehochloa; species Hsuehochloa calcarea. The sequence continues at coordinate 22,861,568 of CM070600.1, forward strand.
TGTCAGAAAGATAACCTCCCCCATGTCGCCAGGCAGTTGCAGTTATTCTAGAGAATAACAACATATACTAACTACCCTGTGAGTTTAAACATGGTGCATAAGACTCTATAATCGACTGGCCCTACATATCTGCAGACTCCATCGGCTATAGGGCGATCGTGGCTAAATCTATGACTACAAGGTGATCGCAAAGAAGGCTTACAACCAAAGATGAGTAGTAGGAAAGCTTACGATTGCAGACTGGTCGTAGAAAGGCTTACAATCAGGAGGTGGTCGTAGTAAGACTTACGACCACTCGGTTAAGCTTCTCTCTTATGTACAGTAAGGGGTATACTTGCGAGTAGTATAAAGATATTACTAGCTATAATTAGAATTACATATAAATAATTAATTGAAGATTATTAGATCATCGTCAAAAGCTAACCCTAAAGACAGTGACACATTAATTAAATGGCCCTATAGGAGCTATCCAAGGCTCGGACAACAAAGGAGCTCTAGGAAGAGCTTCTGTCCAAGCTCGTCGCCGGCGGAGGAAAGCACGACGGCGGGCAGCAGTGCCAAAAATGGAATCGGGGAAGCAAGATGGTTCCAAGGGTGGTAGCGACACGGCCGGCGGCGCACTGGAGTGGCGGCGCGGCGGTAGTGCACTGAGCTTCGGTGATCGAGGCGGTCCGGCAAGGCTTTGAGCTGGAAAAAGAGAGCATGAGAGAGAACATGACACGGGGAACTCACCGGTGCAAAGAATGAGACCGGAGGTGGACGAAGCACGGCGAACTGCGGTGTGGAAGGCGTCGGCCGGAGGTGAGGGAGATTTAGAAATCCGGAAGCTCCTGCAGTTCAAAAGCGAAATTAAGAGAGGGGAAGGGATCATGGAACACATGGGGACGGAGGTGGCCGAGGGGGATGTTCACTGGAGTGGCGACACGGCGGCGGGGTGGTGCGGCCGAAAATGGGAACTTGTGCTTTTCTTCGGTGGACATACCGAGAGAGAGGAGAGACGAGGAAGGAAGGGACAAGAGTGATGCCGGGGACTCCTTTATAGCCGAAGGGGGAGGGAGATGGTTGTTGGCGCGGCTCTTAAAGGCGGTGCTCGGAGCAAGGGTGGCGTGGCGGGAGCTACAAGCGCAGGCTAGGGGCACGCAGCAAGGAGGGGAGGGGAGAGCAAGGGGGGGTCTGGGGCAGGGCACTGTGTGCGAGGGCGGCGGCCACTGTGCGGAGGCGGGCGTTGTCAGGTGTTGCGGCTTGAAGCGAGCGGCGACGTCAAGCGCGGAGCGCGCGTTGGTGGCAAGGGGAGGCTGGGCCAGAGAAAGGCCAAAGAAAGGGCAAGGGGCTGAGGGTGGAAACGGGCCAGGCTCAAAGGAATCTTTAGATGGTTTTTGAGGATTTTGAACTAAGCTTTTGGAGTCTTTTGAAATCAAATTTGAAAGTTTGAGGGAGATTTTGAATTACACGTTTAGCTTCAAATTAATTTTTGAAACTCCAAAGCAAACTGAAAACTAAATTAATCACTCCAGAAATGGCATGTTACAATATGTGACGACATTGTACTGAATATTCTGTAATATCATTGTGATTTATCGACAACAAATGTTATAACGTTGTGCTGAATGTTCTGTGATATTATTGTGATTTATCCACAAAATATGTTTTCAAAAATAGTATGTAAAAAGCAGTACAGAGAGAGGTTCATGTTGCTAGTTGAAATGGTGACATGGACATCGTCGCATTTCAACCGACGAGAGGGACCTCTATGTACTGTTCAAGCCCCTGTCGCCACTGTCTAGGCTACTGTAGCCATTTAAAACGACGATAGACTACTATTGTTACTCCAAATAGCGACGGTAATCTAGTTTTGTAAAAAAAAGACTATTTATTTTTATAATTTTTTAAATAATATTATTTTTAAAAAATTCACACGGAACATAGACATGATTGAATTCCTGTTGGCGCTTTCTAGCTCTACAAGGCTCGTCGTCGCGGAGAATTATGCAAGGTTAAGCGCAATTCCTACGAGAACCGTGTATTCGTGCAGATAGACAGGGTCGTCAGCATCATGGCCTTAGGTAGGATAGTTTTCGTGCTGGTGAGATTGCGTTCACACGATCATGCTTGGATCGTATGTCGAAAATCATGATTATACAAATTACTAGTATTTTGTAAGGTACAACCGTACAAAACTTTAGCATTTCGACACGTCACCTAAACTTTAGCATTGGCCAATTACCTCCTGAGCTTATATATGTTGGAAGCAGATCGCAGAAATAGCCGAAGTGCTCATGCTACAGTCGGGTGTGGACTCGCCTATCAATTATAGGTGCAAGATATACAGATATACAGGTCACGTTGGCTTTTCACTCAAAAAGTCAAAAGTTGTGCCAAACATACGGCTTTCTTGGGCTGCTTTTTTCGAAGTCGGAAACCGTTTACAACATGAAGGAGTCAGAAGGCTCCCCGAGGCAGCTTCCCGTGACTTCCGTAGGATAAACTTACGAGTTTACCCCTTGAGTTTGGAGGTAATTACCTGTTTTTACCACTGAACAAAACCCCCTCTCCTCCCCCGCCGCCCACCTGAAACCCTAGTTGTGTCCCTGTTCCTTTCTCCTCCCCAGGTGCCCTCCCTCCTCCCACACGGACGTTGACGCCCTCCTCCTCCCTTGCCCCTGTCCTCCTCTCTCGTCGCCGCCACCGTTCCCATCCGTAGCCGTCGTCGACTCTTTTTTTCCCATCCGTAGCCGTCATCGACTCTTTTTTATTTTTGTTAGAAATGAATTAATTATGTAATCCTTAATTATCGTTAAGATTTGCTTATGTGCAAATTAACGTTAATTGCCGTCAATTGTCGATAATTGCCAATTGTGTTAATTACCATTTACTGACGTCAATTGTGTTAATTATCGCTAGTTATCGTTAATTGTCATCAATTATCGTCAATTGTGTTAATTGTCACTAGTTATCGTTAATTACCGTCAATTGCATTAATTGTTGTCAAATATCGTTAATTGGGTGCGAATTGACGTTAATTGTCGCCAATTATAGTCAATTATCGTTAAACGACATCAAACAAGCCATCATTTGTCTCCGGGGCATTTCAGATATTTTCAATTCAGAAACTCCAGCCAGCCTACCTGAAAGTCAGACTATCAAACACCAAACGTCTTCGATTAAACCATTCAACCTAGCCGAAAACCGCTTTCTAAGAAAGCTGCAGCCGTCCCAGACACACCCATACGATCACTAAGGCTTTAGATCTGAAGCAGATTACAAGCCCTGATCTGTTGATAATGGCTGGAGAATATGCCGCACCCACTAAAACTTGAACCTTAGCAACTAAAATTTGATCTCCAATCACCGTAATGGTGTGTGCAGCACTGCCATACGATTAGACCTGCAATCTTCTCCCCACCTTTTTTTTCCCCTTTCAAAATGGCATTCAAATCAGATGTGATTCACAAAAGCCCATAGCACCTATTTTCCATGACACATTCTCCATCAACAATCGGTATTAACACAATAACTAACTGAGGAAATGTACAACTTGTTCTATAGAGACCACCACACAATGTGCAGGCCAGTTTGGCAGTAACATCTAATGAGCACAACATTCTGTCCACTCTTTTACCCCCCTGATGCAACAATTAGAAGCATGAAGACTCTAAAAATCATATGGAGTGGCCAAACCTTCAGGCCCGAGTGGTACAAGGACAGAGTGGACTGGAGCTGGAGCTGGCACGGCCTGGCTCACCTCGGAGCAGCCCGACGTCTTCTGCGGCACCCCGAACAAGGACTGCCGGCAGGTTGGGCAGGTCGACCGCGCCAAGAGCCACCGGTCAATGCATCTGACATGAAAGCCATGGTTGCACTTGGGGAGGACCCTTAGATGCTCTCCGGCCTCAAAGTCGGAGAGGCAAACCACGCACATCGGGCTGGCAGCATTGAGCCTCAACCCAGCCGAGTAGACCAGGGTTGGCATGGCTCGGAGGGCCTTCCTCCTCAGCCCGCTCTGAGCCAGCCGTGTGACCGGGTTTGGCTCAGGATCCACCACCATCCGGCTCGAGCACCGCAGCGCGCACCGGACTATTGAATTGAGCCCGAGCACACAAATCAATGCACAGAGAAGAACAGCTAGGATCATGACGACGTTTGCATCAAAGTTGCTTCCAGGAGCACCACCATCGGCGACCGTGGTTCCAGGCACTGGCTGTGGCTGGCTCGGGCCAGAGGGTTGCCCAGAGAATGGAGTGTGCAACAGTGTCCTTCGTGAATACATGCCTACCCTTGGTGTGTGAATGAAGCTTTATTCAGAATACTGCAAATCTGTAGCTCTATCTAGTTGCGTAGGTCTGTTCTGCTCTGTAGTCTGCCTCAGGTAGAATCCTAAGCTGGGCTTGTGCTCAAGTATTTATAGACCCTTTAAGGCTGCAACAATATGGTGTGAATTATTTTATTTGGCATGATAGGCTTGTCCCTTTGGTCCTAACCAGCCAATTCAGACAAATGCTTTTGGCAAAGGTCAGAAGGTGCACAATTGGAAGTTCTTTGCTTGTGGCAAGTGGGCTGCATCTCAGTGGGTTTTCTGGGGATCAGAGGGCCACACACAGCACCATTTCTTGTCTGCCTAATAATACTGCAAAGCAGCACATATGCAAGCATTGCAATTAGAACTGCATAAAATGGATTGGGGGTTTGTCTGGTTCGAGAAAAAAAGATGAGGAATAATCGTAGATTAGAAAAGAAAACCAATACCGAGCTATTTGTGTAGCTACATCCTTTTTGTTAGACATGTCTTGCATAGGATGTTCTTTTTTTCATATTTACCGACACTTGTAACATGTATATTTTGGACGTTGCTCCATTAGAATAGATCAAGGGTTCATTCCAACATAGTACCAGAGCATATGGTTCTCCTCCCAAAAACCATAACCCTAACCCTAGCCTCACCTCTCCTTCCTCCTACGTGACTGACGCCGTCCGAATCCTCCCTGGCTCCTTTGCTCCACCCCACGTCTACTCCGGATCGGGGACACCCCGCGCTCCACTCCCCGAGCGCCGCCGCCTCTACTTCACCCCGCGACTGCTCCTCTGCTCCTCCCAGCTGGATCCTCGTGTTGTCGCCGCCTCTGCCTCGGACGACACGCCACCCCACTGCCATCACCATAGCTATCACCAACCCTTGTCTCCGTGAAGGCCCTAGAGGGCAACAAGGTAATCAACGCCGCCAGCCACGCGCTCACAGAGGTCTTCCACCAGCCGATCCGCCCCGACATCGTGCGCTTCACGCATAGGCTGCTCTCCGCCACCGTCCTCCGTCCGCCGCCGCCTGAACACCGCTACCTCCTCCCTCTTTCTTCCTCTGCTCCTGGCACCTCAGTCTACCCTTCCTCTGCCCTAAACTGCTCACCTCGCTGCCCCCATGCTGCTCGCCTCCCTGAGGACCGCTCCTCTGCTCCCGGAGGGCTACCACGAGTTGCTCGCCTCCCCGAGCGCTGTCACCCCCGTGCTGCTCACCTCCCTGAGCGTTGTCGTCCCCGTGCTGCTCGCCCCCCGAGGGTCATTCCTCTGCTCGCCTCCCACGCCCCGAGAGCCTCAAGCTCGCTGTCCCAATGCCGCCCCCTCCCCCTCGGGCCGTCACTACCTCTTCCTTGGGCTCCTGATGCCACCACCCTCTTGAGCTACCGCCACCCCTGCCTCGGACTGCCACCACTCCATGCTCCAGCACCTCGGTGTCGGCTCGTCCTCATACTCCTTGGGCTTTGCTCGTCTGGCTCTTGCTTCTCAGTAGTCTTCCTCATCTCTGCCACATCCCTCGTCCGGTATCTTGTCTTTGTGGATCTTGGAATCTCGTGCTTCTTTTCATATGACACCAGATTTTATTCCTCACTCATGTGAGTGCCACATCTCTTCCTTCCTCTGTTCAGATAACAGATGGTACCTCTCTTCCGGCCTTGGCAGCCTTTTTACTTCTTCCTTTCATGTTCTTACAGTCTCTCATGTCCCCAAACTTACTACAAAGCTTATGTTGATCGGTTAGATTGTTGATCACGGTTGTCGTGTTGTTCTTGAGTACGACTCTTGTTGTACCCAAGACCGCCGTACAGGAACTCTATTTGGTACTGGCCCTCGGCGCTGTGATTCGCAGTGTCTTTGGGAGCTCGACTGGCAGCATCTTCATACGTTGTCTCCATCAGCAGTTAGTCACTACCACTACCTCTGTTTTTGCTGCGTTCTCTACTTCTTCCTTCACCCAGTGGCACCATCGTTTGGGTTATCTCTGTTGATCGCGTCTGTCATCACTAGTAGGTCGTGGTATTATTGGGTCTGTTTCTGGTGACACCTCTTTATATTGTATGGGTTGCAAGCTTGGCAAGCAGCAGCAACTCCCCTATCCCTCTCGTGATTCTGTTTTTGCTCATTCTTTTGATCTTGTTCACCCTGATGTTTGAGTATGACTCCTCTCGTTTCGAAAGGGGTCATCGATACTATGCGATATTTATTGATGATCATTCTCATCATACTTGGATCTACTTCATGTCCTCTTGCAAATAGGTTCTCTCTATTTACTATATGTTTGCTACCATAGTTGCCACTCAGTTTGATCCGACCATTCGTGTTTTCGTGTTGATTCTGCTATTGAATACCTATCTGCTGCTTGGCGTCACCTTCTAGCTTAGCAAGGTACTCCCACCTTCTAGCTTAGCAAGGTACTCCTCCCAAGTACTCTTGTCCCGGTGCTCACGCTCAAAACAGTGTCTCTAAGCGTAAGCATCACTACTTGCTTGACATAGCTCATGCACTCATGCTTGCCTCTTCTGTAACATCTCATTTCTGGGTTAAGGTTGTCTCCACTGCTGCTTTCCTCATCAATATGCAGCTTCCACTGCACTTTAAGGTTCTACTCCTGTCGAGCGTCCTACGGCCAGGCTCAAGAGTACATTCACCTTTACTGTTTCGGGTGTCTGTTTCGTCCTTCTTCCACCTCGTGAGCACACCAAGTTAACTGCTCAGTCAGTTGAGTGTTTTTTTGCTACAGTCTTGAGCATAAAGGTTATCGTTGCTACGGTCCTATTACTCACTGGGTGAGGATTTCTCGGATCACATTCGATGAGTCCTGGCCTTACTACCCTCGTCCCCTTACTGCTAGCTCAGATTCTCTTGTTGAGTCGATCTCCTTTTTGACTTTTCCTAGCCCTCGGCTTTCCACTTCTGTTTCTCTTCCGCCACCTTCTTCATTTCCCTCTCCTGCAGCGGTTCCTTCCAGATCTTTTGTTGAGATTCCCCTCTTTCCCCTGCACTACTCTCGCTATACATGGCCACTCCTTCTCCAATTGAGCCTACGTCTTTGCTAAGTTATGTTCCTGGCTCTTTTTCTCTGTCCTTGTTGTGTCCTACTCCACATTCTCCTAGATACGATCTTCGTGATCGTTGCACTGTCATACCTCCTAAGTGCTACGACTTCACAATCGTTGTTCTTTCTAAGCCTATGACCTACCGTGAGGCTGCTGCTCACCCTGAGTGGCAGCTCGCATTGCTGGTTTCGAGCATACTAGCACTTAGGATCTTGTGCCCTTTCTGCGTGTGTCACTCCTGTCACGTGCAAGTGGGTGTACAAGATGAAGACCCGCTTGGATAGATCTCTTAATCGCTACAAGGATCGTCTTGTGGCGCGCGGCTTTCAGCAGGAGCATGGTAATTACTACGATTAGACCTTCACTCATGTCGCCCACATGACCAGTGTTCACACTCTTCTTGTTGTAGCATCTATTCGACAGAGGCTCATCTCTCAACTAGACGTCAATAATACCTTTCTCAATGGCGAGCTTCGTGAGGTATACATGCAGTTGCCCTCTAGGCATTCTATCCTTGATGGTATGATTTGTCACTTTCGTCGCTCTCTCTATGGGCTCAAGCAAGCCCCTCGTGCTTTGTTTGACTACTTTTCCTCTGTTGTCACTGTTGCTAGCTTCCCCGTCAGTGATCACAACATTGCTCTCTTTGTACACACCTCTCCTCGGGTTCGGACGCTCCTCTATACGGATGATTTGATCATTATTGGGGATGACTCTCAGTACATTAATTTTGTGAAGGAGCGCCTCAGCGAGCAGTTCTTGATGTCTGATTTGGGTCCTCTTCGTTACTTCCTTGGGATTGAGGTCACTTCTACACTTACCTTTCCCAAGAGAAGTACATTCAGAATATTCTTGCTCGCGCTTGTCGCACTAATCAACACATGGTGGACACTCTTGTGAAGCTTAGTATTCACCTTCAGCCCATTGATGGAGAGCCTCTTGAGGATCCCATTCGCCACCGCCATCTTATTTGGAGCCTTGTCTACCTTGGGACCACTTGACCTGATATTTCTCACCTAGTTCACATTTTGATTCAGTTTATTTCAGCTCCCACTCATGTTCACTATAGTCACATTCTTCGTGTTCTGCGATATCTTAGTGGGGCCATTAGTCGCCGCCTTTTCTTTTCTCAGTATAGCTCTCTACAGCTTCAGTGTACTCTGATGCGACCTAGGCCAGCGATCCTTCTGATGGTCGATCTCTTTTTGTCTATTATGTTTTCCTTGATTCCTCTCTGATTGTCTGGAAGACTAAGAAGCAGACTGTTGTTTCCCGTTCGAGTGTTGAGGCTGAGTTGTAAGCCATGGTGGCGTTGACAGCTGAGATCATTTAACTTCGGTGGCTACTTTAGGATTTCGATGTTTCGGTTTCTGCACCAACTCCTCGCTTATCAGATAGTACTAGTGTGACCAGTATTGCTCGAGATCCAGTGAAGCAAGAGCTTACCAAGTACATTGAAGTAGATACTTCGTACATGATATCGCAGTTACATGACCAAATTATTGCTCTTCAGTATGTGTCTTCGGAGCTTCAGTTAGCATATTTCTTCACCAAGATAATACAGCTTCTACCTCTTCAAACTCAGTGTTGTTGATCTACTATGAGTTTGAGATGGCGTATTAGATATATTTTGTATAGAGTGTTCTTTGTATATTTACCTACAGACTACACTTGTAACACGTATATTTTAACCTTTGACTCATTGGGACAGATCAAGAGCTCGTTCCAACACTTTTCAAGTCAGCTCCAAGGTCATGCTGAGTGGTTGTAAACATTCTGGCCGTAAGGAGCTATACATTTGACCTTTACGAGTGGGTTCATGACTTTTGCTAGACCTGAGTCAAACACTGGTCAGGCAAAACACACGCTAGGGACATAGTCGCAATGGCTGCAAAGGTAATTAATGTGAGCAGCAATGAGTACTCCCATATTCAGTGTCTTAAGAGAAATCTCTCTGCTAGGTATGGTTTCGCCCTTTTCGAACCTTCTTGCCTACTTTGACAGGAGTAATTGCATAAACTAGTTAACTATGTAAGTGTGACAGAAATAGGAATGCCTATAAGAGAGAAAAAATCGCCAGTTACCAACGGTAACCGGTTTTACCAGCCAATTTCGATAGAAAAAAACCAATCAATTACTTTTAAATTCAAATTTAAACTTTTGACTCTATAATGTCATTTCTCAGTTGATTTAGGTATTATTATGCTATATTACGTATTGAAATATTAGTTTTTAGTATATTTATCACTGTTAAAATATAAAGTAGCTCTTTAGTATTTGCATTATTCCAAATTTTAAATTGCTAATTACCAATTTTCTCTGTTTTCTGGTTTTTTCAGTTTTAAAACCGTTTTTTCCGGTTCCAAACCGGTCCGGTTACCGGTTTTGGAAAAATCGCAGTTCAAAATTTGTTTGTCAAAATTCGATCGAGTTTTTATGGATTTTTCGATAACCAGTCGGTTACCGATACCGGCCGCCGCCGAGATTTCGGCCGGATCCGATTTTTTGATCCGTGGTGCCTATCATGCCATATTTGGTGCCAATCCTTGTTTTGTTTACGGAAACACCGCTACTAACTGCAGGAAAAAGAACATGCTAGATAAGTTCAACAATGTAAATTAACTCGATTTGATCATGATTCATGAAAGTACACTAATCTGGCATTGACAGATCTGAGGAGAATCCATTGCAACTTGGGTACAAATTATATAGCTGCTGCAACTTGAAATTAACTATATAGCAGCAGGAACGATAAGGACTGCACCAAATACTAAAAAAAGAAAAGAAGGAATCATTTAAGATTATACGGAAAGCAAATGGAGCAGCTATACATTCTTTGCGCACTCACAAATCATATTTTTATTGTTTATTACCCTGTTTTGATCCCCTCCACTTTGAATGCACCAGAATCAGCCATGTAGCAAATTGGAGGCTGATCTGTCGCCTTAGAGTTGCTTGGGCCATCAACAGCAATCCTACTGGGTAAAGCACATGTTAAATGAGTGGTTGGTCGACAAAAAAGCAATTCTGGCACACAAAAAATAAGTTAAACATGTTATCGTAATGAAGCATTATATAAACTGTGAGTGCTGCTTCCTCCACAAAGCTGCATGTTTCTTTCACGCTGTGCCGATATCTACAAGCTCAACGGACACTCTGGTATCCAAGTCAGCTATATCCGATATCTCGTCGATCAGTGTAGTATCAAAAGGACTACTTTAGTAATATTACTAGACATAATTCAGAGTATCCACTGAGATGATTAGGAAACTGAAAGAAGCACGTTTCCTAAATATGGAATGGTTGGTAATGGGAACTAACAACAGTTCTGTGTCAAATTCAGAGTTTCAACTGAGATGATTAGGAAACTGAAAGAAGCACGTTTCCTAAATATGGAATGGTTGGTAATGGGAACTAACAACAGTTCTGTGTCAAATACATGGTAGCCAAACGGGCTGAAGGGCTCTGGTTGCTTAGATGAGCCCGTAGGATGGTGAAGGATGCAATGCTTGATTGAGGGAATTACATCAGATGATTCTAGATGAGATCATGCTCAAAAAAAAAATGGTGAGGCGATTTAGGATGGTGTCATCTAACAAAAAATTCAGGAAACAGCATGCACAAAGATATCATGCAGGATCACCTCACCAGGATAATCAAACAGCCTACTATACTACTATCCACAGGGCGGGTGTTTTAAAGTTCTATTGAGCTTCGGGTAAAATGTCTAGAATATATAGGTGCCACTGGTTCTAAACTTCCGATTTCCAATATACACAGGAATTGTTTGCCCCAAGCACTTCTTGATATAACCATTGCACTAACACTTCTTCAGTGATGAAGTTGTAGACATCTACGTGTAAGTGATGATTGTTCGAAGCTGTCCCTACTCCCTAATTAACCTTATCTTAACTCGTCACTTTATGCTTTGGAGTCTTAGTCTATGTAACCACTCTAAGTTACAAGCAGAACTCAATGCCTCAAATCTTTAGGTTAGTCAGCAGGAGACATAGCATCCATCCAGCAAAAAGAGACAAAAGTAACCCAGGAAAAAGAAAGAAAAACAAAACTAGAAGTATGGATATTGATGAATGGTGCATCCAGATAATGCGGAAAAGGGAAGGAAAAGCCCATAGGCACAATTACATGAATGCATTTGGGTCTTTCCCACATTCTAGCACCACATCAGATTAGCCAGATAAATACTAGATTAAGAATAGGATTAGTCAATTGCATTACATTAGGCACAGAATAAAGCCATAAATGTTGAGTGACTTTCCACAGAAGTCTTCTTTATGTGCATATTAACTTGCAACAGAGAAATCTGAAAATATGAAACAGAAAAGGTCACTAAGAGCATACATATAGAATTAATGGGTCAATAGTTAAAATCAAGATTCCTTTTATTTGCTTATTGCAACTCATCATCTTTGCAGCAGGAGCATGTATTCTATATCTAAATCATTTTGTATTTTAGGATAGTTCAACAATTTCTGAAAACTTGGTAAGATTGACAAACGACGTCGAATCGTGCGGTTAGCGATACTGCACAGTTATATGTTGATAAAAAAGGGAAAGTTGTGTATATGCCACTGTGACTATTTGCTTATTTTGAATCTAACATCAATGTTTGCCTTATTTGGTATTTACCATCAGAAAGATGAAACACTGCTGATTCATGTGATCCTTGTCAGCTTCATAAGGGTTTCCAGCCTTTAAATGATGGTCAAAGCCATTGACTTTGTCAGTTTTTTTTCATCAAAAGAGAAAAAAGACTCCATCCCTCAACCTCCCATCTGTCTATGATTCCTTTTATTTTTACAACCGAAACTATCTATCTATGATTCAAACTGCTTCCATCCAAATCGGGCAACTCAACTATACCTTGAACGCTGCTGCTGCCACCTCCAGTGAGCATAGCCACCAGATCCCATCTGGCCAGCGCAGGGGCAAGTAAAAAATGTCAGCTGAAAGTGGTTTACATGTGCATTGTTTCATTTTTCCATTGGTAAATACAAAATAAGGCAAACATTGATGGTAGATCCAAAATAAGCAAACATCATAGTGGCACATACACAGTGTTTTATTTTCATCCATACTTTGCTCCAGAAAGCTCTGAACTCTAAAGATAAGACTCTAGGTAGGAAAGCGAAAAAAAAGAAACATAAGAATCAATGCCATCTTTATCTAATTCGTACCAATTATCAGAAATAAAGCTTTATCCATAGACTAACTTGGATGAATTATTTAAATAACCAGGTGTGACTAACGGTCGGAAGAAAAATAAAGTACAATGAACTCAGAGCACTATATGGTAAAAGCTGATCCACAAGTTTATCACTTCGCTAAGATGAGCATGAAATCAATATACTTAGCAAAAAATAAATAGTAGACTATCAGCAAATGAGAGAGGGTGTTTGCATTGAAGAGACACACAGTGTTTGCCAAGGTGCTAGGCGCTAATCAGGTGGAAAATAATCCTATAAGACTTGGATCCTATATATGTGAGGTTGGACCCGCTTCAGAGTTGACACATTACATTAACTTCGATTCCATTAAATACCCCATTAACCCTCCCATGAAATTTAAGCCACATGTCATGCTCTGAAGAGGGTCCAACCACAACCTCACGTGCATAGAACCCGAGCCTTAAAAGGATTATTTTCTTGTCGGTGGCAGACCAACACTTAGTGCCTAATCACCGATTAGGCAGGCCTAGGCAGGGCTAGATGGCCATCTAGACGGGATAAATCGGCTAGACGGGGGTGACAGGAGGGTGTCGTCTAGCGCCTAGGCAGACTAGGCGGTCGCCTTTTAGAACACTGCACTTACGTATTACATCACTACTTTACGAGGCAGTGTGTCATATCACTTACACGGTGAATTTCAGAGCTTAGTTACTGTGAAAATTCAACAAGTTTAACGCTAGCTTCAAACTTTTACCGAAGCTAGCAAACTTATCTTTCCCAAATCTCAGTCCTACATCAGCAGAAAATAAAATAAAGTAAATCACCCATGAAGGTACTCTACTTAATGATGCATATCAAGAGATTGCTTGCTTTTGTTGATCCTTTAGCAGCTGAAAGAAACAGGTTGAATCCAGATAAATACGAATGCGACATTTAGTCGATCAAGAGATTCTGACCTTATCTGACAGATAGATTACCCTTTTGCTGCTAGTGGTAGGTGGATCTGCATGCATTACACTAAAGTTGACTGTTTAAGTATGAACTAGATGGCACTGAAGGTTGCAAATTACTACTCTATTCTGCTATTTAAGTCTAAAAATAGCATATCACCTGTATCTACACTAGAATTTGCCAGAACAGAGATGTAAGAAGGTTCAAGTTAGTGTTAGGACACAGGCAAGCACCTTGAATAGGCAGTGTTTACTAATAATACATGCAAAGGATGTTTCTGTTAGGATTTTTTGGATGCTTACGTGTCACTCTGCCTCGAGAAAAATGAAAAATACCTATAATTTCATCAGTGATTTGAATCTAATTCTACCCATGTTTTTATCGGTTTGCCAGCTAAAGGGAAAGATGACAACAATCCATCTTTTGATGACAGTTATCTCTCATTTATAACATTGCTACGCACCAGTCACTTCTTTTGCACCTACCATTTTGACAGTTAATACATACAAGACCATATACAGTTCAGCATACTACTATGCTAAATTCTGGCTTATAAACACAGAGAATGAGGAACTGAGGTGACACAAGCTTGATTCGCTTACTTAATTTAAATGATTGCATGACAACAGGAAAGAAACACCGAAGGATGAAAGGTTAGAAATACAACACAAAACAATGAAAGTACTAAAGTATTCAATGTTTCAGATCACACATGAACAAGAGTGCCCATCCCAATAACTGTCACTTCTTGTGCAGAGTACAGAGACAGTTCTCCTGACCTACATCTCCAGCAATGCAAGGAGGTGGGCACATTCCATCCTGGTACCAGGTCACCCGCTTCTCCACCAACTCATTTAAGAAATTGTCCAGCTTATCGATGGTGACATTGGGCATTACCACAACATGAGATATATTTCCCTCACAAGCAAGCTGCCACCGTCGCACAAACTCCTCATTCTTTGGTCTCTCGAATACTACTGTACTACTGAGCTCATTAAGCATCGCACTGATCCCTGCATCCTTGAGCCGATCTTTCAGATAATGTGCATTTCTCAAGCACTTCTGAACTTCCTTCTGAAAGCCTCTATAGCCTTTCCTGTTCAGGGTGTACCAGAGGAAGATGGGAGCATGACCATTCCTGCTTCCCATTATTGTAGCATCTCTTGAGGCTAGGTACTCAACATTGCTAGCTAGGGCGTTGATGTGCTTCAACCTTGTGATCTGGACACCACAGGGCATAGGGCATCCAACAAACTTGTGACCAGACACACTGACACTCCCAATGGGCTTCTTAAAGGACACCTTAGGTGCCTAATGAACAGCGATATATAAATTAAATCAAGGGGAACAAATTGTCATGCTAGAAGAGCAATTGCTATGGTATTAGGGGAAACAAATTGGGAGTTACCCGCTTAACAAATGGTATCATCAGGCCAAATAGAGCACCATCACAGTGTATATAAAAGTGATTCTGAAATCCACTTTCTTCAAGTGTTTCAATAACCAAGTCAAGATCATCAACTGCTCCCTTGACAGTAGTTCCTGTGTGATGAAACAACCGAGTTTAGAAGCAGCAGCCAGATCATAGAGGCATAGTTTTTTGAAGGTGGAGCAATGAGGATAGCTCACCAATGTTGACATTAATAATGGCAGGTTTATCTTTGTTCTCCAACAGTTTTCTTCCAAAATCCGCACAATCTATTTCTCCAGAAACAAGAGTCTCCACTTTAACACATTCCATCCTGTACATTCTTGCTGCTTTGAATACTGAGTAGTGGGACTCACGAGAGGCATACAAGATTCCATCAGGGAAGACTTCTCTTCTGTAAAACAGTTTGTAGATGTAAATAAGATTTCACAAGAAAGTGATTCCTCTATAGACATTGCAAGTACCTACCCTACAAGAATTCCATGCAGATTTCCTTCGGTGCCACAGTTTGTAATGTATCCCCAATATTCATCCTTTTCCAGGTCCCACAAACGAGCAAACCAATCCAACACCCCCACTTCAAACTGCCTGGAGTGGACACCATAGTTACTCTCAATGAATGGGTCGCCTAGGTTGTTAATGGAGAAGTGCTGCAGTTGGGCAAGAGCACCGTAATCGAAATCCAGATTGTATGGGTAGCCTGCATATGCAAACGAAAAAAAAGGAAAGTTGTGAGACTGATACTAGATGGTGTCTACAATTAGTTGTAGTGGTGGAGCTACATTCAGAGCAGTGTAGTCGATTGACAGTTGACACCTACTGAAACCTGACTCTATGATTACGCCAATTTGCGACGGGATACAAGTTCCGTTGGCAAAATAACTTGGTAATAAGAAACATTTTTTTCTCATTTGAGAGGAAATGCAAAAGATAAAACATGGTAAAATAAAAACTATAGTCAAATGTTGTGATATATAGAAACCACAAGTTTAACATGACTTTGCATGGTGATCCAAAAGATATCTTGCTTCTGTAAGTTTAACAGGACTTTGCAATTTGCATGGTGACCCAAGAGATATAAGTTACAACTTTCAAGTCCCGCTGCTGATCTGATCAGTATCTCACAACACAGTTTTGTCAGCGTTTCATGATCAACTTTACAACACAAGGGATGGCTTGGGGCAGTTATGTAGGGCGCATTTGCCCTCTTGATGTTCAATGATTGTTGGATAAAATTCAAAAGGATCTCACTGTACCCAAACCATTGACCAGAGGCAAATATCCGTCTTACAAGAGGGGAGAACTTTGTCAGCAACCATTACCAACTGACTACAATAATCATCATTCAACAACACAAATTAACAAATTCTAAGAAATGTGTGCAGAACTGCAGATATCCAAAATAACAGATCCTGCGGTGATGATGCTAGCAACATTAATTCAGTTCACATGCCCAATATGGGCGTGCAAATACACATGTGATCCTGGGGAAATTTAGGTACCATCATAATAATGAATGGCAAAACCAGACTGCAGAACCTATACAACTTGTTCTCTATTTCTCCTTTTCCCTCGATACTTTTGCTTGTGCAAACTGCAAAATGACACCAGATAATGTAGTGATGCTATGTTAACAATCACAAGCAGCCTTCTCAAGACCTCCCCTTCACTTCCTAAATCAAGTGGTTACTTGTTAATTATTCTCGAATAATCTAGCAATTGACTTGAAATTTGGCCATCTTATTATGACTGGATCTTCTTTCTTTCTAGTGGCATAAAGATGGGCCCCTCTGTTGACGCTCCGCCACTGCTCAGCCGTAAGTCAAAACATCATACATCCGCGCCGGCATCACACTCTCTCTAAACTAACTAAGCACTATGCACTCCACAGTAATACATTCCAAAAACGAAATGGACAACCACAGGACATGCATAAAGACATTCCACGAAAACCGCACAGTTGCTACACTATTTGCATTGCAGGTGTAGCAAATCTCACGAGAACGGAGAGAAAGGAGGAAACGAAGTAGGGCCAGGCGCCCGCTTACCGAGGTGGTGCTTGGTGCGTTCGAGGAGGCAGCGGCGGTACCGCGCGAGGACGCCGGCCATGGCGGCCTCGCGCTCGCCGGTGACCTCGTCGTCGGCGTCGGGCTCCTTGACTACGAAGCACGCCGAGTGCAAATTCCGCCCCAGCACGATCTCCCTCCTTCCCTCCACCACTTCCTGTTCCAGTTCCTCGGGGAGCGGCTCCGCCTCCGCCGCCGCCGCCGCGGAGGTCTCCTCTGGGAGCCCCAGCTGCTTCCCGAGCTCCGCAATGCCGTTGCCGATGCTGCCCACCATGGCGGACGAACCGCGTCGGTCCCGGCAAAATCCGCGCGGGAGCGATCGAAATGGGAGCGTGGGGTTGTGGATTCGAGAAGGCTGGGGGCGGAAGCGGAGGCGCAGATTGGAGGAGGCGGCTAGGCCGCGGGCGAGAAATATCTATGGTTAGGTTGGTTGACTCGGCTCTGGTCATTGGCCGAGCTTCCTAGACCTCAAATTGGAAGAAAGCCCAGAAGTACTGGTCATGGGCCGAGCCGTACTAGACAGGCGAGAAATATCTATGGTTAGGTTGGTTGACTCGGCTCTGGTCATGGGTCCTCTTAGGCGCAAATTGCAAGAAAGCCCAGAAGTAACAGACGGCTTCCTCAACAAGCCGCCTGATTTCCCCTTATTCTCGGTTCCTCGCTTCGCCAGATCGCCGATTTTTTTTTTAAAAAAAATAATTTAGTTTTTATTTTTAACAACAGTAATATATTTTTAAAATTTTACAGAAATAATCATCTATCGCTGACTAGGTCGCTCAACGGTTGAGCGACTTAGATACTTGTCGTCCAACGAGGTACAATACATGCCCTGCTAGCTGAGCGACATGTACATTAGGACGAAATATTGACTGACGAGTGTCCAAGTGGCTCAACTGTTGAGTGACTTAGGCTAGTCGTTCAACGGTTGAGCGACAGATGATTATTTTTGTAAAATAAAAAAGTAAATATATTATTGTATTTCAGAATAAATGCTATGTTTTTTAAAAAAAAAATCACAGGTCGCATACCACCTCTCGTACTCGAGTATCTTTCTAGAAACCTCCAGAAATCTCTGGGATAAAGCTTAGTGTATTCGATCTAGTCGAAGTAGATGGCGTGCAGTCCCCGATCTGACTTCCGGCTACCCTTGATTCGCGTGATCGCTAGGTAAATTTGCGATTTGTTGGTGGTTTGATCGTTGTCAGACTTGATGTTTCTGATATGGACCGAAGAAAAGCTAAAGGGGGAAGAAACACTTGAATGGTCCAGATTGCAGGATACCCTTTCGTTACGAAGATCCAAGGAAGAGCTTCGATGGTGGCCGATTAAGAAGATTGGACGGCTGATATCCATGCATAACCCTAAGCGAGATCCGGTGGCTAGGAAAGAACTTAGTAAACACTGTTATTGGTAATGGCTTTGTTTTGTCGGCAGAGAACCCTTGCGTCATCATCACCCCCCCCCTTCGCACTCCATATAAGCAGTACTTGGGCTTTTAGCTGATTATTCTCATGTTAAAACCCTAGTTTTATATTACATACATCTACTTTCCCCCATTGCATAGCCTCCTACTTTATTTTCTTGATGTTTGACTGCCGCGATTAGCCACTTGAATCAGATGAGAAATTGTGATATTGTCTGAATCCTAACAAGTGGTATCAGAGCTATTGTATCCTCGGCCAAGGTTCTCGTGATCAAGGTTGTCCAAGGTGGAAAGGGTTGGGGAACTGGTTTCCTTTGTAAAATTCTGGAACAGTTCTTGGAAACCGATCTGTGAGAAAAAGAAGCTTCAGGTGGAAAAGGGTTTGAGAGAATCTTCGATTTCTCTCTGTAAAATTATGAATCTACTCAAGAGGGAAGGCGATGCCGAAAGGTGGAAAATTGGGTGTTGCTGAAGGCGAGGTGAGACATCATCTGGAAGGTGAGGTGGAGGAAATCAAGGCAAAAATGGTTGAAATGAACCACCAGCATGCTCAAATGGGAGAATCTATCAAACAACTACAGCTCTAGGTGCAAGAAAACATAAATCAAATGCAGAAGCAAATGGATGCATATATGAGTATGATATTGGCCAAGATCGAGCAAGGAGAGACACAAGTTGGGGCTAAAGCATCAACAGGCTAGGAAGGCACTGGAAGCTAGCTTGGCATGGAGTGTGGAGACTCACCGAGCTTAGCCGATCGAGTGGCAGGAGCTCCAGGGAGTGGGCACTCTTTTGCTCCATCAGGTTTGCGCTTAGGTATGAATGGTCCACCTAGTATACCAGTTCCAGTTTCATGCCCTAATGCTTTACCTGCCAATGTAAATGCTCAAGTTAGTATGACCTGTTTACCACCACCAGTCTCTGTGTTACCAGTTCCACCAATAGGAAACCATGTTTCTCATCTACCAGGGGGGAAGTTTTGCACCTCAATATATGAATGTTATGTCTAATGGTGTACCACCTTATGGATAGGAACTCCACCCATCAAACCTGAACAACACTGGGCTTGACCTAATGAACAATATTGGAATTGAAATCAGACACCCTTGCAATCTCACTTGAACAGGAATCAGTACAGTCAGACATTTAGTAAAGGACCCAAGCTGGAATTCCCTAAGTTTGATGGAGACAACCCTAAATCCTGGATCAGGAAAGCCGAGAAGTGCTTCGAAATGTCCATAACATTACCAGAGCAGAGAATCTCAATAGCTGAAGTGTACTTGACAGGAAGAGCTGATTAGTGGATCAACAGCAACAATATAGATATTAGCAGTATGAGTTGGGTTCAATTCTGTAATTTGATTTGCAAAAGGTTTGCTGGAGACACAGAATCGATATTGTTGATGCTTTCAGAGGACTGCAACAAAGTGGAGCAGTAATTGCATACATTGACAAATTTGAAGAAATAATGGCATTAGTAAAAAAATAACCCCACCTTGAGGGAAGGGTACTTTCTGGATTTATTTTTATTTGGGCTGAAAGATCACATCAAGATTACATTGAAGTCATTGGATCCTAAAACTCTAGTGGATGCATATGTTCATGCTAGAAATTATGAGAATATGCCCTTGTACAAGAAACCTATGTGGTCGACTGTTCTTAATTCCAAAGGAGGTTACCTACCTGGTAATGCAACAAAAGGGGGCTGGGGGGGTAATTCAATCAACAAAGGGGTCAAAACCAGTCATCTTGGAACTGAAAAGTGGAATAATGGGAAGTGCTTCAAATGCTAGGAGCCCTGGGTACCAGGCCATGGGAATGTATGTAAATTCAGGAAGGGGGTTCATCTCATCACTATAGAGGATGAAGAAGAAGAGAACGCACCTACATTTACTACACCTCCCTCTAGTCCAGAACACAAAGAAGAAAACATTCAAGAGCTGCAGGTCTCAATGAATGCCATGTCAGGTACGAGTACAGGAGTATCTACCTTTACCTTGAAATTGAAATTGAGAAAGGTGATAGCAACAACACAAGTGGACACTGGGAGCTCTGCAACATTTATAACTCCCTCCATTGCTATGAAGACTCACTGCCAGATCAAGAATCATGACCCAGTGAGAGTATCTGTAGCTTATGGTGAGGTCATCTTGAGTGAAGCTATGTGTCACAATTGTCACTACATCATACAAGGAGAGGTACTTAACTCAGACTTTAGAATACTGAATTTGAAGGGTTATGATATTATATTGGAAAATGATTGGATTTATGCTCATAGTCCAGTTAGTTTAAATATGAGGACTAGAGAGTTCTCTATCTAAAAGGATGGTAAAAAGACAGTGACACTCAAGAATGAAACATTACCAGACATGAATTATATGGTAAATGTGAATCAACTGCAGAAGTTGCTTGGAAAAGGAGTAGTTGGAGTAGTGGTATATTCCAAACCAATATTGGAAATCAATACCATCAATGAAGATATACCCAGAGAAATCAAGCAAACTCTTAACCAATACTTAGATGTTTTTGAAGAGCCTAAAGAGCTACCACCCAAGAGAGAACAAGACCACATAATACACTTGACTCCTGGGTGAACCGGTGAATGTCAGACCCTACAGACTTCCTCACCACAAGAAAGATGCTATGGAAGAACTGATCGATCAACTACTGAATTCTCACACCATCCGACCTAGTGTAAGCCCTTAATCATCTCTTGCAATTCTTGTGAAAAAGAAGGATGGAACATGGCGTATGTGTATAGATTATAAACAAGTGAACTCAAATGTAATTAAGAATAGATATCTCATTCCTGTGATAGAAGATTTGTTAGATGAACTACATGGAGCTAGTTATTTCTCTAAGATAGACTTAAGGTCTGGTTATCACCAGATACAAATGAACACTACAGATATTCCTAAAACGACCTTCGGTACTCATGTGGGACATTTTGAGTTTGTAGTTATGCCCTTTGGTCTCACAAATGCACCAGCAAACTTTCAAGCTTTAACGAACAACATCCTGGCCAAATATTTGGAGAAGTTTGTACTTGTTTTCTTTGATGACATCATTATTTACAGTCTTTCATTAGAAGAACACAAGAAGCACCTGGGTATCATACTAACTATACTAAGAGAAAACAAATTGTTTGCCAAGAGTAGCAAATGTGTGTTTGGATAGCAAAGAGTGGAATACCTGGGTTACATAATTAGTAAGGATGGTGTGGCCACAGATCCTCACAAAGTGAAGGCAATCAAGGAATGGCCAGTGCCAACTAATGTGACCGAATTGAGGGGATTTCTGGGACTGGCTAGTTATTACAGGAGGTTTGTGAGAGATTTTGGTGTAACCTGCAGACCATTGTTCAATATGCTAAAGAAGAATGCCTTTCATTGGGAAAAGGAACAACAAAAAGCATTTGAGAGTATCAAGGAATTATTAACCATTGCACCTATATTGTGGCCACCAGATTTCACACAACCTTTTGTCATGGAAACTGATGCTAGTGGGTATGGGCTAGGAGCAGTGTTGATGCAAGCAGGAAGGCCAATTTCTTTTTTCAGTAAAGCATTAGGGCCAAAACTGTAGCACTATCAACTTATGATAAAGAAGCCTTAGCAATCTTGGAAACACTAAAGAAATGGATGCATTATTTGGTAGGAGCTGTTAATCAAGACTGACCAACAAAGCCTCAAATATATTAGTGAACAAAGGGTGGTGGAAGGAGTGTAGTACAAATTGATGACTAAGTTGTTGGGATACAATTACAGGGTTGAATATAATAAAGGAAGGGAAAACAAACTTGTAGATGCCTTCTCAAGGTCACCAGTACCAATGATGGCCATCACTACTGCAGTTCCAAGCTGGATAGAGGAAGTACGACAAAGTTACTTGGTGATCAGACATGATGCCAAGTTGTATGTGGGAACTGGAACTGAACTCAAGAGGCTACTTCTGGAATCATTTCACGCCTTAGCTTTGGGAGGACATTAAGGTGAGAGGGCTTCTTACCAAAGGCTTAAGTTATTGTTCTATTGGCCAGGGATGATAGTGGATGTGTTGATTATGTGAAGAAATGCTCAATATGTCAAAAAATGTGCATTATCCAGGACTCTTACATCCTTTACTTGTTCTAGAGATGGCTTGGGCACATGTGACTATGGATTTCATTGAAGGATTACCAAAATCTAAAGAGCATGATGTGATATTAGTAGTGGTAGACAGGTTCACTAAATACACACACTTCATATCCTTGAAACATCCCTATACAGTGCAAACTATTGTGGATTTGTTCATTGAAAATATATACAAATTGTATGGATTGCCATTAGTGATAATATGTGTCAGGGACAGAATATTCACCAGCACATTATGGCAAGAATTGTTCAAGGTATTGGGAGTCAAACTTTGGCTTAGCAGTGCATATCACCCCCAGTCTGATGGTCAGACAGAGAGAGTCAATCAATGCTTGGAGAATTATCTCAGATGCATGGTTTTTGCAAGCCCTAGGAGGTGGAAATATTTTCTATCTTAGACAGAGTGGTGGTATAACACTTCCTTTCACACCTCTTTAGAATTAACACCATTTCAAGCATTGTATGTGATCAAACCATCCCAAGTGACAGATACAATGTTACCTGATGCTGCTATGAGTGGGAATCACAACTTTCAATAGCAAAGAATGGTAATCTTTGAGGCCATAAAGAGTTCATTACAAAAGCTCAATCCAGAATGAAATTCTTTGCTGACAAGAACATGATGGAGAGGGAATTCAATGTTGGGGAGATGGTGTACTTGAAAATGCAACCATATAGGCACAACTCCCTGGGATTGCATAACTATCTGAAACCGCATTCTAAATTCTATGGCCCCTACATAATTTTGGAGAAGATTGGACAAGTGGCTTATAAACTTTTGCTACCAGCTGGAAGTTTAATACACTATGTTTTCCAACCAAACACCAAGACCGGTAAAAGACTAGGAACACATTCTTTGCCCTAGCTAATATACCTTTGCCTTTAGCATCCCCTTGAAGCTTGATGACACACATCTTCACTTCAAGTCCAGGTCATTGTCTTGATATGCATCAACTCATGATGCATCCCCTCCATCAACACATGATGAGTCTTCTCTTGACTTGATGATCAACTCATGATCATCTCCTCTTCGAGATCTAGATATGCATCAACACATAATGCATCCTCTTATTGAATATTGACTTGATGATGATCAACTCATGATGCCTTCCAAGGTCTCAATCGCCATAGAACATAACATATTCATCCAACAAATTGAAAATGTTAGTCAGACAATGATTTACATTAATTACCAAGATATACATGCATTAAATGCTTTTGAATAAGCCATTACTGCCAGGTGCGGTACTACCACCAACTAGAACCCGGCAATACTGCTCTCCGGTAGTACCATTTCTCATATGCGGTACTACTGATTTCAGAGGTTCGAGAAACACAGAAAAACACCCTCTCTGGAAATAACATACTGCCATGTAAAACTCGGTATTACCGCACATCGGTAATACTATTCAAGAAATGTGGTCAAACCATTTTTAGATTTCAAGAAAATCTCCCAAAATCAACATGTCTGTTAAAAACATACCGCTAACTAGATTCCGATATTACTGATTTCAGTATTACCGACCTACGGTAATACCGCTTATCACTTGTGGTCATACCAATTTTTCTGAACAGTTTTCCAGAAGCGAAACATATGCAATGCATAACAAAAATAGCACAAAATAAACTTCAAGCCACTAGCCATGATTCCTTTGTTGTCTTTGCATTGCCGTTAGCATGCCATCATTCAAACTTTGGGACTAAGCTATCGAAACAACTTAGCACACATATTAGTCCATAAAACAATTGCAAATAGTTGAATATAAAACCATATGAGTATATATGAACTATACAAGTTTTATATACTCAAAGTATATGTTTCAAAGTAGAGATCTCAAATATATGTGGATAAAGAAATATGGATCAATACTAATGAAACCACAAAATATAGAGTGAACTCCCCACTAAATATGTGCATACACGAATATGTAATAAAGACATTGTGGATATCATGGGGATATGCTCATGATCTTATGATGATGTTACAATTGGCAATGGCGTTGAAGATTTGACGAATCATGCGTTTTTGACAAAGATTAACTGCTGTCAGGTTACTGGCGATCTGACCGGCATGTGGAGCGGTCTGACCGGCCATCTATGGCGGTCTGACCGGCGAGGCCTCGGGCTTAGAAGCTGGCGGTCCGACCGGTATGGAGCGGTTGGACCGGCCACCTCGGGCGGTCGGACCGACCATTGTAAAAGTTAGATTTTGGAGTTGGGCCAAAAATAGTTGGTGTAGGCAAGAGCGGGGATTCTCCTACACTTGGTCTCATAATTTTTGGAGCTTCCAGTCAAAAGATCTATTCGTTTGAAATTTTCAGAGAGGTTTCGGATTTCAAGGGTTGAAAAATTGGTTAAGTCCCTTCGGGGCGGTCAGACCGGCCCTTGAAGGGCGGTCCGACCGGTTTCACTTGTTCGTCGCTATTTTGGCAGCGATGTTTGTTGATTAAGTCAAGTTCATAAGTTTCAGTGCTTATATGTTGCATGATGCATATTTTGACTAACGTGGGTCAAGTTGCGAAGAACTTATTCCCGGAATCGATTTCTTGGTCTATTGTTGTACAGGTGGCTTGGAGGTCAACGATGGTCAACAGCGAGGATGATCGGGACTAGGATTGGAGAGTTGAGGTTCAGAACGATCGAGGATGCCGGATGAAGTCATTGGATTCGAGCATGGCACAAAATGGACAAGGATGACCAAACGAAAAGTTCTGTGCGACGGGTTGCATCAAGCGGCGCGAGGGTCGGTGCAAGTGCTATGGTGGTTTCGATGGGAGCCGGATGGGAGAGACTTGCCGACATAATGAGAGCTGTTGATCGACCCACACGTGGCGAAGCATGGGATTGCTTCATGAAGATTGGACTCGGTCTATGGAGAAGGATCGAGAAGGAGTATTTTGGTAATATCACCAAGATACTGCCTTGATTGCTTTTGGCTAAACCACGGCGCAAGATGACGCAAGGAGAAGTGGTTTAGGTCAAGAGAAGATGAAGACGACACTTTAAAATGCGTGCGTGAGTTAAACCCGTTTGTGTGTGGGCTTAACGGGTGCCCAATAGGAAACTTTTCTAGAAGGTTAGGGTCCACTATAAATATAGGAGGGTGATGTAGCACCTAGTGTTTACACTACCGGTTGGGAAAAAAATTTCGGAGGGCGGCGGAATTTTGGTCAAATTTCGGCCGAAATTTTAAAAAAAAAAATCAAAAATTTCAAAATTTAAATAAAAACCAATTCGAACACAATTCATGCAAATTCGAGTTTTTGAACAAATTTTATCAAAACTGAAATTTCGCCAGCGGTTTAAATTTCTACCTACCAGCAGTAACCGGCGAAATTTCACCGGTAAGTGATTCACTGGTAGCACCTCCTTGAGCCTTTTGTGCTTTTATTTGAAAACCCTAGTTTTGGTGTTTAGGGAGAATAGTGGAGAGGATAGGTTTCTAGAGAGGGGATTGATTGTGTGCTCATGTATTGAGTTTTGTTCTCCTTGATGGAGTGGCTGTAAACCAGCAACAATCACAAATCAATCAATGCAAGTTTTCTTGAGATGAGTCTCTTTTCGTTATTGCTCTCTATTTTGTGATTTTCGGACTTTCTTTGATTCTCAGGTTTTCTTTTGGTTTCTACCCATAATCTTGCTTGCTGTGATATGTGGGAACTCATCTAGGATCATCTTAATCATCTCTAACCCACGAGCAGGTTTTTGGATCTAGTTTTTGTTTTGACTCGGTTTTGAACCATCCTTCACTCAAACGGAAAAAGGTCAGAACTTTGCCAAGGATCTTCACGATCTTTGATTGTAATAGGTTCCTGATATCCTAGAGAAGGCGTGTTCTAAGTTTCATCGAGTTTAGAGTTGTAGATCAAAAGTTAGACCTATTTGTGATTTTGTTTTTTGGGCTAATTTTACTGTTCATCAGACTGGAGGTCAAACTGCCCCCTGTGAGAGGTCAGACTGCCCAAGGTGGCCGATCAGACCACCATTGATAAAGAGGTCAGACCGCCCTACTTCTTGAATTGAGCTTTTGTTATTTTTGGTTGTTTTGCTCCAGGGTTTCGATTGGATTTAATACAAGTCTTCTGTTGTACTTGCACTTTGATCTTCATAGCTCTCATAGCTATTGGAGTGAAATACGTGTTGAATTCGATCTTGGTAAAAAAGAGACCGTGCTCCTATTCACCCCCCCTCTAGTCGTCGTTTCGGTCCAACAGACATATGCACATATTCAAGTTAAACTTTTAGTGGAGTTCAACCTATATTTTGGATCCGACGAATGCAACCAGATATAATAATATGATATCGAATGCATACCTCCATGATTTTTATATTTTCATCTAAATAAGACTACACGATAGGTATATCAATAAAAGTGTGAGTCTCACATATATATTTATCATTAATCACCAAAATATTCCATTAACTCATAATGGCAGGTCTAGATTCTTCAACTGTGAGTACATCGAGTGGTACATACCACGGTTGCGCACCAGACTCACTCGTCCTCCGCTAGAGCGTCAGGAGCAGGTCGACAACATTTCGCGGCTTGACGACACTACAAAACACTCACAACCTATGTTTGCTTCATTCTTGATATTTCTTCTGTTGGCAACTGAAAAGTTGTTGTTTGTCACTTAAGTTCAACCGGATCCAATGGATCTCACACACATCGGATTCTGTCCCCCCCGGTCTTGATCACACCATTCCGGGGCTCCTTAGTACTCTCAAGTCCATCTTGGCACATCAAGCAAATTACCAAGAACATGAGCTATGGTCGGTCAAGAGACGATGTCCATTAGGCTGCGCATCGAGGGGGCGGAGCGTGCTCACCTGCTAGGTTAGCACGACCTAATGAGACTGGCTCGCATCATAGCGCTCCATGTCAATCAGCCTCACTTTAGATCGGGGAGTTAAGTTAGGTTCAATTCAAGTCATGATTTTTTTTAATATGCCTTAGGTTATGCTAATATCATGTCGTCTTCCAGCCGCATATCTGTTGAGATGCATCACTTCTATGATCGATGTCCACACAACCTACTTAGATTGGTGGTTGTCCAAGCGCTCCCCGTCAACCATCCGCACTGCACATCGGGGAGGTACACGATGTTTAGCTTAGGTCCAGAATATTAAATTTTTTCTAACTTTATTTCATGTTGCAACCTTCAGTTGAGTGTGGAGATGACGACAAATCTACCGATGAGGAGGCGGTCATCCCAGGTACTGCCAAGGAGGAGTACTCGGCGCTAGGATTTGGAGCGTACCACCCATGACGCCCACCCTTGGTCTATGCTTAGCCGAACCTTGACCACTACGAAGTACTGTACCAAGCCAAAGCTCCTCCAGGGTTGCTGGTACATCATACGGTCCAAGGCTAGAGCTCCACCGCATCGAGGGCCATTCAGACATCGTACCTGGGGGCCATGGCTCCAAGGGAGGATTCATGCAGTCATTTATTAAGGATATGATAGCAAGTGGTAGCCAGTTTAGCATGACTCAGCCGGATGACATTGATGTTGAACAGACTCAGCTGGGCCATAGTCAGCTCGCTGAATCACATCCGCCCACTCAATAGTCTCTATACATCCTTCGAACTGATACACACTCTCTAGACCGTTTCACGTATCCCACGGGATATGCTCAACGCAAGGCCAGGACGTGCACATAGACGCAGATGCAGTGAGCAAAGAGTGGTTCAAACAAGTGGGTCACACTGTAGCTCGTGTGTAATTACAATGTATAGATGTTATGCGCTTATGTTGTGCTATATTTGTATGTGTATATTGTATGTTATGTGTGTATTGTCGGAGTACATCGGTTCCGGATTCACATGAAATCACAAAACACCGAGGTTCAGATGAAATCATAAAACCCTAAACCTAGGGGGACTCATGTGAAGTTTCGACATTTCGTGCGAAGTTCGTTCGTCATTTCATGTGGAGTTACAAACTAAAATTTGAAAAATAAATTTGACAAAATTTCAAAATAAATAATGTAATTTGTGAATTACATGCCGCACATGGTTTGGTTATATGCATTACAAACGACAACATGCATACATCAACAAACCAAAAATACACCTAAAATACACGCGTGACTTTTTTGGAATAAAAAGGAGGATTGAAATTAGTCTTGGCGGCGCATTGGTCCCTTTCCCTTGTCTCGGGGTTGTCCACCGCA
Source organism: Hsuehochloa calcarea (assembly GCA_036346395.1). NCBI lineage: Eukaryota > Viridiplantae > Streptophyta > Magnoliopsida > Poales > Poaceae > Hsuehochloa > Hsuehochloa calcarea. The sequence continues at coordinate 22,890,279 of CM070600.1, forward strand.
GTGGTGAGTGTCGAAGTCATCCATGTTCTACGAGACGGGCTGGACAATTGCATGATGTTAGCATAATGAAAGGCAACATCAATAATCAGAGTGCGAATTGAACATCACTTATCTCATCGATCCGGAGTGTGCCAGGGTGACGGGAGCTCTAGGACGACCATCGGTCTTACTAGTAGGAGTGTAACATCCCAACTTTTTGGCTTTAAAAATCTTTTTAAATAATTGCTAGTTGAAAATTTCACCATTTGCATTTTATTTGAGTTTAAATTAAAAGCTTAATATAGACCCTCATGATAAAATAATTTATTAGGGTTAATCCCAATATTAACAATTGCCAAAATTATTTTATTTGGATTCTATGTGCTTGGATATATTTTCTAGAATTTTCTGGAATTTTTCCAAGTTCATTTGCTATTTTCTATTTGCTATTTGCATTTTGTAGATTTTCTAAAAAGAGAAATCAATTTAAAATACTTGTGCACAGTGTCGGGCCGCGTACTGTGCAGCCCAACACCGCGCCTCAATCCAGACCGCGCGCTCGCCGCCTACCCCCATTGGATGCGCGATGCGTGCCCCTTCCTTCGATCAGAAGACCGCGCTCAACCCCGCCTTCCTCCGTTGGATGATCGCCGCGTGGCCTCGCCAGCTAATCTCGCTCGCTCCCGCACCTCTCCTCTACCACTGCCAAGTGGGGGCACCACCGAGTCGTCGTCTCCACGCCTTTCTTCTTCCCCGCACCCTCGCCCGCTCGTCCGCCATTGCCGCTCTTCAGAGCTTCGTCCGACAAAACGGGTTCTGTTGAGATTTCTTCGCACCGAACCCACCAAACCGTATCTCTGTTTATTCCGCATCTATCCCCAACCGAATCAAACTCCGAACCGGCTTCAATCTCTTAAAATCGGGGAAAATCCAATCGTGGCGGTTTCAGACGTGATTTGGGGATTTCCAATCCCGACGTTCCCTGGTCCTATAAATACCCCCTAGGATCGTTAGGTCCCCACAACCCAGAACCGCCACCCTCTTCTCCCCGATCGCTCTAGCGCCGCCACAACTCAAGTTTTAGGGTTTTCGGCCAAGCTCCTTCTCCGGCGAATTGCGCCGCTGTTGTTGTCGCCCTTGCCCCGCCGTCTACACCATTGTGATCGGCATAGCTCAGGCTACCTCGTGTGCCCTCCTCGTCGCCGGAGCACCACCGAGCACACTTCCGACAAAACCCAAGCCTTTGCCGCCGCTTCTTCCTCGCCGCCGGTCGCCGCCGTCATTGCTAGTCACTGGTAAAGGCACCAGCCGGTGCGCAATAACCTGGGGAAGCTCCTGGTACTCTCCACCGCCGGCGAGTCGCCGATAATCGCCGGTGACGATCGGGTCCCGAGCGCCACCCTCGCCGCCTTATTTCCGTCAGCAGCCACCTCAGCCCCGCGCCTGATGTGTCGCCTGTGTGGCTGTGTCGTCAGCGCCACGTCGCCCCGGTCCACCGTGCTAGCTCCCCCTCGGCTCGGTGCACTCAGTCCACCGTGAGCCCAGAGACTGACATATAGGGCCCACATGTCAGATTTCTTTTTAATTCATTTCTTTTTCCGAAAATTCTCGGCTGACGCAAGCATTGCGCAATAATCCAATTTCCTCTATAAAAATAATTCAGGAAATTTAATTAAAATCCAAATTAGGGTTTTAATTGATTTTCAAACTTCCAAAGCCCATAACTTTTGCATCCTACCTCCGTTTGAGCCCATTCAAATTTATAAATTCATATAAAATCAAGATCTATTTAATGGTGAATTTTATTTGATTTTTGGAGTTTTTTTTGCCTCTGTTATTTATTTGTTTTTCTTACTTTTGTCTCGTTTGCGAGTAGACGTCGATACTTCGGGAAATTTTGGAGAAGGATTACCTCAAGATCAAGACCAGTACCTAGACCTATTCCAATGCAAGTTATACCTTTGACCATATTGCACCCGGTTTTGAAATTACTTAGATTCAAATTATTGCATCTTAATTCAAGTATGTATTTAAATGATTTTGGTTATAGTTAATAACCCAATTTGTTATGTCCACCTTGTCAATTGTATGTCATATTCTTTTGCCACCCTAGATTGGTTCCTTATTAGTTGGTAATATCATAGCACCAACGTGGGTTGGTTAGATACGAGTAGATTGCTTAGCCATACCACGAGTCACCATTTCATGTGACTTGCAAATATAAACTTGACTAAGTGATTATAGAACTGTGTGATGAAACTATGTGTGCTGTGTGCTTTTACTCGTGATGGCATGTGTTGCACTTAACCAACACGGTGGAAAAAATTTAGACTGAGGCAAGTGGTGGATTCTGTGTGAATGGTGGAGCTGTAGGCTTTTAAACTATGTGATTTGGGTTAAAACTGAAAGTCTTGCATTTGTCACTTAAGGACTTCACTTTGTGCGCCATTGAACTGGGCCTTACTGTACAACCACATACCTAGTATGGGCTGGACCTAACTTAGTAAGTTATGGAGTCTTGACATTGACAACTTAGGTTGTATTTTAAGCTGTGTGATGGGCTGGAGGTGTGATATGTCACATCGCGGGACGATTCGTTGCATCCCTGTCCAACGATGTGTGTCATAACCAAACGCTATGTGTATCGGTTGGCCAGCAGGAAAGCACATCGGGAGTGTCATTGCTTGAGATGAAGTCTCTGAAAGGTTTTGTTATGGTCAGTGCTAGCTACACTGATTGTATCTTATGGGTAAAGTGTACAACCTCTGCAGTGTGTTAAATCAATCTATTCGAATAGCCGCGTCCTCGGACATGGACATGCTTGGGGATTTCACACGAGGGGTAGATTTTCATAAAATAGTTGGGAAGGGTCAGCTGTGTGAGATAACTTGTGCAGCTGTGTGAATAACTTGATTAGATTATGTGTCCTTTGTGAAATCAAACGTTTAATTAATATTCTTCATTTGTTTTCAATTATGTTTTCAATCTACTATTTGTATTCAATTGCAAAAGTTGCATTTCTGCAAAACAATCACAGAAGCCAACTCCTTTGGAATAAGCTATCATGTATAATTGCATTATGTGGTATGACTTGCGAGTACGGTTGTGTACTCACTCTTGCTAAACAAATCAACAGAAGTGGAGGAGTCGTCACCAGCTTTTGAAGAGGAATTCTACGAAGGTTGATCGTTAGGATCTCGATCCCAGTCAGTTGCTGTGGTAAATTGATGGGAGTTCGCTGGAAGTTTACTTTGTTTTCGTTGTAGTTTATTTCATTATTGTCAGCCTTACATGGCTTAATAATTGTAAAACTCGACCTTAAGGTCATAACAGTTATTTGTTATTCAAACTACTCGTTTATTTAATATTTTGTTGTATGGAGTTGATATTTCATAAATGTTGACACTGTATGCACTAGCGTGATCCTGGACTAGTGCAGAGTACACAGAGGGTCCATATTTACATTTTTGGTCCCGACAGAGGTGGTATCAGAGCCATACTGACTGTAGGTCTTGACCTTAGTTAGATCGACCATCTGAGTATGTCCAAAATTATTTTCTAAAGCAAAAAATAACTTGCAAGATTAATTGAACTCCCTAACTCATCTCATATCTCTCTTGACTCGACTATTGCTGAAATTCTTTCTCTCCCCGCTGTTTTAAAGTTGTTTTCACCTCCTTGTCCGTCTTAACAGATGCCTCATCTTCAGAGCTATGGAGAGCGCAAGGTAGGACTTGCCGCTGAACTTTGAAAGTTGTTGTAAGTACTAGGAGGATTTGACCGTCCGATGTACTATGGCCGTGCTTGGATCGTGAACGGCCGAGACCGTGGAGTGATTGGCCATTTGACCATCATGTGTTGAGTGCACCCGCTATCAAGCACCAAATGCCTTCTACCGATCTTGTAGTTCACCTACAAAAAGAAATCAAGTTCTTTTAGGTTCCCACATTTGTTTGGGTCCTTGGAGGTTAGTTATCAAAGCTTTGGGCACCCAAATAGCATTTTTCTTAACTCCTACAATTGAGGTGCCAACAAATCTTGCAATTACCTTTCCATCCTTTGCTTTATTTAGCATATAACAAGAATCATATAAACCAACAGATGGAATCTTACCAATTGGACAATTTTGTTGTATATGTCCTATTTCCCGACACTTATGGCAATATTTTTCATTTTGCTTTACAAACCTTGTGGGCTTGTTTACCGGTTTCTTACCTTTCTTGGGCACATACCCAAGTCTTTCCTTGTTGAATGAGCACATTTGCTCACTCAAAGCTTATTAAGGGTGGCCTTACCCTTGAAGCACCGTTCCAAACTTTTACTTAGCTTGGTCACTTGCTCCTTTAACTCATTGTTTTCAACAACAATCTTTGTATCACAGGATTTAATATTTTTATCCTTAGAATCAATAATGTGGCAACATGGCATTGCAAGTAAATCATCACATGAAGTAGATATACTAGTTTTACTAATGACTACACTAGGCACTTTTTCATGAATATCACAAGTAATACCAACACTAGTGCAAGTTTTGTTTGAATGTTCTTGGATAAGCAAGTCATGAGCTTCCTTTAGCTCCTTATAAGAATCTTTGAGAGAAATATGTTATCTCTTTAAGACCTTAAATTTTGCCTTTTCTTTTTCAAGATATTCATTCAATTCTTCTAGCATATCCATAAGTTCATCATAAGAAGGTTCTTCATCATCAGAAGATTTTACCTTTTCTCATTTTGCCATGAGGCAAGTAGGAGTGGAGAATAGCGATGGAGCCTCCTTGATGTCGATGCCGACAAGTCCTCTCTTCTTGGAGGATCCCTCAATATCGGAGTCGAAGTCAGAATCCAAATATTCCTTATCGGAGTCCTATTCTCCAATATGAGCTTCATTCTTGCCATTCTTGTGAAGCTTCTTGAATAGCTTCTTCTTGCCATTATATTCTTTCTTCCTTAATGATTCGCCCTTGTCATCTTTCTTGTTAGGGCAATGAGAGGCAATGTGTCCCTTCTCATCGCACTCATAGCAACGGATATTGCTATAACGCTTGTTTTCATTTGAGTATTACCCATTTACAATCTTGTCAAAGTTGAAGCTCCGATGTGGGCGTCTCCTTATGAATTTCTTCATTCTCCTCACAAGGAGAGCAAATTCTTCTTCATAGTCTTCATCTTCTTCTTCATTACTTGATTCCACTTTCGCCTTGAAACCGGTAATTTTCTTTCTTGATGAAGTGGACTCCAATAGCTCTTCTTTATCCTTCTTATATAGCTCATTTGTGATTAGGTTCCCAAGAGCCCGGTCGGTGTCATTCTTGCCAACTCGAAAAGTTGAGAAATAATGTCACTAACATCTCATACTTGTCGAGTAGAGCTCTAAGCATCTTGCGCACAATATCAATATCAAGCAAGTTAGTGCCAAGACCTTTGAGTTCATTTACAATGTTTTAGAGTCTAGAATACATCTCGGTGATGTTTTCTAGAGGCAACATTGTAAATATCTCATATTTGATCCAAATCCTATGCAATTTGGCTTCTTTAACCGTGGATGTGCCCTCATGAATTTCGGAGAGCGTAGTCAATATCTCATGAGTGGTTTCAAGGTTGCTCACTCGATTAAACTCATCCGCGTTTAAAGCTCCAAATAGAGCGTTCATCGCTTGAGCATTGAGGTGAGAGTTTCGTTCCTCAAGTTCCATAGGGTGTGTAGGATCAAGAGCCATAATGAAACCCTCACTAACAATTCTTCATATGCTTGACCTTATGTCCTTTAAATAAATAGACATTCTAATTTTCCAATATGCATAATTTGTTCCATCAAATAAAGGACCCTTGCCTACTGACATTCCCTCACTAGCCATCATTTCTCTCCTAGACGGTTAAGTCTAAAATTAGAGAGACTAAGCTCTGATACCACTTGTAGGATCGAGGATAACCGACTAGATGGGGGTGAATAGGAGGTTTTAAAATTCTTAACCAAATTATACAATTAGGCAAGATAAACTTTAACAAGACAACCTATCATAAGATATATGCTACAAATTTAAATGGAATAAGTAAGGACAAGAAATAACCACAATGAAGACAAGGGAGTTTTTCCCGTGGTATCGAAGATTTGTTGATCTTCACTAGTCCACGTTGAGAAAGCTTGATCTAATCAAACCGGCTCCACGAATTAAGCATTCCCTCGATTTCACTTATGGTTGTTCTTCCTCCCCTCCGGAGTTGGTGAACAACGAACCAATCACAATCGGCGCCGGGCCTCTTCACAATCTTCTTGAAGAGATCACCGAGCGAACTTTCGCCAAACCGTCTAGGTGTCGACAAACACCAAGAGTAATAGACCTTGACCTTCGTTTGACATCAATGAAGTGCTATGGATCAAACTAGAATGAATGCACTTAATTTTGCTCAACAACCTCACAAAGGATGAAATAAGAGAGAATAAGGTGTAAAATGAATGTTCTAGGTCCAAGAGTGTTCAATGAGTGCTCAATTACCTGTCCTAGAGCTGTTGGGGTGTATTTATAACCCCACAAACAAATACAACTGTTGGAGGAAGAAATAAGAAATATTAAGGACAATCGGTAGTACCACCATGTATTGGCTTGCATTTCTCCGCACCTCCACTTGTCGATCAAAGAATTGGCTATAACAGAGGTATTAAATGCGTCTGACATAGCCGTTGGAAACTTGGTGCGGTACTACCGCCATCGGGGTCGAATTCCGTTAAGGGGGGTAGAATGTAATACCCTGAAAATAATATTAATATTAATATAATCGCGTCTTAAGGGTCGGAGAGTAATTAATTAAATAGTAACAATAATTAATTAATTATTAACGTCTTTAGGGCCTGGGTGTAATTAAATAAAAAGAATTTGTGAAAAATAGAATATTTTGGAATTTTCTTTTATGAGCTATAAATAGATCTTGGATTTTTTTTGTTTCTAGAAACCCTAGTTTTTAGTCTCGTTTTCCACGAGCCGCCGTCAGTTTTTCTTTTTCTCTTGCGTACCGCTTCTCCCTATGAAGCACTGCAGCCGCCAAATCTCCTGTATTCTTTGCTTTTCTTGGCGTCTTCTGCTGAAGCTTTCCTCGCGACCTTCTTTGTCTTAACTCAGGCCGCACTTGCCGCTGATTGTCATTGGCGCCATTGCCCCCTTGCGCCGATCGGCCACCGGTCATTTGCCATATCATCGGCGCCGTCCACGTGAAGCCGTTTTTGTGACGCCATCTTCCTGTGGACCGGCGCCTGAATTTCCATCGCCGCATTTTCGTTTGCTGTGTGTGTGTGTGCCTATTCGCGAGTGCACGTCCAGTGCATGGCTTCAGGTTGGCATTAACTTCCCTCCATTACACATGAATTCTTCTTGCATGCACGTGCTATTCCCAAGCTACTAGATAATTTGGTTCCATTTGTATGTGTTGTGCTGTATTGAGTTCAAGTAAGGGAGGCTTATTTTGTAAAGTGAGATTAGAATTTAGAGTAATTAGAGATGTTATAGAATTTTCTAATTGATGGCTGTTTAGTACTTCTGATTAGCATGCTGTTCCATTGTACGATTTATTCGGGTACCTTAATGGCGGATTTTGGAAATCTCATCTACTAGTTAATCGTAGACAATTTCGATATCTTTCTATAACATATTTTGTTATGTCAATCGGACAAGTAGATTTTGAGTTATGTTTTTCGGAAGACTGCTGTTTTTACGGTTGTCGTCTTTCGGCGCTGTTTTGGTAGACTGTAGATTAAAACAGTAAACAGATTAATTAGAGTTTTTGATCTACATGAAAGTCGTAGATAATTGTCCAATGGTTCTGTAGAATCTGAGAACGCGCATTTTGGTTGAGTAAAACAAAAGTTATGAATTTAGTAAGACTGCTGTTCCGAAGCGGACAGACCGACTTTCCGGGCTAAATACGGAGGGTTAGATGATTTAATTAGAAGTCTTTGTAATCTAAGAAAATGTGGATAATTTTATAAAGAATCCAGAATGGGGTGGTTTGTGGTGATCGGACTTTCGAGTCAAAAGTTACGCTCTTTTTAGTAACCGGACAGCTATGGGTAACTATTCGGTACCGGAGTAACGTGGTATATTTGGGGACGTGTAGGAGCGATGTATATGGATTGTTATTCGTATGATGCTGTAGCTTGTATTGAGATGTGTGTATTTAATGTAGGAGAAGCGTCGTACTTGTTGCCATCTTCGAGTCAAATCGTGCGTCGCAACTAGTAAAGGCAAGTGCATGGTAGACAGCGATCAATGATCGATCACTGTTTTCTTTATCTTCTATTACCATTATTGTTGTGCTTTTATTTGGTTTAATTGCAAACAATGAATTGGTATGTTTATATCTTTGTTGATGAGCATGATGAAAAGTTGGATATGATGTTTATGATGGAGTTTGCATGTTTGCATTCATAAGCATCTTTGCATAAGAGAAGGTGATCATGATTGATCACAACTCCACGGGAGTGGAGGAGGTCCTCGATCCTTTTGGAGGAACGGGCTTGAGAGTGAATGTTGTCGCGAGCATTCACTCACGCTATACCGTATATCTGTGAAAGAAGTGCATGTGGACATGTAGAATAGATTTGCATTGATACATGAGATTAATTGATGAGAATATTAATGGAAGTACCTGTGATGATAATGGAGTTATTGAATACTGATGATTTATTATTGTTCGTTGTTTATGGATGTATTTGCTGAGTCGTGGACTCACCCTTGCTCTATTGTTGTCTTTAGGTGATCTTCGAGGATGCCGTAATTGAGAGCGAGTAGAGCACTTGGACATCACATGATCATTCGCCATGATAATCTTTTCATTCAATATTGGTTTACACTTGGACATGTTAGTTATTGAATAATGTTTAGGATATCATTTGGACTAGACTATTTGCTTTATTAATTTGGATTCATTGGTTGATGCTGCTTTGGATTATTTGCCTGGTTATAATTTCCATTGCTTATTTATTGTCGCTTGATCCATAATTATACATGTTCGTTTGTGATCCATTGATATGTTAATCATTGCTTCTTTGCTGTAATTTCTATAGTGTGTCGATAATTATTAGATTAAAGTGTAGTGTGGTGGCATTCTAGGCTCAGTGTTGGGCTGGGGTGTTACAGTTGGTATCAGAGCGGGCTTTAGGTCCGTGGTGAATAGATTAACAACATAGGCAAACTAAAATTGTTAAAATTTGTTTTAGTTTAGTAAATCAACTAAAATTTGCTAATGGTTAACTAACCTAAATTTTGACACACTAGTGCACAGTAGGTTAGAGAGAGGTACGATTATAGTTTTTACGCTTCCGTTATGTTGTTTATTGATGGATGAGTTTATTTTGAGCTTTGAACTCATTGTGTATTGTTGATTGTGGTTGATAGCTATGCCGAGGGGTAGAGGACGTGGTCGTGGTGGCCGCGGTCGTGGAGGTCGGGGTCGCGGAAGAGGTTCCGTGGAGCCACCTCCTGTAGCAGATGAGTCAGTAGCTGAGAGGGTCGCTGTTGACCCGCCTCCGGTTGGGGTCCAGGATGAGACGCCCGCTTTGCTGAGAGAGTTGGTGGGAGAGATCCGTGCTCTTCGTCAACAGCGCCGGCACTATTCTTCGCGGCATCTGTTGTTGCTCCCGCTGCTTCATTCACCGGTTCTGAGGCGCGGATGACACTTCGAGAGTGGATGGGGTTGAGGTTGGATCCGTTTGACGGGTCGGGCACGCCGGTCCAGGCAGCGGATTGGTTGCGCTACATGGAGAGGCAGTTTGGAGCTTTGGAGATGTCTTCACCTCAGAGGGTCCGTTTTGTAGCCTTTCAGCTGAAAGGGCAAGCGGATATTTGGTGGGAGGGCGTGTTGTCTTCGAGGACCGCCACACAAGGGCCAGTCACCTGGGAGGATTTTGTAGATCAGTTCAAGGGGAAGTTCTACCCCTACTCTTTTGTTGAGAAGATGGAGGTTGCCTTGACGACCTTTGCTCGGGGAAGAGGTCTATTCTTGAGTATGAGGTGAGTTCAACAACTTGGTTCGCCGTCCCTTCAAGAGCTTAACGATGATCTTCGTAAAGCCAAGAGGTTCCGTCGGGTCTCACCTGAGTACCGACATGTGTTGGGAGCTACTCCACTCGTGACTCTGACTCTGTTGTGGAGCAAGCTAGGGGCATGGAGTTGGAGATGCACTCACAAAGGCGCAAAGCCTCGGTGGATCGTAGCTTCGGTGGTGACCAAGAGGAGCTCTAGTGAGGGAAGTGGGTGCTGCTCACGATCCGCTTTCAAGAAATTCAAGGAGGACCGCAGCCTTTCGAGTCTAAGCGATCGAGGCCGTTCTCTTCTTCGACGCCTCGTCCTTTGCGGTACTCGGCTCTTCGTCTGTCCCTGTAGGCGGGGCATGCTTTGCTTTAAGTGCGGTGATGGACACCGCGCACTGAGTGCACTTGGACGGAGATTGCCGTCGGTGTGGCCGACCGGGTCACAAGGAGCGGGTGTGTCGCCAGAACCCCGCTAGCGTGATCAAGTGGGAGCCTGTGCCATCTTCTTCTTCTTGATGGGTCCCGCCGAGGATCTTTCCGGATGATGATCGCTCCTCCAACGATGCCATTTCCTTCACTTGGCGCCTCGGTGAGGGTACTCTCGGGCCGCCACCTTCAAGCACCGCTTGAGCCGCACGACCGCCTTACCGCACCGCCACAATGATTGTTGGGGCTCGCCGCCGGCATCGTCTTCTTCGCCACGGCGCCACCGAGTGTACGCCATGCCCACAATGAGTCCGCGGTCGCCCCGACGTGGTGACAGGTACTTTGCTTGTGGATTCGTTTGATGCTTTAGTCCTTTTTGATTCAGGGGCTACCTTTTCGTTTGTTTCGTCGGCATTTGCTAGAAGAGCAAACTTGAGTATGCAGTGGATTCCTCAGTCAGTGTTGGTTAGTTCTCCTGGGGGTATTATTGCTAGCTCTACTGTTTGTCCTGGGTGTTCTGTTGTTATTGATGGAGAGAAGTTCACGGCGAATTTGATAGTTATTCAAATGGAGCCGTTCGACGTTATCTTGGGTATGGATTGGTTGCACTCTTATCGAGCCGTGATATCCTCGTTTACAGAGAATACGGTCTGCATGCGAACCCGTCTGGGAGACTTTGACCTTTCAGGGGAGTGCACCTCCGCGCTCTCTTTCGATGTTGGCTGGACTGTTTCCGGGTCAACGTGCAATGAAAACTGGACTTCTTTTAGCTCTTGCTGAGAAACCGAGTGTGGCTTCGCAGATTGAGGAGATTCCAGTGGTCGTGGCGTTGCTTGGATTGTGAACGCCGAGATCGTGGAGTAATCGCCATTTGACCGCTCACGCCAGCAAAGACACCAAGGCAAGCAAACCACCGCACATCTCACCTAGAAGGAGTATTTGGATTGAAGCAATCCAGAGTCTTCACGCCTTGCCATCCCGAGGATCTGCAACATCTACTCTCGAGCTTCGTGACACGCTTTCCGTTATCATCCCCGCACATCGACGTGGATCTTGCCGCACGTTTTCCGTCTCACGGAGGGAGAAGACAACGCCACCGTCGTGCATCTTGCCCATTCGCATTGCTCGGGAGGAATCGTTGGAGTTAGCCGCCACAGAGCCGAGTGTACCTATGAGACTCTTCGAGAGTCAAGAAAGGATCGCCATATTAGAAGAAACTCTTTATGGACGACACGAAGAAGACATCAAGAGGAAGACCTGAAGAAGTCGATGGACCTACCGAACTGAAGAGCCAGCAGAGGCAAGCAGAGCTGTATACCAAAGAAGACTGCACTGTGGACACTGCTCCTATTGCACCATCCCCGGACATCGGGATCGGTTTGCAAGGATGCCACCACTTTCGTCTCTCAAGGCGGGAGCACCGCCAAGGTCATGGAGGCTATTTGATTGAGTAGTCTGCTCGCGTTGTTTCGTGCTTAGCCAGATTAAGTCTTGAGTCGCCCTTTAGGCGGTAGTTTGGTGTGCTTAAGTTCGCCCTTATTTTTGTGTGCAAGTATGAGCTGCAAAGGCCCTTAGGCATTTGTTGCAAGCCATACTATTATCTTAATCAATATAAGAGTTTCAGTTGAGTTTCCCTAAAATATGTGTTGGGTTTACCACCCCGCTTAGTTCTACAACTTATCTCGTGCTTGCTACCTTATCTAACCCTTGAGATTCACCAGATGGTTCGCACTCGTCAAGTCACGCAAGTGGTTCTGATACTCCAGTGTCAGAAGGACGGGAGCAAATCCCCGGAGAAGCAATTCCACCACAAGCACCTTCAGTCGATCTGCAAAATTTTGGAGCATTCATGACAGCTCAGACCCAGCTGATGTACACCATGATGAATCAGATGCAAGCTATGAATAATCAGAACAACAACAATCAAGATCACAATGGAGCCCCAGCTTGCTCATGGTCACAATGGATCATCCAAGTTGGCGGAGTTTATGAGAACCCGCCCACCAACCTTTTACGGACATGTCTCACCAAGAGAAGTCGATGATTGGCTTCGTGTCATTGAGAGAAAGTCATCGATCACTCAATGCAATGATCATGAAAAAGTTCAGACGCCTCTCACGGATGGAAGGCATTGCCGCCGAATGGTGGGAAAACTTTGTGCAAACGCATGGAACGCCGCAAGATATTACTTGGGAAGAGTTCACAACCGCCGCCAAGATCATGTACCGTAAGGAATCATGGATCTAAAGAAGGATGAATTCGTGCTCTCAAGCAAGGAGGAATGTCGTGATCGACTACCTCAACAAATTCTCTCAACTTGCTCGATATGTCGCGAGAAGATGTCGCCACCGACAAGGCTCGCTCAGTCGTTTTCAAAGGATTGAACATCGGACTTCAAGTCAACTTGATCGCCCACACCTTTCCCGATTTTCAAGAGTTGATCAACAAGGCTTTGATTCTAGAGGATAAGCGCAAGGAATTGGAAGATCATCGTAGCGCAGAATGGCTCAAGAAGGAAGTCACCAACCCCACCGAGGGCAAGAATGATTCCACCGCAGCTTAGCCGCTTTCCACCACGCACTCGCGGACCACCGCACCAACTTCAAGACTCGCCCGCTTGCTCGTAACTTTCGCAACCCCGCACTACCAACCCCAATCCAAGAAGCAACCCACGTAATACAACCAGAGTTTGCTTTACTCGCCGTCGGCCGGGCATTTCGCCAACCGATGTCCGCAGAATGGGACTATCACTCAAAGACGCTTCAACCTTGGGAACACACCACCAAGACGCCAAGACAAGGCAACCATCAAGGAACTTCTCAAGCTACCGGTCAATCCGAGGAGCACCGCCATCGCGTGGTCGAGGTCGGGTCAACCACGCCACTCGAAGGAGCCCAAGAAGCACCCGACGTTGTAATCGGGTAAGTTCCTAGTAAATTCAAGACCGTGACGCCTGCTTGATTCGAGCTTCGATTCGCTTGTTTCGGAATTTTGCAACTAAGAACAAATTGGAAGTTATGCATCTTAAGCATACTCTGTTAGTCCAATACCGAGCAGAGCTAAGTTCTAAAGTTGGATGTTTAGGAGCTAGGCTACTCATAGTCGGAGTTGAGTTTCTAGCCAACCTAATAGTTCTAGACACTCGCACCATAGATGTCATCCTTGGTATGGATTGGTTATCCAAACATAAAGCAAGACTAGATTGTGGCCAAGAGCCGTGACAATTGAGGATACCACAGAAAGAAAGTAGAATTTCTAGCCACCTCAAGACGTGATGGACATTTGGTAGTCAACAGCTTGAAGACAGCTTTTGGAAGATGTACCATAGTCGAGATTACCCGATGTATTTCCGAAGAATTACCAGAATGCCACCGACCGTGACATTGAATTTGTCATCGATCTAGTGCCGAGAACAAAGACCAATTTCAAGAGACCCTATCGGATGCCAACGATGAACTTGTGGAAATGAAGAAGCGGATAGAAGAACTCTCGAAAAAGGTTTTGTAAGACCTAGTTCGTCGCCATGGGGAGCACCTGCTTTGTTCACAAAAGAAAGATGGAAGTATGAGAATGTGTATCGATTATCGCTCTCTCAACGAAGTCACCATCAAGAATAAGTACCCATTGCCCGTAATAGATGATTTGTTCGACCGGATGAAAGGAGCCGAGTATTCTCCAAGATCGATCTACGATCGAAGTTACCATCGCTTAAAGATTTGTCCTAAGGATGTACCAAAGACCGCTTTCTCACCCGGTATGGACATTATGAATTTTTAGTCATGTCTTTTGGATTGACTAATGCCCCCGCCTATTTCATGAACATGATGAACAAAGTATTCATGGAATATTTGGATAAGTTCGTGGTAGTATTCATTGATGATATTTTGGTATACTCAAAGTCGGAAGAAGAACATACGAGAACATTTGAGATTAATCCTAGAGAAGCTCGAGAGAGCATCACCGTATGCCAAGTTCAGCAAGTGTGACTTTGGAAGAAGAAAGTTGATTTTCTCGGTCATGTGATGACAAAGAAGGAGTAGCGATTGACCGGAAAGGTTAAAGTCAGAATGAATTGGGAGCGACCCAAGACGGTTACTCAAATTCGTAGTTTCTTGGGAATGGCGAGGATACTATCGTCGTTTCATTGAAGGGTTCTCAACGATTGCTAAACCTCTTACGCAATTGTTGAAGAAAGAGAAGAAGTTTATTTGGACCCCACTTGTGAAGAAAGTTTTCAAGAATTGAAGAAACGTCGACTTCACCCTGAAGGCTAGTTTTGCTTGATATTAGTAAGGATTTTGATATCTCCGTGATGCTTCGCGTCAAGGATTAGGATGTGTCCTTATGCAAGAAGGAAGAGCCGCCGCTTATGCGCCAAGGCAATTAAGGCCTCATGAAGAGAACTATCCTACCCATGATTTGGAATTAGTGCAGTAGTGCATGCCTTGAAGATTTGGCATCATTATCTCATCGAGTCATCGCCGTGAAGTCTACATGCATCATAAGAGCCTCAAGTACATATTCACTCACCGATTTGAACATGAGACAGAGAAGATGGTTGGAATTAATAAAGGATTATAATCTTGGAATCCATTACCATCCCGTAAGGCCAATGTAGTTCTGGATGCACCGAGTCGTAAGAGCTACCGCAATGCTCGAAGCAAAAGAGTTGTGTTCGAACTTCGGAGGAATTCGAAGCTACAGACTAGAAGTTGTTCCTAAGGATTTGTGGCCAATTTGGAAGTACAGTCTACTCGAGAAACAGATTCGTGAAGCTCAACCTAAGGATTCTCGAGTTTGCCGATCTCAAGAAGAAGATGGCGAAGGAAAATTTAAAGACTTCACCGTGGATGATCGGGATATACCGTGGATCAATGGACGATCTCGTACCGGATATTGATGGTTTAAGACAACCGATTCAAGGAAGCCCATGACTCTAAGTATTCGATTCACCTCGAAGTACTAAGATGTATCAGATGTTAAGAATAAGTTTTGGTGGCCAAACTTAAAGCGAGACGTCGCAGAGTTCGTTGCCTTATGCGACGGTGTCGTAAAGTAAAGGCCGAACATCGAGACCGGCAGATTGCTACAACCGAAGATACCGTAATGGAAGTGGGAAGAGATCGGTATGGATTTTATTACCGATTACCCAAGACTCAATCAGTTATGATTCGATTTGGGTAATAGTGGATCGCTTGACTAAGGTTGCCCATTTCTTGCCACCAAAACCACTTACTCGTGAGACCGCTTGGCGGAATTGTATATGTCAAAATCGCGACCGCACGGTGTGCCTAAGAAGATAGTGTCGATCGAGGATCTCAATTCACCTCTCGCTTTTTGGCGAGTCTACATGAAGCCACAGGAACTCATCTAAATTTCAAGATCGCTTATCATCCACGCATGATGGACAGATCGAAAGAGTCAACCAGATATTAGAAGACATGTTAAGAGCCTGTGCCTTAGCTAATGCTACCACTTGGGATAAAAGTTTGCCGTATGCGAAATTCTCGTACAACAACGATTATCAAGCCGCTTTGCGATGTCACCATTTGAAGCTCAGACGGTCGTGCTCGCAGAACTCCGTTGAATTGGTCGAGACAATGAACGTATAGTGTTCGGGCGATATTATTCAAGAAGTCAAGAACAAGTTGCTATGATCGAGAGAGGTTAAAGATAGCCCACCCGAGCAAAAGAGTTATGCCGATAATCGCGTCGTGACCTCAGCTTTGAACCAGAGGATTTTGTGTATCTTCGAGTTACTCCGCTCAGAGGTGTTAAGAGATTCCACACCAAAGGGAAGCTTGCTCCAAGGTATGTGGGTCCATTCAAGGTTTTGGAACGCCGTGGAGAAGTTGCGTATCATTGGAGCTACTGCACAAGTTAGCGTGGAGTGCATGATGTCTTTCATGTCTCTCAGCTGAAGAAGTGTCTTCGTGTGCCAGAAGAGCAGACCCCGTTGGAGTCAATTGAACTGAAGGAGGATCTCACGTACAAAGAGCAGCCTGTCAAGATTTTGGATGTCGCAGAGCGCCGCACTGTAAGCAAGATCAGCGTTTACGCAAAGTCCAAAGGAGTAACCACTCGTAAGGAGAAGCAACGTGGGAACGTGAAGAAGAGTTGAAACCGAGTTCCTAGCCTTTTCTCTAGCTAGCGTGAATCTCGGGACGAGATTCGCTTAAGGGGGAGGTTTGTAACATCCCTATTTTCAGAGCTTGAAAATCTTTTAAATAATGGTAGCAAGAAAATTCATCATTTGGAATTATTTGAATATTAATTTAAAAGCTTAATATGGACTTTAAGGACAAATTGATTTAATGTGCTTAATCCCAACATCAACAATTGTCAAAATTATTTTATTTAGATTCTATATGCTTGGATATATTTTATAGAAATTTCGAATTTTTCCAAAGTCAATTGCTATTTTCTAATTGCTATTTGCATTTTCTCGATTTATTTAAAAGAAAAACTTATTTTAAAACCTTCGAACGAAGATCGGGCCAAGCCAAAGACTATTCCACCAAGGCCACCACATCGCCTCGCGGCGCCTCGTCTGTTGGATGCTCGACGCGTTCCCTCATCTCCGACGGACGACGCGCCCATTCCCGCTTTGAGCCGGCTGGATCTCCGCCGTGTCTCCTTCACGATCGCGACGCCGCACGCTGCGCCGCGCGCCGCTTGCTCTCCCGCCGGATCGGGCCGGACGCTGGATCTCGGCCATCAAGCAGCGCTTTCGCTCTCTCTCGACGCGCGGCCCACCGAGTCGTCGTCAACCTCCCGAACTCTTCGCGCTCGACTCCGTTTCTTCGCACGCGCCCATTGCCCTCGACACGGACTCTAGGGTTCCTGCCCTATTTAAAGCCGCGCCCGTGTCACGAGGATCGCCTCCTCCGGCCGCTTTTCCCCAAAGTCTCCAACCCTAGCGAGCCGCCGTTTCACCGAATCGAGCTCCAACCTCCGCTGGCCGCCGTGAGCTTCTTCGCCGACAGCGCCGCCGTCGGTGAGCACCGGCCGTCGCCACACCCACCCCCCGTGTTCGCCGCAAAGGGCTACCCCGTCCGCGACGCTGTTGCCCTCGGGAAGCCGTCGCTCGTCGTCGCCGCCATCACCGCACCGCTCCGCGCGCTTCTTGTCGTCGCCGCCGTTCGGTCATCTCCGTGAGTAGCGATCGCGTCCCGATTTCGCCAGTTGCGCTGATTCCAGCGCACTTCACCGCTGGCCGAGCCGTCCTTCGCCGGATCCCCACGCCCGGAGCGTCGGCTGTTCTCACGACGTGGCCTCGCCGTGTCGGCCGCCACCTCCGCCGCGTGCTTAGGTGTCGCCAGATCAACCCCGCGTCGGCGCCACGCGCCAAAGGCGCCGGCCAACCCAACCAAATCTCCGTGGCTCGGTGAACCCACCACGCGTGAGCCAAGCCACCGACGCAAAGGGCCCACCGCAAGACGGATTTTTAATTATTTTCTTTTCTACCGACGCAAGCATTGCGCAATAATTCGATTTTCCTTTATAAAATTTATTCGGAAATTCAAGAAAATCCAATTTAGGGTTTAATTGATTTTCCAATCTTCCAAAGCCCATATCTTTTGCATCCAACTCCGATTGAGCCCATTCAAATTTGTAAATTCATATAAAATTCAGATCTATTTATTTATGAATTTTATTTAAATTTTGGAGTTTGTTTTGCCTCTGTTATTTATTTGTTTTGTTTCTTTGGTCTCGCTTGCGAGTAGACGCCGATACTTGGGAATTTTGCGTAAGAAGGAGCACCTCAAGACCAAGACCAATATCTAGATCTATTCCAAGGCAAGTTATACCTTTGATCATTTTGAACCCGCCAAAATACTTTGTTTCAATGTATTGCATTCTATTTCAAGTATTTATTTAAATGCTTTTGGGTGTAGTTATTAATCCAAATTGTTATGCCACCTTGTCTATTGTATGCCATGATCTTTTGTCACCCTAGGTTGATTAATTATTAGTTGGTATTATTGTAGCACCAACGTGGGTTGGTTAGATACGATTAGACTGCTTAGCCATGCCACGAGTCATCATTCCATGTGAGAGTTGCAATTATAAACTTGACTAAGTGATTATGGAACTGTGTGATGAATCTGTGTGTGCTGTGTGCTATTACTCTTTGATGGCATGTGTTGCACTTAATCAACAGGGTGGGAAAGGATTTAGACTGAGGCAACTGGTGGATTCTGTGTGAATGGTGGAGCTGTGTGCTTATTAAACTTTGTGATTTGGGTAAAACTGGAAGTCTTGCCTTGGTCAATTAAGGACTTAACTTTGTGCGCCATTGAACTGGCCTTCACTGCATTTACCACATGCCTAGTATGGGCTGGGCCTAACTTAGTAAGTTATGGAGTCTTGACATTGACAACTCAGGTTGTATTTAAGCTATGTGATGGGCTGGAGGTGTGATATGTCACATCGCGGACGGATTCACGATCCTCGCCCAATGGTGTGTGTCGCCCAAGGGTCGTGTGTACAAATTGACTGGCAGAAGCACACCAGAGTGTCATTGTTTGAGATGAAGTCTCCAAAGGTTTTGTTGTGATCAACTCCGATCCGGTTGGTTTCATCGTGTGGGTAAAGTGTACAACCTCTGCAGAGTGTTTAAACCAATCTATTCGAATAGCCGTCCTCGCTTATGGACATGCTCGGAATTTCACACGAGGGGTAGTTTTTCATAAAACAATTTGGAAGGGTCACCAGTGAGATAACTTGTTCACTGTGTGAAAGAACTTGATTAGACTGTGTCCTTTGTGAAATCAATTGTTAACTTATTACTGTCTATTTGTTTTGAATCATGCTTTCAATCTATTATTTGTATTCAATTGCAAATGTTGCATTTCTGCAAAATAACCACAGAAGCCATTCCTTTGGAATAAGCCATCATGTATAAATGCATTCTGTGGTATGACTTGCGAGTACGGTGTGTACTCACTCTTGCTAAACAAATCAATGTAGTGGAGGAGTCGTCACCGCTTTTGAAGAAGAGTTCTCGAAGGTTGAACGTTAGGGTCTTGATCCCATCGGTTGCTCGTGGTAAATTGATGGGAGCCACCGGAGTTTATTTCGCTTCACGCAGCTTTAATTCTTTATTGTCAGCCTTGCATGGCTTAATAAATGTAAAACTCGACCGTAAGGTCCCAACAGTTATTTGTTATTTAAAGGTACTCGTTTATTCTTATATTCGTTGTATGGATGTGATATTTCATCAATGTTGACACTGTGTGCACTAGCGTGATCCTGGACTAGTGCAGAATACACAGAGGGTCCAGATTTGCATATTTGGGTCCCGACAGTGACCGACCACACTTGCGAACTTAGTGTGCTCCTATGGCAGCATCAGAACGTGACTTCCGTATATATTGCAAACCTCATCAGCCACCTAGTTACGGTGGATGTGTCCGTCTCCCCTAATATGCTAATTTCAGAAGTCTCCAATCTGGTTAGTTATCCAGTCAGCTACAGCAAGATCCGACGAGCCAAGCAGAAGGTCATTGAGTCCATGTACGAGATATACGAAGAGGCGTACAACCTATTGCTGAGATTGTTTTACCAGATTGTCGAATCAAACTCCGGCACGTACATAAACAAGCTTGAAAGTGAAGATGATGACGGAGAGCCCGACTACTTCATACTGAATCGGGTGTTCTGGGCGTTCGCCCAGGCCATTGAGAGCTTCAACTTATGTCGTCATGTGCTCATGATGGATAGCACTTTCCTCACAAGGAGGTACAAGGGCGCCATTCTCACTATAGTGGCGACCGACGCGAATGAT
Source organism: Hsuehochloa calcarea (assembly GCA_036346395.1). Taxonomy (NCBI): domain Eukaryota; kingdom Viridiplantae; phylum Streptophyta; class Magnoliopsida; order Poales; family Poaceae; genus Hsuehochloa; species Hsuehochloa calcarea. The sequence continues at coordinate 22,910,494 of CM070600.1, forward strand.
CAGCTTCTCCCGGTGGAATTTGCCATTGTGGGGAGCGAGAACACATCCATTTAGTTGTGGTTCCTGGTGAACATAAAGCGGGTGGTGGTGGGAGATCGACACAACGTATGCCTTGTCACATACCGTAATGCTGGGTTGTTGTTGGCATTGAACACCATGCAACATGGGACGGAACCCCGTCACCAGTGGAACGATGTACAAACCCGGTGGTGCATGAGGTGTCGTGCATCTAACTTGTTCACGTGGTTCCGCAGTCAGGAAGTTGTGAACACGTTCAAGGCATTGTGTCTGCAGAATCAGATGCAGAAGTTTGAGTCTATCTGGAGAGACCTCTAACACTGGACTACGAGGCATACATGGGATTCCACTCTGGAGGTACTGGAGGGAGAGCAACCTAGGAGTTCCATAAGTTTCTTGGAGTGGATTCATCGCCACACTCTTGAATTAGAGAAATGGTCCCTTCTCTGTGACACAGACGGTGTGAGGTACGAGATTATGACGACCAACATATTCGAGGTGTACAATAGCGTCCTCAAAGGTGCGCGGTGCCTCCCTATCACTGCGATCGTCGAGGAGACATGGACTCACATTGTTTGTTATTTCATCAATAGAGCCACCGCAGCCAATCGATAGATGGAGGAAGGCAAACAGTGGTCCGAGAACATGCAGAGGCACATGGACCAGAAGATGGAGAAGGCCCGAATGCACGACATCCGGGAGATCAATGGCATAAGGAGGAAGTACGAGATCAGGTTTTAATAGAAATATGTCAACAGTCATACTAGGGGAAAGAAAATAAGCATGCACCCTGGATGATATAGATATAGAGACATGCACTTTCAACAAGTCGAAGCTCCTGCAGAAGCCATGATCCATGTGTACATGGCGTGTGCGCAAATGAGGTAGATGTTTATGTCGTACATCTCCGAGTACTACGACATGCAGCGCCTTTTCATACATGGAGTGCAGAGCTTCACTCGTACGACTTGTAAATGAACTACAAGGATCTTTGGGCGAACATGGTGCAATGGGGCCCGAACATGGTCTTGAAGACAACAGGGAAGACACGTCGGCAGACGCGGCGCTTCCGAAACGACATAGATGCCAGCCAACATATCAGTATTAGCCGCACAATAAAGTGTGGGATATGCAAGACCCCTGGGCACTCAATGAAGGATTGCACCAACAGACCAAGCTCGTATGGTCGTCATTTAGTGTCATAATTTAATGTATTGCCCGCCTTGTTTTGTTATATACAACAAAACTTCTACGATACCCAGATATGTTGGACTCATCAGCAAACTTTAACGTGAGGATGTTGCAGAAACGCAAGTGGCTTGCGAAGAAGGCCAAACATGTACAATACCCAGATTTTTCAATGAAAGATGCTTTGGTACCACCACGGTTTCCGGTCCTGCAGTGTGTGTGTGACAAGCCGACTGTTAGGATACGGGTAGGCTACGCTAGCTGACAATTCAAAAATTTTACCACGTAAACCAGGATGTGATGCAAGCAAGAGATCACAAATCGTTACCACCAAACGCGCAATGCAACGGAAGAAGAGTTAGAGCAGCCTGGAACAACGAAGAGCGTGTCAAAGTAGTGGTCGTAGTCCATCTTCCACCATGGTCGATCGTTCTCACAGTCGATCGTTCTCATAATCGACCGTCCAGCGTCTTCGTCGCCGATTGTCTCCTCCAGCAACCAATCGCTTTCCTTACAAAGTTGCGGATCATCCTCAAGCGCAATAGTACCCGCAGTAGCACATATGCTCTCATCTCGTCCCCGTCGCGTCACCTTTATCCCGTGTCGTCCAGAGCTCCGTCCAAGCCACGAAGCTTCTCCGCTACTCCTCCTTCCTCTATAAATGGAGCACTAGGACCCCCTTGCTCCCCTGTCTCTTTTGCCCCATCTCCCATTCTCCCTCCCGCCCTCGTTTCGTCGTGTTTTGAGCTTCGCCGCCTCCAGAGAGCTCGCGCCTCTGACTCTAGCGCCGCTGTTGAAGCCCCTTCGTAGTCGTGGTCTCCTTCATTGGCTTCGCAAGGCCACGTTCGACCCCGTGCGTACCTCCTCGCCGCTGATGCGTCGCCGGAGCTCTAGCGCCACCTCAATCCGGATCTCGTCGCCACTTTTTCTCTCGCCGTCGGTCACTCTTTCGAGCCTCATCCTTGAAACCGTGCACCTTAAGCTTGCCTCGCTTCTCTCTTCATGTTGCTACCTTCACCGCCCTGGCCATGGTGCGTAGCGCCAGCGAGCCATCAGGCCCAAAGAATCCTGCTGCTAAACTTTGAATGGTTACGGGTAAGTGCTACGATAGCACAAAATTAAAATTTACCACGCAACCAAGGAACCTCCGCAAGTAATAGATCACGAGATTACCGCTAGACGCGCTGACTCGAAGCGGAAGTAGAGTCGATATAGCGATTAGATGCGGTCATAGTCGTACTCGCCACGCGACTACTCCTCCGAGTAGTCGTACTCGCTTCGCGTCTGCTCCTCTGAGTAGTCGAACTCGCCTCGTAACTTCTCCTCCTGCTCCGGTGATCGTCACGAGTTGCGGATCGTCCTAGTGCTGATGCTTCGCAACAGCACCTCTGAAGTATCCACACATACAGAGTAGGAACACCGCGCGCTGGTGTGCTAGCACCGGCAACGTGGTTGAGGATGGCGTGACTATTAGGATTTCGGGAGTTCTTCAAAAACCGTGCTCCACCCTATGCCACCGCCTCTCTTTATATAGGCATCCATGATGGGTCTCTTACTCGAGGCCCATTAGGAACTCATATCCTATACGAATTTGGATCACCATCCAAAACAAATCCCCAGCCCCTTAAGTGTGCGACCCTACAGGTTCTTGTGCGATTGGTTGTGACTCGGAAACTCTTTTCCGACCACTAGTCGTCAGCGGCACCTAGCAGCACGTAACGATTCCAAAGTACACGAAGAATATATCGGACGAACCTTAACGTAATATGATCTATGATCAGGTTTTTATCACTTACGATCGATTCAGATTCTATACGACGATGCAGGATTACGTTTGACCGCCTACGACCGATCAGATCTCCATACGACCACCAGAATCGATCGAACTAAGTGACCTACTTATGCATTCTTCCTTTGCTCACGATGTCTGATTGAACTCCAGGTGAGATATGGTGTCATCCATGGACTGTTCAATACTTTCTCGATCGAGTGTCGGATAACTTCATGTGGTCGACACTTCGACCACTAGTGGCATGACCATGCACTTTCTTTATCCGGTCACTACGAGGGGCCAGAGACATCTCTCCTGTTATGCAAGGAGGGGCAAATCCCATCTCGACCAGTCATATCCATCCGCATATTTCATAACATACCCGAAAGCTACCTTTATAACTACCCAGTTACGGAGTAGCGTTTGGTAACCCCTAAGAGTGCTATTACACATGTAGGGAACCATGCTGATCTCAGGTCTAAGGATTACACATCATCATTACTTGAGACCAACTAATGACACATAGATTCATAACAATCTAAATTGTGTCTCAATGATGGGTCTATCCAGCTCCATGTTCTCTAACATGTGCTCACATTACTGATTCGATATCTCTATATCTATGACCGGTGAAACATGGCCATCAATCAATACATGTGCTGGTCGTAGAGTCACGGTTGTTTCGACCAGTGACATTCGACCAGGGATACACTTAGAATGGTATCATATAAGTTAATGAGTTTCACCAACAAGTCACATACTCATTGATCTATAACTGATGATTCATTCAAGGAACAAGATAACATATTATCCAATATCATGAACATAAAGAAATACAATCATCTTTATGATTGCCTCTAGGCCATATTTCCAACAGACTTCGCCGCGCTGCCGCTTCAGATTATGGTCGAAGCCTCTTCCGACCGTGTGGTCGAAGCCTCCTTCCGACCAGGTGGTCGAACCCTCCTTCCGACTGTGTGGTCGAAGCCTCCTTCCAACCATGTGGTCGAAACCTCCTTTCGACCACGTGTAGTCGAACCTCCTTCCGACCAGTCAAATCTCCTTTCGACCATGTGTCTTCAAACTTTCGAGAGCCCGTTCTCTTTCGTTCGAGCCCCGACTCGAGTTATTAAAATTTCTAATTTCATCTAAATCCAGTACCTTTCTTTTGGTTCTAGTTTGGTAACTTTTGAATTTTATTTGGAATTAGTTTATTTATTTGGCTCTTTTTGCACGTATAGATTCCGGCGTTCCCGAAGAGCTCCTGGACCCAACAACCGAAGCAACTGAAACCTTCAACGAATAATTGCTATTGACATGTTCCCTTGAATGACATAGATCCTTGGACACCATAGGTTGTGTTAATTTTAGTTGGACATATTTATGTACCAGCATGGGTACCATATTATGCTTAGCCATGCTTTATTTGCGATGGGATTCAAGATCATGCTCATAAATGATTAATCTTGACGTAATGACATATGGAATTGTGGCGCAGCCACTATTATTTAAATTTGTTGTGCCATGGCAAAGGGTCGCCATTTGGTCGAGTTGAACCATAAATTATTTCATACTCAGGCGATTGATCGTGCAGTAAAGGGGGTGATTTTGGGATGTAGTTGACTCGCTTGAGTAGTTGATAAGGACTTAACTTTGTGCGCTATTGATCTGGTCCTCACTGTACAACCATAAGTCTATTTATGGGGTGGAACTGGCCAAATAATTAGCAATATTTTGATTCGGTTCTATATTGGTTGATTATGGTGCAAGAGGGGGCGAGCGTGGCGGAACCTCAGTGAGCAGGACCTAGTCAAAATGGAGCTTTGTAAAAGTTTTGTGATAGTCTCTCCTTGATTCACATGTATAAAGAAACATGTGTTTTTATCAAGATGATTATCTCTTGCGGGTTAAGCTGTACAACCTCTGCAGAGTGTCAAAACTATTCAAGTAGCCGTGTATAATGTCTGGTGATTTCACACGAGGGGTAGATTTCCATAAAAATATTGGAATAATGGTTGGGAAGCGATCTGATTGTTGGTTATTGGTTGAGAAGTGAACGAAGTGTTCACTAATTGTTTCAAAGAACTTGTGTACTTACGTAATTAATCTTTTAAATTATGCTATTTAATCTATTTACTATATTTATTGTCAATACTGCTTTATGCAAAATAGCCATAAAGCCACCCTTATCAAGGCTTATATAAATACTATTTGCATACATTTCCATATGATTTACTAAGTACTTTATGTACTCACGGCTATACGCCATTTGTTGATCAGTCCTCGTAGAAGAACAATGGAACACTGAGTTCTACGACGAGGAATATTTTTGAAGACCATGCGAACTAGGTCGCATTCTCCACTCGATTGCCTGTGGGCATGTCGGATGACTACCACGAGTTGTTTTATTCCGTTGCAAGTTTACTCTGTTGTCTTAAGCTCGGCGTGGCAAACTCTGTAAGACTTGACCATATGGCCCTTTTGCTATTAAGTAATATTATTTTGTCTGCTCTTTAGCTACCTTGTTGTATGGATATGATTTCATCGATGTTGCAAACTGTATAGACTCGTTACTGATCATAAGACTAGTTTAGAATATACAGAGACGTCCAGAGTTGCATACCCAGGGCTCCAACACGTTGCTAGTTTCGAGAATAGTAGATGGGTAATATAAATTAAACTTTTTTCATCAACTTTTCTGGTGCTACTCTTGCAACAAGCACTTCATTTTTTTAATGAAGCACGTTCTGTTTTGCTGCTGTCAGTTATCAATCCTTGTTATCTCAAAGTCCCATGCATCAACCACGTGATGTTCTCACAATCTGAGATCTCCGTTTTATTTTTATCAAAGGTCGCTGGAACAAAACTACAAAAGACGTGACATACTTTTACCACCTCAAAAACCCATTGTACCCACTGTACGTATACGGCTGGAACAAAAGATAATTGAAGAAAAAAAAATGTCGTACAGCTCATCAGTATGGCAACAATTTATTCTACTGGCTGCTGTCCTTGTTTGCTATCTCATGGCTCCTCCAATTCATTATAGATTTGTCGTGTCGGCACTGAGAATGCACAGGTCACACTGTACGATTTTTCACCGAGGTTGCAATCATCCGTTGGTTTTACTGCAAGCTAGGCCGTGCTACGAACTTGCATGCCGTCTTAACCAATGTTATACGCATGGTAAGCGTCCGGCTCTACACGGTGGATCTCTCGCTGTTAACATTTGGGTTTGCTGCCGTCTTAACCAAATGTTATATGAAACCTTGGCACCAAAAAACACGGTTGCATAATACATACTCCTCCATATTCTGAGTTTTGGATGGTTGTTTATCCGCGCAGGAATGCACCTAGACGTAGTTCTCTTGTGGAGCGATTCTGATGTCACTGCAGCATGGGCACCCTGCAGAACTGGGGTGGTCGCAACTATCGACTGCAGCAACGCGTGACAGCTCACGGCTGCTGCAGTCTCGCAGGCCTGCATGCTGATAACGCACCTGCGCGATCAGAGGATTGGATTTTTTAAAAGCAGGAATTGATTATTCTAAAAAACTGTCGGATATTTTTTTAAGAAAACAGTCTATTTTTTTATCGAAGATTTTGTGTTTCGGACTACGACATCATTTTCTTCGGAGATTTGATAAATAACATTCGACTATTTTCTTTTGTCGAGATAGTCAAATTTTTATTCACCCTATATGTTTTGAGATTTGCACTTCTTCTCATACGATGAATTAAGTCCGAATTTATTATATATTTTTTCGGACTATAACGGGTTCACTACATTGCAGTACTTTGTTGGTATATAATTTTTTTGTCTTTGTTTTTTATAAATATCTCAAAGTATATATTTGATTTTGAATGCTAAATATCTCAAAGTATATGTTCGATTTTGAATAATGCGATGGAAATATGTGTTATTAACACTTTTGATAATAATTACGGTGATTAAGAATAAAAATTAATACATAAATTCTTATAATTTATGTATAATAAAGTTGTAAATAAATTAGGATTTAACTGTTTTAGGCAGCCGAACGTTGGATAGACGATCATCTTTGTTTGAGATGGCTAAGGATATACCACAATAAACGATTTTACCATCTTCTTCGTCCCACTCCTCATCCATGTCTGACGCCTCCTCTCCCCTGCCGCGCCCTCTTCCCTACCTGACGGCATCTCTCCTTCCCTGTCGCCCACTCTTTCCCTCACTGTCGCCCTCTCCCCCATCGCTTCCACCCTTGTCTTCTCCGAGCTCTCCGCCCAAGACCCGGCCAGATTTGGCTCATCGGCGTCCGGATCCGGTCAAATCCAGACTCCAACGAGTAGGATCCAGCCGGGTCGAGCGGGTCTCCCCCGCGTTCGTCGCCATCGTCGAGCGTCCGTTGTCGTCGCGTCCTCCGGGCGCAGGCGCCGAGCCATTCACCCCCGCGTTCGTCGCCGTCATCGAAGAGGAGAGGCAGGAGGGGCGTTGCTGGTGCGGTCGATGATTTTGAAGATGCGGCGGAACCTAGAGACAGTCTGGTCGGCGATCTCGCTGAGCGGCGGTGGGCGCGAGGGAGAGCCTCCTAGAACACAATATGCTCCTTGGTGGCGGCGAGGCCGCGCGGTGTACCCGCAGCCCATCGTCTCCACGCCCATGGTCGTTCGCCGGCGCCAGAGAAGAACGGGAGAAAGGTGGCCAGAGAAGAACAATAAGTTGAGGGAGAAGAGGATTTGGGACGAAGAAGGGGAGCGGTAATATGGTCAATTCAATCGAGCTCAATTGAGAGCTAACCCCTCAATTACCTTGGTTACGAGAGATAAACTATCAATTATCTCGGTAAAAACACATAGGCTAATAATCAATTCCCCTCGCTAAAATCGTCACCTCTGGTCATTAACTAATTAATACCTCTGCGGCTCATCTCGCAGGAGTATTTATCATCGTGTGCTACGATGTCACAGTAGTATTAAGCGTATCTGATCGACATTGCAAACATCACATCTCGTCACGCACGGCGAAAGAAAAGGTGAAAAAAAATTAAGGCTGCGATCACGTTACAGACAGTAGAGGAAAACAGCTAGCTTTTACTTCCATTTCCGTAGTTTTTATGGTTTTACAGTAACACAAACAATACTAGCAATAGCCACCACACGATACGCTGGACTGGACGAACACAAATTATAAGCGGGAGACAACTAAAGGGAGGGAGCAATCTGCATTATTCTCCTCGCGAGATTGGCCCTGGGTTGGCAGCAAACACACAGGAGGAGGATCAAAGCCTTGGCTCATCTTGGCCAGCTCGCGTAGACACTTCTCGAGCACCTTCTGCAAACACAACAACAACAAAAAAGGCCACGATTTTTTAGTTTACTCGTTGCACTTAACGTAAACTTACATATGCTCACGGCTCACCCATGCAGAGTGTAAGCGAGTTAACGTTTGCTTGTACGTACCTATGCTCCGAACTTGACAGCGTAGCGGATCTTAGTTGTAGTAGGGCGGCGGCGGGCCGGGGGTGTAAGACGGTGGCTTGTGGCTCGGGGTGGGTGGCTTGTAAGTCGGTGGAGTCGGCGTCGGGGTTGGGGGCTTGTACGTCGGCGGAGTGGGAGTCGGGGTCGGGGGCTTGTACGTCGGGGGCGTGGGGGGCTTGTAAGTTGGCGGCGTTGGTTTGGGGGTCGGCGTGTAGGTCGGCGGCGTCGGCTTCGGCGTCGGCGTGTAGGTCGGCGGAGTAGGCTTTGGGGTGGGCGTGTAGGTTGGCGGAGTAGGCTTGGGCGTCGGCGTGTAGGTTGGCGGCGTGGGCTTTGGGGTGGGAGTGTAGGTTGGCGGGGTCGGCGTGTATGTGGGCGGCGTGGGCTTGGGGGTGGGCGTGTAGGTTGGCGGCGTGGGCTTCGGCGTCGGCGTGTAGGTTGGCGGCGTTGGCTTTGGGGTGGGAGTGTAGGATGGCGGCGTGGGCTTGGGCGTCGGCGTGTAGATTGGCGGCGTTGGCTTCGGCGTCGGCGTGTAGGTTGGCGGCGTTGGCTTTGGGGTGGGAGTGTAGGTTGGCGGCGTGGGCTTGGGCGTCGGCGTGTAGGTTGGCGGCGTTGGCTTCGGGGTCGGGGTGTAAGTGGGCGGCGTGGGCGTCGGGGTCGGAGGCTTGTACGTTGGTGGCGTGGGGGTGGGGGGTTTGTATGTAGGCGGCTTGTACGTGGGCGGCGTGGGGTCGGCGTGGGGGGCTTGTAGGTGGGAGGCTTGTAGCCAGACGGCGGTTTGTGGGAGCCCGGGGGCTTGTAAGACGGCGCCGGCTTGCCGTGGTGGTGCGGCGGCTTGTGCTCCTTTGGCGGCTTCTCCGGCTTGGGGGACGGGTTGGTCGGCGTCGGCGTCGGCGTCGGGATGTACCCGCCGCCGTAGCCTTTGTTCGCCTGGGTCTCGAACGCCAGGCTCATGGCCACGAGGGCCACCAGGAGAGCGGCTTTGCCACCCATTCTCACACTACTTACTCACTACAAGCTCTTTGGCAAGCTTGGGGGTCAGTGGTGTGGCTCTACCATGCCACAGCTTATATACACGGGGGAATCTTGGATGTTTGTGTGGCGCATGTGACCGGGCGGCACCGGTGGTGAGCGGATAGGCATGTGGGGGGAGGTTTCCCGGTTGGTCACTTGGTGGTTCACTGCTCCAGTCAGTGCGTAGCCTGAATCTTTCGACGTGAAGGGGATCGAGGAACTCTCGCTAGCTTGTTACTAGGGAGGGCCCCTGGCGGAGCAGGTGGTATCCCAGCTCCTTGTGGCGCTACAAATCTCGAGCATCTCACAAATTTTGTTACCTGCGTTGGCTCGTGCGTACCTCGGCCGTCCGATCGGCAATGGACCGTTTCCCAGCCATTAGCTCCCAAACGCGTGCCGACGCAAGCCTCTGGGATTTCATCAACACAGCACTCCGCACGCGTCTTGCCCAGCGGATCGCGCGGCGCAGCCGCATTCGTGTTAGCGTCTCCCGAGAAGCTCTGTGTCTCCTTCCTCAGCCACATAGCCAGCCCTTTTTCCATCCCTTGTCCTCCGCTCGGCTGCACACTTGCAGCCCTATCCTCCCCTTGCTCTCACCATCTCCGTCCTCGCCCCTGCGCCGCCCCATGCCATCGCCCCCACACGCCGCCCTCACCTCGCCTTGCCCCCATCTCCTCCCAACCCCACGCGCCGCCCCTCGCCCTCGCCCCCACGCGCCGCCCTCGCTTCGTGTCCTCCCTGTCTCCGCCCCAACCTCCATGCGCTGCTCTCACCCTTGCCCCCTGCTGTTTTCGCCCCACCCTTACGCGCCACCCTCACCTCCTCCCCATCTTCTCTCTAGTGCCGGACATGCTTTGTGTCGACGTTTGGGCTCTCATTGTAGAACGGACAAACAAAATTATAAAAAGGAAATGGAGATTGCTATCTATTCGCCAAAGAACTCAAAACGGTGATGTATATTGCAAAGGGTGTGCTATGATTACAGAGAGAATGATTGTGAATAAACGAGGATTAGGGTCTGGATGGGGATCTTAATTACAAAAGCACATAGGCCGGTTTCTTATAGTCTACAAAATGTCGGCAGTTTGTTGCAGTGGTGCCTCATCACACCAATGGTTGCGTCCCTTCAAGTTAATTGTTGTGTCCCTTCGTGATTGTAAGATCGAGGTGGCCGACTAGAGGGGATGAATAGGCGGATTAAAAAATCTTTCGGCTCTAAAACCAATATATAATGTGGAAGCTAATAACAATGAGTTTTGCACAATTAAAACCTAAATCAACTAGGCTTCCCTAAGTGCACCAATAATACAAGAGAGCAATCATACAATGATATATAAACAATTAAAGCATATAATGTAAATTGCTCAAAGTAAAGCACAATATAAAACAAGATGACACGATTATGTTTTACCATGGTGTTCGGAGACTTACCGGTCTCCCCAAATCCATGTTGAGGTAAGCCCAACCACGTTGGACCGGCTCCACTAATTAAGCCAACACCTCCGAGGTAAGTCCAACCATTTGGACCGGTTCCAAACTGAACCAACACCTCGCTCCACTATGGTTGCTCTTCCTCCACTCCGGAGATGGCGAGCACCAAACCACTCATAAACACACCGGACCTTCTCACAAGCTTCTTGATAATATCACCGGGCACGACGCCTCCACGCCGTCTAGGTGTCGGCAAACACCAAGAGAAACAAATCTCAACTTTCACTTGAACTAATCAAATGCCAACGCTCACGTGGATACACAATCCACTACCTAAAGCAACACATGCACTTAGGGTTTGCTATCAAATCTCATTAAGTGCAACATATGCACAAAAGAGAAGAAAGCCTTACTCTTAACTCAAAGAATGAGTATAGCACTCAACAACAATCTCAGCAACCTCTCCCAACCGGCCAAGGTGGCTACATATAGCCCATACACAAAAAATAGCCGTTGGGAGAAGATTTTCTCAAATCAGCACAGGGCCGGTCTGACCGCCAACTAATGGCCGGTCGGACCGCCCGTGCCTCCAACGGCTATAAATCTAGCTGTTGGGCCTTCAGCCAGTCGGACCGCCATGCAATGACCGGTCTGACCGCCGCCAAATCGATCAGACCGCCGCAGCTGGCTGGTCCGACCGCCTGATGGAAATTTGGCTAAGTCCCAAAACGAGCGCTCTCTGGAATAATCGTTCCGCACGAACCCCGAAACTTCCTCACATCGGAAGTTCCGTTTTCACAAGGGCGGAACTTCCGGACAGAGATTCCAAGTCAAAGCAAATCGGTCCGACCGCCCAACACATGGCGGTTCGACCAGATTGACACACCGGCCGATCGGTCCACACAGCATCGACCGGCACCACGTAAGCAAAACATATTTGCTTCACTTCAAATGGCAAAATACATTCGCCCATTTGAGTACAATACCAACAAGGTTAAAAGATGATATTCTCAACTAGTTGCAAAACACATTTGCCAACATTTTAGAATACTCATCACAAGGAATAAGGTACATGAACTTACACCATTTGCAAAATGCATTTGCAAACTTAAGGCACATGCTACAAGGATTATGCATGAGCCTAGACTACTTGCAAAACACATTCGCAAATAAATAGCATCATGCCTAGATAAACTAGAGCAACCATATTGAGCTATCAACACATGACTAACTCAAACTACTAGTTAAGACCTCTCTTAATAGTACGACAACCTATACTAGCAATCCGGTCTTTCAACCAAACACCAAGACCGGTAAAATACTAGGAACACATCCTTAGCCCTAGCTAGTCATACCTTTGCCTTGCATCTTCTTGAAATTTGATGACGCACATCAACACTTCAAGTCCGGATCATTAACTTGATAATCATCAACACATGATGATCCTTTGCTTGACCTCCATCAACACATGATGGGTCTTCTCTTGTCTTGATGATCAACTCATGATCATTTCTTCTTGATAAGCATCAACTCATGATGCATCCTTTACACCAAGCTCTTGACTTGATGATCAACTCATGATCATCCCAATTCTTCATTATCCTGGAACATAACATATACATCCAACTCATGGAAAACGTTAGTTCCATAATATGATTATCATTAATTACCACACCATACCATTAACTCATAATGGTGGGACAAGATACCCAATCTTTCCCTCTTTGGTAATTGATGATAACCACTTCAATCACATAAATTTGATTTAGATAAAAGTAACATATACTAATGTGTAAAGAAAACATATGCACATATTCAAGATATACTTATGGTGGAGTTCTTCTAATGATATAGAACAAAGCTCCTCCTAAATGTGTGCATACACTAATGTGTAAAGAAAACATATGCACATATTCAAGATATACTTATGGTGGAGTTCTTCTAATATTTTGGATCCAAGGAATGCAATATTATATAAGAGTATGAGTCAAATGCATACCTCGTTGAATTTCACCTTTATATCCAAATGAGACTACACATGATAATACTAAACAAGAGAGTTAGTCTCACAATTAGATTTGTCATTAAACACCAAAACACTCCATTAACTCATAATGGCGGGTCTAGATCTTTCAGTGATGACCGTTATATTTTTGAATATAATAGCCAATATCTTCTCTCCATGTGTAGTTATCATTAATCACACGTGGGTAACCACTTTCGAGGACCTCCTCTACGGAGGGATAGGTCCTGAGGTGGTCTTAAAGTGGTCCGAAGAAACCAATAGAGGAGGTCCAACCGGTCATGCAGAAGAGGCTTTGAGAATGGTCAAAGAAAGGACTTCCAGGCTCACTTTCGGACCGCTTAATTAATCTTTGGCTCAGAAAGCTAATTTGGGCCCATTAGAAAACCTGACTTATTTATAAATAAACAAATAAAGATATACTTGGATAATTGACTAATAAACAATCCTCGTCACCTAGCCTCTCAACTTCAAGTGGAAATAACTTACTTGAAGGGGTTTTGATCGAACCTGGACTTGATCAAGAAGATAGCTTCACTTGAGTTGTAAATAACTATTTTCCTTAAGAAGTAGGAGCATCAGGCGTGTACATTTATGAAAACAATTCCCGAAGGATGATTATGTTTAGGTCCTCAATGATTTATTAGGAACAAATTATGATAAAATATGTTAGACTTCCATCTGGTTTATTTAATTCTACCGTAAGTTACTGGTCTATAAATAACCACACGAAGGGGAGGAAAAAAATCATTCCTTTGGAAATTCTTCATCTTCCTCATTCTCGTAATTTTTAATAGTCCTCATCTCTAGAATTTTATGATCCGAATAGATGTTGAACTGCAATTGTTTAGAGAGATATGAGATTTTCTACCCACAAAGTTTTTTACGAGTATGAACTCATGTTGCTTTGGCACTTCTCCCCCTATGGTTGGAGCATACAATAGACGACATCCACGGACCAAATTGACTTTTCGACCACCTTTATTTAAGGTGGTCGAATAGTCAGTTTGCTCTATGGATTAAAGTCTCCAAGGGATTGGTTAGAAAAAAATTTCTGATAATCAAGTGAACTCTTCTCGAAGCATATATCGAGGTAATTTTTTGTTCAGCGGTTTTGTACTTTTCCACTTGCGATGGTTACAGGATGAAGATTACTTTGGGAAAAGAGAAAAAAACTTTTCAACTGTGTTTTCTTACACATCTCTGACGCGCGGAACAACCTCCTTGACCGGACGTGAGTTGTCTTGTCACCACTAGTCGAGGTGCAGTTGTTATGTCTGGAAAGAAGTGGGTTTTAAATGTATATATGTATATATATATATATTACTTTGGGAAAAGAGAAAAAAAACTTTTCAACTGTGTTTTCTTACACATCTCTGACGCGCGGAACAACCTCCTTGACCGGACGTGAGTTGTCTTGTCACCACTAGTCGAGGTGCTTGTTATGTCCCTTTTACCCTCCTTGGAAACATTTTTACCCTAGTTGTTTTCACTTTCCCCATTCACCGAGAGCCTTTGTCCTCCACAAACCTTCGAAAGGGAGAATTCCTCAGTCCACCATTGAACCGAGACAATGACGGAATGGAAATCGTCAATGTTGTCCGCAGAGGAGCTCAAAGGATTGGAGCAAGACGGGAATTCACTAGAGAAGGTTCTTATCCGGCTAGTTTTACAGTACTCTTTGTGCCTTATCTCTGGGCATACCTTCGTTTATCCGAGAGTGATTTCTTGATTGAAGTTATTAATCATTATAGAATAGAATTAGTTCATTTTGTACCAAATTTAGTTTTGGTACTTAGCTTTTTCGTCCACATGTTTGAGGCGTTTTTAGGAATAACCCCTAGTCTATGTCTGTTTAGGTTTTATTACCTAATCATTTGTAACAAGAAAGGTGATGGTGCCATTGGCTCTTTTTACTTTAAATTTTAAGATACCAACAAGAGGGTTTTTCCCTTTTTGGCTACTAAAGATGCCAGCCAAACATTGAACAAAGAATGATTTTATTCCATTGTTCCGAAGGAGAGTAATATTACTTACAATCGAAATGCACCACTGGAGTGGTCCTCAAAAAACCGAGTTGCTGACAAGGAGATCGAGTTTTTTGATGATAAGAGTGTGGTCCTAGTGATCAACAACCTGGTAAGAAGAGGTTTAACTGGACGAAAAGTCGTCCATAACTTCCTCAAGAACATGATCTTTCCCCTCCAAAAGAGATAAATATTATCTTGTGATTATGACATCCTAGAAAATGGTAATAATCCATTTACCTTTTTACTCGAACTAAATTTCATAGTTGAGGTAAAGTAATATTTCATTATATTGCAGCTTTTTCGTATGATGAGGTCCTTACTAGAGTCTTAGTCCTGTTAAAGGGTCGGGTTCTAGACAAGGAACCGATTGATTTAGAAGTGCAGCCCTCAAGCTTGATTGGAGTTGTCTTCTCACTTAGAAAAGATCGCAAAGTGGCAAGTATTCACAAGAATAGCTAGACATAAGAAGTGATTTTACTTGTCTAACTTATGTTTTCTGAACAGACGACATCAAAGAAGCGTCCCATATTAGACGTTGGTGCAAGCTCTGCCCCTCCTTCAGTGAAGAATGCAAGGTTAAGTTCCAAGCCTCCTGTTGTGCCAAAGAAGACGAAACCTGCACCTACTTTGATCCCAATTCCACAAAAGCCTCCTGCTTCAACTCCAACCCCAACTCCAACTCTTTCGAAACTTCTTACCCGCAAGGTATTAAAAACCAAAGTTAAGACTTCAGTTTCTCGATATAGTTGTAACCCCAGTCAATACCTGCTACATCAATTTTCATGTCTAAGGTAATACATGGTGAAGGATCATCAGAGGAGTTCGAAGATGAAATTCCACTTCAGCAGGCACTAAGGTCATGGACCTCCTCGGCCTTGGTTCCTTCTTTGTTAGAACCAGTGGGACAACCCACTTTCACTTTTAATGAGGACTTCATGGTGCTCTTTAGCGAAAGTGGTTCCGAGATCGAGTAAGTTCTTCGATAATAACTATATAATTTTGGCTCATAATGACCAATTCTCTCTTTTCTTTTAGTCTTTATTTCCCGTCGGACCTGAAAAGGGGACAATTGACAGCTCAAGAACATTTTTTTTAGCGACCAATCATACCGGCAATAGAGGAATATCTGTAGAAGAGATTATGCAAATGAAAATACCTCCTAGGACCACCGAGGAAGTGGTCTAGGATATTCTGATGATGACTACTGGGGCATTCAAGGAGATGCCATAGGGCACGGAGGTCCAAACAGAAGGACCTCTTAAGAGGATCAGATAGAAGTTGTGGTCCGTGGGTCCACTATAGCAGGAGTAGACCATGAGACCACACAATCAGTGGTGGTGGTCCATGAAACCACATAGTCAGAGGAGGTGGTCCATGAGACCATTGAAACACAAGATGAAGATGATCATATCTTGGTAAACTTTTTATCTTGGTAATTTTATTTTGAATATACCAGTATAGACCCGACTCATAGAATGTCTTAGGAGTCGCAAGATACTGGGTCTGATCTAACCAGAGGAGTATTCCGTTTGGTTCAATTGGATCAATCCAAAAATGAAGTTCCTCTTGAAAGTTCTCATTCTAGAACCAAAAAGGACCTCCAAGACCTCATGAAGTCTGTCAAAAATTGTTGGAAAGTCAATGTTGACATAATTGAGGAGATCAAAACTTTCGTAGAGGAGAAAGATAAGTAAGTACATAAAGTTATTATTCAATCATAAAAATTCTTATTAAATAATTAACTTACGCATTTATTTACACTATACGGAATGTTTACTGGCAAATGCCGGAAAAGAAAATGTTTAGCATGTACTTCACGCTCTCATATTAAAATTGTATGTGGCAGAGAAAAAATCTTAGAGAAGCGCGGTGGCCATAGCAGAGAAGACCGAGAGATCCATCTCTTGACTCAGAAGAATGAAAAGTTACAAAAGATCTTGGGCAAGCAATCTGAAGAAAGCCACAACCTCTTTGAACAGAATAAGGTGCTCATTAAGGAGAAGAAATGTAAAGAACATCTCTTTGTTTCTTACAGTGCATTTGACATTGTTATTATCTGCAATGTGTAAATTCTATTATCTTTTTTCGTTCTTTCTTAGAACTAGAAAAGGCAAAAGAGGATCTTCAAAAGACCTCTTCTAACAAGGATCTTCATATTCAAGACTTAAAGGAAGTGGAAATACGGAGTCGCACTGTCTTGCAAGAACTTGAAAAGAAAGTGGATACCTTGATGAAGACCGACAAGGAAATCACTACGGTCACGGGAAATAGCTTTTCTCGAATTTCAGTTTCTCTATGAGAAATCGCAGAGCATCTGAAGACTCCGGTAACTCCTCTCGCAACTAAAATGACCTTGGACAACCTTAGGAATGATATCTATACTCAAATTACATACATTCAAAAACACATACCTGCTCTGCAGACTAATATATATCAATCTTTGACAAGAGCAATGGGTCAACTTTTAAACCTTAAACCGAGTGTTATTAAAGATTGATTTTCTTTTACGGAGACTCTGTTGATCTCGAGAAGCTTGTTCCTATGCTTAAGTTCAAAATAAAAGAAGCATGTATGGCAGCTCAAGCCAAGATCACACCGGTGGTGGCGGAAAAAATAAAAAACATTGAAGCTAATGCTCGTACCACTCCTTCAAGTGCTCCTGGCTCAAGCGTTCAACAATAATAATGTAATGATACATTTTCAGTATACAAAATGATGAAAGTATTTTGTGTGTGATAATTATAATTATTTGTCAGAAGTTGACTTGTTTTAGAAATATAATTATTTTTGCAAGTTGAATTCCTTATATTTTGTTATGTGTAGCTCCCACCTGGAACATTGTCTGGCAATGGGAGAAGTGTTTTGGGTGAACAAATGCGTTGGGACCAGGATATCTTTCACAAAATCAATGATTCAGACCAGTGTGTATTCAAGAAGATGAAGTCAAATGTTGGGTGCTTATGCAATGAGAATTGGCTTATAGAAGAGGTCCCAGAAAATTGTCATTTCCCCTAATGTATACCGATGACCATTTGATAAGTAAAGACAATATGACACAGTAGCGAAATTGATCATCCATAAGCACTCGAGTAAATAATAGAAAAGATGGTGATCATGTATGCTAAATGATGCGATAGAATTTATACCACAAAAATTAATATGATATCGACAGTAAAAAGATAATTGAATTGTATATTTACATGATATGGGAGAAAAGATACTTATACATAAAATTTGCTAAAATGTTCAATGTTCCATGTATTAGATAAAACACGACCATCCTCTATGGCTAATCTAATTGATCCTAGCCTAGTGATAGAGACCACAATATATGGACCCTCCCATCTAGATGACAACTTGTTCAACTTGGCTTGGTTCTAGATTCGCCTCAGGACTAGGTCACCCGCATGATGTGTTCTTGGACGAACTCTTTGATTGTAGTAGCGGCTCAGCACTTGTAGATAGGCAGATGATTTTAATAGTGCTTGATCGCGTCTTTCTTCCAGCATATTGACATCTACTTCACGTAATTCTCCCTGATTTATTTGATCTAGGAGGTCTATACGTGTTGAATCTAGCTGAATCTCACTAGGTAGCACTGCTTCTGAACTGTAGACTAGTACGAATGGTATTTCACTAGTTGCTCTACTGGTAGTAGTGTGTAATGCCAATAGACCTTGTATGAAAATATTAATTATTGGAGAGAGTTCACGAACCCGAACTTTGTCTCTATTAACACTTAGCTAGAAGAGCTACTCTATCCAATTCTTTGAGCATGCTTTAAGGCGATTAAAGACTCTCTTTTTTATACCTTGCATAATATGACTATTGACCCTTTGTACTACCCCATTGCTCTGTGGATGTGCCACATAAGCAAAGTAGATCTTAGTCTCAATTTTATCACAATAATCTTCAAACATATCACTAATAAATTGGCTCCGTTCCAAATAAGGCTGCTCTCGAGAGCGGTCTTTGGAAGACCTTTCAAGCGTGTTCACTATCCCGAAACACACATGAAACGCTCGAATCGGATGCCTTGCTCTCCATGTGTCACGCGCGGAGGACCTTCAAGAGCGTTCTTGTCACGCAAAGACGTGAACAAGAGTGAGACGCCTTCACGAAGTTTCCATTCTTGACGCGGAAACATGGAACGCCTAAGTCGCGCGCACAAAGCAATCCAGCACGAAACACTCACCCCACGGACTCGGCAGATCACTGGGTACAGCGGCTAAATCCGCGCAATGGGAGGCGGAGGAGGAGAATCTATTTCCGATATCACACACCCGCTTCCCTAACTCGGTTAAAAGCGAGGCAAAGTCTCGCTCGATGGCGTCACTTTCCCAAACCCGGACTGTGAAGTGTCCCAACGTGTGGTAAATATGTCGAACTACCTACTTGTTTATAAGTCCATAACTTCATAGTGACTATAATAACATGATGACCTCTTGCGCAGTGAATTGATTGCCCAAACTTCCAAGGCTCCTTCCAAGAACACATGGAGAAGGATATACTATCTACGGCCCTAGGAAACAAGGAGCACCCTGTGCGCGAGCCAAGGGGTTAACGTACCTTGGGTACATGGATTCAGACGACTACTTCATGTATAGAAGTAGGAAGAGATCCAAGGCCGAGTACGACAATCGCTTGGAACCGCTTAAGGCGTAATTTCAAGGACGATAGCAAGTTTGCAGGATCAAGCGAATCAAGTACTCGCAACCGCCGCAAGCCGCTCGTTATTAAGGAACCACCTCGACATCGAGTAGTGTCGCGTCCACGCATAATTTTGAACATGACGACGACCAATTACCGATAGACCGCATCAAGGTAATGTACATCTATGGAATGCACCAAAGATAGACCTATAGGACGCCTTAGCTAATTGCGTATCATTTTGTAGGAGCCGACCTACTGCAAGCTCCAACCGAGGTTAGTTGGGTCCATTCCTATTGAGGTCGGGGATGGTGCATCCATACCGGAAGGAGCAAGCGATGCACAGACGGTGTCTGTGGCGATGGTTACGCAAGGGTGGAGGTGGACATGGTACATCAACATTTCATGGCCGTCCCTGGCCGACATTCGCCCAACGAAGAGATCACAACACTAGGGGATGCCGGTACGCTTTTATCCAAGGGCCCAAGACGGACATCGCCCCGACCCAAGCGGCTGCTATCTCGACAGACCATTCCTCCAACGGACCCTCCATGACTCCACCTCATATTTCGCCTCGTAAGGCCACCTCGCCGGTTCCGTGGAGAAGTCGCCAAGGAACAAGAAAAGCGTGCACCGTGACGGTTCCCGAGTCGCCTCGCAGAAGACGCCGCCAATCGTTAAGGCCAAATCGAAATCGATTTAACATTAAGCCGCCTCCCAAGTCCTAGAAGCACGGAAGTACTCCATCGAAAACCGCAGCCCTAACGCACAATTAGCCCGCTATGGATTTGCTTGTCGCTTTGCATGCCCGGTACTGCGAATACCACAAAGAAGGGTGCGACATCGAATCACCGTCGCATACAAGGATGAGCATTTCTTCAACGGCCGCAACTTGTGGTGGGCTTCAACGACTTATTCAACCTATTCAATCTCGAAGCCATCGACGCCGCTTCTACGATGTTGACACCGTAAGTGTACAATCAAGTTCTACATTCATGTAATACCGATAAATATCGCAACTCATTGCTTATGTATAGATACATGATGAAATATGCCCGAAGGGCGAGAACCGGTGGGTTTCCTCGACCCACACATGGTATCTATGCAAACCATCGAAGCACGCGACCTTCGCCGAGAACTACATAACGGCATTGCTTCTTCGGCACTCGCAAGGACTACATACGGTGCCCTACAACCGGGGTAAGTGCTTCACTATTTGCTATTCAAATTTCATTTGTACTTAGGTTTAATAGTTATAGCGACATACCGAGTAGGTACCATCGATCCTTTTAGTCATTATACCCGGAGGAACACTGTGATATATCTTGATTCCCTAGTCGTAAACGATCACGACTTCAAAGATTCTATGATCATTTCTCCATACATAACTCTATTGTAGTCTTCCTTCGCTTGAAATGCCCGAGGATAACTTTTTCAATTATGTAGTTCGCTCATCTCCTATGTTAGCCAACAAGGAAGATACAAGGGATCCAAATACCAACTAACACACACACGTGACAAAATTTCCAGACGCACGCTACAACACAATAATCCTATATATATCATACTTCATAAAATGTGTCTTCAACTGACTATACGTATATATGTAATTCTATTTTTGCAAAGGCCGCTTAGCAAAAAATGATAAGCTATGTGCATTCTACGCTTGCCATCATATGCAAAGAAATCATTAGTGCTAAGATGAAGAATCCGGAGGTTTGTCAATCTCAAATAATTTTTGTAATTGTAAATTCAAATATATATCCTTACCATTTTTCTTGACCTAGCGTGGTTTGATAATAGATTTACATGGACTCGCTGCGCAAGAGCTCGTGGAAGTTCGAGGCGCTATGCACCTTTATCATGAAAATAGTTGACAAAGGAGAGTTTCACTCCATCACCACCCGTAGATTCACGCAAACAATTGACTTAATTGTAATCCAATTGTACAACTATAGCGAAAATACTTCAACAAATTCGATCTTTATTAATTTATTTTGAGTAATGATCGGTAGTAGTGTGTAATGCCAATAGGACAGAGAAGAGCTACTCTATCCAATTCTTTGAGCATGCTTTAAGGCGATTAAAGACTCTCTTTTTTATACCTTGCATAATATGACTATTGACCCTTTGTACTACCCCATTGCTCTGTGGATGTGCCACATAAGCAAAGTAGATCTTAGTCTCAATTTTATCACAATAATCTTCAAACATATCACTAATAAATTGGCTCCCGTTGTCTGTGATAAGACGATTGGGTACTCCAAATCTTGTAACGACGCTTCGTATGAAGAATTTCTTTGCTGCTGCAGCCATTATACTAAAGACTAGTTCAACTTCTATCCACTTAGTGAATGCATCAATGTCCACAAACAAGAATTTATACCCATTGTGTGTTTGTGGTAGTCGTCCAACTATGTCAATACTCTAAGTCGAAAAAGGCCATGATAAGGGAATGACCTATAATTGATAAGATAGCTGGTGCACTTATCTAGCATGGAATTGACACTACTGACAGGTCTTAACAAGGTTCATGGCATCTTGTAGAGCAATCCCAAAAATTAAGGCCCGGAAGAGCGATGTGTCTCGATCTTGGGGTTAGTTAAACAAGACTTGCACACGAACATGAGAATTATCACAAGGAGTATGATGATAAGCAAAAATGACCATGTCTCATAAAAACTTTAGGTTGAATAGAAGAAGCACCTTTGAATTAACACAAGGTTGAGCAAAACCTGCAGATTTAAAAGATATTTTTGCAGGTTGGGTTTTAAATTCAATTAAACATTTTTCCAAGACTTGAATGACTTTTGGCTTTGAATTGTCTTGAAAAGAATTGAATCCTAAACCTTGCTTCTTATAAGGAGTTTTAGACTTGTCAAGAATCATGTTTAACTGTTTCTTACCTTTAGAAAATTTCTCTAATGTATCATGAAGGTAAGCATTTTCTTTTCTCAAATTAACACAAGCATCACAAGTTTTATCCATAGATTTCTCCTTATATAAAGCAATTTCAAGCTTAAGAGCGGAACAAGAAGCACAAATAGTAGTTTCAATATTATCCTTAAGCTTAGCATATTTGACTCTAGCAGCTTCTAAGATATCTTTGATTTCACGTTCTTTTTCTAAACATGAAGTGTAAGGGCTAGAATCAATCACATCAGAAGTAATCAATTTGCTAGATTCTAAACATTTTTCACAAGGAGCAGTTTTAATTTCATTTAGCTCAGATCTAGCATTCTCAAGTTGTTGCACAGAAATATTATGAGCAGATTGCAATTTGGGAATTTCTGAATGCATAGCAAGACAAGATAAACATTCATCAGGTTCAAGAGTCTTAGCATTTTTAAGTTCTACTTTCAGTTTGCCAATCTTTGACTCTAATTTCTTATTTTTTGTCATGACAAATTCTAGCGCTTCATCTTGACTAAGCAATTGCTCAACTATAGAATCATATTTAGCAGAAAGCTCATCATAAGAAAAAGATACCTCATCATCATCAATGTCGTCAGTGTCAGCCATGAAGCACATGCCAGTGAAGTCCTTGGCCTTCCCTTTCTTTTTGTCTTGAGAGATCTCCTCCTCCTTGTCCTCCTCGCTCCCGGAGTCCAAATCACTCAAGGATTGATCCTCAAAAGCGGCAAGAACCCGGTGAGCGGCCTTCACAAGCTTATTAGCCTCATACCTTGATTTGTTGAATGGAGGCTTCTTCCAGGCTGTCTTCTCCTCCCTGTGATTGCTCTTACCTTTCAACTTAGGGTAATTTGCTCGGATATGATTGAGCTCACCACACTCGTA
Organism: Hsuehochloa calcarea; assembly: GCA_036346395.1. Classification (NCBI taxonomy): domain Eukaryota; kingdom Viridiplantae; phylum Streptophyta; class Magnoliopsida; order Poales; family Poaceae; genus Hsuehochloa; species Hsuehochloa calcarea. The sequence goes on from CM070600.1 coordinate 22,933,874, forward strand.
GCATGTCACCAGACCACCTCTCTTTTTGTTTCTCACATTATTGTAGGCCCGTGTGAATTTTTTAGCAAGAATGGCTAACTCAAACTCAGGGATACTCTCAAGCCCCTCTTCATGAATAACAGATAAACACGCAAATAAAAATCCAGAAGAAAATTCAAAAGACCCATCAGAAGCTCTTTTGAGAGGATCTGCTACCAAAGCTAAATTGTCTTTCTTGGGATGATCAACTCTTTTAATTTCATAAGTCTTGAGTTTGCTATAAAGCAACTCCAAAGTAAGGCTCGAAAGATCAACATTCTCTTCTATAGCAGTAGCTTTCATCTCCCACTCCTTGGTGTTGATTGCAGCCAAGAGATGGGTGGCATTTTCAGATTGAGAGTATTCAATATCAACAGCTTTCATCTGATTAATCATTTTATTAAAGCGGCTGAAAATGTCATCGATGCTCTCTCCAGGACGCATCTCGAATTTGTTATACTCACGCTTATAGATTGTTTGGCGCACTTTCTTAATTTGGGACGAACCCTCATGATATGTTTCGAGGGTGTTCCAAATCTCGTGCGCAGTTGCAAGATTGCAAATCCTATCATATTCTTGTCTACCAAGCGCACCATATAAAAGGTTCTTGGCCTTGTTGTTGTTAGCCAAAAGAATTGCAGAAGCAGGAGTTGCAACCTCAGGAATAATAAGCGGAGATCGAACAACGTCCCATATTGCTAGTCCTTCGCTTTCAAGGAAGACTCGCATACGATTCTTCCAATAGGCATAGTCGTGCCCATCGAAGATATGCGGTTTACTAGAAAACTTATCCATCGCCTAAAGTTCAGTGACCGGTTAAGATCAAGAGTGAACTAACCGGGCTCTGATACCACTTGTTGGACCGAAAAGGTGACTAGAGGGGGGGTGAATAGGAGTACGCTCACTTTTTAACAAATTATGAATTCAACACAATTTCACTCCAATAGCTATTAGGAAGCTATGAAGATCATCCTTACCTAAAATCTTTGCCAACCAGGGTTCTATAAGATGCAATCTTTGCCAACCAGGGTTCTATAGGATGCATGTGTTCCACACAAGCCCCATGGATCTCTTTTAGTAATTTTATCCTGGAGTCTTGGGATATGCAACGCATGAGAACGCCATTTGCTCCCTTTCTATCTAGTGATCTTTCGACCAGCTTGTACATATGTGCCCTTCGAATTAACCTATCCTTCTGTTGAGGATCACCGGCAATATCCCTGATGTGAGATATGTGGTCAATGGTTTTATGCACTCAACATCTTGCTCAATGAATCCGACCTCTAAGGTGGTCAAACCCATTTCTATTGAAGGTTTTGTAAGATACTCGAGAAAAACACCTGTTCGTGACGAACCAAATTTTGATAACTGGTCTGCTACAGAGTTTTCCTTCCGTAGTATATGTTGGACTTTGAAATCTCTGAAGTGTTTTTTCAACTTCCTCACTTCACCTAGGTATTGAGTCATTATCTCATCAGAACATTGATATTCCTTTGCTACCTAGTTTACGACTAATTGTGAATCTCCCATCGCTAAAAGCCGACGGACTATGAAGGATTTGGCTGCTCGAAGCCCGACTAGAAGTCCTTCATATTCTGCCATGTTGTTAGTGGTAGGGAATAGAAACTGTGTGACATACTGAAGTTGATCACCTTGTGGTGTTATTAACAAAATCCCGACCCCTAAGCCTTTAAGCTCACGAGAGACATCAAAATACATTGTCCAATGGTCATCTGGTACCAGACTAACTTGAGGTTGATCCTCCGTGTTCGTCCATTTAGCCACAAAATCAGCCAGGACTTGACTTTTTATTGATGTTCGGGCAGTAAAATAAAAATCAAACTATCCAAGTTCTACTGCCCATTTGGCTATGCGACCTTTTACTTCTTGGTTATAAAGTATATTTCCAAGGGGAAAAGATGAAGGCACTATGATCTTGTGAGATTGAAAATAATATCTCAGTTTTTTGGAAGTCGCCAGCAGAGCATAAATTAGATTTTGGACCTCAGGGTATCTTTGCTTTGGTCCATGTAAGACCTCACTTACATAGTTGATGGGCCATTGAAACCCTTCTCTTTCTGTAATAAGTACTGCACATACCACATTTTGCGTTGTTGCCAAGTAAACTAGAAATGGTTCACCCTCAAAAGGCGAGACCAATATCGGAGGATTTGAAAGATAAGCTTTTAAACCTTCAAAGGTTTTGTCAGCTTCTTGCACCATTGGAATTTTTTTATTACTCTTGCAGATCACCTTAAAGAGAGGTAAACAACGTTCTCTTATTCGAGAAATGAAACGACTAAGAACCGCCATTCGATCAGTTAAAGCTTGGACTTCCTTCATAGTGGAAGGTGGTCGTAGTTGTTCAATGGCACAAATTTTCTCTAGATTAACTTCAATCCCACGAGAACAAACAAGGAAACCAAGCAACTTGCCAGAATTATCCATACACTTTTCAGGATTAAGCCTTATTCCATATTTATTTATATTTTTGAAAGTCTGTGAGATCCTTCAAATGGTCATATTTAGTACTACTTTTTACAACGAGGTCATCTACATTGACCTCTAAATTACGCTCCATCTAACTGCTGAAGGTTTTTTGGAATCAAACACTGGGACTTGGCTCCAGCATTCTTTAATCCGAACGGAATCTTGACATAGCAGTAGACGCCGAAGGGTGTGATGAAGGCAGTCTTATCTTCATCTTCTTTTGCCATACTGATCTGATGGTATCCGGAATAAGCATCAAGAAAACTGATCAGTTCACAACCCGCAGTTGAATCAACTAACTGATCAATGCGAGGCAAAGGAAAGTCATCATTTATGCAAGCAATATTTAAACTGGTAAAATCGACGCACATGCGCCACTTACCGTTAGATTTCTTGACCAAGACTGGATTCGCGAGCCATTCGGGGTGAGCCACCTCTCGAATAAATCTAGCTTCAAGGAGCTTATCGAGCTCTACTCTGATAGCCTCTTGACGATCCAGGGCGAAGCGTCTTAGTCTTTGTTTGACTTATCTTTTCTGAAGTTGGATGGCTAGCCTGTGCTCAATCACGTCCCTTGGGACTCCGGGCATATAAAATGGCTTCCGCACGAAGGCATCTGAGTTGGCTCGGGGAAGGCGAGGAGCTCGTCTTTCTATTTCTCACTTAATCCCGCGCCAATCCGGGTTGTTTTGGATTGGTCTTCGGGGCTGAGTGGTATTATTTTTACCTACACATTGGGCTAAGGAGTAGTCTTGACTTTCGCGACCTGTCGATCCTAGGAGTAATACCCCCAAATCCTTTGTATATTTTTGAACTAGTCCCATGATCAGTAGCTAGTTCACACAGTAAACAAATATGGTAACATCCTTAAATCACATAACTTTATTAATAATCAGATTTTAATTATTACAAGAAATGCTTACAAGCCAACAATAAAGAACACAACTGAGGACGAAGAAGTCGTAGTAGAGTCTAGCTGATCTACCACAGACAATCGACTAGGGTAGCGCCTAGTCGTTGAGATCCACACCAGTAGCAAAGTCCTTCTCTGAATATTATTTGCATTAAGTAAGGGTGAGCACCAACAACCATGCTCTGCAAGTTACACCCAATAACAGAGATAATGCATGAATGTATATTAACAAAGGAAGGCTTATAGGGTTATTTGTGCAAAAGCAATATTTGATATTTTAAATACAATAGCTAAGTTCAAAAGATCAAGTTTTACTATATATAAAATTAAGTTTTAATTGAATTAATAAAGCTAGTGTAGGCACCAACCTAACACTAACTTAAATACGAGCACCAACCCGGGGCTTCAACCCATAATTTTTCTCATGGACACCCATCCATGACATAAATTGTTTAATAAAATATTTTGAAAACAAAATCAAAGTATAACTTCGAGTGCCTTTGCTCAACATGTCCTTGACCATGGACACAACTATTCGAATAGTTTTACAGTCTGTAGAGGATGTACAACTTTACCCACAAGAGATAATCGACTTATACTATCCGTTCACACACTTCCGTAGGTGTGCAACTAAGTGATTATCACAAGACGTTTACAATACACCACCCCAAAGTAGTCATGACTTCTAATATTTCACTTCCTTTGGACTAACCATCTGCCAGAAGACCCCTCTTGCACCACTAAGGTTTCACTTCCATTAGGCTAACCACCTGCCAAAAGCCCCCTCGTGCACCAAATGAGAATATTGTCTAACCGACACCCATATATCAATATGGTTTTTTAAATAATATTTGTTTAATTTTTTTACAAAACTAGGTAATCACCTCAAAAAATTACAAAAATTGGTCCATGTCGCCGCATCCTTGCGCAATCAGGGGTGGTCGGAGCATCGTTGGAGCTGGGCTGGAACGGCGACACGATGAGCTAAGGTGGCAGTGCCATTCGGGTGACAAGCCCTATAGCAAAGAAAGGGTGCCCGAGGCGATCCAACATGCGCACTAGCTACTAGGGTGTATAAGGAGCCTACCGAAGTGGAGAGGGTTCAATGAGCTCGTCAAAGATAGCCCGACGACGACGACCAGATGAGGCGACGATAACTTCACCGATGAGAGGACAACCTGAGTAAAAAAGAGGGAAAAGAATGGCGGGGGAAGCTAAAGTGGTGACCAGAGATGGTGCTCGAGCGAGCAATTGAGAAGTGGAGCCCCTTACCGGAGATAGGAAAGAAGGAACTGGTTTCGACCGGAGTTGAAGAAGGAGCTCAAATACAATAGCTCCTGAGGGGGAAAAGACAAATTAAGTTACAGAAAAGCTTCATAATGCTCTAGAACACAAGGTGACATAGATAGAGAGAGAAGAGCTTCACGAGAACGCTGGCGATGAAGAGGTGGCGTCTTGGCCGACAATGGTGGCTTGCTCTCCTTGGGTGTTTTGATCAGTAAGAGTGGGGAAGGAGGTGGGGGATTGTTTGGTGGTGTCAAAAGGAAGAAGAGGACACCCCAGGGAGCTTCTTATAAGCGCTAGGGCGGAGGGCTTGCAAGGAGGACGCGACGAGGTGAGCTCGATGCATGCGCCAACATGGACGCGCCAAGTGATAGAGAGGTGATGGTGAGGCGATGGGGGCATGGGCGAGTGCGGGAGACGCAGCCAAACCACGAGGGCTCGGTCCAAATTGGTTGGCGGGGCAGTTGGCGCTGACGCGGGGAGGGGAGGCCATGGCATGCGCACGGGCGAGGTAGCGAGGGCGCGCCGTCCGCGTGGAGACAACGACCTACGGCTCGGCCCCACCTATCAGCGGCCAAAGGTAAGTGGTGCGGATGGCTTGATCTGGTTTGGTGACTGGGTCGGACTGAGTCAGCTTGGGTCCAACCGAGTCCAACAGTACTAAATCTGAATATTGACAAGTAAGCTGAGTGGTTTAGAAATTTTTAGAGGAGGAAGATCAACTCTAAAAATCTTGTAATTTTTATGGAAGACTACTGACAATAGACATATCATTGTGTAATTTTTTCATAGTTTTTCATGAAGTGAATTTTTCTATAAATATTTTTTAAGTCTCAGTTGTAGGTATTTGACTATTGTCTATCTAGTTTGACTGGCCTTTTTAAAATAGCAAACAAAAAAAAAAATATGAAAATTTTCAAGTGAGTCACTGAGATGTTCCAAAACCTAGAAAAAGTATTTCTATGGACTGTTCACAAGATTTATTTTATAATCTTAGAAGATATTATTATAGTAATTAGTGCATTAGGTTTTCAAACTTAACAAAATCTTTGAAATAATTTTTAGAAAATTCAAAAGACAACATGTGCATCAAAAGTTTAAAATTATTCTCATTTTTATACACTTGATATACAAACTCATATTTGGGATGTTACGAGAATATTAAGGGTGGAAGCACAAAACCTCAGTAAGCTGCACAAATGGCAGTGTAGGTGGGGTATACTGACGTGTCACCGAATCTAGTGAAATCGGAGTGGGTACTGGAGTGGAAGGTGAATCTAACATATCTTTTTCCCCATATCAGGCTGTGCATCGATGGAGAGTGCAGAGCAACAAATGTATGGAATGTTAGAAACAATCTGGGAAGCATTGAGTGATCAGAAAATGGATCACGCATTTCAATTTGTATCGAATATTAACATACAAAGACAACTCCGCAACACCATGTATGAGAGGAATTAACTGAGGGCAAGGTAAAAACATAATAAACATTTGATCAAACCTTTGGTACAGAAGGATAGTTAGCTGGGTACATAAAAGAAAAAGATCCCAAGGCATACCATTTCTTTCAGTACACTATAGACCCGAGGTAGGTTTACATAGGGATATCTAATGAACTTCCATATTTTACACATGGATGTGTGATGAAAATATGTATAATAATGTGAATCTCTTCCACAAAAAACCAGCACCATATATACAATAAAATAATATATACATGATGCCACAAATGGTAGAACTCTTGATCAGAACAGGAGTGGTGCACTCTCTTTAGGACTAAAGAAGCTTGCAAGCAAAGTTGATCAGGAAGCTACAAAAAAAAAACCAACAAAATACATGTCACACTATTCATGCGAGAGTATACTTCTCCCTTATCTAACAAAATACATGCTAATGCAGTAGAACACAGTCTAGGAAACACGGGCTAGCAAACACAAATGGTTAGTTTTTGCTACTAAGCGACCCACTTAATAGAATCAGTATCTCAAGCAAGAGGCTAAGTACATCAGTTTTTATCTTTACGTGTGGATCACTGAACAAATTTACCAAGAAATGGAGTAGCCGATACCCTTGGTCGACCAGATGCAAGATTAGGGCTCTAATTGTAAACTCACAGCCCAATATTTTGGACACTCTGTGTATTCTGAACTAGTCCAGGATTACACTAGTGCACACAATATCAACATATAATTTTGGACACTCTGTGTATTCTGTACTAGTCCAGGATTACACTAGTGCACACAATATCAACATAGATAAATATCTATCCGCACAAAGACTAATAATAACATAAACGATTAATTTGAATAACAAATAAGGGTTTTGACCTTATGATCGAGTTTACACGTATTGAGCCTCGCAGAGCTAACACTAATTAAATAAGCAGCGAAACAAATAAACTTCAGCGGAATCCCATCAATTCACCACCGACTGGGATCAAGACCTCACGATCAGCACCTTCGTATAACTCTTCCTCAAAGACGGACAAAGACTCCTCCACTTCTGTTGATTGATTATAGCAAGTATAAGTACATTACCGTACTTGCAAATCATACCACAAAATGCAATTTATAGATCATGGTTTATTCCAAAGGAATGGTTTCTGTGGTTATTTTGCATAAAGCAATTTGCAATTGAATACAAATAGTATATTGAGAACATACTTAAAATAAATAAATAGTAGTAGTTTAACAGTTGTTTTCACAAAGACACAAAGCCTAATCAATTTATTTCACATAGCCATATGACTTAGATCACACAGCTCCCTTCTGAAAAGGTTTTATGAAAATCTAACCCTCGTGTGAAATCCCGAGCATGTCCATGACCATTAACGCGGCTATTCGACTAGATTGTTTAACACTATACAGAGGTTGTACACTTTACCCACACGATATAATCAGTGTAGCTAGCACTAATCATAACAAAACCTTTCAGAAACTTCAACTCAAGCATTGAGACTCCCGGTGTGCTTTACTGTCATTCAACCCATACACAGTGATTTGATACAACACACACCGTTGGACAAGGAAGCAGCGAACCGTCCCGCGATGTAATCTACCTGGTAGTCCACACCTCCACCCATCACTGAGCTCCTAACCTACAACCTGAGTTATCAATGTCAAGAATTCATAACTTACTAAGTTAGGCCCGTCCCATCAGGCATGTGGTTGTACAAAAGGCTCAGTTCAATGGTGCAAAAAGTTTAGTCATTAATTGATCAAGACAAAACTTTCAATTTCTAACTATGCCACAAAGATTATCATTCACATTCATAAAGTTCCACCATATCACTTAGTATCCACTACTTGCATCAGTCTAAATCATTTCCCACACTATTTGTTAAGTGCAACACATGCTATCACAAAGTAATAACACATAGCACATAGTTTTACACAAAATTCCATAGTCACTTAGTCAAATTTATAATTTCAACTCAAATGATATTTGTGACCCGTAGCATGGTTAAGCAATACTATTCGTCTAACTAACCTATGTTGGTGCTATGATAATACCAACTAAATAATGAACCAACCTAGGGTGACAAAAGATCATGATGTTACAATAAGCAAGGTGGATATAAACAATTAGGATTAATAACTACACCCAAAAGCATTGAAATAAATACTTAAAGTAGAATGCAGTACTTTGAATCAAAATAGTTTTAAAAAATGGTTTCAACATGATCAAAGGTATAACTTGCTTTGGAATAAATTCTAATACTGGTTTTGGTCTTGGTGAACTCCTTCTTCATCGAAATTCCCTGAAGTATCAATGTCTACTCACAAACGAAGTAAATAAACAAAATAAATAAAAACTGAGAGGAAAACAAATTCCAAAAATTAAATAAAAATCTCAAAAATAGAGCTCGAATTTATATGAATTTAGGAATTTGAATGGACTCAATCAGAGTTTGGATGAAGAAGATATAGCTTCTGAAAGTTCTAAATCTAAAGAAAATACTTAAAAAAGAATTCAAATACTGTTCATCCCTTTTGACTATGCGTACTAGGAAGGAGTTTCAACCATATGGTCGGAAGGTTTCAACTACATGGTCGTAGAAGGTTACGACTACCAGGTCATAGAAGGTCCTACGGGTTCATGGCTTCATAGAATAGTGGTCTGGCTAGTGGACTCACATGGCATACACACGGTGTGTGGTGGACAGGGTTTACACCAGATCGGATATGGGTTAGGGTTCGGACGTGACACACAAATGCTGACGCGGCCGACCGAGCAGACACACGGGTGGTACGAGTTGATGTGGCAGGTGAGGTGGCAGACACGTGCACCTACGAGTTTACGTGGCAGGACACATGTGCTCACGAGTATATGTGGCCGATGAGGTGGCACGACATGTCGACATGATGACAGCGAGTCTCGGGTTCGTCCGGCAATGGCGGATGGTGGTGCTTCACTGGTGGCGGATGCGCACACTGGGTATAATAGGTTATTGCACACATACTGGTACTGGTATTGACACGAAAGGTCGTCGAGTTGGCCAGAATTGACGACGAAGCGGCGGAGTAGGTGCGGCTGTTGTCAGAGACGAACACTAGTAACGTCTCGTGGTCCTGAAGGGGTGCTAGAGGTAGCTCTGGTAATGGTGAAGACGACAGCGTGGTCGATGACGACGAGGCGACGAAGACGATGACGCGATCTGACGAAAACGAGCGGCGGCGGCGGCGGAACCCTAAAACTTTCAATGCGCGCGCTAGACCTTGAGGGTTGCAGTGGCTTGGGGTTTCAGGATTAGGGCGAGAAAGTGAACCTAGGGTACTTTTATAAGCCTCGGTCGTGCTGGATTTGGAAATCCCCAAATCAAGTTCGAGACGAACACAAGATAGATTCCGAGTTTGAAGGGGATACGTGATACGATTCGGTTGGATTCGGGTGCGGAAGTAAGAAAGATAAGATTTAACACTGTTTTTCGGGATCTTTTAGTTGGAGATTCGATCTTGTCGTTACGAGCTCAAAGCTCCGACAATGGCGAATACGGGTGAGACGCAGCGCGAGGAAGATGACTAGAAGGGGCAATGACCACCTGAAAAGAGGGATGGAGCGGCGCGTGGCGCACGAGCTGGCCCGCACGGAGGAAAGGTCGAATCTACCGATCGCATGTGATGGGCCGTAGGACTAGGGATGGGTTTCGGTCCGACATTGTTTCTGATATTTTAAATATATTTTTCTTTTAGAAAATACAGAAAATGAAAATGGCAAATAAAAAAATAGCAAATGAACTCGAAAAACTTCTAGAAAATTCTAGAAAATATATCCAAGCACATAGAACCCAAATAAAATAGTTTTGATCATTATTAATGTTGGTAGTAATTATATTAAATTAGTTTGGTACTGAAAGTCCATGTTAATCTTTATTAAAATTTAAATAAAATCTTAAGGGTGAATTTTCCAACTATTAACTAATCAAAAGGTTTTTTAAAGTTTAAAAAATTAGGATGTTATACAAGCACACATGATATGAAGGCGATCTCAGCGGGACGGAGGACTAAGCGTACAGATAATCTCAGCGGGCTTAATACTAGGGAAGATTGGGCAGGCATCTGGCAGTAAGCTAGCGTCGGAGTATAGTAGAGCCATCAGCCATGCGAAGCTTGTGCATGGTCTGTGATCCAGATCAAACGAAATGGAGTAGCAGAGGGAATGGTGAAGGGATATGTGCTTCAGCAGTGTCACTTTTTATAATCTTGTAGTTAAAACCAGAATTTAAATGCTTTATGATAGCTTGTAGTTGTACTTTTACAGCTGTGAAAAGCTAGAAATTGTGTCGTCTCTTTGGGGGGGACCACCTATGTGAGATGAAATACTGGAATAGTTGACAAAGTTCATTTTTCTGCCTGTACATTCAAATCTGAGACACCAAAAGAGCTTGCTAGCTGGCCAGGAAAGTACGCGCACACTTTATCCCTGTGGGAATTTTTTATATTAAATAACTTTTTACAAAAATTATTTTAAAGTTAACATCGCAAATTTTATTTCTAATTCTAACCCGTTTGGCCACCAACACTGTCACACTAGTCCGTATCTGGGCAAATTGGCCACACCACCACCAGTGGTGTAACAAAAAAAAATACTATTTTAACAGATTTATCATACGACATGATAATGTTGTTTTATCACGCTACGGACGGTGGCGTGACAAAAAAAAATGTCAGAGTTGAAAATAAATTTCGCGGAGGTTAACTTTAAAATAAAATGTTTTTTTTTAAAAAAAAGTGAATTAATAAAATAATAATAAAAAGCTCTCCTTGCGGTGATCTACCCTGCCATTTTTTTTCACAGTGATGCTACTCAAATCATACTAGGGCACTAGCATAAGAAGAAAGACTTATCCACATCACACCTCCGGCTTAACAAGATGCATCATCATACATCAACGTCTGAAAAGTAACAGGTCTGGAGCCTGCTAGCTGGCTGGGCAGCTCCTAGCTTAGCTTGATGTATCTCGCACACTCCCCACCCGGTTGTCCCTCAACTGCGGTTTTTCCACTTGGCCGCTTAATCCAACCACGAAACTTCAATTTGTGGCATCTCCTATACCTTAGCGTTTAGATGTAACTTCAGTCATTAAGCAGAAGCCGGGCTACATAATCACATCATCAGTGGAGACGGGATATTCATGGAGAAGCCATGTGAAAGCCACCGAGCACTACCTTTAGAAAAACACCAGGCCTCTAGGAAACAATGGCTAAAGAGCAAAGTAGCTAGCTAGATCTGGGGTCTTACTGAAACTAGTGTATTAGGAAAAAGAGACGTTTTAATGTCAAATAGAATCTCGTTCTACATTTGCATTGCATTTCACACCTAGCTATTCGCTATTGCAAAATATCCCACGTAGTACTCTCCAATCTCCGTAGGTAAGTCTAGTGTTTCCAATCATCTGCTGAATTTTATGGTGCTCAAAACTATGGAGGTTTGTATGGACTTGCATGAATTACCTCCTTATTTCCAGCGATTCCTTTCTGTAAACCACAAGTGTTCAAGGTACGTATGATCAAATCCTCCATTAATTTGATAGTGTAGTTGTGCAAGTACCATACTGCCACCTCCCCATTTTGCAAGGAATCAGTTATGCGAAAGTAAAACGAGCATATATAGAACTACGGAGTATGGAGTACATAATAAGTACACTATACACGGTTACAAACGACTGATGAAACATGTGCAGTTGTGCACCCATCTGGTTAAATAGCTTCAGCGTATTCATATATCGGGGATGAACATCCCTGAAAAAGCTGAGATCATTGTCTTCTTCCCCCGCCAAGCTTAGAAAAACAGGCAAAAATTGATCTCCCCCAGAAATCGAGATGCTAACTATTATTGTCTTTAATGATGTGACCACCGAACAGCCCTAGAAAAACACTCGACAGTCAGTCGACATTGGAATTGCGCGGTATACGAACAGTACTTTCGAAATAACATTACAAATAAATATTGGAGGATACATAAGTCTGTCCAGATGAACTGTATCTGTCGGTGGAGTCATCGTATCAGCGATTGTTTGTTGCTATTACATAAAAACAAATACTCCATGTTTTAAGAAAGATGCGAGCTGGTTAACAGAGTTAATCTTTAAAACTTGGCACCAATTTGTTATGCGATTAAATCCAGCAAAAAAACCAAGAGGCTTGTAGTATGTTCATACTTGCAGTAATTATCCAATGGACACCATCACCAGCACGCAATAATTGCTATGATACTCACGTACCGCACCTACACTTTCATCAATTCACCACTGATCTAGCTGGCTCTCATTATGGTTCAGCATCTGTTCATTAGCTGTTGCTCTAGATTTGGCCCATCGGTGTGCTGAAATGACATGTAAAATAGTGTGTCCTAGTGTGCTAATGGGGCTCTGGCAAGAGTAGGTGGTACTCATCAGAGGATGCTCTCGCTGCACATGATCATGAAAATAGCATTCACTTTCTCAGGACAAGTGTTTGTACTTATATAGCAAACACTTTCCAATACTATTGCATTCTCCCCTTTCGCGATTCGTGAGGTCTTTATACACTACCTGGTACATGGCCATCACGATGTGCTAGCATATTACTACACTATTACTGTATGCACAGGAAAATGTTGGCTAGCTGACATATCCTGCAGCAGCAAATGAGATTAAAGTTCTTTTTTTCAGATCGATCAATCAAGGGATACTAGACTCAAGCACGTGATGAGATTTTGGATTTGTAGCTTCAAATCTAGTACTCCTATGCCATTTAGTTTGTGTGCCACGCATACATGCTTTTATATATATATATAATAAATTTACCCATCCCGGTATGCACGCTCCCTGTTCCTTCTTGGCAGTGGTGTAATTCTTCATTTGGGTAGATGAGATTCTCGCGTACTTCTAGAAAGTTCCTGATGTCGTATTTTTCTAACCCTGTAAAACAAAACTTGGTAAAAGAAAACGTATTTTATGGTTGCAACTAGCAACTAGCAAGGTGAGCGTGGTGACGATTATGTTAGGTTCTTCATAGCATGGTCTCGCTCTTGCATGCATGGTTGATGATGGCTAGGTGGATCAGACGATAGGAGAGAATCTCTCTTCTTTTGCAAAGCACGAACAACATGATTTGCCGAATGCTTTTCAGGAACCACGCATGCATGGGAGGAATGTATGATATATGTTTTGCCCGCTTAAGTGATGATTTCAGTGCTTGTCGTGTTAGTTCCCGCACAGGATCGAGGAAAATAAGTGCTTTTCCTACCGCGTCGAAACTTGAGAGGAGGAAAAGAGGGGGGGATGTGCTTTGGCTTTGATTCAGTTTTAGCATATCTGCATATATGATCGATTGTGATAGGAAATACAATGAAATCCCCAAATAAGTGCAAATCAGCGAGATATGGAACCTTAATACGGTTAGAAGTAGATCATGGATTTATATAATAATGGATTTAGAGGAAGCCCCATGCAAGCAAGGCCAAAGAGTCATAAAATGACTTCACTCCTTCGCGCTGTGCTTGTTCATGTAATCTTGCAAGCCAGTGAAGAAGAGAACCTCTTTACTAAATCTTATTCCCTGCATGCTTCAGTTAAATTGTGGTCTCGGTAATATCTTAGTGTTCATGTGCTGAGCTGCAAGGACCCATACTCAAAACAGGAGGCGGATCCTCTCCGTTAGCACGGGCTAAAGCAGAGGAGTAGAATGACATGCATTATTAGATCTTTCTTTTCACTGTCTAATCCAAAATGAACGGCCTAAATCCAGTGCTGCAGTACTCAAGAAAACAGTAAAATCGCTACTGCCAAACATTGTTCATGCAAATCAAAATTATTGTTTAAACAGAGGATCTGGGTCTCTCAAAACATATCCATACAAACTCCGAATTGTTCCCATATTTTTCGCTGCAACTTTCAAATTGTGTTATTTATAACCAGCAAATGGTTCTAAAAATTACAAGTCCATAGCTTGATTAGCACCAGACACTTTTAAAATGCAGCTATAACCGCCTCTCCGGGTGAAATATCTTCGCAAGCGGCCGGTATGAGGGTTTAGGTTTCTACGCGGTGGATTTCAGGATTGAGATCGGACAAATAAACGACTCCCAAGTTGGATTTGAAACAGTACCCCTTCGTGTCAAAACAACATGTCATTTTGGAACGTGTATAATCAAATTTGTGAAACTTTGACTATTGATATTATTTTAAATATTTAAATTAGATACATGAAAATCTTATGTGTAAATTCATCTCGAAAAATACTTTTATAATATTATAATTTTATTGGGTTTTACGAATATATTACAATAGTATTTACTACTTAAAGTTGTATTTTGGAGACCATATCGATATCCAAAATAAATTATTATTTTTTTGAACCAGAGGGAGTTTATAGTTAGGCACTGACATAGCCACATGGAGATGCAGTAGTGACGGGACAAAAATGGCCGAGCAGCGCGACGGATAGGGTGCATGTACTGGAATACGGAGCTGAATGATATTTTTGGTGCTAATAATCTTGTTGACATATTCCTAGATCTATTCATGGGCGGCTAGTTTGAATTTTTCTATCTTGGGTCTTGATTTTTTGACTCGAAGGCCTAGCCCAAAGCTCGAAAAAGGTAATAAAAGTAATAAAAACTATTTTTATTCTCAAAATAAATTAAATATTATTTTAAAATATTTTTTGAGCCAGCCTCCCCATTCAGGACCGGACTTGTCCAGGCCTGACTCGAAGCCTGGCCCAGCCCGGGGTTTGATCCAAACAACTGGAGCGCTGTTATTGAAGCTCCGTTGTAGCGCAAGAATTTTCACTAGAATTGGTAGAAAACAGTTCAATTACCCTAGAAAAAAAATGCCGCGTTCCAAACAGCGCTCCATTCCTGGCCCATTTATGTACCCACACGGAGCTATAGCCCTTAAGAGTTCGGCCCATAGCCCACCCAGGCACCCAGAATTGAACGGTTGATCGGCCTCCTATAAGCCCGGAAGGCCGATAGAAATCTCCCGTACTTGAACTAATGGTCCAAGGCCCAGTAACAAATGCTTCCACATACAGTACCGTTGTCTTCTTCGTAGACGGGGAAGCCCAGTACTACACAACCACAAGTTATATCGTACTCACTCTGGACTCTGGATTGATACACACACTAGTTGTTGGGGTTTTTGGCTAATGTAGTATCTTTTCGATTTGTATTTGCAGTATTGATCATTCGTAAGTTGTATTTGTAGTATTGGCACCGATACCGCACGACCGCCGTGCGGAGACGTACGCAGCTCGTTGCCATACGGCGGCCGTGCAGCAACGCCTCCCGCGTCGCCACGTGCCCTCCCGGTAGCTCCTGGCAACCACCCTAGTTAGCCCGCCGCCACGCGCCGCGGTGAGAGTGAAAACAGAGGATGGTCGGGCTGGTTCTGGCTCATTGAGTACTGTTCATCGAATCTCCTTCGACCAGGTAGTCGAAACCTTCCGACCAGGTAGTCGTGTAGTCGAACCTCCTCCGACCAATAGTCGTGCAGTCGAACCTCCTCCGATCAGGTAGGCAAAACCTTTCGACCAAATAGTCGTGTAGTTGAACCTCCTCTAACAGTTGAAATGATGAACAGTACTCAATGAACAGGCGAGGTTGGCCACGTGGCGGCAGCGAGGCGTTGCCATATGGCGGTCGTGCGGCAACGGTTGTCGCATAGTGACTGTGCAGCAACAGCTGACATAGCTTGCAGGAAGATGTTGCCATAGGTAGTCGTGCGATAATAGTGCTATATGTATAAGTACGGTTCGCACGTGATCATTTTTTTGTAAATATAAGTTTAAAAAGTGTTGTAACTGCAAAAAAAAAAAATCCTAGTTGTTGAAGTGCACGTCGATCTTTTCAACCAGTGAGAGCGTTAGAAACTTAGCCAGAGCGTTCGAAAGTGAGCCAAAGTCCACGTCGATCTTCTTTTTAACTCGAACGGCGGTCGCCAAATCCCGGAGCTATAAGACGGTGAAACGAGTGGTCGGGGCTCAAAACGGGGAGGTAAAAGTAAACTATGTACGACGACTGTACCAGCCTACGGCACAGCGGTGACTCCGTGACTGAGACGGTGGCTCCGACTGAGCCTCGTCGTGGTCTATAGTTTTCCTTGTAGTGCGGGTTACGTCGTCAGAGAGCCGGACTTACGTGCACACCGCGCTAGAGAGAGACCTGCGGGAGGCCACCTCGTCATTCGTGTTGAAATACGGAGCCAGCAAATGAGACGCTGCTGCTGCTTCTGATGTCGTTGGATGACGCGATTTGGGCTTCTTTCTTCGGTGTGAACGCGCGCGCGCAAAGTCCAAGCACGTGCCCAGCACGTAACCGCATCCAGAAATAACATATGCTTAGCTATTGTATCAACTGCCCCTCTTAATCTGCAACATCTCATTTTTCAGAATTTTTTTTAAAAATTTAATAATAATAATTTGATTTTATTGAATTGATAAAACTTAACATAAAATTTTAAAACATAAAAATAATTTAATATGAATTAATCAAACTTTAATTAATTCATATTGGTTTAATTGGGTTTTCTGGAATTTAAAGTCAAAAATATTATTTAAAATAAATTATTTGATTTTTTGTATTTTAAAAAGGGGTTTTCTTTTTTTTCCAAAAATTTAAAATAATTTATTTGCAAAATTAAAAGACAACTTTAAGCTGTAAATAATTTTATTAAGTTCAAATTAATTCAAGGAATTTATGTGTATTTTTCTAGAATTTTTGGACTTTATTTATCATTTTCTAAAAACCTTTTTGGTTTTCTAGTATTTTTGAAAATCAAAAAAATGTTTTTATTTTCTCTCTTTCTCTCCGGGCTGAGTCTCATCGGCCCGTTTTCCTTCCGCTCACCCGGCCCACTCCGCGCCTCCCCACCTGTCAGCCACCTCCGCCTCCTCCTGGTCATCTTCCCCAAGGCGCCCAGCCGCCAAGCGCACGCCCGTGTCAGCACCTGTGTCGCCCGGTCTTCTCCCTCACCTGCTCCAGTTGACCCACTGCTTGCGCCATGCCCTGCCTCGCATGCCCTTTGCTCAGCCCGGTCTTCTCCCCACTGCCTCAAGGCCCCGTCGCCGCCGCCATGCCGCATCACCGCAAATCCGTTGCTCCATCTCGCTCCCTACCGCCCACCTCCCTTTAAATAGAGCACCAGGGAGCCCTTGGTCTCCTCTTCCATTCCCCCACCCCCCTCTCGCCCCTCCTCGCTTCTATTCAAGTTTCCTCGTCGCTGTTGGAGCTCCTCCGGCAGCGCGGTCTTCACCTTCGGCTTCACAAGCCCGCGTTCCACCCCGTGCACACCTCCTCGCCGCTGAAGCATCGCCGGAACCCTAGCGCTGCCGCAAGTCGGATCTCACCGTAGCTCCTTCCATCGCCTCAGGGCACCTCGTTGTCAAGACCGTGCGCATTAGGTTCCCTTTGCTCCCCTCTCTCCGTAGATGCCCTCGCCGCCGTTCCCCGACCTCCCTCGGTCCATGCGCGTCACCGCTTTGTGCTAACATGGCTGCCGCATGGCAAGCCACGTCATGCCACCTAGGCACCACGTCGCCTCCTTCGCTGACGTGGTTGCCTTTGTCACCGCCTGTGTGTGTGCTTGCGTGGCAAGCCACACTGTGCTGCAAGCTGAGTCTACCGTGGAGCGGTGCTCACTCGTGGACCCAGTCCACAAGACCTGGGCCCACATGTCAGAGGCTCAATCCCTTTTTCTATTGAAAAATAATTCTGAAAATCCTAATTTTCTTCATCTTATGTGTTTTCAACCTTTCGAGAGCCCATTCTCCTTCGTTCGAGCTCCGATTCCAGTCGTTCAAATTTCTAAATTCTGTATCTTTCTTTTGGTTCTAGTTTGGTAATTTAGGATTTTATTTAGAATTATTTTATTTATTTGGCTCTTTTCGCACGTATAGATTCCGGCGTTTCCGAAGAATTCTTGAACCCGATGACCGAAGCATCTCAACTCTTCAATGAAGGCAAGTCGTAGATATTTGATCATATCGTACCCACTTTATAAAATTATGTTATTTTATATCAACATGCATTGCTAGTTTTATAATAATGGTTTTGGGAATAGTTAATTACCTAATTGACATTATGTCTACTTGAAACATTGTGAATGACATGCACCCTTAGACACCATAGGTTAGGTTAATTTTAAATGGACATATTTTAGTACCAACTTGGGTATCGTATATGCTTAGCCATACTTTTGCTATCCGATGGGATTCATAATCACATGCTCATAACTTTTTAAACTTAACTTAATAAAATATGGAATTGTGGTGCGGCCACTGTTATTAAAAGTTTGTTGTGCCATGGCAATAGTTGCCACTTGGTCGAGTTGAACCAAACATGATTTATACTCGGACGAGTGATCGTGTAGTAAAGAAGATGATTTTGGGATGTGATTGCCTCGCTTGAGTAATCTCTAAGGACCTGACTTTGTGCGCCATTGATCTGGGCATTACCGCGCAACCGCAACTCTATTTATGGGGTGAACCTGCCAACTAATTAGCAATATTTTATTTCGGTTCTGTTTGGGTTTATAAGTGGTGCAAGAGGAGGCCGGTGTGGCGAATCCTTAGCGAACAGAACCGCGGCAAAATAGAGCATTGTAAAAGGCATTGTGATAATCACTTAGTCATACGCATTCGAAAGCGTGAAATGTCTGACAATATAAGATAATTATCTCTGATCGATAAAGCTATACAACCTCTGCAGAGTGTTAAAAACTATTCGAATAGTCGTGTCCCTGGTTGTGGATAATGTTAGGTGATTTCACACGAAGGGTAGATTTTCTCAAAAATGTTGGAATGGTTTGGCTGGGAAGCGATCTGGATGTGGTTGATGGTTGGAATGTGAACAGAGTGTTCACTAGTTGTTTCGAAAGAATTTGTTTACTTATGTATTAATCTTTTAAATTGTGCTTTGTAACCTACTTACTGTAATTACTGTCAATACTGCTTTCTGCAAAATAGCCATAAAGTTATCCTTATTCAAGCATTACATGAATACTACTTGTATATATTTTCCTACAACTTGCTGAGTGCTTTAAGTACTCACGGCTTTGCGCCACTTGTTGATCAGACGCCGAAGAAAAACTAGGGAAGACAGAGTTCTACGAGGAAGATTACTTCAAAGAATTTGCGAACTAAGTCACGTCCTTCACTCCATTGCCTGTGGACATATCGAAAAGCTACCACGCGACGTATTGGTTTCCGCTGCAAATTTATCTTTTGTTGTTAAATTTTACGTGACAACCTCTGTAAGACTTGGCCATAAAGTCTTTTTGTTACTAAGTAATATTATTTTGTCTGCTTCATAGATATTTTGTTGTACGGATATGATTACATTGATGTTACAACTATAACTAGTTCGAAATACACAAAGAGTTTGAATACAGTGACTCGGGGTCCCAACATCCTCGGCGAAATGCACTACGTACTTAACGTAACTTCCTATTGTGTTCTATACGTACGTACTCCATCTGCTTCCCTCTGTTTGCCACTAGTGTATTGATTCTCCTAGTAGCATCTGAAGTATATACTTCTCTCCTAGTACGCTGTTTCAAAGTATCATGAACTTTCAAATAAAGCTGAAATAGTAGTCGTTTTCCTCGAAAGAAACATTCTTCCTCTGTTTTTTTTTTTTTGCTTTTGCTAGTTTCCAATTATCTGAAATTTAAAAAAACTCAGTCATCTATAATTATACAGTACTAAGTCTAAAATTGTATTACCAGGTGACGTGTAATTTTAGAAAAATTCTACTGTAACTTTTAGCTCTATTTGTAGGGTTCAATTAGATTTACTTTTGTCTAATTTAGAATTTTTTTTGTTTTGTTTTTGTATCTGTAGGGTTCAGCTAGATTTTTTTTTTGTCTAATTTAGAATTTTTTTTTTAATATAAGAAAACATAAATTATTGGATGGTGATCCAATATATCGGAAAAAAGTGATTGAATTTTAAGAAAACTTCAAAAGGACCGTAGCATAGTTGCCCCATATCTTTTTTCCATGAATACTAGGAGATATTATTGACCACCAGATACTCCGGGTTTTTCCATCTCCACCACTCTGACCACTAGATATTATCGAAGGGCATTATAGTCATATTTTGCTCTAAATACAATCACCTTCAGGGTACTCACGGTACTCATATCTAAAGTCGTGTCTGGCACCTTCCATATCACCACTAAACACATGTTGGATACGACCACTCCAATCCTCGGTATCTTGGCACTAATCCCTGTAACACTGTTGCAACTAGCTGTGTAGGCCAATATCTCAAAATCACAGTGACAGATTTGAACTGAAATAAATAAAATTAGACTACAACGCCCCTCGACCAGTCTGATCAGCAAGTAACCGACGGTATGACCGCACGACCGGTCTAACCGCTCCTGGAGGTCAATCTAACCACTCCCCCAGTTGAAACAGCACGACGAAGGATCCACAAACACCCTTACTTTTGATCTAGAGATACAAATCATTTAAGGTTTCAGACACAGCTCAAACAAGATCAAAAACATATTCCAATTGAAAATTGAGATGATCATAACTAGAGCTGGGAGTTGGGCTGTGCTTTTTTTGGTCGGCCGAGGCCCGGTCGACACGGCACGGTCTAATCATGACACGGCCCGACACGAACGGCGGACCAGGCTGGGCCTGAGAATGCGGCCCGTTGGGTGGCACGACACGGCACGGTCAGTTGGGCTGTGCTTGGGCTGGTCCGGCACGAAATAGGTCCAACCTTTCCGTTCTAGCCCAATCCCCCCGGCCTGGCTCAATCACTCCCCCACACCGGTCTAACCTAACCAATCATCCCTTTCTGCTACCTCGCCTGACCCAACATCCCTCCCGGTCTCCCCCAACCCCTTCTCCCGAGCCCTAGCTTCCAAATTCTCAATCCCGTATCACATTCCCTAATTCCTCTCCCTCTAGCTCTATCCGCCTCCCTCCCCACGTGCCACCGATCGCCGCCCTCCCTTCCTCTCCCTCCCCACGCACTGCCGGCCGCACCCTCCCTCGCTCTTCCTCTCCCTCTCTCTTCCCACGTGCCGCCACCCTCCCTCTCCCTCCCCACATGCCACCGCCCTCTACCCTCCCTCCAGCCACCTCCTCGTCGCCGTCCTTCTCACCCCCTTCGCGAGTGTGCGGCGCGGCCGAGGTGGGCGGAGTTCTTCATCGGCGTCCAGGAGGAGGAGGCTATAGCGAGGGGAGCGGGATCGGGCGTGGATGGCACGGATGTCTTTGTCTTCCTGGGCGGCGGTGGTTGTTGTCTTCCTGGGCGTCTATAGTTATTTAGTGCTGGACTTAGGTCGACACGGCACGTTCCTGACACGACAGGCTTTGAGCTGTGCCTGGACCTGAATGGAGGCGAGACGGGCCAGCATAGCACGGCACGACGGAATGATCAGGCCGAGCCAGCACGACACAATGTGGCCTAAAGCACAACGGACCCACGTGCCGTACCAGCACGGCCCGACCCAATACCTACCACTAATCATAACTAAGGTTCCGTAATTGTTTGATTGAGGACGAGACAACACAAAACCGGATGAAATCTAAACTTTCCATACAAAAGAATCGTGCCTCGCATGAGATACAAATTTCCTAAATATCTTCTTTAGTCCCGCCTCCATATCAGTTTTGATCCTAACTAACATAAATTACATACAGCTGATTTCAGTGCATTGAGAGTGCCCTTATACGTGTATACTAGTAAGAAAAAATGCAAGTATAAAAAAAATGGAGGGAGTAGCAGTGGGCATTTTTTTCTGGCACAAAGAAAGAGAAAGCTCAGGCAATAAACAGTGGCCAACTTGCATAGGGGTCGGGGCAGTCAAAAAGAGCATTTAACACCACCTAGCCAGCATGCCACTCGCACCTTCCATGGCGGTTTGGCCTCTTTCTTCGAAGCTGGGACTATTTTAATCTCGTTACGTAATAAATTTTTTAAAATAATCTTTATAATTCTAAAATTTTCAAAATAACCTCCTCCCTATACTTGCTGCCGTCCCCAGGGCAGCACCCCACGTGGGCCAAAAAAAAAAGTTTATTTTTTAAAAAAATAATTAATAATATTTGTTAGATGATTTTTTAAATATATAAAATGAGCTCAAACAATTATAAATTTTTTTGGAGCCTCTTGGGATAGTGTGTCTGCTTGTGTAATTTTTTTAAAATTTTATGTATTCTTATTTGTTCTCCAAAATTCTTTAAAATCTAATGTATGTAGGAATTTTATAATATAGCAAATGGGGTCCAAAAATTATGAATTTATTTTGACAGACTCCCTACACAGTGGACTTGATTATTTAAATTTTATCTAATTTTATATACTCTGAAATTATCTCGACATACATTATAAAATTCCTACATACATTAGACTTTAAGGAATTTTGGAGAACAAATAAGAATGCATAAAATTTCAAAAAAATTACACAAGAAGACACACTATCCCAAGAGACTCCAAAAAAATTTCATAATTGTTTAAGCTCATTTTGTATATTTAAAAAAAAATCGTCTAACAAATATTGTTTATTATTTTTTAAAAAATAATAATAATTTTTTTTTGGCCCACGTGGGGCAGCACGACGGCAGCAACCAAGTACAGGGAGGGGGTTATTTTGAGAATTTCAGAATTATAAAGGCTATTTTTAAAATTTTTATTGCACAACGAGTCTCTTTCTTCTCTCGCTGCATAATCAAAAGCCCAAAAAGTATCACACGTCCTCGTCAGTCAATTATTACCACTGCCCGTATATCCTAAAGAATTAACTAACACACGATTGATTCCTGATGGCCTAGGTTAGGACTAATGAAACACCACCGGAAACTTTGCACGGTTAGCTGTGCCTGCCTACTCGCGCGTCTGATCGATTATTAGGAGGAGAGAGAGAAAAAAGAAGCAAAGGCAAAAGATGATGTGCGCGTTGTGTTCGTGTGATTTGCTGCATCTTTGCATGCGGTGGGGGAGTGGCATGCTGGTCAGGTGGTGTTTGCCTCCCGCTTTAGTTAGGTGCTCGGCAGCTGCTCTCTTACTTGGAGATCAACTTATTCCTTTTCTTTTGTTCGACGTACAGATCTCTAATGTGCCTAGCTTGCATGAGAGACCGGAGTGCAGGTCTGGACTCTGGATGTACGATCCAATAGCTCAAAAGGGCCTTTTTTTTTTAGGAATCTGCTTCGATTTTTCAATCTATAGATTAAGTTTTTAGTGCTGAGTTGCTTGTCAGCTAAACATGTCTCGAATTGTTCTTCCGGAGTCCAATCCGTTCAGACATGCTTCGGTCCGACTGGGACTGAACGGGGGACCCAGGCCCTTCAATGCCCCCCCTCCGGATCCACTAACTCGGGAGAGCTATTAAAAGCTTTTGCTGACTGTGAGAGCACCTGTCCCAGCATGTGGGTGGAGTGAACTGGACATGATTCTTGATGGGTCAAATCGAACAGGGGCTCTGGTCTGATGCCAACGTGGAGATGTTTCATTAGGCTTCTCCTCTAAACATGCATGTAATAATCTATTCATGGAATGAACACGCATGTTGCTTGCATCTAATCCAGGCTACGGCACTGAATTATGGTACGATACAACTTGTGTTCATAAAGTTCTAGTAGTACTAGGTACTAGATTATCAAGTTCATCGCTGGGAAATGCAAACCAAGACTTCAAAAGACAAAATCATTTCTAATTTGGACTTTTCCCATTGGTCGTGGTAAAAATTCTGCGGAAATTTGGTCGGAGCATCATGGTATGTATACTTATCGCATGGAATTGGAAGATTTGCCACCAGATTTCCATGCCATTCATCGGCATGCAATTGCAAATGTTTTGGCCTACAAGTCAATGCTTTGGTTAATAGTCTCCCCTTGCTTTTCCTTTTGTAGCTCTTTGGACTAATTGTGTGTTTTCCGAAGGACCTCGTACCTCTTTATTTATAGTATCACAAAAATGCAATTAGATCCGTACATGATTATTTCTAATACACCAACACACTCTTAAAATAGGTTTGAAATATCAATCATACCCATCTTGTTACATATTATAGTACCCTTATTACGACCGAATCCTTCAGTGAAACCGTCAATCAACTGTTCATCAGACTTGACATACTCCAGCTTCAGCTTCCCACCATCCAATTTCTCCTTTATAAAAACCTATTGATTTCAATATGCTTAATAGATCATGTTGTATCGGATTGTTAGCAATGTTGATCGTATATTTATTGTCACAATGCAACACCAATAGCCCACTCCTCAACAACCAAAGCTTAGACAATAGACCCTTCATCCAGATCATCTCACTCAAGCTCAACATCATTGCTCTATACTCTGCCTCTGCAGTAGATCGAGACACAACCTTCTGCTTCTTACTTCTCCATGACACGAGGTTAACTCCCACAAAGATGTATTATCCAGAGTTAGACCTCATATCATCCACACTACTTGCCCAATCAGCATCACAATATCCTTCCACATTCAAGTTTTGATTTTTCTTGAACCAAAGGCCTTTCACAAGGCTACTCTTCAAATATCGTATGATCCGATAGACAACTTCCATGTGTCTAGTTCGGGGATCATGCATATATTGTCTTGTCATACTCACTGCATATAAAATATCAGGTCTTGTGTGACATAGATGGATGAGACATCCAACCAGCCTTTGATAAGCCTCCTTGCCAACCGGATCACCTGACTCAGCACATAGTTTGTGATTCCTACCAGTAGGCGAAGAAATAGGACGACACCCAAGAATATATGTTTCTGCCAACAAATCAAGGACATACTTTCTCTGAGTGAAAACTATCCCTTTTGAAGATTGAGCAATCTCAATTCCAATGAAGTATCAAAGATATTCAAGACCCTTTACCTCAAATGCTTCTCCCAGTCTCTCCTTCAGGCACTTGATTTCTTCAGTATCATCTCTAGTGATCACAATATCATCAACATAAACTACATGTATGGTGATATATGACCCTCTATGCTTGTAAAACACCATATGATCCCCGTTGCATTAAGAAAAGCCCATACTATGGACTGCATCACTGAATCTGTCAAACCATGCCCGAGGAGACTGTTTCAGGCCATATAAAGACTTTTTGAGCTTATACACTTCTCAAAGCTAGGAGGTATCTCCATATACACATCCTCTTGTAAATCTCTATCTTCGCCACCGGTTTCAAAATTCTCATCATAGTCTATTTCATACGTCTGACTATAACTTTTTGCTATCAACCACGCCTTGTATCTGTCCATCTTGCCTTCAGGAGTTTGTTTCACCGTAAAGACCTAGTTCCATCCGACTGCCCTCTTTCCTGCTAGAAGTGGAACCAAGATCACACGTGTTGTTCTTCTGAAGTTCACCAAGCTCCACTTTCATAACATCCTTCCACTTAGGATCCTTCTTAGCAACTCACCAATCTTTTGGAACAAGCATTGTCTGAAAAGATGCAATGAATGCTTTGTATGTAGGTGAGACATGAGAATATGAGATGAAATTTGTAATGTTATGTTCAAAGCCATACCAGATTGGAGGCTTTCCAGTATTAACTCTAGTTTCCCTACGTTGTGCAAGAGTTAACTCTAAATGAGAGTAGTCAAAGGGAATATTACCACTCGCCCCAAGGGAAGACAAGAAACTTGATGGAAAGAGACCCGGGGGAGGGATTTGGAATTGAATCAATTAGAAAGGCCGGCTGTTCAGGCTATGGATGTTCTTGCTGGTGTTGCTCTTCTACTGGTCTCACTGCAGGTATTGACTGCTTCTCCCATGTCTCCCAAAGCGCCTTAACTGATATACATGTAATTCTTTTGGGGTTGTCACCCTCTCACACATTCTGTTAGACTCAGATATGGAATTGTCCCTACAACTTCTTCCCTCCTCATAGCAACTTTCCCTTGACTATCACTCGCCTTCTCCCTCACTCAACTGTCACCCGCAGTGATAGGAGAGAGCTCTTCCAGGAATTGACCAAGATCATCACAACTCATCTAGTATGATCCAAACTCTCAAAAAGTCACATCCATACTCACTAACAATCTTCTCTCAACTGGGTCCCAACATCTATAACCCTTCTCACTTGATGAGTACCCAACAAAGATACACTTCACCGCCTAAGGATCTAGCTTGCCAATCGTTGAACGGTGATCCTGTACAACGTATACACACCAAACACCTTAGGAGGCACCTTGAACTCCTGCCGACCCAATAGAAGTTCAGTGTCTTCTATATCTTTGCTACACCCTGCATTGCCTCCACATCCGAGAGATGGATGGAGACATCGAAGTCAGCAACCAAGTCACCACCACAGAGTTGGTAGTGTTTCACATCCTCCAATCCATACTTGCCTTGTTTACAGTCTCAAAACAAGTCTCTTGCAGGTAATGCTCCACCCCTTTGTCCTCAGAATTATTTGAGCCCTTCTATACCAGCTCAAATAACTCCTGCTCCCTTCCAACTTTACATCATTTGGCATCACCGATCGTTGCTAAGAGGTCATTTAATATGCTCTACATGTCACTTTGTGTGACCAACTGGGAAGTAGCCTCAACAAATGCCATCTTCTTCTCTTCTGTAGCCTTTATCGTGGCTTCTTCCTCTTCCTTCCTCGTAGCCTTAATCTCCTTAAGAGTTATCTTCTCAAACAACTAGAGCAATGACACTCACCACCAAATTATATCGTACGTATCTCCCATGATCACGATAATCCTTCATGCATCAACGCCTTGGTTACCTCATTCACTGTCACATTATGCATCACAGTAACAACAACAAATAATGCAACTGTATAACACAGTGCACCAACTCTCTTCTTTTCTGCCTTCTCTCTCTCCGGCCCAACAGCAGTAGCGGTCTTCTTCTCTCTTATACTCCTCCCAGATCCAACCATGCTCTAGATCTGTTGCATCAGGTGGCGGCACAACCCACCTGAAGTGGCGGCATGGTGGCAGCGCATGCTCGCCCGCGCGGTTATAGGCTGCGCTCCCCCATGAGGAGAGACGATAGCAACGACGATGTGAAGAGTTGGACGACGACGAACGACAACCGACAACGGCGGCTGTGGTAAGTGAGGGTTAGAGCTCGGTAGATGAGAACGTGGATGACTGTGATACCAAATTTTTTTGGGAATAATTGTATGTTTAGGTAGGACCTCACATCTCTTAGTGTCACAAAAATGCAATTAGCCCATACATGATTATTTCTAATACCCAACACTTTTCTTGTCAAAACTCGCTACGCATGTACAGATGATTTTTCTTCCTCTCCACGAATCAATTCTTTTGTTTCTCTATAAACTTACATTTAAAAAACAAAATAAAAGATGAAAAAAATGAACAAGAACTTGATCCCCTGTTCCATGCCATTCACTGACCGATTGATCGATTCGACTCCGTTTGATCACCAGTAATCCAAGCTTGCAAGCTACTCATTTGTTGCTTGTTCAGAATCAGAACGGCATGATGTGTGTGGTCTTGGAGTCGTAGCCGGCGAGGCAGCTCTTGGCGTTCACCTTGTATATCTTGAGCAGCTCCAGCGCCATCTGCCTCGCCGCCGGCGAGCACCCGCTCTGCAGCAGCAACAGCAGCCTCGTCAGCCCGCCCTCGGACGCCGCCGCCGCATCCGCAGCCCTGCGGTCCCTGTACTTGTGGCAGACCGTCCAGAGCACGGCCACCGCGGCCTCGGCGCCGTCGCGGCCGGCCTTCATCATCTTGCCCACCACCGCCGGGACGGCCTCCTCCGCGTCTTCGCATAGAGCGGCGCGGCCCTCGGCGCAACCGACTGCGGACTCGAGGATCCGGAGGGCTTTGGCCGACGCGCCGGGCTTCGTCGTGGCGTGGAGCGCGCGCACCGCGGCTGGGACGGCGCCGAGGCGCACCATGTCGCCGCGCGCCGCGCGTCGCGACCCGGAGATGGCGCCCAGGCAGGAGAGGCCGGTGTCCACAGCTTTCTTGTCCAGGCTGCCCTTCTCGTCGACGGGGTCGACGAGCCGTATCAGCTCGGCCACCAGCTCGCACGACTCGGCCACCGCCGCCTTCGCCTCGCCGGTGGCATTGGCGAGCAAGAACTCCACCAGCCTCGCCGCGTCGATCCTCGCCTCCAGGCTGCTCCCGCCATGCAGCACGCGCGCCAGTGACGCGGCCGAGGCCGCAGCGTCCACGGCGAGGCCAGCGGTCACCCGCTTCTTGTTCGCGTCCTGGATGCCATCCGACGCGACAATCGCGGCGAGCAATCTTACGGCCGCCTCCACACCCTCGACGCTAATTTCCTCACCCTTCCTTCTAAGAACCGACGCGACGGTCTCTGCGGTGCGTTCGGCACCCATCAGCGCGTTCTTTTCGAACTCGTCGACGTTATCGTCGGAGAGATAGGCCGCCAGCTCGCGGAGCGCGGGGGAGGGATCAGCGTCGGAGGACGCAACCTGTCGGATGAGCCCTGCGGGGGAAGGTCCCGCTGAAGACGTCGCGGAGCTGGCAGCGGGCGAGCAGGAGCCGGCGGAGGTGGACCAATGAGCGATGAGGCTGCGGAGGGTGAGGTTGGGGACGAGGTCTGTCGACGGGAGCGGGAGCATGGTGGCCGGGCAGGTAGTGTTTCCCGAGTCGAGCCAGCGCTGTATGGAGGCGCGGTCGTACGTTACGCCGGTGCAGAGGCTCACCGGTGACCGCATGACGTCCAGCGAGATGGGGCAGCGGAAGAAGCTGGGGATCTTAACCTCCAGCCCCTGGTGCTGCAGCGGGAGCCTCATGCTCGTGGCCGTATCCTTCCTGACCATGGCGAGCTCAGCTGCTCCGTCCTTGGCAATGCTTGCGGAGGAGAAGGGAATGCAGCAGAGAGGGAGGGAGAGGGTGGAGAAGGTGGGGTGGTGATAAATGGAACAACGGAAGAGAAGTGGATGGTCTTTGCGCCGGGCGCCCTGGGCTAGTGGTCTACAGTGCTCGTGCGATACGGCCCCTACCGTTACAAGAGAAAAAAAAATCTAGACATTTTCAGTTACAACCCTAACAACATTTAATTTGCAAAGGTTAAGTCAGCCGTTAGTATATATACTCTTTTTTTTTCAATTATTGTTTCGAACATTAGTACGATCTCTAATACGTACGGTTGATCATTACTCTTTCTAATTATATGCTAGTAAATATTATTAAAAAATCATGAGATGAATGTATTTTTATGACATATCTAATAATAAAGTTCCACATGACAAATTAAAATAATTTTGATGTATATTAATGATCAAAGTTTTAAAAGGTTAACTGTGTATTCTAAAACAACATCTAAATAGAAACAAATGTAGTGCACAGTGGCCAGAGTTTCGGTTTGGATTGTTGAAGAGATTTTACCAAACCTTTGTGACCAGTCATTGACAAGCTCGTAGGTGAGTTATTGATCCTAACTTGGAAAATTGAGCTGTGTATCAGTCGTTGTTCTTGAATGGCTTATTCTCGTAAACATGTCAATGTTCTGAGGTTACATAATTCAATGGCACCCTTTGCTTCAGAAAACCTGTCAAACACTGCTCACTGTCCTTTCACTCTTTTAACATAGTCGCTGTTATGCCCTCCTAAAACTTCTATTTGCAAATTCATCTGCTCTATCCTTTAGGTCCCGAAAAGATATGCTCGACGTTCGTAATTAAAATTGTGTCAATAATAATTCACATTAGTCTAGTGGTTGAATTATGCATATAAACCAAACAAATTTGTTTTTTTATAGACATCTTTCTTTCGGCATAGCTTGTTGCCTATTTCATAGTAGTTTTATCGGTACACGTTATAACCCTACCATGATTCCTGAGAAAATCCCTACCATGTTACGATTCATCAGCACCGTCTTTATATAATAACCTCCCGAAACATACCGAGATTTCAACGAACAATTTTTATTATTTAATCTATTATTTAATTTATTATTATTATTAACATTTCACCAACTTTATTTCTAAATATGATCATTGTGAATAAACGATCTTACGAAATAAAGCAGAAGAAAATGACAAAGAGTTCTTGGGACATAACGACACTACTCATTATTGCTATGAACTGTATCTTTTACATGGGGTGCACTTGACAAGGCAGTGGACTAATCCTGATTACACTCAGCGCAGAACTTATTATGCTAATGCTTCAGATGAAATCCAATCGTCTATTGATCTTCCGAATTGGCTTCGATCCCCCTTTCCGCTGTCGCGTCCTTACTTAATTAGTTGATGAAGTGGTGACAGTTAATCTTGGTAGAGACACCTGTTGGAAGTGTCGCGACTGGTCGGAGCGAACCAACGGTTGATGAAGTATTAATCGTTTTGCGGTTTAATGTCCGTGAAACACTAAACCGCATGGTAGTTTGCCGCTAGTGTCTTAGGATCATGAAACGTCGTATGGTATGAAGCCAATACGACATGTGCTCCATTCATCATACGGTAAGGGATATGCTTAGAGCTGAATCCAGATACCAGTTCATTGCTTGTGTGTGCAATTATCTGGTTGGGGACTAGGTACAAGACCTCGTTCGACCAGCGTACCTATAAGTAACCTCTGGAACCCTCACGACCACAGAGGTTGTTAGCTTCAGGGGTTACGACTCTTACAACCACGGGGTCATTAGTCTTAGGGTTTGCGACTGTTACGACCACATGGGTCGTTAGTCTTAGGGTTTACGACGACAAAGATATATTATCCTTTAATTATGTATTTAAAGTAATACATAGAGATCTAATCCTCGTAAACCTTTTTATCCACGCCACCATCCGTGACGTGACAAGATACACTGCCATTCGTAGGGGTGAAAACAGATAGGATAGTTTCCGACTGATCCGGACGAAAATGAATTCAGATTGTCTCGGATCGGATTTTTCTCATATAACTCTCGGAGAGGAAACAAATACAGATTTTTTTTACCTGATATGAATACGAATATGATAGCCCTATCACCCGTCGAATACGAATATGGATCATCTGGATAATAATAAGGCCAGATATCCGGCATTTCAGCCCACAACCCAACTGGCCAGACCGACCCATCAATCCATTGGAAGGAGACGTGTAGCCAAGCCTTTCTCTCTGCCATCATCGGGGTGTGGAGGTGGAAGCCGTAGGACACATCGTCCAGGAGGTGGTTGTCGAGTTACGCCAACCGGTTGGGCCGATCGTCTTGGCCCCCATCTCGACGCCATGTATTCTATCTCCTGCCCAAATGTCAACATCTCAAGGCATTGCGCTTGCTGATGGAGTACGTACATGAAAATTAGGAAAAAGTTCAATCACCCTAAACTCTTTGGAAAGTTTGTAAATCATTTTTTAACTTAAAACCAAACTTTTGACACCTCTCAACAGTGAAAACCGTGCAAAACACTCTCTCAACATAAGACACCATGGTTTTGATTAACGTGGCTCAGCCGGAACCGCTGCATCGGGGCCGCCGCTAGCCAGCGTCGGCATCAACTAAACTAGTTATATGTTTTCGTTAATTTCTGGCGTATAATTTACGGGGTTTTCATGTTCTAAAAAATATCTATGATCGTATTCATTTCTATTTGTATTCGCTCCGTATTTGTATTCGACATAATTCATATTTGTATACGAGATATTTGTATTTGTATTCGTATTTGAGAAAAATATGAAAACAAATATGGTAGAGCCATTATATGTTCGTTGTCACTCATAGCCACACGCGGGGATAAGTTTGTTAAATAGGACTTCTTGTCACGGCACGAGTAGTGGCGCGACCAAACAACAATGTTACGCCGCTGGTGATGGAGTGACAAGATTTGGTCACGCTCTGGTGGTTAGTGTGACAATATTATTTGGCCATGCTACGTGTGGTGGTGTGGCTAAATCAGTCAGAATTAAAAATAAAGTTAACAAAATATTAGTAATAAAAATAAATTAGAAATGAGTTAAACAGTAAAAGTAGCTCAATTTCCACCCATGCTCTAATCATGTTCACATGCAATTTTTGTTTTCGTTGGGTGCGTGCTTGCATTACAAAGAGAGGGTGTGGAATACAAGAAAAGGAGGGTATTCAAAGAAAAAGTGGGAGGATTCAAAGGAAGAAACGAGGTGACGTACGGGGCGGGGTGAGGGGTCGCTTTCCCTGCTGCTTTGGGTGCTCTCTCTCTCCATTCTTTTTCTTTATTTCTTTTTCCCTTCGCTGGTTCCAGTGGAAAATGCAAGCGCTTCTCTTTTGGAATTATTCTGGCTACGCTGCCAGAATTTGTTCTCCGGTCGATGGTCAAAGGCGTCGTGATGTGGATCGATGTCGTGGACTCCCCGCAACGAACCGAAAACCCACACCTCAGGTTCAGGTTCAGGTTCAGGTTCAGGCAGGCCGGTGTCGATCGCTCGGCTTTTGCCTCCGTTCGCGTCATCTCTTGCTGTAACAAAAAAAATAAAATAAAATACGATGTAAAAAGGTTCAGGTGAACTGCGGCCATTGACAATGCACGTGCAAGCTAGTCTGAAAAATTGGTAAAAAGTTGTAACACTGACCTCACCGTTTTTAATCTTCTGCGATGGGGATAAAGATGCTGATGAAGTCTCTGTTATGGATCCAGTCCGTTGCTTCTTCGATCAAGGGGTGGGAATGGCAGACCACTGTAGCCCTCTGCCATTGTAATTGCAATGGCAGAGGATGTGCATCCACTTTTATCCATTTCGCGTGTTTTTACCTTAAACTGTTTCTTTGTCGTGTGTTCACATATGCTCACTTGTCAAAAATTACTACCCGAGCATCAAAGTTAAGAGGAAAAGAGACTCCTAAATAAATTGACAAATGATCGAGTTCCATAAATTGGAAAAAAAAATATATATGTTTAATGGGATTATACTTGAGGCATAGATCATACTTCCTTTGTATTTTAAATGATATTTTTTTGAATTCATGTGGTCAAACTTTCCAAAATTTTACCATCAATTTGTTCAAAATTATGCAAGTTGACGTATTGACCACATGAAAACTATGGCACTAAGGGTTGCATTAAAAACTACTTTTATAATGTCAAATTAAGCTGATGTTGTAAAAGCAAGGTACAACATAAAAAAGTACCTTCTGTTCATTAGTAGGGGTTCCATAGCCACTGGCTAAAAAAACATGGAAATTTACGTTATGATTCTCTTGTGTGCAAGGCGTAGAACGGGAACATTTCACAAAGAACATGGTCCACAATTATTCGATATATCGCTTCTTTGGTCCGCGGAAGTTGGGGTGGCATGTGGTTGTGCTAATTATTTCCAACGGCTGGATGATGATACTACTAGACAGCAGTAAATCATCCACATCTTGCTTTCTTGTTTGACCGGGAAATGGATCGTTTGCATTGAAGTTTTGCATAATATTATAAAATGATCTACATCGTTCGATCAAAAATTAAAAGTTTAGATCAATAGATATAGTGTTTTACACTATAGTAAATCGCTGTAGTACATTTTTTTTATTGCTACAATACCATTGATGAGTCTAGTTCACACCCTTGAAAAAAAAAACTATTCCTACAGTGATAAGCAGAGAATCCGGGTCCGTTTGACCGATCATACCGTAACCATTTTTTTTACCCGCTGGTGCAGTATTAGACTTTTTTTTACCCGCTACAGCATAAGGTAATGCGCTTTTAAAATAGACCATTTCTTCGCCCTGGAGACAATGCAATACTGGGATAGAAATAGTAGCACTTTCTGAAAGTTAAGAATAGAGATAGCAAAGCTCCATACAATTGGGTCTACTAGCATAATGTTGTCCATCGTGTGTGTTTTCTTCTGCGAGTTGAGGAGCGTTTTGGTCTTTTCCCTTTCGGAAAAATAAATGGATTAAGGTGGCTGGGGCCACATGCAGATACACTGGGCCCTTACCGAGAGAAAATCTAGTGTCAACACCGTGTTCATCTGCTTTACTCTAAAATCTCCCGTAGTGTCAGTCTGCCAGTGCGTTCTGTGTACATCTGAATTGCTTACTTAATCAATAGCCAGTGCACATAATTACATCATTAAATACCAATTCATATCTTACAAACGTCAATCTATTACATAATATTGAACAAAAGGGTAACAACATTAAGGTCAAAGCTTACAATTATCGTCTCTTCAGGCTAAACAACTCGTATAAATTGCAGCGGAAGAAGATAACTGCAAGTGATGACTCATCTATATGCTCACAAGCACTCGAGTGGGGGAGGGCACCCTAGTTCGTATGGTCTTCGAAGTACTCCTCCTTGGCAACTTTGAAGGCTTCTGAAATAGTCTTGAAAAATATACATATGCATAGTTTTAACAAATAAGGTTTATATTGTTCTTTTGCACAAGACAATATTTTCAGTTTAGACATTTTTAATAAAACACATTTGACAAACATAATTTCAATAAATAAATTAACTATACCGCTAGTGGAGGTTCTAACTGCCAACCACTAGTACAGAGGCTCTAGCTGCCAAGGTTCACAGGATAGGGTTGTAGCTGCCAACTGACTCTAGCTGCCAGAAAACTACCTAAGAGTACCAACTACTCCCAGTTCCCAAAATTTATTCTTTTGAAAATAAAACTAAAAATCTATCATGTGAAAACGTACCTTGCTCGCCCTTGACCGTGGGCATGGCTATTCGAATAGTTTTACACTCTACAGAGGTTGTATAGCTTGACCCACACGAGATAATGAACTTATAATGTTGGCTATGACACGCTTCCTTAGGCGTGCGACTAAGTGATTATCACATGGTCTTTACAATACCATGCCCTAACATCAACCCACCCGGTGAGCTTGACCCCAAGTCATGGATGTCTTTTACTATCGACCCGGAGCTCACCGTTGTGGGGGATAACCTGCCTGGATATGAACGTCTTTTACCATCACCCGGAGCAAGCCCTGACAGACATAGACGTCTTTTACCATAGTTTGCACAAACCCAAAAGGGAACAACTACAACCTGCGGGCGTAATGCTAGAACTCGGGAAATTAGTTGGCGAGGTCCTTCCCATAGTCAGACATGTGGTTGTACGGTATTGCTCAGTTTGGATAGTCACAAGCGTCGGTCCTTAATATGACTTGGGCGAAACTCACCACAATACAAATTCTCGTGCTCTAGCTGCACCCGCCTGATCTTACCACCTATCCAAGTCTAAAACAGATTTTCACAATTTTATTTTATTTTCTAAATACTGACATTACCTACTGTCATACATTTCTCAAAAGAATTTGCATAAATGGTAATAATAATTCCCACCCATAGGATAAACATGGTTGATATAGTTTGTCTAAACAGTTCTACCATTTTATATTAATCCATCAATAATGTATTTACATAAACCACAAATAATGTATATCTATAATCCAATAAAAATATAATCCTATAATCCAACAATGGTATATTTCTATGATCCAGCAATGATAATCTCTATGATCCAACAATGATATCTTCCAATTATCCAACCAAGATATATTTCTCCAACCAAGATATATATTTGTAATCCAACAAAGAATTATTTCTATAATCCAACCAATATTCATTTCTATAATCCAACAAAGATATATTTCTATAATCCAATCAAGATTTATTCCAACAATCCAACAATGAAATATTTCTAATAATTCGATCATGATATAATCCTATGATCCATCAATGATATATGTCTAATAATCCGATCAAGATATAACCCTATGATCAGACAATAACATGTTTCTAATAATCTGATCAAGATATAATCCTACGATCCGATAATGATATCTTTCTAATAATTCGATCAAGTTATAACCCTATGACCCGACAAAGATATATTTCTAATAATCTAATCAAGATATAATCCAATTATCCAACAAAAATATATTCCTATAATCCAGCAAAGTTATATCCCTGTAATCCAATAAACATATAATCCTACAATCTAACAAAGATATAATCCAATTATCCAACAAAGATAACATTTTTCACTGTATCCATCTAATTCCGCAATATTGTATTCCCAGGTCAGGAAATAATGTAATCATTATTGAGGATTTTATGTACTAGTGCGACAATGATTCAAGGGTAACAATATCAAATGAAGACATTAACAAAGTTAGGATTAACTAACAACCTACAATTTGAACTCATCATTTTATGTAAATAGCGATGCATATTAATTTTGAAATTTAAAACATGTTTTGGAAAATATAGGTACAATATGGTCAAAGGAGATTCGCATTCGTCGAAGTTTTAGGTCATTGCGTCCGGTTGATCCAAAGTGGCTTCGGCGACGGGCGGGTCCAGAAATTCTTTGGAAACGCCATAACCTATACGTGCGAAAAGAGCCAAATAAATACAATAAATCCAAATAAAATTCAAAAATTATAAAATTAGTACCAAAAGAGATATTATGAATTTAGGGACAAGAATGGCAGAATCGGAGTTCGCATGAGGGAGAATGAACATTCAGAAGTCTGTCATCACATGAAATGATAGGAAATGTTGAAAAAGGAAAAGATACTGGCTGACAAAGGACCCCACCTGCTAGTGAGTGAGAGTGAGATGAAATGAGCAAAGAGTATGACATGTGGGCCAAAACAGTCGTTAACTCATAGCAAGTGACGGCGGTGGCCGGGGTTAGGAATAATGGAACCGGGGAGAGTAGGCGATTCTGGTGGGGGGTGACGTCGCGGCAGGTGGTGGACGGTGGTTGTCGAGAGGCTGCCGCGGCGGCCGGCCGTGGAGGGGAAAAGGGCGGCGACGCCGAAGAGTGAGAGAGGACAAAAGGAGGCGAGCATGAGCGCCGATCGAGTGTGGGGAACCCTCCAGGGTGGTTGATGGCGGCAAGAGATAAGCCGAGGTGACCTGGCGACGGAGACACAAGGCAACACAATGAGGTTGATGTAGCGGTGGTGCTATGGGGAAGAAGAGTCGAAGTGCGAGGTAGGGGGAGCTAGAGGGGGTGGGGATGCTTCAGTATCGTGGAATCGAAGAATGATTCACCAGAGGAGGGATGGCAGTCGCGGCGGTGGTTTTGGCCGGTATCGGAGAAGATGACGATTGCGCAAGCTCCGGTGGAGGAAATGCGGAATCAGCTGAGGGGAAAACTTCCTTGGACCTTAGAACTTGCCGTGACACAGTTGGACAACGACGGGGTTCACCAGACTGCCGGGAACGGCGAGGCGGGCGCGGTGGCTTGTGCGGCTTCGGTGAGGTCGCGGCTTGGGGATGCTCGGTGAGGAAGAAAATGGAATAGGGGTGAGGGGGAAGGAGAAGGATGGCCAGGAGGAGGCTAGGCGGCTTAGTGCGGGCCTCTTATAGACATGGAGAGGGCGAAGTGGGTGAGGGTGGAGCGACGGCATGGGCTCACGATGCAAGGGCAGTGGCGAGCTGGTGCTAGGATGAGGGTGGCCTGGTCACCGGGCGTTGGGTGAGAACAGGAGCAAGCACGTGGCGCGGGTGACAGCATGCGAGTGGCGTGTGGCAAGGACGACCGGCATGAGTGCTAGTGGCATGGGGCGATGTGGTGCTCGGGAGAGACATGGCGCATAGGTAGGCAGCCAGGAAAGGAGGAAATAAAAAAGAAAAGAAGAAAAGGGGAAAAGAAGGGAAAAGGAGAAAATAAGGGAAAAATATTTTTGGTCCAAGAAAATTGAAATGAAATTATGAGATTTTCATTCCGGGGAAAATTCAAATAGAAATTTGAATTTGAATTTTGGTTGAGATAAGAAATGAGATTAATTCAAAATGAACATTGAATTCAGAATTTGCCGCAAAAAGAATTGATTTAAGAAAAGAGGGAATAATTGAGAATTGGAATTTGTATTTTGATTTGGGGTTGAACTGGATTTAGGATTTGATTTAAATAATATTTGTATAAGCAAGAACTCCAAATTAAATGCCAACACTTCGAAATAATTAATTTAAATTAAATTTTGCACGAAAGAAAAGAAATTATGGGAAAACAGAAAGGGGAATAAATTAAATTGAACTCCAAGAAAATAGCAAAATAATTTGGAGAAAAATCCAAGAAAGTCTAGACCAATAAACCCATTTTGAATTTAGTTGAAGTTTGATTTAATCATTTAAAATATTTTCATCTGAAATTTCAATTTAACCTTTAATTAATTCAAAAGAATTCAAAAGGTTCATTTTATTTCAAAAATTTCAAAAAGTCCCAAAAATTGTGATGTTACAGTTAGACAGTTATTTGAGAGTAGTCTAGTACACCCGATTCACTCATTTGCACCAGCAGTAGATTTTTTGGCCGTATTGTCACTGTTTGCGGTTGTATTTGCGAAAATAGTTGTCATCGCACTAGATTAGCAAAAAATGGCATCTGTATTGCACAGCCACCGCGCGGAGAACTATCGTGCCGACACGTACCCTCCACCGCACCATCACCGTGCGGTGGAGGAGGCTGCCACACGACCACCGTGCGGAGGTGTCGGCCGCGTGACCACCGTCCTCCGCACATGTGTTGCCCTGTCGCTGCCGTACCCCTTGCCCGTAGCCGCTCTGAACATCTGTCACCCCATCACTGTTATCACCCCTTACCCAAAGTGCTACGCCTCGACAACACCTTCGGAATTCCCAGCAGCAACGTAGCAGCTCCCCCTTTTCTCGGCTACAAATACTGAACTCTCGCAGTCGCTCATCGCTCATCTCAATTGTGTTTCGCTTCTTGTTCTCGCGCTTGTCACTAAGAACTTAGAGAACATAACATAATTAAATTTTTTTGGAGAGTAAAGTTCGCAAGAGTCGTTACGATTGTAGCAGTTTTGATTGCTTCCCTCGAAGGGCAAGTAATTATATATCGAATACCTTTGTCGTTATTACCATAATCGTAGTTAATTAGTCTTGGTCAGCTAGTCGTAATTAATGCAACTCGTTTTGTAATGTTTATAATATAGTCGTAGGCACCATATCCGTAATTTATTAGTGCACAATACTTTGTGGTGATTAATCAGTCGTAATGCTCATAGGCTTTGTTATTTTCCATATGAACCAGTTAGTGGTTCAAAATGAGTTGAAATTAAATATCCATAATTAATTTGTTGTAATTAGTTCAGTGGTAATTAATCAATCGTAATTAGTTTAGTGGTTATCATTCTGGCTTATTAAATTAGTGGAAATTAACTACTCGTAATTAATTTAGTCATAATTAATCAGTTGCAATTAGTTTACTAGCAATTAGTTGGGCATAACTAATTTAGTGCAAATTAGTTAGTCGCAATTAATTAAGTAGTAATAAACCTGTGGTTTAATAGTGGTAGGTACAGTAGTAATGAATTACTCATAATTATTTTTTGGAGGAGTAATCAAATTCTTGGTAATTAATTAATTATTCATATTTAATTACATGTATGTAATCGATCACTTGCATGCAATTTGTCGTCATTGTTGTTATATCACGTACCGTTAATCAAGTTGTTGTGGGTTTAGGTAATTTCGAACATGCAAGACTTGGTAGTGTTTTATGGCGATGGTCTCGCATGGGCCGGACACGATGTGTTGGACCTGTCGAGATGCCAGTACAACGTGGTCCGAGCGGAGGGGCTCGACACGATGAATTTTCACATGCTTCGAAGCTGCATTCGGAGGGAGTTCGTCACGGAGGCAATGACGAAGAAACTTGTGATCGAGGGGATTACCTGCACAAATGATGTTTGGGAGCTGGTCAAGGTGAATAGAAGCATAGCATGGAGTCAGTACATGTAGATTGCCTCCCAGCTCGAGACGGTCATTTACGGGAGGCCGATGGTGTACGTGAATTTCGTACGCAAGGCGCTGGGAAACCTTAATGATG
Source organism: Hsuehochloa calcarea (assembly GCA_036346395.1). Taxonomy (NCBI): domain Eukaryota; kingdom Viridiplantae; phylum Streptophyta; class Magnoliopsida; order Poales; family Poaceae; genus Hsuehochloa; species Hsuehochloa calcarea. Next base: position 22,973,782 of record CM070600.1, read on the forward strand.
CCGCGACCACTACAAGCGGGTAACCATAGGCTGAGCTTGAAGACAGTAGCACAGGATGTCACTACTACACAAAACCTCATCACAGACGATTCTAAACCGTCATCACTGACGGCTTTTTGAACCGTCTGGATTTATGTGTTTGTGATAACAGACAGTCATCACGGACGGTTTGTATTAAGAACCGTCTGTGATTTTACGATGGCTTAGATTTTACCATGCCTTGGAATTCCAAGCCATCGTAAAATCACAGGCTGTTCTTAATACAAACCGTCTGTGATGATATACTTATCACATACTTAAGTTTCAGGCATTTTGGACAGGGGCGGTCCGACCGGCCATAGCATGGCGGTCCGACCGGCCATGTGCGACGGTCGGACCGGCGGTGACCAAAAAAAATGGTCAGAACAGGTTGGGCTAAAAATAGGTGTTGTAGGCAAGTGAGGGGATCCCAATGCACATGGTCTCATAATTTTTGGAGCCTCCAAGCAAAAGTTCTATTCATTTGAATTTTCCAGAAGGTTTCAGAATTTCAGGGCTTGAATTTCGGCTAAGTCCCTAGTGGCGGTCCGACCGGCTCACAGGAAGCGGTCCGACCGGCCAGAGGGCGGTCCGACCGGTTCACAGGGAGCGGTCGGACCGGTTTCCACTTTGAACGTCAGCCAACTTCGTGGTGATGTTGTTTTGTTAGGTCAAGTTCATTGGTATCATGGCATATGTATTGCATGATGCATGTTTTGACTAATATGGGTCAAGTTGTGAAGAACTTATTCCCGAATTCGTGTTTGCTTGTCTATGGTTGTGCAAGTTGCTTGGTGGTCAACGACGGTCAACGACGAGGAGGATCGGGACTAGACTTGGAGAGTTGAGGTCCAGAACGATCGACGATGCCGGGTGAGGTCAATGGACTCAAGCGTGACACAAGATGGACAAGGGTGACTTATTGGCGAATCCATGGCGCATGGTGAAGCGGTTTAGGTCAAAAGGTTAAAAACGGCGCTTTGCGAAGCGTGCGTGTGTAACCCGTTTGTTAGTGGGCCTTAACGGGAGCCCAATAGAGTCAAACCCTAGAAGCTCTAGGCCTCCACTATAAATAGGAGGAGGTGGTGGCTGCACCAATCTCTCTCGCTGTTTTCGCCTCTTTGATGTTTCAAAACCCTAATTGGCTTAGGGGGAGTTGAGGTGGAGGCTAGGGCTTTTGATGGTTTGAGGTGAATTTCGTGATCTTGGATTGACCACTGATCCATGATGGTGTGGGTGTAATCCAACAACGATCACGTCTTTAATCAATGCAAGGTTTGCTTGAGATAAGTCTCTTTTCGTTCTTGCTTTCAATTTCGTGATTTTAGGGCTTTCTTTGATCCGCGAAGTTTTGATTGATTTCCTCTCATAAATTATCTTGCTGTGATTTGTGTGAACCTATCTAGGATCATCTTGATCATCAATCACTCACGAACAAGCATTAGAATCAAGTTTTCGTTCTTGCCCGGTTTTAGACCTTCTGTTACTCAATTGACAACTGTTCAGGATCTATCCAAGAATTATCATAATATTCAATTGGAATAGGTCCTTAATAGCATAGAGAAGGTGTGTGCAAAGTTTCGTGAAGTTTGGAGTTGAGAATCAAAAGTTTGACCTAATTGGAACTTCGTCATTGGGCTGTTTTTACTGTTTCAGATCTGTTCTGGAGTCGGCCGGTTCGACCGCCCCTCAGCACCGGTCCGACCGATTTGGCAGCGGTCCGACCGCCGGTATAACAGCGGTCCGACCGCCCGGCAATCGGTCCGACCGGTGGAGTCCAGAGGTCAGACCGCCCGTGCACTGTGTTGCTTCAATCTTTGATGATTTTGTCATATTGCTTAGGGGATTAATTTGAATTCAATACTAGTCTTCCGCTGTACTGGTATATTGATCTTTATAGCTTCCTAATAGCTATTGGAGTGAAATTGTGTTGAATTCATAATTTGTGAAAAAGTGAGCGTGCTCCTATTCACCCCCCTAGTCGCCTTTTCGGTCCAACAGGAAGTTATAAAGATGTTCAAGGTGTTGTGCCTACAGAACTAGAGGTGTAAGTTCAAGTCCATCTGGACAAATCTCGAACACCAGACTACGAGGCATACAGGGGAGTCCACTCTGAAGGTACTAGAGGGACAATAGGACGCGAGCAGGCAACCCAGGAGCGCCATAAGTTTCTCGCTGTGGATTAATGGCCATGCTCCAGAGTTGGAGAAATGATCTCATCTCTATGACACAGGCGGAGCGAGGTACAAGATTATGACGACCAACATGTCTGAGGTGTACAACATCGTCCTCATATGTGTGTTGTGCCTCCCTATCACTGTGATCGTTGAGAAGACATGGATTCACACTGTTGGTTACTTCGTTAATAGAGCCACCACAGCCATGCGACATATAGAAGAAGACAAGTAGTGGTTCGAGAATATGCATAGGTACATGGGCCAGAAGATGTAAAAAGCCCCGAATGCATAACATCCGGGTGAGACTGGCCGCCGTAACGTATCCGGTCGCTCGGGTGCACTCCATATCGACGATGTGAGTTATGTTGAATTTACATATTGGTTACGTTTTAGACTGTACGTCGCACTTACATCATGGAATCGTAGGACATTGATGAGTTCGACACACGACACCGACGTGAGAAGTCCCGAGACAAGGGGAAGGAGAATGCTCCTACGACTGAGACCGGCCGCCGTCTTAGCGTTTCCGGTCGCCCGGGCACACTCCATAAGGAAGGCGTGAGTTATGTACAATTTACATGCTGGTTATGTTTTTTACTGTACGGTCCACTTACATCATGGAATTGCAGGACATGGACGACTTTGACACTCGCCACCACTGTGTGCAGCCCCGAGACAAGGGGCAGTGGCCATGGCACCGTGGAGACTAGTTTGCATCCTCTTTTGTCCCAATTGCAATCAACCTACGCGTGTATCATGTAATGCTTGTAACCGAACCGCGCGTGGCATGTAAATCGCAAATCACAATGTCCATTCCAAAATGTTGTCAATTTTATCTATGAAAAGTTACATTGCAACTCCATTGGAAATGTCGACACTCCTTGTTCTGTGTTTTCATGTGGAACTTTGTTGTGAGGGGGTGATATTGTTGGTATAATTGGATACCCAAGTTAGTAAGCTTGTGTACTCATCTAATTTAGCGGTTTCTAGATGAGGATATATCTTTTCTGTCGCTGAAGTCTGAACTATGTTAGAGAAGTCCATGAAATTGACTTATTAAACAACACATTTAATACGAATTTACAAATAAAGGAAAAAACTACCTGCTAATATGGCTGCAAATGACCGCGGTTAATAACGCTAAAACGTCACCGAAAATAAAATCGACAGAGAACCAGAGAGCATCCTGCGAGAGGGAGGTGAAACGGTTGGGAGAGGAGGCCGTCTGCACTGTGACCATGCGGAACAGGAAAAACCGCACGATGGTTGTACGGACGGGGAAAACCCCAAAGTGGTCGTGCGAACGAAGCAAAAATGCACGACCACCGTGCGGACGAAGGAAAACCGCACGGTGACCGTGTGGACGAAGCACCACTGCACGGTGGCCATACGGATGAGACTCCATTTTTACAAATACGGTGGAAGGAGGGCTATTTTTGCTATTATGTTCAGAGACGGTGCTAATATGACCAAAAATTCGACTTCAGAGGCATTCGAACTAGATCCTCGGCATTGGAAGTCAAATTCATGATGAGACTGCCATGTAGTTTTCTCGCAAGCGTTGCATCAAAATTCAAAAGGACAAAGGTTGTCTCTTAACATTGTCCATCAGGAGAGCACTATACCAAGTATTGTAGTTGTAGGCTGTAGCATTGGTAGGGCTCCGGATTTGGATCGGATACTCAAAGTCATGCTCCTTACTGCACAATCCTCCGGAAATAGATCTCTATGTTAGAGGTCATAAATAAAAAAAAGGTACTACTGTTGTCATGCACTAGAGTGAAATCAAAGTGAACAGTATCCATCCGAATATCTGGGGTTTTTTTTTCTTAGATTTCAGATTCGGAGTCGGATAGTTTTTGCTGGATACGGAAACGAATTCGGAAAAGAGGTATCCATCAAATTTGAAGCTATCCAAAAAATTAGTCGGAGCTGTCCGATAACAATACACTAGAAATTCCACTCCCTCCTAACTCGGTCCGTGATCCCAACCCCGACGACTCGACCTGTCTCCCTCCCCTTACTCTCTTAGCCCCCTAAGAATCCACGATACCAAACCTTAACAGTCGTCACCGCCAAACCTCCCTCGCCTCCCTTCTTCGCCTGTGCATTGAGAGAGTGCCCGCATGGCCTGTCTACCTCCCTCGCCTCGCCTACCGCCGCCGCTGCCAAACCTACCTCGCCGCCCCCCTCCTCCCTCACCGCCGCCAAACCTCCCTCGCCGCTTCACTCCTCCCTCACCGCCGCCGCCGCCGCCGCCAAACCTCCCTCGCCTCCCTTGTTGGCCGCCGCCAAGACTTCTGTTGCATGGGTGCAGCGTGAAGGCATTTTTGTTGTTAGCCATTCTGATGGAAATTTCTATGTGTATGATAAAATGAGCAGATGCTGGTCATATAATTTGGTACTTTTAAATCTTACTTTTGTTTGGTTGATGTTTGAGTTGATGTATATTCTTTTGAGTTGTGCGACATATATGGTTTCTGTTTTCGTGCAATATCTGACTAAATATTTGTGATCGAGAAAATCCATATTCGGTTCGGCATGTATTCGTGACCGAAATTATCTGTATTTGTATTCGTAACTAGCGTTGTCCGTGTCTAACTAAGATTCTGAGAAAAAAAATAGAATAAAATACAGAATAAACGATATCCATCTGTATCCACTCTGATTGCATCCCTTGTGCACCGGGAGCATGCCTCTTGAGCATCCAATAAGAGCTTAATTTTGCAAGTTCTTAGTGCATGCGTGGACTGTACCATGCGGCGCCGTTTGTAACTTAATTTTGTAAAACTTGTCATATTTCCTCCTAATACATCGACACACCAAGTCGAAAAAAAGAGGGCGACGTTTGTAACTCAAATATGTAAAACTTGGCACCTTTCCTTCTAATACATCGACACACAAAGTCGAAAAAAGAGAGGATTGTGCCGTAAATGCCGTTTTGTTGATCATATTAGGACACTTGCAATGCTCCACCATGCATGTCGTCTACATAATTAACTAGCATGATAGCTAGGAATGAAAACGGATAGGATAGTTTTCGACCGATCTAGACGGAAACGGATTCGGATCGTCTCGGATCGGATTTTTCTCGGATAATTTTCGGATCGGAAACGCATTCGTATTTTTTTGTCGGAAACAGAAACGAATACGGTAGGGATGCTATCCAGCAGATACGGATACGGATTATCCGGATAAGACCAAGTTCGGATATCCAGATTTCTGCCCAAAAGAGAAAATTAGATTTTAATTGATTTTCGAATTTAAAAAAATGCAACAAATCAAATAGCCTTTTAGAAAATAGCAAATAGAGTTAAAAAAATTCTAGAAAAAATTATAAAAATTCCTTGAATTATTTTTAACTTAATAAAATTAATTCCAAGTTAAAGTTTATTTTTATTTTTGCACATAAATTATTTTTAATTCCTAAAAAAATAGGAAAACCCTTTCTAAAATCCAGAAAATTCAAGAAATTAATTATGTTTTCATTTTCACTTTAAATCCAATAAAATCCCAGAAATCTCATTAAATTTTATTTTTGACATTTAAAACTAGGAAATAAATTAATTGACTTTATTCTATTATTATTTTTCTTTTTAACCAAGAAAACTCTTTTAAATCTCAGAAGATCCAATAAAATAATAACTTTATTAATTTTATTTTTGGTAACATACTTTGGGATGTTACAATCATTTGTGTATAGATTAACCATCTAGCCTGATTAATGTTAGTGTGAACTAAGTTTTATGTATGTGATGAACTAAGTGTGAATGTGTGATAACTTGTGACTTTGTGAGTTATGACTTATGAGCTAAATATGGTAAACTAAGTGTTATATTTGTGGTGAACTAGTTAATGCAACTTGCTAGTACCAATGTTATGTGTGGTTGCTGAAAATATAAACAATTCATGAATGTTTGCATCAAATAAACTAGTTATATGTTTTCGTTAATTTCTGGCATACAATTTAAGGGGTTTTTATGTTCCGAAAAATATCCGCGATCGTATTCGTTTTAATTCGTATCCGCTCCGTATTCGTATTCGATATTATTCGTATCCATATTCGTATCCGAGTATTTGTATTCGTATCCGGATCCGGAAAAATATATGAAAACAAATATGGCAGAACCATTATCCGTCCGTATCCGATCCGTTTTCACCCCTAATGATAGTTAGGATTGACGTTGAGGTGGAGGGAAAATTAAAGGAGAGAGTGGGTAGCTCACGCACACAATCCAACACACAAGAAACAACAAATACTTGTATTGGGGAGGAGGAATGTGTCTATCTACACTATTTTGTGGGACTCACCGTATTAACCCTGTACCACCATGCCCATGGTTGCTCCTTTGGGCCGTCGTCATCCACCGCAACCATTGTGTAGGCCGAGCCGCGCCGCGCCCCAAAGCCCACCGCGCCCCAAAGAAGCCGTCCCAGCCATTGTCGTCGCCGCCTGCGTCGCCGCATTGCCGCCATCGTGGCCACCGCAAGCTACCGTCGCCGCCTTGTCGCCCACTGACATCATAGTTGGATTTGGACGCTATCGACGTAGATCTGGCCAGATCTCTGAGGAGGTGGGAGGAGGACGGGGGATAAGGCGATGCTCAGGGACAGCGGGAGAGGTGGTGCAAGGCGACGACGAAGGAGGTGGCGTTCGAGGTGGTGTTGGATGGCAGCTAGGCGGTGGTGAGAGAGAGAGAGAGAGAGAGAGTCGGCTCCATGGCGGAGGAAGAGGCACTCGGGCCCAGTGGTGGCCGACCGGGTAGGAGAGGCAGCGCGGTGGCGGATGGATCGGTGGGGGAGAAGGGAGGTCTGTGTGAAGGAGAGAATATTTATTGTCAGGGCCCACCAATAGATGTTATGCATTGAGATAGTTGTTTCTAGTTGTCGATGATTTAGTATCGAACTTACGAAATAAATGCTAGGGACATGGCACTCGAGATTATGCAAGAGTACATAGGTTTTTCTTAGACAGGTTCATGCCTTCTTCGAAGAAAATAATAATTATACTCATGTGTACTTGTATTGAATTAGTTTACATACCGGAATAAGTCACCGAAAATAAGTCTAATGACCTATGAGTGTTTTGAATCTCTTGATCCTTCTTCTCTCTCCCTCTCTATCCATCGGCGTTATTTCTTATTAAGCTTCTGAAGGGGTGGCAGTTGCTGTGTGTCAGGAGGCGCCTTGACGGTTGACTGAACGCACATGTCGATTATGGTTTTTGTCATAGAGACACCCTCCTGCACGTTCACCATGCGGTTACACCAAAGACAGAGAGAACTATGTGCGGTTATGTCAAGGATAAATTGCACATTTATTATGTACCACGCATAAGAGAGCGTAGTGTACAGAGTCCTAGTCAATAAGGTCCACATGTATGTGGCTTTTATCGATCATAAGATAATCGTGATCCAACCTGGTTGTAGCAAATCTTACAACCATAGAGTGGTTGTGACATGGAGTAGTCGTAGTCTTCCCTGATCGTACGGGTATTTCCGACCAGACATATTTTTGAAGGCTATTAAGAATACCATTATGCATAATAAATATTATAGATAATTAATCTTAATAATTGAGAATTATTAGAAACATAGTCAAATAAGAATTATTGAAAACATAAAAGTTCAATGGGAATGTGAACGGAAAGGAACCATAGTCAAATATCTTTATTACCACCACTACGTCCGTATCAATCCCTCCAATCCAACGTGCTCCTTGGGATTTCCAGTCAGATCTCCAACTGGAAGGACGCTAGTTCCGTCCATACGCAGTTATGTTTGACCTAGGCTACGACAAAAGGACAAACATATTCTTCGGTGATTTGCGGCATAGACCAGCGAATAGAATGGGGACATATACTAGTGGCCAGCGAGCATTCCTATTGTGTCGCACAAACGCGTAATGTCTAGTGACCAACACAAGAGATTGCGTCTTCTAGTGTACAACAATGGAGTCTTATCTATCTATACGCAGTTATGTTTGACCAACTCTTGTATATCTCAATGGTGCCGGTTATTTGTATGGATTTTAGGATTTTAACCCGCGATGTGTGTGGAGTGTGAGTTTTAATATTGCTGCGCTGGCCAATTAATGAATAGTTATGTTTTTATTATCGTCCGAAGATTCATAGTTTTTTTGGCTATGTAATTTTCTGGGTGATCAATACCCACTAATTCCAGAGTTGAAAAGGACATATTAGTTTGCGAAAGGATATAAAGCTCGCCTTACTCTATGACTAATTCCAGAGTTGATATCCTACTATTCATATTGTCAAGTGTAGTATAACTAAATATTAACTAATCTGAACCATTAGAAAAAAAAATAGACTGCCCGTATTGAATTGAGTGTACCATAAAAGAGCTCTTTTAGGTTTACTAGAGTGCCAGTAGTTTTTTAAGTTCACGCATAGCTTTATATGGCCTTAGCTAATAAAGAAACACTATTTGCTAGTAACACGTCAGTGTAGTATTCAGAAAACCGCTTTGTAACAACTTGTTTTCATATTGTGAACAGTAAAATTCAGATTTTCATTTTGAATTCAAAATCCAACTCAATCTATCAAATTTTGGTTTTTCAATCCCCTTGGGATCAGCCCATTCTCCTGTTCTCCCTAGCCCTAGTCTAGCTCGGGTGCCCAGTCCCTTCCCGGCTTTGTCGCACACCCCGCGTTCGCCCATGTCGAGACTGCGGTTCCCTGCCTCGCCTCGCGCTTTGCGCAAGAAGTCGCGCCCGTTGTCGTGGCACGCCCGACACGCCGCTCAAGTCCCATCCCGGCGCTTCACTCCGGCTCTGCAGCGCCAGCGCGCCGTCCGGGCCAGAGATCACCGCAGCCGTGTCAGCGCCGACATGCTTGCCCTGTCCCATCCCGACTCTCCTCTCCCTCTGCTGTGCACAGGACTTCCACCGGCTCCCCCCTTTTTGCGCTGCCCCGCATGCGCCATCGACCCAGTTCTCTGTTGCCGCGCCACCCTTGGCCTTTGCGCCATCTTCAGGCTGGCCAACGGCTCCTTCCTCTCCCTCCCGCTATAAAGTAGCCCTGGGCGCCCCCTTGACCCCCTTCTCACCTCCTTCCTCGGTAAGTCTCTCCAGAGAAAAACCGAAGAAGTGCCGAAGCTCCAGTTCCCGACCACGCCGCCTCATCGTCGTCTAACTGAATCAGTGAAGCCATTGCTCACCTCTTCGAGTCATTTCGTGTTCCAGAGATCAAGATAGCTTTCCCCCTTGCTAATTTGGTTCTTGGTCCACAGGAGGCGACGAATTTCACGATCGTCCTCCTCTCCGGCCGAATCCTCTTTTCGGTGTCGTTCAAGCTCCTCCGCGCCTCGGCCCAATTGCCGGCACCCAGAGCACCGCATCAGCATCCCGAAGACATCCCACACCTCTCCGGCCATCTTCTCCCTGTCCTGCAAGCCTCCCCACGTCACCACCTCAGTCATCGTCGGCAAGCCGCCTCAAGCCTCCCTGAGCTTCACTCTTGCTTCTGGTGAGCTCCTTGGCCCTCCCCGGTACTCATGCTCCTCTTTCCCGGCTCAATGCACCACCCGGCCGTCCGAGCCGTCGTTGGCGTGCCGCCACCGCTCCGGCGACTCTCCGGCGTGGCCACCACCGTCACCAGCTCCGCCTCAGCGAGGGCAACCCATTTTGGTCGCTTCCCCGTGCCACCGCTCCCTTCTCCGCCGGCGACGAGCCGCACCCCGGCCTTCCCCCTGCTCTTCATGTCGGAACGAAAGGCAGCAATGTAGCGCGTTTAAAGCAGAAGAATCGTTGTTGGCGTTTAAGGCTAATCATTTATTAGCTGGTTTTAATGACACACTTAATGGTGTGTTTAATTGCCACAATCACTCGCTGCCGCGTGGGCCTAGCAAATAGTGATGGCAGTGCTTTGTTTTCCATTTTCCTACCCAGCTGCTACCGCGTGAGCCTGGCCGTGGTTTGGTCCACGCACACCCGTGCATGCCCGCACATGGACTCGGTCCACGCGGATCTTTGTGCACCCGAAAGACTATGCCGTGGGCCCCACTGTCGTCTTTTCTCTCTCCTCCCTTTTTGTATTATTTCTTTTAGTTATAATTCCAAAGAGATATTTCAAAAATTCATTTCTCCTTCATTATAACTCCAAAAATTATAAAATTTATTTATAAAAAATTGTAAATTCAAGATCTATATTTTGGTTCTGGTTTGGTTCATTTTGGAGTTTATTTATTTATTATTTATTTTGCTTGCTTTCTTGTTTATTCTTTTTCGGCACGTTCGTCCGAGTAGAGTTCGAAGAAACCGGAGATCTCCATTTCGATCAAGCACAAGATTACCAAGACCCTCTAGCCTTTGACCCAGGCGAGTCAATACTTTGATCATATCGAACCTACGTTTTATGCAAATTATATTCTTTTTAAATATCAATTTGCATTTTTTAATTCCTTATGCAAATGTATGTCAAATGATTCTTAGGTAGTTAAATTCCAACTTTATGATTAAATAATTATTATACCAGTCCTTGATAATTGAATTCCCTAATCCTTGTCACCTTAGTAATTATGTGGTAACCTACTAGTTATAGTTTGTACTTAAGTGTTGTGCTAGTCTTGCTTAAGTACCAGGACATTAAATGCTCTAATCATCATCCTTTAAACATGAAATTGGTTTTGGGCAGTTATTGGAGGAAATGACTGAAATAGTTGAGATAATTTGGTTTATACTTATCAAAACCCTAAAAACTTGCTAATACCACATCTGGGCGGATGGTATGACAGATGGTATGATGATGGGTGCTTATGTAGCCCGTTGAATTTTGGGATGTGGGAATGCGGTATGAACCACCTAGATAATTTTAAGAACTTAATCCTATGATGACCTCATAATGTAAAATAGTGCAACCACAAGTCTATAATGGTGTCGACCCGACTAAATAATTTGTGTCCACCAATGCGAGTTGCACCACTGGAGAGATCCACGAGTCGTGTCGCTAGCTTAAGCCGTTGTGGACATGGGTCGGGTGAAAGATCTAGACCCGCCATTATGAGTTAATGGATTGTTTTGGTGATTAATGACAAATCCAAATATGAGACTAACTCTTTTATCAAGTATCATCTTTATGTAGTCTCATTTGGATATAAAGGTGAAACACAACGAGGTATGCAATCGACATCTCAATTTATATAATGTTGCATTTCTCGGATCCAAAATATAGGATTGAACTCAACCTTAAGTTAAACTTGAATATGTGCATATGACCTCATTACACATTTGTGTATGCACACATTTAGGGGGAGTTTTATCCTATACTTTGTGGTTTCATTAGTATTGATCCATATTCCATTTTCCACATATACTAAGGATCTTTGCGTTGAAACAAAACCTTTGAGTATACAAAACTTGTGTAGTTCGTATATACTCATGTTATGAGTATATAGAACTTGTGTAGTTCTTGTATACTCAAGTTAGAGTATATATAACTTGTGTAGTTTATATACTCAATTGTTCTCTCATTTATCATCATTAAATTTATGAGAATTTAAGTGGTTATCATCAATTACCAAAGAGGAAAAGATTGAGGTATCTTGTCCCACCATTATGAGTTAATGGTATGGTGTGGTAATTAATGATGATCACATTGTGGAACTAACATTTTCCATGAGTTGGATATACAGGTTATGTTCCAGGATGATGAAGACTTGGGATGATCATGAGTTGATCATCAAGTCAAGAGCTTGGTGTAAATGATGCATCATGAGTTGATGCTTATCAAGAAGAGATGATCATGAGTTGATCATCAAGACAAGAGAAGACCCATCATGTGTTGATGGAGGTCAAGTGAAGGATTGCATCATGTGTTGATGCATGTGAAGACTCGGGATGGAGAAATCATCATGTGTTGATGATGTTCAAGACAAGATCCCGAAGTGAAGAAATCATCATGAGTTGATGATTGTCAAAGTCAAGGACCCGGACTTGAAGTGTTGATGTGCGTCATCAATCTTCAAGAAGATGCAAGGCAAAGGTATGACTAGCTAGGGCTAAGGATGTGTTCCTAGTCTTTTACGGTCTCGGTGTTTGGTTGATAGACCGGATTGCTAGTATAGGTTTGCCGTACTATTAAGAGGGATCTTGACTAGTAGTTTGAGTTAGTCATGTGTTGATAGCTCATTATATTTGCTCTAGCTCATCTATGCATGGAGCTATTATTTGCGAATGTGTTTTGCAAATAGCCGATGCTCATGCATTCAACCCTTGTAGCATGTGACTTAAGTTTGCAAATGCGTTTTGCAAATGGTGTAAGTCCATGTACCTTTTTCCTTGTGGTATGATTCCAAAAGTTGGCAAATGTGTTTTGCAACTTGTTGGGAATCTTGCTTGTGACTCTTGTTGGCATGGCTTGTCAATTTGCAAATGTGTTTTGCAATTGAAGTTGTTGAAAAAGCCATTTCTGATTTCTGTCAGGAAAATCGGAAGTTCCGGCGGCTTAACGGCGGAAGTTCCGCACCCCGGACTGTCCGATTTTCCGCGGCTTGTTTTTTTCCAGAGAGCGGCCGGTTTAGGGACTTAGCCGATTTTCCAAGTGCGGAAGTTCCGGAATGTAACTAGCGGAACTTCCGATTAATCGGTTGCTCAAAACCGCGGTTGGTTTTTCGAGAAGCACCATTTTGGGGACTTAGCCAAAATTTAATGTGCGGTAGTTCCGCTATGTGTTGAGCGGAACTTCCGAAGAATCGGAACTTCCGATATTTAGTTGGCGGTAGTTCCGCACTAAAAATCAAACGGCTAGTTTCTCGTCGACATAGCCGTTGCGGTGCCTTTTCTCTCTCTGCGGTAGTTCCGCCTTTGCACGGCGGAACTTCCGATTTCCGATTTTTAGGTTTGTCTCCCAACGGCTAGTTTTTGTGTGTGGGCTATATATAGCCACCTTGGCGGTTGGGAGAGGTTGTTTGGTGCTATTGTTAAGTGATACACTCTTTCTTTGAGCTAAGAGCAAGCCTCTATTCTCTTTTGTGCATGTGTTGCACTTGGTGAGATTAGAGAGTAAACCCTAAGTGCATGTGTTGCCTTAGGTAGTGGATTGTGTATCCACGTGGCGTTGACACTTGATTAGTTCAAGTGAAAGTTCGGATTTGTTACTCTTGGTGTTTGCCGACACCTAGACGGCGTGGAGGCGTCGTCTTGGCGCGTGATCTTCTCAAGAAGCTTGTGAGAAGACCCGCGTGTTTGTGAGTGGTTTGGTGCTCGCCATCTCCTGAGTGGAGGAAGAGCAACCATAGTTGAGCGAGTGTTGGTTCGGTTTGGAACCGGTCCAAGTGTTGGACTTACCTCGGAGGTGTGTGCTCATTTGAGGAGCCGGTCCAACGCGGGTTGGGCTTACCTCAACGTGGATTAGGGAAGACCGGCAAGTCTCCGAACACCACGGTAAAACATAATCGTGTCATCTTGTGTTTACTTGTGCTTTACTTTGAGCAATTTACATTCTTGCTTTAATTGCTTATATATCTTGTATGATTGCTCATATTGTATTGTGTTCATATTGTCGGTGCACTTAGTTGAGCCTAGTTGATTTAGGTTTTAATTGTGCAAAACCAATTCGCTATTAGCTTCCGCATTTATTTATTGGTTTAGCCCGATAAAGTTTTTAAAACCGCCTATTCACCCCCTCTAGTCGGCCACCTCGATCTTACATCGGGTTGCTGGCTTAAGCCGCCGTGTGATGCAAGAGGGTGTTTGGGGACATGGTTGACGCAGGTGTGTGAGCGTAACCACTCTTAGATGAAACCTTAGTGGCTGCAACTAACACTGAATGATGCATTGTAAAGGTTTTATGGTAATCTTCCTTGATTCACATGTCTAAAGAAATGTGTGTATACATCAAGGCGATTATCTCTTGTGGGTAAAGTGTACAGTTTCTACAGAGTATAAACTGTTTGAACAGCCGTGCCCACGGTCACGGGCGGACATGGGAACTTACAAGAGTTAGTTCTATTTATAAAACTTTATAGGTGAGATGAATAATATGCCAGGCTCACCTAGCCCTTGTTTTGGATCTTTCCTGGGTAGTCTCACCCAGTGTTGATATTAGGTAGATGTAACCATCATTAAAAATAAGTATAAGGAGGAGGTAACATCTGCTGTTATTAATATTGCATAATTATTCTCTTGAAGAAAATGTGATTTAGTTAAAATGTTAAGTGATAGGGCTTTCTAACTATTGTAATTAAAAATGTTGCTTTGAGCAGATAAAAGAACCCGAGCCAATTCTTGTTAAACTTCACAAGTATATTATTGCATTTTGTATGTTGGCTCGGGAGCACGGAAGTTGCGCTCATCCTCGCTCTTTCCCCAAACCCTCAGAACCCGCGGATCATGGAGATTACGCCTACTACAAGGATCAAGATGTCGATGGGTAAGTCAATGACGAAGAGTAGTTTAGCTCCTTAGTCTAGATCTCGCCTCAGTCTAGCTGGCTCCGCCGGTGCTTGTGTACAACCAATATTGTTCGTACACGAGCTACCCCAATCGCCTGCCTGTGGAGAGACGTACTCTACCCTTTTGCTTCTGCTATCGTTTTTGTAATTTATGTAATGTACTCATTTGGCCTGTTCGGCCCCTTTTGTAAACTCGACTCAATGCGATCTATTTGAACTCTGATGTCTGTAATATCATGAATGATTCGGTCTACGTTATGTATGAAATGAATCGGTAATGTATTCTGTGAACATTACTTACTAATGTAAGGAGTAGTACAATATTTTCACATAGTATTATGAATTAAGAAATCCAGCTCCGACACACTTGTAGCCGGTACTTGTTTACAGAACGGTTCTTAAACTGCAGCTCAATTTGACCTTGGATGTGTACTCAGTTTTTCTTCTTCTTTCTGGTGTTTTTTTTTTTGTACAATATTGGCCTTGATATATATTAGAATTTTGGAAGTTTAGTTCTGTACAGTCTAGATGATATATATCACTAATGTAATCCATCAACTACGCCACACGCATGTACACCAGTCTGAGTTTTATATCTCATCCACGAAACCGGAGAATCACATCCTGTCATTACGTGGGAAAGGCACAAGGGCATCGCTTCGTGGGCCGTCTGATACTATGATCTCGATTTAATAAATAGCCAAGGATGGTTTAAGAGTTGTTCAACTATAAATTCTAGTAGTATTTGAAATAAAGACTCCTTTATGTACAGGAATTTAAACTTGCATTTTCTTTAAAAAAAATGTTATTTGTTTCTCACTAGGTATCGATGCGCACAACCTCACCCATCCCTAATTTACCATACTGAGTACTTCTTAAGAGCATCGAAGTATGTACAATGGTGTAACATCAGCTATTTATAAGCTTTGACACATAGAACACGAGACGACGTGGAGGAGAGAGTGGGAGTATAAGAATTTGGACATCTTTCATGCAGTAATCGACTGTAACACGAGAAATAAGACGCATTGTACATAGAGACATGTAAAAAGACAATCCATTGTAGGAACTATATTTAGTGTTGTCTATAGATAATATTAAAGAATACTATAAACAATAGTTATCTATATATATCATTATACATACTCCGGTAAAAAGGCTATTTCAACTGTTCCTGTCACAGAACCAGATAAAAAGCATTGGAGCGGATACTCCTCGTGAACTGACCCGTATATAACTGATCATTATAAATCGCTTTGAATCATGCCGGTGACTACAAGCATTGACCAGGGCATGCAAGTTGTGTGCGTGCGCGCGCCCATAAAAAGGAGCCAAAAGAAAAAGTGAGAGAGAAGAAGATCGCCACTAACACTAATCATCACCCAAAATGGCACAATAATGCCTACCACTAGCTCAGTCTCAGTCCAGTCCAGTCCAGTCCAGTCCAGTCCAGTCAGCCCATCATAGCAACGATCCATTCCCCACGTATATAAGTACAGTTGAGCAGTAGCGTATCGCATCGATTAAGGGCACTCCCATTCATCGGACGTACGTCATGATTTGAAGTTCAACCGATTTGGAGTAGGAGACAGACAGAAAAATAATTTAAGTCAGAATTTTTTTAGGTGAACAGTACAAGCAACATTAGCCTCCTTTTTTTTAGGTAACCGTGAATAGTACAAGCAACATTACAGACATCAGTACAACTCGGTGATCACCTCGGAAGGTGGCACCAAACACACGGCACACGACTCGTTTAGACCTTTAAGCGACCATAATTACTAGTTAAGGTAATTCTAGAGAGATACAACTCAGAGTAGCCGGCTAAACTTGCACCCAGATTAATGCCTGTTAGGATTATCGACTCTAATGCAATGGACCAATTCGGCTGGTTGCAGCCCCTTCTGACGGAAAACTTTTGTTGTGTCCCGTCCAAAGACTCCAAATTGTCAGAATGACCATCATGTCCATAAGCCTACTCTCCTCCTTTCTTGCTCTTTCCCGTGCTTCGTGTTGTCTTTGTTCCCACCAATTTACCAATTTGATAAAAGATACTCAAAATCTTGTTTAATATACAGCTGTTCGACGATTGATACATTGCGGGTTTGAACCCAAAGCCTAGTAACATAGACTATGATTCAGCACAGACAATGGAGGAATACGCCTTGATCCAATACCTTAGTGTGAGAATTTTCGCCCAAGTTACATTCAGTACTGGGCGACTTGCCCTTTTCTCTCTCGGGTTAGGACGTTACGGTCATGTCCCCGTATCTAGCTTATGAGTACTTAAGAAAGTATACCCTTACCTTCATTTGATCGGGACCTCACAATCATACTCAATTAGGTGAATTCTTCAGAGAATCATGTAGGATGATTCCCGATACCATATAGGTCTCAAATTCATTAAGAACTATTGCTCAACCTCCCATACAGAAAAGAGCACTGCAGCTAATGGGACCCTCTAGATCTGCTCTATAATCCCACACAATTTGTTGTCCTAGAGTCTAGTTCACGAGATCTCTGATCTCATAGGATAGGTTACCACCGATATGATCTTTTACACGGGTATGAGCCACATTCCCTTTGACGCTGCAATGATGGCCTTTCGCGCCAATCCTTTAGTGAAAGGATATGCCAAGTTCCTTTCAGACTAGATGTATTCTTCAGAAATAACATATGTCTCTCTGGCATACCTTACCGACTTAAGTCGCCTTTTAATATATTTTGAGGACCTCATATTGTCCTTCCTACACTTGGCCATAACCAAAACGGTTTGGTTATCGCAGTAGGTCAAAACGGCTAGAATTAGCTTTTCCGGTTCAGGTAGGTCAGAAAGGAGTTCTTTAATCCATTCTGCCTCTACAACTACTGAGTCTAGAGCTACCAGCTCAGCATCCATGCTGGACCATGTAAGGATAGTCTGTTTAGAAGATTTCCATGAAATAGCCCCACTGGCTAGAGTGAATACATAGCCACTCGTAGCCTTCATGTCATCCGAGTCACTGGTCCAGTTAAAGTCACTGAATCCTTCCAAGACTGTCGGATGACCAGAATAATGTATTCCCAAGTTAGAGGTCCCCTTTAGGTACCTAAGTACCTTCTCTAGTGCTATCCAATGATCATCTCCTAGTTTGGACGTGTAACGACTCAATCTACTTACCACATATGAGATGTCAGGCTTCGTTGCACTAGTTAAATACATTAAGGATCCTATAATTTGAGAATATTTAAGCTGGTCTTTTTCATGTCCAGTGTTTTTATTAAGCTTAGCATTTGGATCATAGGGTGTGGCAGACGGTTTACAGTCCATGAATCCAAATCTGTTTATGACATTGTCCACATAATGGGATTGTGAAAGAGTAATCCCATTCTCACCCTTTATAAGTTTGATGTTTAAGATAACATCAGCTTCACCCAGATATTTCATATCAAAATTCTGGGAGAGGAAAAACTTCGTTCTATTGATTGCATCTATGTTGGTCCCAAAAAGCAATATATCATCTACGTAAAGACATATAATGACACCTTCGCCCCCACTAAACCGATAGTAGATATATTTATCGGTTTCGTTCACACAAAAGCCGACCGAGGTCAAGATCAATATACTAGTACAACGGAAGACTGGTATTGAATACAATTTAACCCCTAAGCAATACGACAAAACACAACACAAGCTTAAAACAAAACTCAGTGCTGGCGGTCGGACCGCTGGGTCAATGGCGGTCTGACCGATGACCCTAGCGGTCTGACCGGTGGCTTTGGGCGGTTTGACCGTCGGCCTGAAGAACAGATCAAAACAGCCCCGATGATGAAGTTGTAAATAGATGAAACTTTTGATCTACAACTCTAAACTCGATGAAACTTGGAACACACCTTCTCTATAATGTCGGAACCTATTCCAATCAAAGATTGTGATAATTCTTGGAAGAATTATGATCCTTTTCCGTTTGATTGAAGAAGGGTTCAAAACCGAGTCAAAACGAAAACTAGATCTAAATTCTTGCTCGTGGGTGATTGATGATCAAGATAATCTTATATATGTTCCCACATGTCATAGCAAGCTAGATCACATGGAGAATTCAAGCAAAAACTCGCGGATCAAAGAAAGACTCAAAATCATCAAATAAAGAGAAAGAAAACAAAGAGACAAGACATTGATCAAACTTTCCTTTGATTGATTTGATATGATTTGGGCTTACAGCCACTCCATTAATGGAGGACAATGCTCAATCCAAGAGCACAAAAATCACATCAAAACTCTCAAGAACCCTAGCCTCCACAAAAGCTCTCCCTAAGCAAATTAGAGTTTCTAATAAAAAAGAGACGAAGAGGAGGTGCAGCCACCTCCCTCCCCTTATAGTGGAGGCTTAGACCTTCTAGAAGTTTGACTCAATTGGGCTCCCGTTAAGGCCCAAAACAAACGGGTCATACACGTACGTATTTTAACGCGCAGTCTTCATCGCCTCTTGACCTAATTAGCTTCTCCTTGCGCCATCTTGCATCGCGGATTGGCCAATAGGTCACCCTTGTCCATCTTGCACAACGCTTGAGTTCATTGACCTCACCGGCATCGTCGATCGTTCTGGACCTCAGCTCTCCAAGCCTAGTCCCGATCATCCTCGCTGTTGACCGTCGTTGACCACCAAGCAACCTGCACAACAATAGACAAGTAAACCGAATTTGGGAACAAGTTCTTCACAACTTGACCCATGTTAGTCAAAACATGCATCATGCAACATATATGCCCTGAAACTCATGACTTTGACCTAACAACCGAACATCGCCGCCACGAAGGACGGCGATCCAAGTGAAAACCGGTCAAACCGCCCCCATGGCCGGTTTGACCGCCACCTATTGGCCGGTCAGACCGCCAGTTGGGACTTAGCCAAGTTCAGCCACTGAAATTCCGAAACCTATTGGAAATTTCAAACCAATATAACTTTTGACTGGAGACTCCAAAAATTATGGGACCAAGTGCAATAGAATCTCCTCTCTTGCCTATACCTCTATTTTTGTCCCAGATCAAAACACCACTTTCTGAAATTGGCCGGTCCAACTGCCGCTATGGCTTCGGCCCGATCGCTTAGGTCGGTTCGATCACGGCTTCGGCCGGTCGGACCGCCAATGGCCTCGACAAATTTCGATTCTTTGCCGAAAACACGTGAAACGATAAACTTTTAACGCCATTGCCAATTATCACATCATCCTAAGATCTGGAGCATATCCCCATGATATCCACAACATCCATTTGATGTACTTGGAGTTTATACGCGGCATCTAGTGCTAAAAGCACTCGAATTGTGCGTAAATGAGCCACATAAGAGTATATATATCAAAATATTCTTCACCGTCTTTTTGTGTGAAACCCTTAGCCACTAAACTGGCTTTGTACTTTTCTATAGTACCATCAGGTTTACGCTTTCCTTTAAAGATCTATTTGCAGCCAACTGGCTTGAATCCACGTGGAAGGTCTGTAACCTCCCACGTTCCGTTAGCTATGATGGAATCCATCTCGCTACGGACTGCTTCCTTCCAGTAATCCACATCCGGGGATGTGTATGTCTTTGAAAGGGTTCGTGGATCATCATCCACGACATAAGTGACAAAGTCATCGCCTAAAGACTTTTCAGTCCCCTACCTCTTAATCCTCGTCAACTCAAATTCTAGAGCGGTGTTATACACACTAGGAATAATAGAGTGTTCATTTGAACCATTAGAGTCAATGATTTCATTTGGTCTCATAGGAAACACATTTTCAAAGAATGTCGCGTCACGAGATTCTATCATTGTATTAGTAGTGATGTCACTCACCTCGGATTTGATCTCTAAAAATCTATAAGCCGTGCTATTTTTGGCATACCCTAGAAAGACACAATCAACAGTCTTCGAACTGAGCTTTGTTTTCTTTGGTAACGACACATGCACCTTTGCAAGACATCCCTAGGTCCGGAGAAAGGACAAGTTGGGTTTTCTCTCATTCCATCCTTCGTAAGGTGTTTCCTCCTGATTGCGAGGTGGCACCCTATTTAGGACATAATTAGTTGTGAGAACTGCTTCACCCTACCAATAGTCCGACATATCTGAACTTTGTAATATGGCATTAACCAAGTCATATAAAGTTAGATTCTTTCATTCACCTATTCTGTTAGATTAGGGTGAGAATGGTGGAGTAACTTCATGAATTATTCCACTTTCTTCACAGAATTGAGAGAATTCAAACGAGACGTATTCACCGCCTCGGCTCGATCTTAACAGTTTGATTTTCTTTTCTAGTTGATTTTTAACTTCGGCTTTAAAGATTTTAAAGTGTTCTAGAGCTTCATCTTTCGACTTAAGTAGATATAACAATACTTAGACGTATCATCTATGAGAGTTAAGAAATATATTTTGCCACTTTTAGTTAAAATTTTATTCATCTCACAAAGATCAGAATGAATTAGCTCAAGTGGGGAGGTGCTTCGCCCTTCAACGCCGTGAAAAGGTTTTCGGGGTTGCTTTGTTTGCACACACACTTCACACTTTGAACCCTTTTCATAATTATAGCTTGAATTAAATTTATTTTGCTTAACCGCACAATAAATTCAAAGTTAAGATGACACAATCATGAATACCAAACATCATGTAATTTATTGTAATGGGAAACATTAAAAATGTTTATATTATTCGAATCAAGAATAGATAAGCAGAACATGCCACCGCTACCATAGCATTTGCCCTCAAAAGTACTAAATTTGGTCAACACGACCTTATAGACTAAAAACAAGCTTTATTCGTTGCCTACAGATCATCGACCCGCTAATGAGATTGCGGGTCATTGCAGGCACATGCAGTACGTCTCTCAGAATGAGTGTTTTGTCTGAAGTAAGTTTCAAGCAAACCTGTCCAATCCCTAGTACTGTAGTAGCGGCCCCGTTCGCTATCAAGACGGATCCACCACCTTCACCCTAAAAGAAGAGAAACATAATCGATCAACACATATATGTCTAGTAGCAGCTGTATCAATCCACCAATCAATCGATGGACTTGCCACAAAGGCCTTATGTACATACCCTTCAGAACTGGGGTTATCGAGAATGACATTAACCTCGGCCTTTCGGATCTTGTGCTGAGCAGGAGAAGAACCCTTACCTTTTCGATTGCGACAATGATTGGCTTTATGACCAGTCACTCTGCACACAAAGCAGATAATGTCATCCTTCTTTTTTATCTTCTTCTGTTGTAGCTTGATTTTGGGCCGATTCTTGACCTTCTGATTCCCAGAGCCAACAACACTCTTGATGTCCACTAGATGAGCTTGGACTTGTGCCTTACCTCTATTGTCACCTGCTCTTGCCCACTCTTCGACATTATTAGTTGCTGACAGCTCATTGAGTGTCAAACGCTCCTTTATATGTCGTTGGGCGGTCACAAAGTCACACCACGAGGGCTATAACTTAGCCAAAATGACATTAACTTGAAAACTCTCATGTAGGAGGTAGTCTTACTGATTAAGATCACGCACATAGAGTTGAAGCTCATGGAGTTACTCCATCACCGACTGTCCCTCTACCATCTTGTAGTTCATGTATGCAGTAGTAATAAAGGACTCGTTACCATTATTCCCTTCGAAATACTTCTCATCTAATTTGTCCCAGAGTTGTTTATCATTAGTGAAATTGACATACACGTCGAACAACCGGTTGGATACGACTGGTAACAACCTAGCTATGGCTGAATTGTTCGCATCCTCCCACCACGTTATCTCAGCGATTTCCAAAGGGAACATCGGAGGATTTGAAATGACCCAGAAAAGTCTGAGGCCGGTCAGCCATAATTTGGTTTTAGCTTGCCAACGTTTGAAGTTGGCACCATCAAAAGCTTCCGGCTTAACGACATCTGACGATGAAGCCATTTCTTGATAAATAGTTTTTCTGGATTGTTGTAAACAGTGCAGATTAAGTATAAATGCAGTAATAATTCCAGCCAAAGTAATGATATCTAAAGCATAAGTCCAACAAATAATTGGCCAAAACAACACACAAGCATGTAAATCCTCTATGTCAATTAAGTATGATAATATGCTCAAGACAACAAAAAGAAACAACAAATTGCTCAGACTTTTATGAATTTAAGATTGCTCTCAGAATTAGAGTTGCAGAAGAAATCAATCTTTGCCTTCTCAATACTTAGTCTATACTCTTCATTAAATAAATATGACAAAATAGTTTCAAACTTAGAGCTCTATTAAGATCTTTGCTAAACTATCAGAATACTTTAACAACAAAGATCACAAATAATACTTCCAGTCAAAGAGAAGATCTAAAGATCACAATTTGAACTCTAGACAATTAACAGTGATATTGATCACTCTCTGCATCAACTGATTTCAAAGACACAAAATCAGGAATAAAGCCAAACAGGCTAACAGAGTAATCGGACTGTAATGCAAGAGAACAATGGAACAAGAGAGTTCAAATCAGCTAGTTAAAACTAACAGTTATAGACTAGCAGATCAAAGAGACAGAAGCTTGAACACCATAGAGCTCAAGTATGAACTAGTTGTCAGATTCAAATTCAGTATATGACTAATTTCATCACAGAGCAATAACAGGACCCACTGATTAATTTGCTATATCTCAAGAGCTAGATTCAGATATCAGAACTAACATAGATCGAGAATATCAACTAGCACTGCAACTATATATGCAAGAATCAGCCGAAGTAACACAGAGGTACAATACTCACTAAAGCAGTGGTACTCAAAACCATTGAGACGAAACTGGCAAGGCGTGTCAAAGACACTGCCCCAGAAAAACTATCGCCTTGCTAATCCGAGCAAAAGAAGAAGAATTCGGAGATACAATGCCACTTTTCTTCTTCGAAATCACACCAAATAATGAAGCTGATGGTTAGGTTAGTTGCCACACAAGCCCAACAAATACTCCGGCTAAAAGCACAAGAAGCACCAAAAACCAAAGAAACTAAACTTCTTTTCCTTCAATAGGATCACCAACGAGCTCACCGAAAGTTCATCCAAACGATGCACAAACCCAAAACCTCACAGATCCCCAATAGAGGAAAGAACACAAGAGTGAGGCACTGGAATGCGCACGGAGGAAGATTCTGACGTAACCACTGACACCACCAGAACAAGCACGACAGTGCCGTAGCTTTGAAGATCCAACAATCGAGCACAAAGCAAAGGAAAAGTAGCACTGAAAGTTTTTTCCTAGGTACCGAAATAGAGAGGAGCCACCGCCTAAATAAAGAGGAGGAGGAGATGAACCCCTGCTGCTGCCGCCAGCGGCCTATGCTCATCGCGCATGAGCCGTCGAACTCCCACGTCACCCGTGTCGCACTCAGCGCTGCCAGAGCCAAGCCAAGACCAACGCTCCTCTCCTCTTTGGATGGAGATAAGGTCAAATACCTTATCCCTTCTTAGGACGCAAATGACAAGTGGGGCCTTTTTTTTTCCTTTTATTTCCCTAATTCTTTTTTTTATTATCAAAGTGGGAAATTCCCAAAAAGACCCTCAAGAATTCAACACTTCGGTCCACCAGTCCTGCACTAGTTTTTCTGGAGCTGCCGGCATCCAGGAAAACCTATTTAACCAACCAAGAATGTTGTGCCAAACTGCTTGGGAGTAGGAACAGTGAAGTAGGAGATGAGACGTGGTCTCTCGATGGATTAGGCAGAGAACACATCTTTGTTTGAGGCCATCCTCTTCTCTGGAGATTCTCCGCCGTGAGGCACTTGCCGTGCAACACGAGCCAGGCAAAGAAATTGCATCTTGTCGGGGTTTTAGACTTCCAGATAGCCTTGGCGCCAGCGAACTCAATGTTTGCCGCAAACATTGGACGGTATGCTGAAGTGCCTGGCACACGACGCCCGACAAGCCTCAGACGCCATCGACGATCTTTTTTCGCGACAACAAGGAGAGTCGTGCCGTCTTCCTCGAAGCTGAGTTCAGATCCATTGTCCAAGGAGACATGTCCATAGCAACCATCGCAGAAGCTCAAGAAAACCGCCGACGCCTTGCGCGCAAGTTTCGCCACCCCGCTCCGACAAAGCCCTCGTCCTCAATACTCTCCGCGGCTTGAGTCCCCGACTCTCTCCCACGGCTCAACTGATTCCTCTTCTGGAGCCCTTTCCCAGCTTCCTTCGCACCAGATCCATCCTGGCAATGGCGGAGACAAAGGCCGCCAACGAGTCCTCCGTGGCAGCCGCAACTGCTCTGGTGACCGAGTCATCACAGGCATTCGGTGGAGGCAGTGGTGGCGGGTCACAACAAGGGAAATCCTTCAATGGAGGGAAGAAGTGGAAGAACAACAAGAAAGGCGGCGGAAACTCCGGCGTGGTAACGGCGTAATCGGGCGCTACCGCCCGGGGAACGGCGGCAACTGGCGATCTGCTCCTGGTGGTGGTCCGTGGTTTTGCTTCAATCCATGGGCCGGCCCACCTCCGTCGTACGCGCCGACCTGGGGAGCACCATGGCGAAATGGATCACCAGGGATCCTTGGGGCACGGCCCATGGGTCAACAGCAGGCCTACGCGGCATCCTTTGCCCCGGCACTGCCTGCTCCTCCTGCTGCCCAACACACCAATGCTGCACCGCCTTCGTGGGATTCGGCAGGTCTTGTTGCTGCTCTCAACGCCATGACCATGCAGCCGAGTATCACTTCGACAGGTGACTGGGTGATGGACTCCGGAGCTTCCACTCACATGTCGTCTAACTCTGGTATCTTGGCATCTTCTTCTCTTCCTTCTGTTCATAGCTCTTCCTCTGTCACTGTTGGAAATGGCTCTACTCTTCCTATTGCTAGCACTGGTCATGCCGTTCTTTCTACACCCAAGCACACTTTTACCCTTTCTGTTAAAAACCTCCTTTCTGTTAGACAATTCACTCGTGATAATTCTTGCTCTATCGAGTTTGATCCTTTTTGGTTTTTCTGTTAAGGACCTCCATACCAAGACCGAGACTCTTCGCTGCAATAGTGAAGGCGATCTCTACACTCTTCGCCAGTCCACCAGCTATCCAGCATCTACCTTCCTTGCATCCACAGATTTGTGGCATCGTCGTCTCGGTCATCCTCGCCATGGGACTTTGTCTTTTATTCCTCAAATTTCAAAATGTAATAAGACCAGCAATACTCCTTGTCATGCTTGTCAGTTAGGGAAACATGTCCGTTTACCGTTTGATCATTCTAGTTCTTTTTCCTCTAAACCTTTTGAGCTGATACATTGTGATCTTTGGACATCACCTGTGCTTAGTTGCTCCGGTTATCAATATTACCTTGTTATTATTGATGACTATACACACTATTTCTGGACATATCCTCTTCGGCGCAAAAATGATGCTTTTGATATTTTTCGTCATTTCTTTCCCTACGTTCGAACACAATTCAATCATCCTATTCTTGCTATCCAAGCCGATAACGGACGTGAATTTGTCAACAAAAGCATGGCCGAGTTACTTGGTTCCCATGGCACTCTTCTTCGTCTCTCGTGTCCTCACACGTCACCACAAAACAGCAAGGCCGAACGTGCTATACGCACCATCAACAATGTCATTCGCACTCTTCTTTTCCAAGCTAGCATGCCTCCTTCTTTTTGGGCCGAAGCTCTTGCCACTGCTACATATCTTCTTAATCGTCGTCCTACCACTACTATCTCTTCTTCCACTCCTTTCGAATTTCTCCACAAAAAAACCTCCCATCTATAGACACCTCCGTGTTTTTGGTTGTCTTTGCTACCCAAACATTTCATCCACTGCGCCACACAAATTGTCTCCTCGTTCCGTGGCTTGCATTTTCCTTGGCTATCCTAGCAACCATAAGGGGTTCCGGTGTTATAATCCGGTCACCCGCCGAGTTATCCTTTCTCGACATGTCATCTTCTATGAAGACGTCTTTCCGTTTACTCGCATATTACCTCACGGATCTTCTGCAGGACTTGATTTTTTACAGGAGCACATCTCGGCGAGTGCAGCTCCTAGCACGTCGCATACCCCGGTCCTCGATGGCGCGTCCACGCATGCTCCTGTGCACGTCCCGGTGGGCGCCACGACACGCGGGCTGTCGCTCGCGGTCCCTGCTGAGCGGCCCTCTCCCACCAAGCAGTCGACCGAGCGACAGTTCGGTCCGATGGCACGCCACTTCTCGCCCAGCTATCCCTCGATCACCTCCCCGGGCCTACCGGTTCCGCTGCTCGACCAAGCCATCTCCACCGACCACTGCTGCTCCTGGGCTTTCGACGCCTGGGTCGTCTTTCGTCGGCCCATCACCACCACCTGGGACGCCCACCTCCGCTTCTGGTGGCGCGGGTACCCTGAGTGGTTCATCCTCTTCGGGGCCTTCTCCCAAGCCGACCGTGGCCTCTCCTCCGTTGGGACGCGTTCTCCTGCCGGACTTCACGGACGTGCCCATGGCCCGTCCAGCACTTGGACCCCACCCCATGACTACTCGAGCAAAAGCTGGTATTATCAAGCCCATTGATCGCCTCAATTTATCTGTTACTGCTGATGTCATTTCTCCTGTGCCGAGGAATTACTGAGCAGCACTTCAAGATTCCCATTGGCTTCGAGCTATGCAGGAGGAATACGAGGCCCTCATGGCGAATCAGACCTGGTCCTTGGTTCCCCGACCACCTGGTGCCAATATCGTCAGTGGCAAATGGGTTTACAAGCACAAGTTTCATTCCGATGGTCGCCTCGCTCGTTATAAGGCGCGATGGGTGGTTCGTGGTTTCTCTCAACAACCTGGTGTTGATTTTGCTGAGACTTTTAGTCCCGTTGTGAAGCCCGCTACTATTCGGACAGTGCTCAGTCTTGCTGTTTCCCGTTCTTGGCCAATTCATCAACTGGATGTGAAGAATGCTTTTCTTCATGGTTCCCTTGCTGAGATGGTTTTTTGTGAGCAGCCTTCCGGGTTTGTTGATCCCTCTCGGCCGTCTCATGTTTGTCGGTTGCACCGTTCTCTCTATGGGCTCAAGCAGGCACCTCGGTCTTGGTTTCAGAGATTCGCTCAGTATGTCACCACTTTTGGTTTCACCGCCTCCTGGCCGATCCTTCTCTCGCTTGTTCTTCGCCGTGGGGCCAAGATACCACTTGCTATTATAATGTGGATGACATCATACTCACTGCTTCCTCTGAGAGTTTGCTCCGGGACATTACGACATCCCTCAGTCGTGAGTTCTCCATGACGAATCTGGGTGATCTCCACTTCTTCCTCGGCATTTCCGTCACTCGCACCATCGACGGCCCTTTCTTTCTCAAATGAAGTATGCTCGTGAGTTGCTTGACCGCAGGTGCATGTCTAATCGCAAACCCCGCACAACCCCGCTTGATACTCTGCCAAGTCGCTCGCTCATGATGGTGCCCCGCGGTCGATCCTTCGAAGTTCAGAGCCTTGCCGGTGCTCTTCAAGATCTCACTCTTACTCGCCCCGATATCACCTACGCCGCAATGATCTGTCTCTCGTATTCTCTGTTCACCGTAGGCCGTAGCGGTATCTTCATTTTTTTTGTCAGGAATTAGCTTGTTCGAGCCTATCCCAGAGACGCAGGTATTCGCCTAGCGCCTGAAATGACAGAGCTCCTATTATGTCCTTCGTCCAGGTGTGGTTCTGCAGCGCGTCTTTGACTGTCCTCTGTCGACGGGTAACAAAGGCAAAGAGGGTAGGCGCCATAGCCTTCAGCCCTTCACCGCTTGTCCATCAATCCATTTGTCGTGCCAAAACCGTGCTCTTTTGCCATTTCCCAGTTGGACGTAGGTATTTGCATCAAATAGAGCTGATAAGGTCCTGTCGACCGTCGTGTAAACCGCAACCCAAGGCCGATCGTGGTGGTGCTATTTTCACGAGAGCCATCTCAATCTTCAGTGCCACCCCGAATCACTCCGTATCATGAATGCCGAGGCCTCCTTTCTAAATCGGCATGCATACCCGCTTCCAGCTGACGAGACAGTGTCCGCCGCTTACAGTCTCCTCCCCCTTCCACAGAAAACTCCTGCAGCCCATGTTCAAGACTTTGCAGAGCCACTTCGGTAGTACCAACACTGTCAACAAGAGGCAGCAAGACGTGACAACTGACAACTGAGATGCTGTTGCTCAGCAGCTGAACTGTTGTTAGTATTTTCTAGCTTGCTGCATTGTTCACAAATAAATAATAATCAACAAGTTCAGCACTCAACATGATGACCACAATCATAATAATCAACCCCAACCTTCTAATCGACATATATTGCAGTAATTGGGTTGGGCTTCAATCTTCGAGATGTGCTTCCCTTTCGTTCTTATTCTTTCAGAGCCCGTAAATCAAAGCTCAAACGTCTTACTCCTGGCCGATCGAATCCACGGCACTATAGCGCCGTCCGGCATGCGTCGACATAACTAAGCTCGTCGGTGTTTGCACATCGTCAATCATATCGAAAGTGACACAACGTAGCTACAGGGTGCGTCCTACCGGTCTACAAACCATCCAAAGTCCAATCACAGCCGCGGATGGTCACAATTATCTCGGAATTTGATCGCCACACATGTTACGATCATTATAATGCATGCATGGCATCTTTACTAGACTTTTATCTAATATTAACACGATGCAGCTGTACTTATAGAGCTACTAAAAATGGGAAGGCAGTTTCGTCTAGAAGAAGGTGAGCTAGATTTGTTTATGGTTGGCAGATCTCGTCGAGTTGATGATGTTACGTTCATATCCTTGTATTGTATGCATGACAATGTGTACTCCAAGTTAACCTAGCTACAAAGTTTACACATTGTTTGTGGCATGTGTTGAGTGCTAGATGACACACCACACATGCACTCCCAAAAGCCTGTAGACATAAACAGGCTTACAGTGGGCCTATGTAGGAGCATTTAGGAGACCATAAGCCATGATTGCAGGCTTAAGAAACTGCGTCTATCCCCATCCAGGGAGCAATCCTTTTGTTTTGCATCCTGGGTTTTAGATTACTTTGGTTGCATGTTCTTTTAATTGGTCACATTGCGTTGTACTGTGTGGCCATCGTTTAGTCTAGATATCTTGTCGCTTCTTTCGTTTGATGTATCTCTCGGTGGTTGTTGCTTTAGGCTGTTTGTCTGAGCCGTCTCATTGAAGCAAATTATTATATCGATCGGCTGCCTGTTAAGAGCGTCGTGTAGCGGTTTATTCTCTAAAAAAAAGTCATACAAATATGTGAAGTGTGAGACCATGTGAAGGTCACCCATGATTTGTGATTAGTAATTGACTGTGCTTTGCATGCGTTATTGAAGTTTGAGTTTGATTTTGGAGAGTTGTAATTTTGCCGGAGCTACTGTCAGGTGGTCAACGGTCTGACCGGCCCTGCAGGACAGCCAGGCCGGCCAATGCCAGAGGTTTGACCGGCCAAGGTTAGGTGGTGGCCAGACCGACGGTGTGAGCTTGAGTAAGATTTTACCAAATAGGCACCAAACACTTATGCGAGAGTGTTTAGAGATGTGTTTGCACCAGGTGTTATTGAAAATAGAGACTGGACGCGAAACTAGATAGAGTTTTGCTGAAAAGTCCAGAGATGGTATATTCAGGATTTGGGAAGCGGTCTGACCGACCGTTGGTTGGCGGTCTGACCAGCCATGGGGTGGTCTGATCGGTCAGGGCGAGTTCAAGTAAAGTGGGTGCGTTGAACTTTGTGGATTTCACAAAAGTTTATGGATTCATGGCATATATGTTGCATAATGTGTTTATGATTAATGTGGGTCGGGTTGGAATGAACTTGTGCTGGGAAATGGTTTGCTTGGTGTATTGTTGTCTAGGTAGCTCTAGAGTCAACTATGGTCAACAACAAAGAGGACCGATACTTGGTTAGGAGAACCAAAGTTCAAAACGATCATGGAGGTCGAGTGAGATAGTTGGACTCAGACAAGGCACAAGATGGACAAGGGCTACAGAAGGTACAAGTGGTCAAGGTCAAGCGGGACATGTGGTGCGTCAAGTAACTTGGGTCCGTTTGCAAGTGAGGACGGTTCAGTGGAATTCGGACATGTGAGAGGCTTGACGGGAAGTCATTTGGACCACATGGATAATGATGAAGCATGAGTGGCGCTTCGAGGAGAAGGAATCATGAAATATCGGTTGAGCGGCAGTGTGGTCATTTGCCCAAAACCAGAAAAGTGAGCGGTTTGCAAAAACGCGGTGGTGGCCTAAGTGGATTAGGTCAAGGAGACTTCATGGAGGACAAGACATAATGATTTCGGGCTATCGGGGCTAAGGGTGAAGAATGAAACCCAGTTGTGTAATGGGTTAACGGGTTCCCATAGGTGTGTAGAGTGGATGTGATCCACTTTGTAACCATGTTAGGATTTTATGTGAGACTTCACTATATAAGGGGGCATTAGAGAGAGAGAGAGAGATAGAGAGATTGATTATGATTTGCACTTGAGCCTACAAGAGAGAAATTGGGTTTTGGTTGAGAGAGCCAAGGGATGCCCTTAGGGTTTTGTCCTCCTGATGGAGTGGCTATAATCCTTACTCTTCAAGTGATAATAGAATATCAAACTTGATTTAAATGTCTTATTTGTGTTCTTGTTTGATTCTCTTGCCTTCTTGGGGTATTCTTGGTAATTCTTGGTTTCATCTTATTCTAGTGTGATTCGTGCTGAGATATAGCTTGCTATGGCTTGTAGGAAGTCATCTAGAATCATCTTGGCTGCCTAGACCACACGAGTTCGAGTAGATAAAATTTTCTCTCTTTTGCCTTATTATTGAGTACTCTTCTGTATGATATATAAAGATGAAAACACTGACAACAATTCTTGAAATTGTTGGTTGGAATAGGTGCAAACATCGTAGGGTAGTTGTGTTTTAAATTTGATGTGATTTGAATGAGTAGATCAAAAGTTAAGTGAAATTCTCTCTTGGAAATCGTGATGTTTTCAGTCAGTCTGCAGGAGAGCGGTTAGACCGTCAAGGCCTGCCGGTTAGACCGCCCACCAGTCAGACTAGTTGGCAGTTGGCAGTCAGACCGCCTGAGAATAGGCAGTCAGACCGACCTGACAGAGCAAGTGTCCGGGTCTTGCTTATAAGTGTTGCTCTCGGTGAAAGCAAGTTCAATCTTAATCTTTACTGTTGCTCGTCGCTGCTGAAGTGAAAATATTTCCAAATAACTAGTACTACTACAGAAAAGCTCATCACAGACGGTTCGTAACAGTCATTATATACGGTTTTGAACCGTCTGAAATTTTATGTCTGTGATAACAGGAGGTTATCACAGACGGTTGAAAACCATCTGTGATAAGTCTTATCACAGACGGTTTTTAACAAAAACCGTCTGTGAAGGGCAGACATCGCAGACGGTTCCAACCAAGAACCGTCTGTGATATCTTAGTATCACAGACGGTTCTTGGTTGAAATCGTCTGTGATTCTGTAGTATCACAGACGATTTGTTAATACAACCGTCTGTGATAAACTGCATATCACCGACGATTTTTGTTAAAAATCGTCTGTGATAAGTCTTTCAACCTAACTATTTTTTGTCGTATTTTCAGCTAGCCTCAGGAATTGCTAGCCATGCCCTTTGAAAACTAACAAGCAGAAACATATCACAAATAATTGTTGACAACTCAAAGTGATCATTTAAGTCAAAATCAATTACAAAAGAATGTTTCAAGTATTGTCGCTAGAGTTACAAATTGAATTACAACCAGTCAAAGTGAATTACAATATTGAATCAATTGTTTCGAGGTCGTTCATCGGTGTCGACGGCGTGAAACTCTATGGTGTTAACTATATCTGCCTTGATGAAGCCGCAGAGCTCCCCTCGAACGTGCGTGACCTGGTCCATCTCGAGTGCATTTAACTCTATGTTCAAGCCTTGTCACTAGCAGGAGTAAAGTAGTAAGCATATATATTTAAATTTATAATTAGGCAATAATTATTACGAGATTGACAAACCGGGGGATCGTGCGTCCTAGAAACAATCAATAGTTGCATATGATGGCATACGTAGAATGTGTATAGGTGATCTCGTTTTTGCTGGCGGCACTGCAAAAATAGAATTACATATATATGTACAGTCAGTTCGAGATGCAATATTACGGAGTATGATATATGATTATTGTGTTGTAGCGCGTACCGAAAATCGCATCCTGTGAGTCAGTGTGGCGCTCGTTCCCTTGTATAAATCTCCCTCGGCAACATAGCCAATGAACGCCCTACATGATTCAAAAAAGTTATCCTCGTCCATTTCAAACGAAGGAAGATTACAATAGAGTTATGTGCGGAGAAAATGAACATACCTGTCGAGTATTCCTTTAAGAAGGGTGAAGTCGTGATTTTTGTTGAGTAGAGAATCAAGGTACAATACCATGTTCCTCTTTGGCACAAGAATCCAGTGGAATCTACTCATGTATGTCGCTATAGTCATAAACCTATGTTGAAACGTAATTTGTATAGCAAATATTGAAGCACTTACTTCTGGTTGTAGGGCACCATTATGTAGTCCTTGCCGTCTAGGGCAAGCAATCCTATTTTTATGTAATTCTCGACGTAGGATGCGTCTTGGTTGATTGTTTGCTCAGAGACCACGTGTGGGTCGAGGAAACCCACCGGTTCATTGATTCGACGTGCACATTTTATAATGTATCTGTACATAAGAAATGAGTTATGATATTTATCGGTATCATGTGAGTGTAGAAATTGATTGTACACGCTTACAGTATCCAGCATCGTAGAAGTGAGGTGTCGAGGGCAATTAGGTTGTATAGGTCAAATAAGTCTTCGAAGCCCACGACGAAGTGGCCAGGCTCAAGGAGAAAATGCCCCCTCCCGTATCTGACGGTGATTCCAGTATGGCCCCCCTCCTCTCGGGTCTTACGCAAGTACCAATCATGCAAAGCTTGACAAGCTACTTCTGAGCTCTTTATTTCTGCGTTAGAGACCAACGGACTTCCGAAGGAGTATTTCACGGGTTTGGGAGGTGTCTTAATGTTCTTCGATTTCGATTTCTCCTTAACGAGGCGACTGAGGGACGTCTTCCGTGAGACGCCTCAGGGACCGATATGGTGACACGCTTTTCTTGTCCCTTCGCCGTCTTCTCGACGGGAAGCGATGTGGCGGCCTTATGAAGCTTTGGTTGAGGCGGACTCATCGAGGTCCTATTGGAGAGGCAGGGTCCTGTCGGTATCACGTCATTGAAGGGTCCAGTGCGATGTTCTTCTTGGGCCACTGGAAAAAAGTGTGTGTGGCATCCCCTAGTGTTCTGATTTCTTCGTTCGGGGGAATCTCCAGCGGGATGGCCATGAAATTGTCATGTACCATGTCCACCGCACTCGGCGTAACCTCTCGCCCACCGGGCACCGTCTTCGCCTTGCCTCTTCCTGGTATGGATACACCATACCCCGCCCAGCCTCAATAGGAATCGACCCAACCATCCTCACTTGGAGCTTGTAGGGCATCGGCTCCTACAAAACGGTACACAATTAGCTAAGGCGACCTATAGGTCTATCTTTGGAGCATTCTAGAGATGTACATTACCTCGATGTCGTCGATCGGTAATTGCACATCGTCATGTCCAGAATTATGTGTGGACGCGACGCTACTCCGATATCGAGGAGGACTTGCTCCCAAATTAACAGGGGTGGCTTGCGCCTGCATAAGTTGATTTACTTGGTTCTGCAAGTTTGTTATTTGTTCTTGAAATTTTTCAATAATCACATGTTCCAACCAAGTGTCATGCTGGTCCTTGGATCTCTTCCTACTCCTATATGTGTCGGAGTTGTGTGGGAATCCATCCCTCCAAGGTACGTAAACCCCAACGCCTCGTGTGCGACTCGGGTGCTTCTTGTTTCCCAGGGCTGTAGATAGTACATCCTTCTCCCTGTCTACTTCGAAGGAACGTTGGGAAGATGCGGAAGTCAATACTTCCTGCAAGAGGACATCATGTTATTGTAGACACCATGAAGTTATGGACTTATTAACAATTAAGTGGTTCGATAAATTTACCAGGCGTTGAGACACTGCCTCGTCTGCCGGGTTTGTGAAAGAGATGTTGCCCGAAGATGTGGCTGATGGCCTCGCTCTTAACCAGGCTCGAGCGCGCTCGTCTGAGATCTCAGCAAACGGTCGGGCAGCGGTCTCGTCCTCCGCCGCCCACTGCATGGCTTTACCCGCGTACCCAACGGTGCCGAGTCTGTAGGGGTGAGTGTTTTGTGCCTGGAGAGCTCTGTGCGCCGCACTTTGCTCTTGAAATTCGATCGTCGTCTTCATTTGCACGAAGGCGTCCCTTGTATCCCGCGACAAGAAATGATACGTCGTGAAGGGCATCCGACTCGTGTTCACGTACTGCGTGACAAGCAGGCTCTTGAAGCTCCTCCATGCGTGGCACATCGCGAGCAGCGTGTGCCATCGCACACGCGCTCGGTCCGCCGGGGAAAAGTGAACGAGGCAGAAAGTTCAGTCCACAACTGGTCTCTCTGTACATCCGTTAGAGACTTCCAGGTTGGGGTGGTGATGCAGACCTGTTTCCTTGCAAGTACCCCGCAGATGGTCCGGAATCTCGCAGCTGCTTTCTTGGGACTCAGCGGGATCCCGACGTCACTGACCTCTGTGATCGTCATGCGGCCCGAGGGCAATTTAGAAATTCCTCTGCCATCTCGCCTGCGTACCACCTTGATCGGAGATCCAGACGCATTTGGCGACGTCGCTGACGGCGGTGAAGACGGTGCCTCTGCCATCTCGCTTACTTGTTATCTATATAAGTTACGTACGCAATGATTACATAATCAAATAGAAGTTACCCATTGAACCTAAATATATGATACGTAGTAAATAAAATATATGAAATTGCACAAAAAACTACAAAGGAGAAGGAAATATTGGAAACAAACAAACACACATACAGGGATGTAACGGCACGGCACATCATAAAACGATAAGAGCAGCCAGTGTCTAAACTCGTATACGTTTTTACGAGGGGGTAAAACCCAGGTAAAGACACATCCGTCTAATAGCTTAAAGAGATACTACTCTGAAACTGCAAAGACAGATGAGATAATCTAACACAGAAGCAAATACAAACACTGATAAAGCTATCGTTTGGTTTGCTACCAATATTTGGTAATGTCAACAAAAAATTTAGTAACGCCAACGAACTCCAATGTCACACGTGGCAATCCAAAGGTTAAGAAAAACTTGCAGGGGATGACAGAGATGGAAAATCTTGTGAGAGAACTGTGAAACTTTGAGCTCTGACAAATCTTGTTTTGCAGGTCATTTCATTCAACATTGCCCAACAAATGGTGATACTAGATTTGACATGAAAAGGATGAAACCCCCAACCGGCATTCCAAAATCCATGTTAATGCCCAACAAATGAGTAGTATTATTTAAAATTGTTGTAGCCTGAAGGACATGCATGTTCCAATAGGCCTACCAGTTTTGACTAAAACTGCATGCACATAATAGATGACAATGTGTAGAATGAGGTATACATGAAACTAGTTGAGAAAAGGTTGGATGGTCAGGAGCTTACTGAACATGATTATGAACAAGCTATGATAGCTGTATTTGGAAAGGATCATAGTGGCAGAGTTAGGGGAATGGGTCCAACAGTACTCTAACAAATTACTATAGTGCAGATTTTGAATTTGTCAACAAGTAATGAACAAGGAAGTAGCTCCAATAACATAAATCAATTGTTGACACAACTCAAAGTGATTATTTAAAACTCAAAATCAATTACAAAAGATTATGTTCAAGTATATATTGTCGCTAGATTTACATTTGAATTACAGCTACTCAAAATGATCAATTACAATTGAATCAATATTTTTAAGGGCGTTCACCGGTGTCGACGGAGTGAGACTCTCCGTTGGCGTTAACGATCTCCATCTTGATGATGGTGCAGAGCGTCCCTAGAACCTCCACGACCTCTTTCATAGCAAGTGCATCTAAATCTATATTTATCTCATGTCGCTAGCATGAGTAAAGTAGTAAGTATATATATTTTTAAATTTATATTTAAGAAATAATTATTGCGAGATTGACAAACCTCGGGATCCTTCATCTTAGCACTAACCAATTGCCGCATATGATGGCAAACGTAGAATGCACATAGGTGACCTTGTTTTTGCTGGCGGCACTGCAAAAATAGAATTACATATGTAGGTACAATCAGTTCGAGACGTATTATTACGAAGTATGATATATCATTATTGTGTTGTAGTGCGTACCGAAAATAGCATCCTGTGTTGTAGTGTGGCGCTAGATCCTTTGTATAGCCCTCCTTATGCAACATAGTTGATAAACGACCTGCATGATTCTAAAAAGTTATCATCGGCTATTTTAAAAGAAGGAAGACTACAATAGAGTTATGTATGGAGGAAATCAGCATACCTGTTGAGTATTTCTTTCAGAAGGGTGAAGTCGTGGTTTTCGTTTAGTAGGGAATCAAGGTATATTACCTTGTTACTCTTTGGTATAAGGACTAATAAGATCCAGTGGAATCTACTCATTTATGTCGCTATAGTCATAAACCAAAGTTAGTGTTGCGTATAAAGTATAAATGAAATTTATATAGCAAGTAGTGAAGCACTTACTTGTGGTTGTACACACCATTATGTAGTCTTTGTCGTCCTGAGCAAGCAATCATGTCGTTATGTATTTGACGACGTAGGATGCTTCTTCGTTGATGGTTTGCTCAGAGATGACGTGTGGGTCAAGGAAACCCACCGGTTCGTTCCGTCGATGGACATGTTTCATCATGCATCTATACATAAGCAATGAGTTGTGATATTTATCGGTATTACATGAGTGTAGAACTTCATTGTACACACTTACAGTGTCCAGCATTGTAAAAGTGAGGCGTCGACGGCAGCGAGGTTGAATAAGTCATCGAATCCCACGACGAAGTGGCCTGGCTCATGGAAGAAATACTCCTTCGTGTATTTGACGATTATTCCAGTATCACACCCCTCATGTTGGGTCTTTTGCATGTACCAGGAATGCAAAGACTGATAAGCTACCCCAGCGCTTGCTAGCACTGTGTTGGGGGCCAATGGACTTCCGAGGGAGTATTTCCCGGGCTTGCGAAGCGCCTTAATGTTCTTTGATTTCGATTTGGTCTTAAGTTGCCTGCGACACGTCTTCCCATGAGACGACACATGAACCGATATGGTGACATGCTTTTCTCGTTCCTTCTGCGTGTTCTCCACGGGAACTGATGAGGCGAAGCGAAGGATGAGGTGGAGTCATCGAGGGTCCTGATGGAGAGGCATGATCGTGTTGAGATTGCGTCCTTCTGCGAGGTCGAGTGTGCATGTCCTTCTTCTCATGTCCTCATTCGGATAAAAGTGTGCATGGCATCCCCTAATATGTCGACTGTCCTCATTATTTTGAAGTACTTGCGCTAAGCACTTGCATCGGGCATAGCGGCGGGAGGAGCATCAACCTCGGCGAGGGCATCCTCGGAGACTTGTTGAGGAGGAATGGCATCTCGTGGTTTATATGGCTTGTGAGTAGATCCCAAGCCACCACGGTACTCGATCTTTCTAACAATCAATGCCATGATGTAAGGAGCATAATAAATCCTTTTAACTCTGTCATTCTTGGAGGAGGCTATGCCTTGAAGAATAACATCCACTACATCAAATTTAACTCCCTCCACAATATGATCTATCATGTTCCAAACATGCCCCGTCTTTGCATCGAAATTCCCACTCTTAGGGTAGAAAGTATGATTAATTATCACATTAATCATGCTCACTTAAGCTTCAATCCGATGGTTGTCCCTAACTTGCATTTGGTGAAGAGTCATAATGCACAGCCCAGCGAGGAACAAGTAAATTTGAACTCTCAAAGATTTTGTCCCAAGAAATTTGAATGAATTCTCAACACTCTCGAAAATTCCTCTTTGGTGCTTTCCACATTCTGGCACCGATCGACCATCTAAAAGTCTTCAAGTCATGGGACATATGCTTGTGGCATAAAATTGTCGAATGATCTTGTCATCATAATTACATTTTATGCCCACAAGATCATGAAGACCCACATTGTAGAAAAGGCGATAGACTCACTTGTATTTGTCCAGGTATTAATATTAGACCAATTAATCCATTTATGATCGGCAAATTTCTTGTGCCTACCATATATTTGCTCATACACTTGCTCTTGAAAGATTGTGTGGAATTTTGGATTTAATGTGTCATTCTTGAAAGATATTGATTGACATGGCGCTTGATGGCATAGTCATCTGGCAGCAGAAGATGTAGGTCATTGGAGTCCCGGAGGATCAATCAAGTCATCATCTTCTGCTGTCCTTGGAGGAACCCTCTTCTTCTTCTTCTTGGATTGATTCCTCAATTGATGAGCTATTTTACGATTCGGTTTAGGCTTGGACCACAGCATAACCACACCAGTTGATGCAGGCACCTTTGCCCCTTCTAGTATGGATGAATAGGCAAAGCCCAACGCCGCTGCGCGACTTGGGTGCCTTGTTCCTGTATGATAGTAGATCCTTCTCCTGCTCGCCTGCTCAAGGAACCTTCGAAACACGCAGAAGTCAATGCTTCCTACAAGAGGTCATCATGTTATTATAGACACTATGCAAGAGGTGATCATGTTATTATATACACTACGTAGTTCGATATATTTACCAGACATTGGGATACTACCTTGTCTCCGGGTTTGTGAAAGAGATGCCGCCCGAAGACGTGGCTGATGCCCTCGCTCTTAACCTGGCTCGAGCGCGCTTATCTAAGATCTCTGCAAATGGTCTTGTAGCGCTCTCATCCCCCGCCGCCCATTGAGTGGTTTTACCAGCGTACCCAGCGGTGCTGAGTTTGTGGGGTGAGTGTTTTGTGCCTGGAGAGCTTTGTACGCCGCACTTTGCTCCTGAAATTAGGTCGTCGTCTTCATCTGCAAAAAGGCGTCCCATATATCCCGTGACAAGAAATGATACTTCGTGAAGGGCGTCCGACCCGTGTTCACGTACTTCGTGACAAGCGTGCTCTTGAAGGTCCCCCACGCGTGTCCCATCGCGAGCAACGGCTGTCGTTGCACGTGTGCCTGGTCTACTCCTGGGATAACGAACGAGCCTGTAAGTTCAATCCACAGCTAGCCTCTCTCTTCATCCGTCAGAGACTTCCAGCTTGGTGTGGTGATGGGGACCCGTTCCCTTCCAAGTATCCCACAGATGGTCTGGAATCTCGTCGCTGCTTTCTTGGGACTCAGAGGGATCCCAACGTCACTGACCTCTGTGATAGTCATTCGGCCCGTGGGCAATTTCGATATTCCTCTTCCATCTCGCTGACGTACCACTTTGATCGGAGATCCAGACGCATTCGGCGACGTCGATGAAGGTGGCGAAGACGGTGCCTCGCCATCTAAACACTTGCTATCTATATAAGTTACATACGCAATGAACTAAAATTTCATGGATTGCAAGTTGATATCCATAATATTTAAAGAAAGATACAAACATAATACCAAAAAACAATAATGACAATTCTAATGCCATGGATTGCACTTGACAAAGAAGTCTTACTCAGCAAACAACATCAAACTCGAGGCATTTTCTTATAAATATGTCATGTTAGCATATTTCTTAACAAGCACCCTTGAACAGCAGTAGTAGGGTTACGCAACTTAAAGTCTAATATTGAGCACATTTTGTTCCTACTTTCCAACAAAATGAAAATTGACAACTCTAAAGTTGCTACATGGGAGCAATCAATAACCCTATATACAAAGGACATAATAAAATTAATAGAACAATGACAGATCAATTATCCCTGCCTTTGCTCACTAGATGATGATAACCTACTAGAAATTTCTAACCAAACATGTCTTGCTAATCAAATGTATGTATATACTCATCTATAATATTGAACATCTTACTCTGTAAAACACTTTTCTTACAAACTGCAGCAGTTTAAGACCAAAAGAACAATTGGGCTACTATGCAGCCTAGTTGCCCAACTCGATTACCTAGGTTTTTTTTTAACCCAAGCTCATCCCTTTCGGCAAGATGCCAAAGAGTAGCAGTCCGCGAGTTTTTCGTAACTAATTACTGAACAATATGGCACAAAGATGCAACTCATCTCGTTCATTTCAATTCCATGACAAGAAATGCGCCAGTCCGAACAGAATCAAGCCACAAGTACCAATTCCCATTTCACCGTCTGTATCGTAGATTCGTAGCCATGTCACATAACTTTCTCTAAACGGTATATCTTTCCTGGTTCTAGACTAAATCAAGTCACAAGTACCAATTTTTTAGAACATGAAGCAAAGAACAGTTCAAAGCTCATATGGGAGTAACCTTTAGGTAGGTGATGTCGAGGCCGCAGAGCTCGCGGCACTTCTTGGCGAGCACATCGACGCCGATGTCGGGGTCGCAGAGAAGGGGCGTCGAGGAGGCGGGGAGTACAGCAAGGGCGTCGGGGTCGGGGAGGCCAGGAGTACCAGGGGCGTCGGCGTCGGGGTCGGGGAGGACAGGAGTACCAGGGGTGTTGGCGTCGGGGTCAGGGAGGCCAGGAGTACCAGGGGCGTCGGCGTCGGGGAGGCGAGGAGTACCAGGGGTGTCGGGGAGGCGGGGAGTATAGTAGGAGTGTCGAGGTCGGGGAGGCCGGGAATACCAGGGGCATCAGCGTTGGGGAGGTGGGGGAGTAGCAGGTCGACGTTGGGGAGGATGCTTCGGCCGTAGGGGAGGTGAAGGGGCGCGCGAGAGTAAGGAGAGTGACGAGTTAAGGGCGTTTAAACCCTAACAATTCCTCTTAAAGAAAGGAATATCACATATGGTTCTACTATGGAACCGTCTGTGATAAGTCATCACAAACGGTTCCATAATAGAACCGTCTGTGATATGTTGTATAGGGTTTCTGTGAGAAGTCATCACAGTCGATTCCGTAACAGAACTATCTGTGATATAAAACTATCACAGACGGTTCCATAATAGAACCGTCTGTGATGACTTAGCGCAGAAACCCTAAACCCTCATATCACATATGGTTCCATAACAGAACCGCCTGTGATATAGTCATATCAGAGACGGTTTCAAAACAGAACCATTTGCGATGTGTCATATCAAAGACGGTTCTGTTATGGAACCGTATGTGATGACCTATCATAGACGGTTCCATAAACGAACTGTTTGTGATAACTTCCTGACACAACTCCAAATCATTTGAATGAAAATTCATTTGTCTTAAAAAAATTCATATATAATACAACTCAACTCCAAATCAAGTGAAACCAATTTTGATACTCCACATTACAATGAAGTCCACATTGACATCAATATCATAGATGACAAGTCCATAACACATGACAATTCCACATCAACATCAAATTACAATGGAATAAATATTCTTAATTAAAATATAGCCCTTCGTGATGATCGACGCGCATATAGCTACCTTCTTCACTAGGT
Source organism: Hsuehochloa calcarea (assembly GCA_036346395.1). Classification (NCBI taxonomy): domain Eukaryota; kingdom Viridiplantae; phylum Streptophyta; class Magnoliopsida; order Poales; family Poaceae; genus Hsuehochloa; species Hsuehochloa calcarea. Next base: position 23,015,767 of record CM070600.1, read on the forward strand.
TCTTCCTCGAGCATGATGCCGTCTCCGAAAGGAGGCAACTTGTCAAATTGATTATACTCTTCCCCATCCATGATATTCTTAACTATGACAATCCTTCTTTTTTCATGAAGAACTACGTGGCGGTTCTTATTTGCTAGGTCTGTTACATAAAAAACTTGAACAACTTGCTTAGCGAGTACGAATGGTTCGTCCTTATATCCGACACGTTTGAGGTCCACAGTAGTGACGTCGTACTTGTCGACCTTCACGCCCTGCGGAAGTTTAACCCAATGGCATCGAAACAGGGGGATCTTGAAAAGTACGAAGTCGAGCTCCCAGATCTCCTCTACGAACCCATAGTAGAAGTTCAACCCACGTGCCCCGGCGGTATTGAACTGCTCGTGAAATGCATCTATGCGAACACTGCTATTTTGGACTGTGATGCTCCTATCCTGATCTATCGTATAAAATGTGTACCCATTTATGTCGTATCCTTGCCATGTCATAATTGTAAATTTTGGTCCTTTTGCCAACCATAACAGTGTATCATCACTTGATGACCTCCCTGTGAATCGCACCTTTAACCATTCGTTGAACCGACGATTGTGCTCTCTTGTGATCCAAACCTCCTACCGATTTAGATTCTATTGGCATACAATGTCTTTATGCTTATCGATGTACGGGGACACTTGGGTCACGTGTTGCAATGCCGTCAAATGGGCTTATGTATCTAGATTGGGAGTAATTGCTTTCCTTCCGATGGTCCCGATACCCTCCAGTCTCTCCTCATGACGAGCTAGAGGCACACCTATCGGTTTGACATGAGCCATGTAGTCGACGTAGAACTCAATTACCTATTCGGTTGCACAACCTTCGATGATGCTGCCCTCCGACCGAGATCGATTCCGTACATAGGACTTGATAATTCCCATGTATATCTCAAACAGGTATATATGACGTAGGAACACAGGGTCGTATATCTTTATCTCTTTCACAAGGTAAACAATGAGATAGACCATGATATCAAAAAATGACAGAGGAAATACATCTCAAGATGACATAGAGTCGTCACCACCTCGGCCTACAGGGCATCTAGTCCTTCAGGATCGATGACTTTCTGAGCAATTGAGTTAAAGAAATAACATAGCCTAAAGATTGCCACTCAGACCTTATTCGACAAGATACTCCTAATTGCAGCAGGAAGCATTTGTGTCATCAGCACGTGACAATCATGAGACTCATACCAAATAATTTCAAATCTTCCATGAAAATAAGTTTCTTAATATTGGTAGAGTAACCGGACGAAACTTTCACACCATACAAGCTTTAGCACAGTTCATATCTCTCGGCCTTGGACAAAGTGTAGCAAGCTGGGGGAAGGTACGTTCATCCTTTATCGGTCTCTTTTGGTGCTAACTCTGTCCTTATGTTCGTATCAACTAAGTCATGCCTTGCGTTAACACCATCCTTTGTCTTGCCACTAATGTTCAGTAAGAGACCAATCAAGCTATCACATACAATCTTCTCCACGTGCATGACGTTGATGCAGTGGCAAGAACCGTCTGTGATACTCTAAGTCATCACAGACGGTTAGTGGTCAGAACCGTCTGTGATACTTCACAGACGGTTCTGCACAAGAACTGTATGTGACACTCTAAGTCATCACAGACGGTTTGTGGTCAGAATCGTCTGTGATACATCACAGACGGTTGTTTTCTGTGATAGTACGAACCATTTGTGATACTTCACATATGGTTCTGCGCAAGAACCATCTGTGACACTCTAAGTCATCATAGACGGTTCGTGGTCAGAATCATCTGTGATACTTTACAGGCGGTTATTTTTACAAATCGTCTGTGATAGGTCCATATCATAGACGGTTCGTCTTAGAACCGTCTGTGATGATGTGTCTTCTATGACCTGTTTTGTAGTAGTGACAATAGTCATACTCACATCGATTGTAGCATGACTAGGTCGCTTAGTTTGATTAGTTACGAACTAGTCGTATGGAGATACGTGCTCGTCGTAGACTGTTAAAACGTAATCACAGAATGATAAGAACCTGGTCGTAAGGAGTTACGAACTGGTCGTGGCCAATTACAACCTGGCCGTATAGAGATACGAACTGGTCGTAAGTGATGAGGACCTAATCATAGATTATATTACATCAAGGTTCGTCCGATATATTCAATGTGTCTTTGGGAATCGTTATGTGCTGCTAGGTACCGCTAACGACTAGTGATCGGAAAAGAGTTTCCGAGTCATAACCGATTACACATGAACATGTGGGGTCGCACACTTAAAGGGCAAGGATCTGCTTTGGATGGTGATCCAAATTCATATAGGCCACGAGTTCCTAATGGGCCTCAGGTACGAGACCGATCATGGATGCCTATATAAAGAGGGGCGGTGGCATGTGGTAAAAAGAAAGAGAGAGACGAGGATGATATTTGGAAGAACTCCTGAAACCCTAATAGCCACGCCTTCTTTACCACGCTGCCGGAGCTAGCACTCCAGTGCGTGGTGATTCTGCCCGTACGTGTGGATACCTCGGAGGTGTTGTTGCGAAGCATCAGCACTAGGACGATCCGCGACTTGTGTTGATCACCGGAGTCAGAGAAGAAGTCGCGAGGTGGGTACGACCACTCGAAGAAGCAGACGCGCATCGAATACGAGTACTCGAAGGAGGAGACGCATCGTGAGTACGACTACGACTGCATCAACTCGCTACAATGACTCTACTTCCGCTACGAGTCGGCACGTCTAGCCGTAATCTCGTGATCTATTACTTGCGGTGGTTCCTTGGTTGCGCGGAAAATTTTTGTTTGTGCTATCGTAGCATTGCCGTGTATCCCAACAATATCACAATGCAAAAATGTTGTTTTCACATCCATCTATTCCAAGTGTAAATCCCAACTGGCTACCAATGCTAGAACAGTCTTGATAAAAGTATGCCTCACAACCAAGGAGAAAACATCATCATAATCAATCCCCTTCTTTTGTGAATACCCTTTTTCAACTAATTGAGCTTTGAACTTTTCCCCTTCTTTTTCTGATACTGCAAGCTTTCTCTTGTTGACCCATTTGCATCCAATGGCATTCTTATCCTTAGGAAGATAAACTAGTTCCCAAGTCTGATTCTTCTGTAAAGACTCCATTTGTTCTGTCATTACAGTCATTGTAGGACCGGAAAGGCGACTAGGGGGTGAATAGGCGCTTTCAAAACTTTCTCGCCTAAATCAAAACCAACACGTACTTTACTCCTTTAGCTATGAAAGCTAAGAAGTTCGGTGAGCACACAACGAAGCCTTGTGTTGAATTTGATAAGCCCCTCAAGCACCACGACACAAAGGAGAAAAGAACCCAATGTTCTTCTTGGACACGCAGGCGGTGCGACCGGCTACCACGGCGATCGGACCGGCGGTCGAGATGCGGCCGACCGCAACTAGCCAGCCATCGGACCGGTGGACGACGATTCGACTGGCAAACCAGTGATGCGAAAACACAGGCGGTCGAACCGCCGTTGAAGGGCCGGTCGGACCGGTAGAGTCCAGTACTGAAAAACTCCACCCAAATCCAAAACGAAATTTGATCCAACTTTTGATTCAACCAATAAAACTTGACCAAATTTCTAGTACACCTTCCTAATGATATTGGAGACCTATTTCTAGCGACGATCGGTCGGATCCACTTCAGAATCGATCTCTTGAGATTTTACCAAGGAGGTGCACAAACCCTAGAAATGAGAAAATCTTGATTCAAGACTTGCTTGTGGGGGTTTGATGATCTAGATGACTCTAGGAGTAATCCCACACATCAAAGCAAGGCAAAGTAGGCCAAGAGACCAAGCATTAACCTTTGAATCAAGGAAGCACCAAAAACATCCAAAAGAGAGAAGAACTCAAAAGGAGCAATCGATCTTTCAATTAAGCATCACAAGATTGTTCATCCACAATAGATGCTTACAAAGCCTCTCCACCAAGGAGGGCAAGAGCTCAACAAGGAGCACACTCCAAACCCTAGTTTTCCTCTCCTCTCCTCCAAACCCTAGAAAAAGGAAGAAGGGGGCTAAATGAATGCTTGCTTAGGTTTTCCACCTCTCCCCTTCCTATTTATACTAAAAGCTAGGGTTTCCCTTTTGGGTCTCTTACACATGGGACCCACACACAAATAACTCTTGAAGCAATCGCCTGCTTCACCACGTGTAGGTTGATCAGCGGTTCTCATCGACGCCAAGCCTCTCTTGTCCGAATCCCATCGGAACCTCCCAGAGACTCGCACCGATATCCGCACCGCCTGATCCAACCAGCTGTTTCGAACCACCCGTTCGATCCATCTTGTCCATTCTGCACCATGCTTGAGTCACACAACCTCACCCGGTATCCCCGATCGTTACGGACCTCGGCTCTCCAAGCGTAGTCGATCCACTCACCGTTGGCGTCGTTGACACGCAAGCCACACCTGCGACAATAGACAAACAAATCGTTTCGGAACAAGTTCTTCACAACTTGACCCACGTCGAGTTCCGCAATGCAATATACATCAATAAAGCATTGAAGTTCATAGAATAACACACTCGAGAACAAACTCAATGCAACACTTGGCTCACCTCCAAGTATTGCCCGGTCAGCCCACGGGGCGGTCAAGCAGATTCATGCGGTCGGACCGCTCCCACAACGGGTCGGACGGTCCAAGACAACCAAAATTCAAGCGAAATTCAAACCTTGGAAATTTCAATCGAATAGAACTTTTGTTGGGAGCTCCAAAATGATGGGACCACATCCAGGAGACTCCCCTCACTTGCCTACACAACCTATTTTTGGCCCAGCTCCAAAAACCCAACTTTCAAATCAGCGGTCGGACCGGCCACCATGGCCGGTCGGATGCATCCACGGGCGATCGACCGCGGCAACCGATCGAGACCTTGCCATGGCTTTGTGACCTTGGAACCCGAAACGCGAGATTTTGCAAACCAATAACGCCATTGCCAATTGACTCATCATCCTGAGATCGTGCACATATCCTCACGATATCCACAGTCATCCACATATCTTTCTCCTGGATTGTAATAGCCTTCTGAAAATTAGTTGGATCATCAGTACTAACAAGAAGAGCATATGAAACCTAGTCTTCATACCAGAATCTCTTTCGAGCTTTCACATTAGTGTGTCGTTGTCTATCCCTTGCCAATTAAAAATTATGTAAATCTTCTTAAGTGGAATATGGAGGTAATATGTGTGAATCATGAGTCCTTGAGCTATGTTCTAACTCTACCTGGACCATATCTGAACCTCCAATCTTCTGTATCACATCCTCTTTGTTTTGTTGTAATATTGATTTCTCATCAAAGACAACATCCCTGCTCATCATCGCCTTCTTCGATTCGGATCCCAAAGCTATTACCCTTTAACACCTTTGTTGAAACCCAGAAAAATGCACTTTATTGATTTTGCATCAAGCTTCAACCTTTCATCAACTGGTATATGCATATAGACTAGACAACCAAAAATTCTTAGAATAGTAAAATTAACTGAATTACTAGTCCATACCTTCTCTGCGACCTTACCACCCAAATATGTCTATGGTGATCTATTTATGAGATAGCACGCTATGTTCACAGCCTCTTTTGAGAAACATTTAGGAAGCTATGTATTCAATCTCAAGCACCTTGCTTGTTCACAGATAGTCATGTTTATCCTTTCTACCACACTGTTTTGTTGCGGTGTTTTGCGCACTATGAAATGTCGTTGAATACCATGCTCCCCACAATATCTCTGAAATTGTGAATCAGTATATTCAGTACCATTATCAGATCACAGATACTTTACTTTCTTGCCTATTTAGTTTTCCATCTCAGCTTTCCACACCTTGAACTTGGCAAACACTTCAGATTTCTACTTCATGAAATACACCAACACCTTGCGGAAAAAATCATCAATAAAAGTATCAAAATACTGAGCTCTACCCATTGACGATTTTCTAGTAGGTCCCACACATCAGAGTGTATGTAATCAAGTATTCCTTCTGTTTCATGTTTGCCATTTGAGAACCTAATCTTAGATTATTTTTCAAGAACTAAAAACTTACATAAACCTAACTCGCAACTTTTAATTCCTGCCAATAGGTCTCTCCTATGCAATTCCGCCAACCCACGAACTCTAAGATTGCCCAACCTCATATGCCAAAGTTTTGACATTTCATTATGTGACTCCACTGAACTGACTCCATCTACAACGCTCCCTAGCAATATGTAAATATTTATAGTAGTTCTCATTCTCTTCGGTAACATCCCAAATCTGGAATTGAGTTTCAAGTGTAAGAAAATCAGGAGAAATTGAAACTTTTCTTGCATCTTGAAACCCCTGGTCATTTTTGTAATTCTTTTAAAAGGATTAGGGAAGATCAAATTCAAATCCTCATTCGACTCTAATCAAAAACCTCCTTGGCGTAGATCTCATGCCAAACCCCTGGAGGTATTTTCCTGGGTTCTAGGGAGGCTTGGCAACACCTCTGAATTAACTTATGATTTTTAGAAATCATTTGGTAATTCTTGAAGGCAAGTCAAATTCGGTCAAACCCTATTTCTCCTCTTCTGGAATTTCTGGGGGAAAATTCAGTGTATGAAAACCTCTGAAAATTTTATGGGAGGTTCCTCCTTGTATCGGCAATCTCGTTAAAATTTCGTAAATTTTGGAGCTTGCTTGATACCTTAAATGATCCCTCAAAATCGGTTGTTCTAGTTCAAACCCTAAGCTGGTTTGCACTTTGTTCGTAGTTTTCAATTGGGCTCGGGCTCGAGCCCTTGGACTCAGTCCGCCCACTAGCCGTACCATTCCGTGGTCGTTGGTGCCGGGGTCGTGAGTCGTTGGATCGACATCGAGCGGTCTTCGACCGGTCGAGCGGTGGAGTCGTTGTGACCACTCGATCCGGCTCGACCTTCCGATTTCAATCCGGCGACCAGCGAGTCGTCTCCTTCCTCTGTCCGCGCGTGAGCCCTGCCATGGCGTGGCGCGAGAAAAGCGGTGGCGTGCGATCCACTCTCCGTCCGCCTTTAAGCGGCTAGCTCTGCGCGCATTAAATGCTGTCGCTCCTACCTCGATGAGGCCATGACCCAACTGCTCCTATCGCTCTCAAGTGCTCTCATGGCAGTGTTGACCCGACTGGAAAAATCCGGCCGTTGCTCTCTGCCATCGTCCTATTTAAACCCCTTTGTGCTTCACTCTTAGCTTCCTTTAGCACTTCCGCAACTCCAGCTAGCATTCATCATCTTGCTTGAGCTGCAGTTCCTCGCAACCTCCTCGGCCACCCTTGTTGGGTGTGGAGCTTTCGGTGGAGGCGGTGCAGCGGGGGTTTTCTTCTTCAAGTCTTGACCCCCCTCTGCTCCCCCTTTACTCTTTGGGGCTTAGCTCTCACCCGGTTTGGTTCTCTCTGTGCCCAGGTCACTGTGGCCCAGTGAGGACCTTACCGCAGCCTTTCGGACGCTCGTCTCCGGAGCCACTCCGGGGGACTCTGGTCGTTCTTCAGCTCAGGTACTTTCGCGTTGCCCTATAGGAGCTTTGGTGTGTTCTCATTGCCCTTTGGTATTGGCCGTTCGGGAGTTCTCCCGAGCCATACCTGTTTGGCCGCACTCCGTGGTCGTACCATTATTGCGACCATACTTCGACCGATCGGCGCGAGGTAAAGCGTTAAACCTTTAGACACTCAACCCGCCCTTGGTTGGTGCGCCGCGTGGTGAATTTCGACCGATCCGCGTAGTTTGGTCGTTTCGACCGGTGCGATATTGTTGATGGGTAAATAGGTCGTTGCGTAGTCCCGGACCTTATAATTGTAAGGAAAGGCCTACGAGTGATTGTAAGTTCTCCTACAATCACCCCGTGGTAAATAAGTCTCACTACGACTATGGCGTGATCATAAGTCCTTCGCGACCTTTACCCAATCGAAAGTTGTATCGTGACTGTACCTCGTCGTAAGTCTTACTACGACTATGTCCGGTCATAAGTACTTCTACGTCGTGTACCAAGTCGTGAAGTCATCTCGACTAGTACCCGATCGTCGTCCTTCTCGACCGCTATCGGTCGTAAATCCTTCCACGACTATGGTTCGATCGTAGACTGCCTTTCGACCACTACCTGGTCGTAAGACCCTCTTTCGGTCGTAACTTTTGCATTGAGAATCCAAATCAATTGGTTCTTGTTGCATTAGTTCATAAAAATCATGCTCTTTCTACTGTAAAAATTTGAGAGCTTTTTGTTGAAGTTGACTGTTGGATCTTTTCGGTTTCTTTTGCCTTATTGGTTCTTTTTGGTTCTTTCGATAGGATCCGAAGAGCACGATAACACCAAGAGTGATCCCCAGCAAACAGAGCAACTTCAATCAGGCAAGCAGTTTGATCATGTTAACCCTATTATTTTTCCAGTCTACTATATTGATTTCAACTCGTATGTATGCATTGCTATTTTGTTGTCAAATTATGGTTAGTGTCCTATAGTTGCATACTCTGTAGGACTTGTTTATCCTCTACTACTATGAGCTTAGGTTATTTGCTGTGGTCGGAGTCCGATGGAGGGACTTGGATCACTTAGTAGCTTCCGATTGGAAAATGCTTAGCCATGCTTAGTTCGGTAGCTTTGGGCGATCATCGACTTAGTCGATGGTCTTGATCACACAAAAATTATTATTTTCCATTATGCCCAAAGACTTGGTGCTTTGTTAATTTTGCAAATCAAAAGCGAAAATGAAAACCGATTTGGACTTGGGCATAATGGTATGTTGGTGTGGTGTTTTTGGGTGTGATCGAATGGTGCCCAAGTCATCAAGGACCGAACATCTTGTTACACTAAACCAAGCACTATTGCGTACTAACCACATGAGGGATATATGGGACCCTCTTGACTTAGTACTTTGGCGTGTGTTATCTCCAGTCGTAGGAGGAAAAGTTTTGTGTGTGTGTTGTGTGAAACATGCGTTGTGTTCTTGTGTTTGTGTTGGGTGTGCGGTGGTGGGGATTGCGGAAGGTTCTCCACCTCGAGGCGTCGCCGATTGTCCAAGGCTTTACCGTGATGGGTAGTTGTCCGAGGTGGGCCACGACCCGACACAACGTATGGGTTTCCATCCATACTGGCGACTCAAAGTTAATACATAATATTGGAAGCGTCTCGTAGGACTTAGCCGTCTTGAAGGCATACCAAAGGGAGTGTGCTTAATCATGTGGCAAAAGGCGGTCCGACATGTGGGTAAGTTGGTACACCTGCGGGATAAAACTATTCGAATAGCCTCGTCCTAGGTTATGGACACGCTTGGGAGGTCTTCCAAGAGTTAGACTACAACCTTTGTTTTCAAAATTAAAACTTGACATGGTTGGTATGAATGGGTAATTCATACTATTGTTGTGGTGACTATTGGGTTAGTCACTTCCGGTGGTTGTTGTCTTCTATCTCTGCTATTATTATTGTTCTTTCGGTTATTTGAACATTAAAACTGATTTGTTAAATTGCTTTCAATCTATTACATTCTGCAAATGGAAACTTGCTTTATGCTAAAATGAAACATCTGACCTCCACTTCAATGAGCTTGCATGTAGTATATGAACAGGTTTGTTACTCCACACTGTAAGTCTTGCAGTACATTCAAAGTACTCACCGGCTTTTGCTTTGCTTTTGTTTGCGGGGAAGGGGTGAGCCCCAAGGGCCTCACTTTTGTGAGATGTGCTTGGGTTTGGCGACTAGCTTGGCGGTCCGTCGGTTGCCTTGTGGGTTAAAGGCACACCGATTGGCTCTTTGTTTGTAGCCATCTTATGGCACTTTCGCTCATTGTTAAGTTATTGTTGTCTCTTTTATTCTTTGGCGGTTGGCCTCTCTTTGTAATGACTCGGTTTAATATTATTAATACTTCTATCAGAACCGTCTGTGATGATGTGTCTTCTATGACTGTTTTGTAGTAGTGACAATAGTCATACTCATCAATTGTAGCATGACTAGGTCGCTTAGTTTGATTAGATAACTAGTCGTATGGAATTTTGTGATGAAACGTAATCACAGTGATAAGAATCTAGTCGTAAGGAGTTACATTTACAACTCAGTCGTATAGAGTACGAATACGTAAGTGATGAGGACCTAATCATAGATTATATTACATCAAGGTTCGTCCGATATATTCAATGTGTCTTTGGGAATCGTTATGTGCTGCTAGGTACCGCTAACGACTAGTGATCAGAAAAGAGTTTCCGAGTCATAACCGATTACACATGAACATGTGGGGTCGCACACTTAAAGGGCAAGGATCACATATAGGCCACAGATACTTTACTTTCTTGCCTATTTAGTTTTCCATCTCAGCTTTCCACACCTTGAACTTGGCAAACACTTCAGATTTCTACTTCATGAAATACACCAACACCTTGCGGAAAAAATCATCAATAAAAGTATCAAAATACTGAGCTCTACCCATTGACGATTTTCTAGTAGGCCCCACACATCAGAGTGTATGTAATCAAGTATTCCTTCTGTTTCATGTTTGCCATTTGAGAACCTAATCTTAGATTATTTTTCAAGAACTAAAAACTTACATAAACCTAACTCGCAACTTTTAATTCCTGCCAATAGGTCTCTCCTATGCAATTCCGCCAACCCACGAACTCTAAGATTGCCCAACCTCATATGCCAAAGTTTTGACATTTCATTATGTGACTCCACTGAACTGACTCCATCTACAACAGTGCTCCCTAGCAATATGTAAATATTTATAGTAGTTCTCATTCTCTTCATCATAATCAATGAACCTTTACAAATTTTCATAGTTTCCTTATCGTTATCAGCTTTATACGTAAAACCACTATTATGTAAGGAGTCTAGAGATATCAGATTTTTTTTCAACCCTAGTATGTGCCTAACATCATACATTGTTCTAACAATACTATCATATATCTTAATTTCAACTTCACCTATCCCGACAATACTATGGCATGTATCATCACAAAGGTAAACAGAATCGAAATTACCTAACCTGTATAAAGTGAACCACTCCCTGTTAGGCGTGATGTGATACGCGCACCCCGAATCAAGAATCCATGCATCTATCAACCGACCATTTGAAACTGAGGGAACACCTGCATCACTGCTATCGAGTTATTTTTCTTAGCCACATTGACAGTCTTCTCATCACGCTTCCCACCATTATGTTCTTTCAATTTTGGACAATCCCTCTTCATATGCCCCCATCTCCTTGCACTTGTAACACTCGATATTCTTGTTGCTCCTTGGTTTTGATATGGATTTACGCCTCCTAGATCTCTCATTGTCTTGTTTCCTTCCACGATCACCCTTCGTATACAAACTATCACCTTGAGAGCTCTCCCTTTTATTCAGCTTCCATTGATTATGCGATAACAGGGCCACAATAATCTCATCAACCATGATAGTATCTTTCCCGTATGTCAAAGTGGTGACCAAGTATTCATAGGAAGGTGACGTTGAACACAACAGAATAATCGCCTTGTCCTCATTTGCAATCTTTACCTCCAGACACCCTAGATCAATGATCACCTAATTGAAGATATTCACATGTTGTGCAAGATCATAACCTTCCTGCATCTTCAGCCCATACAACCTCTACTTCATATACAACTTGTTCGTCGGGGATTTGGACATAAACTGAGTCTGCAACTTGTCTCAAACTTCTTTCAGTGAGATCATATCCATCACATGATACATGACCTGATCCGAAAGACACATTTGTATGATCACGATAACCTGCTCCTTCAACTCCTCCCAATCATTATCCTCCATCGTCTTCGGCTTTGCAGATCCTTCACCCTCGTCTGCCATAATCCGAAGTTAGCAATCCTGTAAAACTTCACTACTTCGAATCTAGCACCTAGCGTCGCAATCCCAACCTTGCTCTGATACTAATTGCTGGAACCAGCGACAGACCTTTGCACGAGAGAACAATCACAGCAAGCACACAAGAGACATGAGAACTTATTCATGAGGTTCGGCAAAGCCTACGTCCCCAAGAGCCAAATTGTGGTAGCTCCATCGGTATGACGAGTTTCTTTGTTTTCGTCTTATTAGGGTTACAAGAGGTCGGCATTATATATTTATACCCCGATTATATCTTCGACTCAAACTCATAGTCCAGCGATCCAAGTGGATGGGCAAAGAACTGGCAAGCTGCCTAATTGAGCTAGCATGACGCCTAACATAAAAGAATTGAAACAACAACTTACACCTAATACTAAGTTATCTAAGCAACAATGGAGTGGGTCCCCCTCCCTGTCGTCGGTGGCTAGCCAGAGAAACAACGGGAGGGGAGTCGAGAGGAGGATTTGGGAGATGTGGTCAAGAGGAACAGTGGAGAGCTATAGGGTAAGAGTAGGGGAAAGTAACTGCATGCATTTTGGACTTAATAATCTAGGAAGATACTTACCTAAGATTAGGTAGAGACTGGCACTCTACATGTACGCAGAATTTTAAGGAAACTGCCAGCGCACACTATACCATTGGTTTTATGAGGTTTTAGATTTTATGAAGTTTCAGGTATCAGGTTTCATGAGGTTTTAGGTTTTTCGTGAAAAAGTTTCAAAGAGGTTTCAGCACATTTCGTGAAAATTTCCATGCAAATTTCAACATGTTTCAAGACATTTCAACAAATGATTTCAAACTAGTTTCAAGAAGTTTCAACATGTTTTGAGCATTATCTAATGTGTTTCATGTAGAGTTTCAAAAAGTAGGTTTTAGGTTTCGAACAAGTTGCAATGCGTTTCGTGAAAGTTTAATTCATGTTTCCACACATTTCAAGAAGGTTTAGAAAGATTTCACGGGGCTTCAGCCTTCAACAGAATTTCACCAAAAGTTTTCAAAAATCTAACAAAAATCAAACAAGTTTCAAGCATGTTCACAGGCACGCCTACCCCGGGCTATCTACTACGCTGCTATGAGTTTGCGCTGTCGCAAGCCGCGACGACGCCTCCTTCCGACCGCTAGCCACGAGTCTGTGTTGCCACCTCTCCAGGAAGCCGCACGACCTCCTCCTCTGTCTGTGACCGCACCACCGCCGACTCCTCTTTCGGTGTGAGCTGCAGTTCCTCCTTCTGCCGCATCTCCTTCGCCTCCTCGGATGAGCTATGCCGTCGCCTCTCCGCATAGCCGCGCTGTCTTCTCTGGCCACGATCGTGCCACCGTCGGATCCTCCTCCGGTAGTGAACCCGAGTGTCGCCTCAGCTCCTCCACCAGCCGCCTTGGATTTGAGCAGGAGAGGAGGCCACCTTGGACCCCACTAGTTGTAGCACACATGTCGGTTTCTATATATATATATATATAAGAGAGAGAGAGAGAGAGAGAGAGAGAGAGAGGTGGAGACTGTGTGAGGCGTTATCCTTATTCCCTTAAATAGATTGGGTAAAATCTTATGGTTAAGGGTGGTCGTGAGGGGCTTGATCGGACGGGTATGCCCTGTCCGTTGCTTTGGAGTCTAACACTATAGTGTTGTTTAGTTTTTCTGAAATTTTAAACTAAAAATAATAATTTATAAAAGAGTATATCGAAAGTGAATATTTGTTAAAAGGTAATTATTTTATCTGTTTCTAAATAAATATCATTTTAGAATTTCAAAATTTTACCACTAATATACACAAGAGTATTTAGATTTGTCACACAGAAACGATATTAATATATTAATCTTTAAAAATACTTTCACGCGCGCGCGCACACACACACACACACATATATATATATATTATTTTTCTGACATTATAAGAAACAATGATTAAATATGTGTAACGGAGGGAGCACGTAATAGATTTGATTTAATGTCTTCTTTTATCATATGGTTAATTATCATGCTACTGCAGGAATACATTGCAACACCTAGCAGCCAGGAATTTATGGCAAACCGATGCAGCAATAAAATGACGTCATGCATGTGGATCGCATTTTTCTTCTTCCCTCCTTGGGCCATATATGAACGGGTCCATGATGCTCTTATATAAATTTACATTCTCTCTAAGCGCTAGCTTATATATACCACCGTCGCCTCCCCTCTCCACTCCCCGTTTGCACTCACCAAATCTTCATCACCTCTCAAACCTTCACACGCTGGCCATCAACTACTCTTTCTTCTTTCTCTCTGCTACATGGGGTGCTATTGGCAAACGAGAAGTAGGAGGGTTCTTCTTCAGCTCTGGTGGTTCTTGCTCGTGCTTCTCGTGCTGGTGTCAAGCTGCCAAGCCTCGAGAGGCATGCAGCCCTTCAAGGGCAGGCCATTGGAGAGGGGGGGATCCAACTATTTCTTCGGGTTCTTGCCGAGGGGCCCGGTGCCGCCGTCCGGCCCGTCGCGGCAGCACAACTCCGTCGGCCTCGAGAGCCAACTGCAGAAGCCATGAAGCAAAGGGATGTAGAGAGAGGAAGGAAGGGCATAGAATAGAATAGATAATAGATACATACTATGTGATATGGTTGATTGTAGCATGTAAAAGTGGTTACATACTTCAGAAAGAGTGAGGAGTAGGTTGGTGTGTGACAACTTTTCTTGGATAGTTATTTAGTTTCTTACCTTTTGTGCAGAGTTGTTGATGCTTCTTTCTTTTCTAAAATCAATCTCTTTTTCTTTAGTAAAGCTAAAGGATGATATATATACTGCCTATGGCATTCTCTCTCTGGCTGGCTGGCTAGGATAACTGTGTCTGAAACTGGCCGTCTGCTAATGACTTTGCTGCAACACCTCGTGGGGGCAGAGATGCAGGCCAACTTTGACAAAATGTTGGAAGCTCGGAGCCGGCCTTGGCCAACAGATGATGCACTTCTTTGACTTCCTTTTCTCTATTTTTGAGAACTCTCGCTTTTATGGATCTATACTTTTCTTTATTTTCTCAGTAGAATTAATAATCTGTAGATGAATCATGTATGATGTAAGTCATTTTCGAAGCCAGTATTCGCTTCTAAATAAATCAAGTACTCCATGCATGCACATATATGCTGCCACATAGGCGCCTATAAGTTTGGTCAGTAACAGCGCGGGATGCAAACGAATCATTTATCTTCACAAGCTCTCAAATGCTGCTGTATATATGCATTGATTTGTGCAAGTGATGTTATCGTTAGATCCTATCGAGACATGCTAATCAATTATTGGTGTTAAGATGTCATGTGACTCGTGTCGTCGTGAAACAGTTGGTCGGCGCTTTTGCCTGTGATATTTGGTGAAGTAGAGATTGATGGAAAGGCAAGCCGGTGTGGATGAGAAGGCTGAAGGCGTGACATGACGCTGCAGACGTGCTGCTTTTTTTTCCCCATGAGAGAAGACTTATCGCTTGCAAATGCTGATGTGTTCGTTGGTGCAGCGATTGGTACATCTAAACCAACAAACACGGTTTGACAAGTTCGGAAAAGTGAAAACTAGAACGAAATGAAACGCATGCATGCGTGGAGATGAGTGGGTCTTTGCAAGTAGTCCTTCCTTTCAGCAGCAGCTAGTCAGAGGCTCAGAGCTCTGCTTCAAATTTTCCCACCTTCAGAAGACCTAATTGCAAGGATTTAGTTCTTCTTTTCTTATTAAATGATATCGCTAGTTTGTTTAGTTATACTAGTAGTTAACGTGTCGGCATCTACGCACCTAATCAACTTCTTCTTTTTTAATCTTCAGGCCAGGAAAATTAAGAATCAGGCAGACCTCTCGGAGAAGTCCCCCTGGTGATTACAAACCGTTAGCTGTCAGTCTAAAAAAAAAGACGTTAGCTGTTCATAACTAGCACAGGAACCTACCCCGTAGCAGATCGCTCTACAAGAATGGAAGAAGAAATCAGGCCTAGAAAGAAACAAATGCATTGGAAGATAGCATTTCGACAGGCCTAGAAAGAAACAAATGCATTGGAAGATAGCATTTCGAACAAGAAATCCGGACGACCTAGATGCATATAAACAAGAGGCGAACACCACATTCACAGCCAATAAAAGATATCGCTTGCTGCTGCAGCTTTGCGTGCTGCGAGGATCCGTAGGCCGGTCCGTCATAACTTACCGTCCAAATTAAAAGGGGGGAAAAGGCAACAACGACTGTAGGATAACAGTGAAGCGTTAATTCGCTCTTCCGGTCAAGACGACTAGCAGCTGTTGCAAATTCAGAACAAGAAAGCCTGCGCGTGTATACAGAGCAACACTAGCACTGGGTACGCTACCCACAAAACGAACAGTTCGCCTGCGAAATCGTTACGCGCGGTGAGTGACAGACCAAGGTGGGCATGGACGCGACCGGAGAGTGCAAGTACAGAGGAGTAGTAAGCCAAGCTTGCACGCAACGCAACCGTCCGAGCTGCGTCCGACGAATCCGTGCCTGCCGCTTTAAAAACGCGCGCGCACGAGCACCGGCCGGCCGCGGGCGCGGTAGCGTGGGATCCCTGCGCACAATCTGACCGCTTTGACGAAGAGATTTACGCCGCTCGCCGCACGATCAGTGAGGAACGAGATGTCGGTGCAAAATGGGCGGTCCAGATTGAACGTGAAGCAAACCGAATTCCTTCTTCGTTGTCGGAATCTCCGTACGCACGATCGCACTGGTAGCACGACCGGCGTACCATTTTTTTCGGTTGCAAGTTTCTCCGGTGGACGGGCCTACCTTGACATATATATATATACTTCACACGACGCTGCCAACGCGTGAAGAGCATGGAGAAAAACAATAACGAGTTTCCATGCCAAATTAGTATGATGAAGGCCTGTTTCACATGGCTAGAAACAGCACCGAAAGCAGCAGTGCTAAATGCCTCCAATCTCACCAGCGGCGCCTTCGTCGGCCGCCGCGAGAAGAAAACGCGGTGATCAATAGATGGGCGTGCTTCGAGCCTTCGAGTAGAATTAATTAGCATCAATTTATACACTGACTTGTATCGGCGACCTGATACCCATATCACTGTGGTATTATAGAGTGTGTTTGGTTCCCTGCATTCGTATATGTGTATGCATGTTTCACACTGTTTGATTGTCTGCACCGTCGTCCGGGACAGGCAATGCGCGTGCAAAAGGCAAACACCCCCAAGCCTGGCCCGACGGAAACGCGCCTCACGAACTTCACTCGTGAACCAGGCCAAACTTCACTCGTGAGCCAGGCTCGTGATCAGGGGCGGAACTAGAACGAAAATGATCGGGGTTCACCACTTCACCGTATATATAACAACATATATAATTTTTCAAGCAACACTGTATTAAATAGTAATTTTGGCTGCAAGAGACTAGAAGTTAGGCTGAACCGGGTGCACAACTTTTGAGTTAGGGGGTGCACACATAGTATATACACGATAATATATGCTAAAATTTTTTTAGGACCCGGTGTCCTGTGACACCGGGTAGGTCCAGTTGGCTCCGCCCCTGCTCGTGATGCAGTTGTGCTCCCCACCTGCTGCATATGCTTGTGCAGTCTGAGCACTAGGGTTACTCTCCACCTCCAGCCGCCGCCTTCTCATTTGCTCCCGCGTCCTCTCGCTTTGACCCTCGGGCTCACTGTTCGAAGGCAAGGTGCAAGGCCACATTCATCCTTGCCGCTCTCACTGCTCTCTGCGTCGACCTTGCTCTCGCCTCCAGAGGTAAGACCGGCGGATGGTGGTCCAGCAGGGTACCAGACACTGCAAGGTCCCGGTGCCCCCTCTGCTCCTATTCCTCCCCCTCTCCAATGTTGTGCGCTTTCGTTGGAGATTGTTGGTGTTGTGATTTTCTTCCTCCTTCTGTTTCTTTGATCTGTTCGATGGGTATGGAATCATATAGATCTAGTTGGCTCTAATTTTCTTCCTCCTTAGCGTCACGATGAACAAGAGGTTTCTGTTTCTTTGATCTGTTCGATGGGTACGGAATCTTATAGATCTAGTCAAAAATCGCATTGGACCATGAACTGCCTAGATATATACTTCTTGCATGCTGGAATGCCTAGATCTATAATTTTTTTAGTTGATTCCACCCTTGTTAGTTCTAGATCTGAGGCATAGTCGTTGTTTTAGTTGATTTCACCTTTGTTAGTTCCAGATCTGAGGCATAGTCGTTGTTTTTGCTATGTAGGCCTGGATTTGCATTCTTATTTCAGTTCTTCCATGGTGATTTATTGAAATGATAAGGAAAAGAATATTTGCATGCTTGAATGCCTAGATGTGTAATTTCTTTAGTTGATTACACCCTTGTTAGTTGCAGATCTGAGGCATGGTTGTTGTTTTTAATATATAGCACGTATGATCCACGCTTGTGAGTTCCATGAACTGCTCTAGTCATTCTTGGTAATCTTCATACTACACCTGATTTCAACTGATTCCAGTCCTATTGTTAGTCATTATTGGTAATCTGCATGCTTATTTCAGTTCTTGCTTATTGTTTGGTTGTCTATTACAATTCACTATGATTCTTTAGTTGTCTATTACGGTTCACTGTGATTCTTTATTTCACTGTGATTCAGTTTGGCTAATGCTTTCAGTTCACTGTAATGCATTCTGTTGCCGTCTTTTGTTCACTGTTATATGTTCTTTAGTTCACTATGATTCGGTTTGGTTAATGCTTTTAGTTCATTGTAATGTATTCTGTTGCAATATTTTGTTCACTATTACATATTATTTATTTCACTATGATTCAGTTTGGTTAATGCTTTCAGTTCACTATAATGCATTTTGTTGCGGTCTTTTGTTCACTGTTATATATTCTTGTCACTGTGATATCTTTTGTTCCTTTAAGTGACTGATTAGAAAGTAATATTTTATTTAGAAGCTCAAGGCCTAATTTATTTCAGAGTAATTGTCATATTTAATTTGTGTTCAAATTTTAACCCAAGTGTTGAGGAGGCCAAGATATCATCTTGAAAAGCTCGACATCTGAGAGCAATAAACAAACAACCAAAACAAAGCATTATGCAGATTTTGTATGTTTTTAAGTTCTACCTTTTGAATCTATTACCTTTGTTTAATTGACATGCTTGTCAATCTTGCCATTCCTTGGGTCTGGCATTCCTTGAGCTTGTTGGGAGAATCAAATGAGGTATGCTCCACTTTACTGGCATTCTTGTTTCTGGCAAAAGTTCAACAGTACATTGATGTTTCATGGCTTATATTTCATTTTGGGATCAATGACCGTGGTATTTGTGACTCTCTTAATTATTTGTCAGCAACAAGAAATAAATGATGAATTGGAATTTTTGGTAGTGTACATTGTAATTTGCTATATCCTATTGTTGAAATTTGATAATGTGCTAGATATGTAATAAATAACTGCTAGTCTCTTCCTATCCTTTATGTCCCAAATCCCAATTCTGGCAGCTTAGATTTATTTTACCTGGCTGACATGTTTCTTCATTGTCAAGACCACATTGCGTTTAATGAACTATCAACATCTTCTTTCTTTTCTTTTTCTGATTTTACGTAGAATAGTGATTACTTACATAACACAGTAACATTGTGGTCTAAGTATAATTGTTGTTGTATAATTGTGGCCCATGATGCCCAAATGGTCTAAGTATAATTGTTGTTGTAACATGATTTCGAATGCGATGAGAAATTCCACTTGCTACCTGCTTATAACCAAAACAGAATGTATGATGAGAAGACACAAGTGCATGATATGCCCATGAAGAAGGGCAATACAGGGAGAATACATAGGTGAGAAGACACAAGTGTGAAGACAGAAACTTCTGGATGTAGTTGTGATCCTGTGTAACACCTCTTTGGTAGTGTAACACCTCTTTAGTAGTGACGTAACCGCCTCTTTGGTAGTGACAAGACTTTGGTAGTATGAAATGTAACACCTCTTTGGTAGTGATATTACCGCTGACACAGGAATAGTGTGTTACACTACCAAAGAGGTGTTATACTCTCACGAATAGTGAATATATCTTTAAAAAAACATTTTTGGATGAAAATTAAGATGATGCGAAGTGAAATTGTTGCGGGAAGTTGATGATGCGAAGTGAAATTGTTGCAGGAAGTTGTTTCTGGATAGTGCAATTGTTATACTCTCATGAATAGTGAAATTATTATACTCCCATGAAAATATTTCTGTTATACACATGAAATGTGATGAGGATATAATAATCCTCAATTAACTGTTTACATGTAATTGCTATTATAGATAATAATATCTTCATATTACTCTCAAGTATACCCCTTATTGTTCATAAGGGAGAAGCTTAAGTGAGTGGTTGTAAGTTTTTCTACAACCACTCTATGGTCGTAAGTTTTTCTACGACCACCTTATGGTCGTAGAGCCTTCTACGACTAAGTCTGTTACGACCACCCTATAATCGATAAAGCCTACAAACATGTGAGACCAATTGATTAGGAACTCCTATACAATGCGTTCAATATACAGATCAATTAGTATACACAATTATTCTTTGGAATAATTGCACGAATTATGCCTCTGTCCTTGATGTAACTGCCAAATGACGTGAGATGCACTTTCCTCTGACAATAACTACCATCAACATGTGCATTTCATCCAGCGTAAAGGCACCTCTTGGTATGGAGTAACTACCACCCCTTCATGTACTATATAAAGGCTATAGTCAGCGGACGAAGAGAGGGACGATTGGGGTTAGTTGTAAGATATTATTGAGTTTTACTCTAAGTGGTTTCTTCTCGATTGTAACAAGCATACTGAATACAAAAATACAGAAGTATGGTTATTATTCTCCGAGAAAAAGGTCCGAACCTATATAAATCCCCGTATCTTTTTTTGTGTGGATCTATTTCATAGAAAGCCCCCTAAATAATCAATCATTCGTAAGATCGATACTAAAACATAGACAAATTGTGAAATTGTTTCTGGATGAAAACATTTCTGTCAAAGTACTACTAATTCAGTTTTTTTTCTATTGACATCTCCGTGCTCTATTGAGCAAAGTGATGAAATCTGTTGAGCCAAGTCACAAGAGACCATTATAATTAAGTGGACGGCCACTTATATATATATATATATATGTGTGTGTGTGTGTGTGTCTCGCGCGTGTGTGTGTGTGCACGCGCGTGCGCAATTTTAATCAAACTAGAGCATTTGAAGGATGTAACTACAAATCATTTTAAGAAAGCACAATACATATTAATGTGGTCATATCTTAGTTTCATTGTTCAATAGTGTGGGAGTGAAAGTCATGTCCTTAGGCAAAGGGGTATTCTTACCCCCCCACACACACACACCCCACCACCACCCAAGAAGAGGTGAGCACACTCCAAGCAACTAAATATTGCATTCAGTTATATATCCACTATCCTAATACAAACCAATCAAATAAACATCTCAGCACAACCTGATTCAATAGATACAGTCAACCAAACAACCCACCATTGCATCTGCTCAGCCTGACTAGATACAGGCCACTAGATACAGGCCAGGCTAAGGGCATACAGACAACCAAACACATACGTAATGTTTAAGGAGCTAAAGTAAAACACACACACACACACAGCTACTCCATGATTCTCACGTCAGAACACCGATTAGAGCTCAAGTAGTAAACGAAGGCATACACAATACTTCATTAACAAAGTAAATTTCAGAGGGGTTGGACAAGTCAGGGCTCATGCTAAAAATGAACAGAATTGACAGGTTTCACGCACACCATAATAGGGGTAATAACGCACCCAGGAGCAAAGCAAAACAAAATCGACGTTAATCTCCAAAAGCGCGTTCTTATTACAAAGATTGGAGCACAGAGAGTTACTTCAAGTGCACATCTGTGTGATGATCTCCTTGTTATTGGCAAGGTAGCTACACGGGTGGAAAGAAGAAAAAGGAAACGGAGCACCCAGTTCTGATATGCAGCCTTCCCTCGGCCCATCCATGTTCTGCCACTGTTCTGATCTGCAGACTTCCCTCACGCCCTCAGCTCAACATAGGACCCCGAGATCCCTGAGGTGCCAATCAGGGTGATCTGCAAGTACAATAATTACATCATGAGTAACAAGAACTCAAAAACAAGTAATAAATTCCACTAATTTTTGGCCCAGGAAATACAAGCAAATCAACTGTACAGCAAGTCAACAACATGAAAACATTATTCCTCACATGTTATAAGGCTGAGCAGGATCTCATCCATTTTCATCAGAAAATAATTCAATGAAAGACTAAAATATGAAAAATAAAAATTGTATAGCATCTTCCAGTTGCAACAATGACACCAGACACAGTCTTCCGTCAGAATGGGAAAACTATGTCACATGGACGAGGTTTGAAAAGCCATACTCATACAGTTATCACCAAGGTGCTTGTACAGGCCAGTTTCTAGAGGTAATCAGATACAGGGAAAAAACATGGAGGAAGGCCAGACAACATCTGGCCAGGAATCAGCCATAAAACAGTTGTGTTTTGTTAGCTTATGATGAAACTTGGGGGAATGGGAAACTAGTTAGTACTTACCAATTTGAAAATTACTACAAATTATCCCAAACCAATAAAACTCGGTACTCACCCACTATTAGACTTTTTACCTCATTACAGACAAAAGGAAACTGTTCTTGATTGTTGAGATGTCACATGTGACAAGGGGTATCTGTCAATTCTCAATTCAAAGTACTACAAGTAGTTGTACAAGCAAGCAACAAGACAAAGTGAATGCATTTTCCCCAACAAGTGCTCTATGGCATATAGCCGTATAGGATAAACAAATTAAACACGCCAATATATTTCTGTGAATGCGAAGTATAGCTAGTAGCCTAGTATAACACTTGGTAAAAGAACATGCACAGCCAGTCAATTGCTGTCATGTGTAATTTCCTTGCTTTATAGATAAAATGAAAAGGTAAATAAGATGATGGTCATAGTTATATGAGTTTGTTAGACAAGGTTGAAGTTTTTATAGTCCTTCCAAGCTATCCCCTATCTTTCCTTGTATCAAGCAAAATATTAACAATACATTGTCCTCGTATGCGACCTACTCCGACATCAAGTGAATGACCCAAGATATTGCTTGATATTATTGTTTCTTAGCCAGACGGGGGAATAAAATGATAATCTTGACATAAAATAGTATATTTGTGATAGCAGAAATTGCAGAAGCTAATCC
The DNA here is from genome assembly GCA_036346395.1 of Hsuehochloa calcarea. Taxonomy (NCBI): domain Eukaryota; kingdom Viridiplantae; phylum Streptophyta; class Magnoliopsida; order Poales; family Poaceae; genus Hsuehochloa; species Hsuehochloa calcarea. The sequence goes on from CM070600.1 coordinate 23,038,759, forward strand.
AACTGAAAATTTGTTAGAAGTGTGAGAATATTGCATATGCAACAGCAGATTATATAAAAAGCAACAGCTAAACATCATCTTAAATGGAATTACAGTACGCCCCATTACAGCACATGCAAGCAACCACAAAACCATGGATGTATCGAACACAAGTTCTAGCACAGAAGCTGGCATGGAAGTAAACTGCATTACAGGGACAAGTAACATTCAAGAGAAACATACCTTTCCCCACTCAGACCCTATGCCACTGCATCTCATTTTCAGGTGAATCATTTTTGTCCCCAACTCAGTCTCCACCTTCTTTCGTAGATAATTTTCATCGGGGCCAAAGGATTCCAGATATGTCATGTATCGATTATATGCAGCTTTAACAGCATTTTCTATATAACCAGGCAAGGGGCCCACGTTCTGCAAGAGTTAGGCTTGGTAAGACAGATTACTGAAAAAAAATATGAGCCCAAACTCTGTACAAAGCAATACATGGACAAAGGGACAGAGACGATTAAGTACTGACCTCACCCGTCAGACCACAAAGATCATCAAGAGCCATTCTTAGGGTAACTAAAACTCCACTAAATTCTTCACATGCCTCAGCTGCACGAAATACATTTTTCAATACCTCTTCACCAGCCTTATCATCAGTAGCTTTGGATACTGCTTTCTTTGCTTCATCTACAAGAGAATCTGGAAGTTCACTCCAGCTAGCAGCCATCAAATCCTTAAATGCAGATTCAATGCCAGGGTCAGATATTGCAGGCAGATGCTTTTCGTTTGAACTGAACAAGCGCCATAAGTTCCATGAGAAAGCATTGTTGCCAGCTGAGTTTGTAACATGCAAAAATTAATCAACAAGGAGCATAGAGAAAATGAGACATGGATAATATATGAAGTTTGAACTAAGGTACAATATTAGCAATACAGCAAAATGAAGACTAATAAGGGCAAAGCATCATTGACTCTCCCGATGTATATACCAGTGTTACGGATGTATTTTGAGCTGCAGCAACAGCAGGGCTCACCCTGCTCAACCATCCCACCCTGCTGCTCCCAATCTTATCATCTTAATGCGTAAAACAAAACCCAGCAGTTTATCAGTGCATAGTTTTCCCAACACCATATTATTGACAAAGGCTAGATAATCTTTCGTCTAGCTTCTTCAGAACCAAATTTAAGATCTCACTGTCCAAAAAACCAGTTATTCTACTGACTGTAGTGGCAAAAGCAAAATTTTCCCTATTTTGAATGCTGTTGCGTGAAAGCAAGAATAACTGGTTTTTTGGAAGGGAAAATTTTGTTGGTGCCACTGGAAAGATATACAACTTCGGTTCTGCACCACAAATTGGACCATGATATTTGTGACACTAAAAATTTGGCTCCATTTTGCTTTTGCCACTGCCGTCATTATCTGTTAGTTTGACCGTTACAATAGATCGTTTGACCGCTATTTCCTTGTCAGGCTTTTCCAAAAAGGCATCCAATACCCCTGTCAGCTTGTGGGCCCCACTTTCAGTCACTCATTTCTCTCTATGCATAAGATCAATTGGCTCCACAATCCTTCCCATCTCCGACGAAACACACCGACAACAACCCAGACTTAATCTAGGAAAATAATGCTACAATTAATTACTGTTAGAACAGAACACAATCACATCTGAACTCTAATTGGCACACCCAACAGAGCCTCACCATAAACTTTATGAGATACACAAAGCCATTTCTTTGTCATATTTATGGGTAGCGGATGAGATGTCGAACGAAACAAAAAATCAACCGACTCCGATATAGGATCATCACCCTAACAACTTTTTCACCATCTATAATATACCAAATTATCACCCACCTCATAAGATATGGTGGGGAACTGCTCCTTGATGGGCTCGAGCAGCCTAACGGTGATGTTGAGGCCGGCGTTGGCACCGTGAGCCTGCTCGGGGTTCTTCATGGTGCTAAAGAGGCCGCTGGTCTTGGTGGCCACATCGAAGGTCCCCGCCGGGTGCCACCAGCAGGCAGCGCAGCACAAGTCAGACCGGGTGCCTTGCCTTCTCAGTGTGCGGCCGGTGAGGCGGCACCGAGAGGAAGGTGACTCGGGCGGCGACATCGGGGGGAGGTGGAAGCCAAGGGTGACGTGGCAGTGACTAGAGCAGCGCGTGGCGACGGTGCCGGGGCGAAGGGATGGCGACGGTCGAGAGCACGGTGAGGCCGCGTGGTAGCAACAGCGCCGAGGCAGAGGTGAGGTCGGCGGCTTGGCGGCGCGGCCAAGGCGCGGGAGGCAGCCGCTTGGCGGCCCGGCGGAGACGCGACCGGTGGAGCAGCTGGCAGCTTGAGGCGGCGGAGGCGGACGGATTCGGCAGCCCATAGCCGAATCCGGGCCGGCACGGTTGGGGAAGAGCAGAGGAGGAGGAGTACCTCTGGTGGAGAAGAAGAGAAGGAGAGAAGGAGGAAGAGGAAAAAAGAGGAAGGGGTAAATAAGTCTTTTCACATATAATTTGACGGTAACGGTGCTCTGACCGATGGTAGTGGCAAAAGCAAAATAGAGCTAAATTTTCAGTGGCACAAACATCGTGGTCCAATTTGCAGTAGCTGAACTGAAATTGCACATCTTTCCAGTGGCACCAACAAAATTTTCCCTTCAAAATATAGGTTCTGTTTGTTTAAGTGGTGAAACTCTCATTTGATGCAACACCAGCAGCAAAAACACTTCAGGACCACACATCTAAACTGAAGTTCAGGTTCAGCTACGATGTTATACCTGCTGCAGACCATGAACTCCTTCTAAACAATCTGTAGCATAGTGGCATGGAGACCCATGTACACGGAGTACCACAACCTTCGGACCTACGGGTTGGCATCCCTAATCTTCTATCTTTGCAGCTACCTTTCTAACAAATTCTTCTCACCTCACAATAGCATCCCCCAATTTTTTTGTGACCAACAAATCCCAATAGCATCATTCGGAGGTGACATATCTCCAGCAGTTAGATTCTACCGTACGGTAATCACAAATCTATAAACAGCCTGAACAAGCAAGCGACCCACACAAAACCCTACATGGAGATTGGCCCAAATCGAGACAATAGCATGTTGTATTATCAACTATCAACAAGCGAGAGCGAGATGCGATGCGATGCGGACCTGAGATGGCGGCGATCGGGCGCGCGAGCGGGGCTACCGCGGCGGGGCGGGAGGCGGCGGAGAGCGTGGACAGGGCGGCCGAGGAGATGCCGAGGAGGCGGCGCACGGAGGCGGCGGAGGAGGGGGAGCGGAGGGCGGCAGCCATCGCCGTGGTCGGGAGAGATCGCGGCGAGATGGAGGAGATGGAGAATTTGGAAACTTGCTGCTATGTCGTTCTCTATTGTGTGAGTGAGCCTATGGTATCCTTTATTTTCTCGGGCCTTGGGACACATATTGGAATAGCCGGCCTGTTAGGCTGATCCATACGGTGAAGGAGGTTTTGGTCTGGGCATGTCTGCAGGATGCATTCAAGAACATACAAGCATATGACAAACCGCATGTCACACCGATTTTTATATATATATATATATTTTTAAAACAAAACACATGTCAACACCCAAGCTGCAACTAATTACTTAAGAACCTCATGAGTACAGTCACAGCTGCAGCAAAGCTTAATTTGTTCAATCTCACTCCATGATGTTACTACTAATCTGATAACCAGCTGGGTTGCGATGAATACTACTAGTACTACTAATCAATAAGCTGCATGCACTAATTAAGCTGCTCTGCCACAACAACTTAACAGTGACTAATTATTTATTCATGTCGTCCCACCAACCACCATCAGATCATACAGCCTGCTCGTCTCCGTGGAGGACGGTGAGGAAGACCGGCAGGATCACGGCGCAAACCAGCGCGGCGCCCACGAAGCTGATGACAACATCGGCCCGGCCACGGACGCCGAAGCAGCACGAGGGGCCGAACACGGCGGTGAGAACGAAGTAGAGGAGCCGGCCGGACAGCCACGCGGTGGCGACGCTCACCCCGAGCGCGAGGGAGGTGACGGCCCGGCGGCAGCGCCCGGTGACCACCAGAGACAGCAGCGCCGCGAGCGCCTGGACCGCGCTGGACCACAGCACCGCGGTCGGCAGGGCGGCGGCCTCCGCGGCATTGAGCGCTGCGCGCTGCGAGAGACGAGACGAGACGACAGACCGACCAGAGGAACAAATCAAATCAAACGAGGCATTTCAATCAGCCGAGCGTGCGTAACGTCAAGGAGATTCAAGAGAGGTTGATCCAACTCAGCGCTGGAAATCACTAACAAGAAACGTTTCGATGTAGCACACCTGGATGTAGCGTTCTGTCTCTCCCGTGTGCGGCGGCATTATGAGGAACATCACGTCGAGCGCGATCAGTGCAGTCAGGCACCCGAAAACAAGAAGGGACCAAGCCACTGCTCGCACGGTATCCTCATGAACCCACATATCTGCGTGCGTGCAGAAAAAGAAAACGAGGATTAAGGAGACAAGTATAACTAGCTGATACAAATGCTACAATTAAGATGGTACCAATCGTTAAAGAAAGAAAGAACGAACGAATTAACGCGTAACTAAAATCAGGCCTGCAGGTTACATCATATACGCATGAATTAAGTGAGTATTGAAGCAGCAATGGCTAACAGAAACTCACCGCCAACACCATCCTTGCCAGCAGGAGGACTCATCATCAGAGCAGATGAGCAGCCCAGTAAAGTCCAGGGGACGGAGTAGGCACAAATGAACCCAACAGATACCGATATATATATATATACAGACTCGGTCTCACTTCTCAGTGCTCAGCTCAGTAGCTAGCCAACTACTGCTCAGCTATGGAATGCAGGCATATGTTCATCAATACTACATGTTTAGATATGGAAAACGTAGGGCACTTGGAGAAGATGGATCGGTCCATGAGATGAACAATGGCACATGCAAGATAAGGAAAAACGAGACAATAAATGCAAGAAAGCGCTCGGCTTTGTTCTGCAGTCACTGCGCAGCGCGCTTGCTTCTGTTTTTGGCTAACAGCTCCTTCCTAGCTAGTAGTTTCTTTCAGTTTCACGTCCATTTCAACCTGCCTCATACGGAAATACTAAGATGAGATGTAAAGGTAAGGTGGAAGAACAGAGTTGTTCAGACCGTGTAGTAGCTTAGTAAGAGAATATACAATAGTGTGACGTTAGTTATCTGTAAGTTTTATCATGTAGGATACGAGATAATGTAGATGAGAAAAAGAGAGTATAGATAATTGTGTTATCTCTCGTGTAGTAATCGACTGTAACATAAGAAACAAAATACATTGTATATAAAGTAGCTGTCTATAGAAACACGTAAAAAAAATCCGTTATAGAAATTATTTTTAGCGCTATTTATAGATAATATAGAGATATACTACAAGTAAAAGTTGTCTATACCATTATATATATCCTAGGAGACAGTAGGTTGTTTGTGTACTCTCTCCAATTGCAAGTCAGTTGTTCTGCATTCTGTGCTAATTAAAAAATTTAGGTTAGATCGTCGATGCATAAAAAGTGGGTAGGGGAGGAGATGGGTAAAGTTTAAAAGGGCATAATAGTTTGGGGAAGTATATATGGGATTAGGATAACGAGAAGCATTTGTGAATATATTTTTGGTAAATGCTGTGAACCAGACGTACGAACGCATCGTACTCCTGCTCCACTAGCCAACACTAATGCAAGCAAAAATATCAACGCTTTTAGTTTCCAAACCCACCGCACCGTCCTCTCATCTTCCTCCCCACGGCATCCTGCCGTCGCCTCCACCCCCTTCGCAACTCCGATGGCCGAAACTAGATGAAGGCCAGCCCCAAGTATTCTCCGTAGCCATCGAGCAGACGCGTCATCTCCGCCTCGCCTTCTTCGTATTTCTCAAAGCCAATTCTTTGTGCTCCCAGGTGACTACTACCACCATAGCGCCTCCTCATCCTCCTGGTTGTGATGAATTCGTCGCTTGCTTGCTCGTCATGTCACAATACATGTACCTTCCATTGGCTCTGTTTGATCCTGTTTCCCTTCCTTTTATTCTGACTTTTGTTGCAAACTGATAAATTGTTCTGATATTACGACCCATTGAAAAAAAAGCTGCAGACGTCGAAAAAAAATATTGCATACTGTTTTTGAGATGTTGTGCCTCGTTGAAAAAAATATTGCGCCCCGTGGAAAAATATTGCGACTATCGAAAAAAAAATGTTACATCCTGTTTACGGTGATGCTGCAAGATTTTTTTAACGTGTCCTTTTTCCAAACGTTTGTTTTGATTCTGAGATTTTTGATATGATGCATCTTTTCTAAATATTTTTGTTTTGATTGTGAGATTTTTGATATATTATGGCCTTTTTTCAAATATTTGTTTTGATTCTGAGATTTTTGAGCTTTTTTTTTAAATATTGTATATGAATATTTGATATGCTGTAACAAATGAAAAAACAATGTTGCACAGTTCTTTCACTTGTATTGCATCAGAGGCTAGAAGGTCTTCAATTTTTTGTTTGTAAAGTACTACGCGCTCTCTGTTCTTTTCAAAATGATGTTATTAGTTTCTCAGATCCTCAACCACCTTTCGCAACAGCTAGAGTATGGAGATTTAATTTTGCGCGTCTGTATATACTAAATGAATTCCCCGACCATTACCGCGGGAATTTTTAGCTATCTTATCTATAGAGAGATAATATTTTGAGCAACGTCTGATAAGAATCATCATATGCATTATCATAGCTGCCATAGCATATCTACCCAACTTTACGAAGTGTATACGTAACTGTTATGAATTATCATGAAGTGTGCGAGTGTGCTAGGAAATAACCTCTGATCTGGATGTTGGATGCTAGTACATAACAATAGACATAGGTTAAATACTCAACAGCACCACAATTGAAGCTTCGAGAACAGGCCAGGAAATGAAACTACTCCCGTGGCCCATGGAGCATCGAAACATTACACCTATATTGATATTCGACAATGGATGTCTTAATCTTTTGATGAGAATGATAACACAATTTGATGAGGCAACTGTTGAAAGTTATTTTCAAACAACAAGTTGTGTCTCTTCGTGAAAGGATGCATTTGAAGAGTCTGATAACACGATTTGATGAGACAACTGTTGGAAGTTATTTTCAAACAACAAATTGTGTCTCTTCATGAAAGGATGCATTTGAAGAGTCGTGTCTCTTCATTTCGTATCTTTTCACGGGAGGGTGCATTTGAAGAGTTCTGTCTCTTCATTTCGCACCATTTCAAACTCTATATAAGGAGACGTTCTTTAGATTTTGAGAGGCACTTCATAATCTCATTCTCTTGTTCTGCTCACGACGTGTTTTCACTTTGCTTTGGTGCAAAATTCGTCTAGATTTGTCTTATCCTACTAGCTTATTTGCAGTAGACCCTCGAAGCATTTTAACAGGGTGCAAATAATCGCTTTAGGAAAGCGCTTCCGGCGTGATTCAAGACTTCTTCTCCACAAAATTTCCAACAATCTAAAGCGATTATTATGGAGTCAGATGCTTCTGCTTCCGCCATCAAGTTCATGAATTAAGACATGATGCGACTTGATCATTTTGACGGCACAAACTTCACCCACTGGCAGGACAAGCTGAAGTTCTTCTTCACGACCATGAAGCTCTTCTACATTCTTGATCCAGCGCTTCTTCCAGTACCAGCGCCCGAGGAGAACGACACCGACAAACGCAAGGCAAAGAGAACAAAGAGGAACGAGGATAATCTGATGTGCCGTGGACACATTCTCAAGACCCTCTCCACCGTCTGTATGATCTCTACACCGACACGCCGTCGGCAAGAGACATCTTGTTGGACCGAAACGACGACTAGAGGGGGGTGAATAGGAGCACGATCTCTTTTTCACAAAGATCGGATTCAATAAGATTTCCTCTCCGATAGCTATGAGAGCTATGAAGATCAATATCTAAGCACAGCAGAAGTCTTGTATTGAATCCAATCCAAACCCTGGAGCAAGACAACCAAAATTAACAAAGGCTAAAGACCTAATTATTGGGCGGTCTGGCCTATATGTCAATGGCGGTCGGACCGGTCACCTTGAGCGGTCGGACCGGTCACCTTGGGCGTTCTGACCTCCAACCTGATGAACAGTGAAATCAGCCCGAAAACGAAGTTACAAATAGGTGTAACTTTTGATCTACAACTCCAAACTCGATGAAACTTGGAACACACCTTCTCTAGGATATTAGGAACATATTCTAACCAAAGATCGTGAAGATCCTTGGCAAAATTCCGACCTTTTCCCGTTTGAGTGAAGGATTTTAACTCATGCACGCATTTTAAAGCGTCGTCTTCATCTTCTCTTGACATAAACCGCTTCTCCTTGCGTCGTCTTGTGCCACGGTTTAACCAAAAGCAATCAAGGTGGTATTTTAGTGATATTACCAAAATACGTCTTCTCGATCCTTCTCCGAAGACTGAATCCAAACTTCATGAAGTAGTTCCATACTTCGCCACGTGTAGGTTGATCAGTGGCTCTCATCATGTCGGCAAGTCTCTCCCATCCGGCTCCCACCGAAACCAACATGACACTTGCACCGACCCCTGTGCCGCTTGATGCAACCCGTCGCACCAAACTTCCCGTTCGGTCATCCTTGTCCATTTTGCGCTACGCTCGAATCCAATGACTTCACCCGACACCGTTGATCGTTCTAAACCTCAGCTCTCAAGCCTAGTACCGATCATCCTTGCCATTGACCGCCATTTATCTACAAGCAACCTGCACAACAATAGACCAAGAAATCGATTACGGGAACAAGTTCTTCGTGACTTGACCCACGTTAGTCAAAACAAGCATCATGCAATATATATGCCCTCAAACTCATGAACTTGACTCAACCAATAAACATCGCCGCTACAAGGGCCAATGAAACAAGAGAAAACCGATCAAACCGTCATTCAATGGCCGGTCTGACCGCCCTCTGGCCGATCTGACCGCCCAGAAAGGAATTAGCCAATTTTCAGCCCCTGAAAACCGAAAGCTCTTTGGAAATTTCAAACGAATAGAACTTTTGACTGGAAACTCCAAAAATTATGAGACCAAGTGCATTAGAATCTCCTCTCTTGCTACACCCTCTATTTTTGGCCCAGCTCAAAAATCCACTTTTTGTATTGGCCGGTCCGACCGCCGCCTATGGCTGGTCGGACCGCCACTGGCCGGTCTGACCGCCAGGGGTGGCCGGTCAGACCGCCGGCCTAGTTGGTCAGACCAATTATGGCCTGACAAATGAAATTATGCCGAAAACTCATGAATCGATAAACCTTTAACGCCATTGCCAATTGTAACATCATCCTAAGATCATGAGCATATCCCCATGATATCCACACATCTGTAATGCTCTGGAGAGCAAATACAAAGCAGAGGAGGAAGGTACAAAGAAGTTTATTATCTCTAGGTACTTCGACTTAAAAATGAATGATGATAAATCTCTTCTTTCTCAAGTACATGAGTTACAAGTGATAGTGAATAAACTGAAGGTGGTAAAGATTGATATTCCTGAAGTTTTTCAGGTTGGTGCAATTGTTGCGAAATTGCTACCAACTTGGAGTAACTACAGGAAAAGACTTTTGCATAATTCTGAGGATATTTCCTTGGAACAAATTCAGAAGCACCTTCGAATCGATGGTAAGAAAAAAATAGCAAATATCAATCTTAACGCCGGTTCCTCCAAGGCAAATGTTGTAAGTGACAGCAAGCCTAACAAGAAAGGTGGAAATAAAGGTTTTCATATCGGACCCAAGAAAAACAAAGGTGCTTATAAGAAGAAAAGTGCAAAAGGAAAAAGTTGATATATTTGTGGTAAGAACGAACATTTTGCTCGTGATTGTAGGCACCGCAAGGGTGTAAATAACAAAAAAAAAATAGCATGTGCAACTAAAATGGATGATGATGAGATCATCGCTGCTGTGAGTGAAGTCATGGCGGTACAAGGTAAAGTTCCTGGATGGTGGTATGATACATGTGCCACTGTTCATATTTCCTATGATAAGTCTTTATTCAAGACTTATGTTGATGCAACCGATGGACAGGAAATATAGATGGGAAATGAAAATCGGTCTAAAGAAAGGAAGCATCGAACTGAACTTTACTTCTGGAAAGAAGATTATGTTGGCGAACGTTCTTCATGTGTCAGATATGAACAGGAACCTTGTAAGTGGTGATCTTCTTGGAAAGCGGGGTATCAAAACTGTGTATGAATCGGGCAAATTAATCTTGACCCGTGGAGGTGTATTTGTAGGAAAGGGGTATTCATGTAATGGGATGATAAAACTATATACTGTTGACAATACTGATGCTGCAGCAATAAATAAATCTTCTTATTCTACTTATATGCTTGACTCTATTTCATTATGGCATGATAGATTAGCACATGTTGGTATAAGCACTATGAAAAGATTGGTTAAACATGGTTTGATTTCTTGTAAAATTGATGAGTTTAATAAATGTAAAATTTGTGTTAAATCAAAGATGGTTAAAAAACTTTTTCATAGTGTAGAAGAAGTTCTAACTTGTTAGATCTTGTACATTCATATATATATGTGAACTTAATGACATATTAACTAGAGGTGGAAATATGTATTTTATTACTTTTATTGATGATTGTTCTAGATATTCTTATGTTTATTTGCTGAAACATAAAGACGATGCCTTTGGTGTTTTCAAAGTTTACAAAACAGAAGTGGAAAATCAATTAGGTCAAAAAAATTAAAATTCTAAGAAGTGACGGAGGTGGGGAATATTTTGAAAATATATTTGATGTATTCTGTGAAGAGAATGGTATTATCCACCAAAGTTCTGCTCCAAGAACACCACAATAAAATGGCTTGACAGAGCGTAAAAATAGAATTTTTTTTGAGATGATAAATGCTATGTTGATACATTCAGAGTTATCTTTTAGTCTTTGGGATGAAGCATTACTTGCTGCTTCTTATATTCTAAATAGAATTCCTCTAAAGAAAAGTCAAGTTTCTCCATATGAGATATGGAAAGGAAGAAAACATGTAATTGTATATTTTAAAGTGTGGGGGTGTCTTGCTTACTACAAGAACCTTGATCCTATAAGGACCAAGTTGGGTCCAAGAGGATTAAATAGTGCTTTTGCAGGCTATACCGCAAACAGCAAAGCTTATAGGCTTTTAAACCTGGAGTCCAATATAATTGTTGAATCCAAAGATGTGGAGTTTTTTGAGAATTCAACCACTACAGGTAAAACTTCTCAAAACCTTATAGATTCTCAAGATGGGAATATCTTAAAGGGCTTCGGGGACCCTTCGGGGGGGCTTCGGGTCCACCTCGGAGGTGGCCCGGAGGATCTGCTGCTCCGGGCCTCGCGGGGCTTCGGGGACCCTTCCCGGAGGTGGCCCGGAGGATCTGCTGCTTCAGGCCTTGCGGGGCTCCAGGGACCCTTCAGGGGGTCTTCGGGTCCACCCCGGAGGTGACCCAGAGGATCTGCTGATCCGGGCCTTGCGGGGCTCCGGGACACTCTGGGGGGCTTCGGGTCCACCCCGGAGGTGACCCGGAGGATCTGCTGCTCCGGGCCTTGCAGGGCTTTGGGGACCCCCCGGGGAGGCTTGGCCCGAGGTCAGCCACCTAGGTTTTGATGATTGCTTCGCTTGGGCGTCAAGGCCGGTGGGTCCGCCCCTACGACAATGGGATTCTGAACACTGATAAGGTGGGATTTCGAACACTGATAAGGTGGGATTCCGAATAAGCATCTTGACAGGGTGGTCTAGTCGACACACGAAGAAGATACAAGTTGCAACGAAGGCAAACTAAATATAAATAAAATCCAAGTTCTAGCAAAGGGAGACGGCGACTCCTATATGGGGTGATGTCCAGGGGTGGTGTCCAGGGAAGTGGACGCATGCCCCTAGGGTTACAAGGCCCGTGGGCCCAAGTGGAGGTGGTGCAACACCCTTTTGACTCGGGCTCAAAAATAACGCCAGATTGTTTTGATGATTGTAGTGTGTTCAAAAGGAATTTGCAGGTGGGGCTAGATCTGTTGGAAAGAGGGCGAGATAAGCTTTCAATCAAGTACTTGTGGACCTCTAACGGACTCCGTATACGAAAGTTATGCAAGTTTGAAGTCGGTATTATCTCCGGAGGCCAAATTGAATTGCACATGCTCCCCTTCATGATCAGCTCCTAAGTTCCTGATAGTTCAATTAACATGCATGAGCTCTGGTGATTGGACCTTGCAAGTGCATAGGTTCAGCTCTATTATGAGGAATATTGGGTGTATGCATAGAAGTGATATCCTCATCAGCGACCATGCCTCTCCAACAGTACCCTCGATGACTCCACCTCAACCCCCGCTTGAGAACTCCATGTAGGCTACCGCGGAGACGGCGCCCGTGGAGACAGCGCCGAAGAAACAAGAAAAGCATGTCGAGTCGTCTTCCAGGAAGACAAATAGCACGAGACGCACTAAGACCAAATCGAAGAAGATTAAGGCGTCTCACAAGCCCGAGACATTCTCCTTCGGAATGTCGTTGGTCTCCGACACAATATTATGCCACATTGCTTTGGCTTGCAGGAATTTGCATGCCTGGTACATGTGGCTGACCGACGAGGGAAGACCGGCCTACTGGATTCACCGTCAGCTACACAGAGAACCATTTCCTCCTCAAGCCGGGCTACTTTGCCATCGACTTCGAAGACTTATTTGATCTATTCAACCTTGACACCCTCAACGCCTCACTTCTACGATGCAGTACACTACAAGTGTGTACAATTAAGTTCTATATTTATGCAATACCGATAAATATCATAACTCATTACTTATGCATAGATACATGATGCAATAAGCCTAGCGATCACGATAACCGGTGGGTTTCCTCGACCCATAGTTGATCTCTGAGCAATGCATCACCCAAGACGCACCCTATGTCGAGAAGTACATAATGAGGGGATTGCTTACTCACCGCGATAAGGACTACATACTGGTGCTCTACAACCAGGGGTAAGTGCTTCACTACTTGCTATACAAATTTCATTTGTTATTTATACGCAACACGAACTTAGGTTTAATGACTACAGCAACATACATGAGTAGGTTCCACTGGATCATTTTAATCATTGTACCAAAGTGGAACAAAGTAATATACCTTGATTCCCTAGTCGACAAAAACTACGACTTCATCATTGTGAAAAAAGTACTCGACAGGTATGCTCATTTCCTCCATACGTAACTCTATTGTAGTTTTCCTTCATTTGAAATGTCTGAAGATAACTTTTTGGAATCACGTAAGTCGTTTAGCCGTTTAGCGCCTATATTGCTCGGGGGAGGGACACACAAGAAATCGGGTGTCACACTGCGACACAGGACGCGATTGCTGGTACCCACTACAACACAATAATCCTATATCACACTTCATAACCTGACCTCTCGAACTGACTTACCTATATCATATATCACATTTATATTTTGTAGTGCCACCAGCAACTATTACATGGCAACGTATGTGCACTCTACGTTTGTCGTCATATGCTGGAAATCATGAGGGCTAAGACAAAGGATCCAGAGGTTTGTCAGTCAATCTCGCAATAATTATTTCGTAATTATGAATTTATATATATATATATATATATATATATATATATATATATATATATATATATATATATGCTTACTACTTTACTCTTGCTAGCGACAGGGCATGACAACCGAAGAAAGTGCCTTCCATTTGGACTTATTCACGGCCGTTCAAGGACTGCTCACCGAATTCATCACGGGGGAGATCATTAACCAGAATGGAGAGTCTCATCCCAGCGACACCGATTTATTGTAATTCACTTTGAGTTGTCCAAATCAATTGTGATATATCTGTTTTTTGTTTGCTTATTTTCAGAGGGCATGGTTAGCATTACCCAAGGCTAGTCGAAAAAGCAAAATATTTAGGTATAGAACAAACTATCACATACGGTTTTGTGGAATAAATCATCTGTGAATGTATACTATCACAGACGGCTACCACCAAAAACCGTCTGTGATATGTCGGATTTCACATACGGCTATTTTTTCTAACCATCTATGATATATATATCCAATCACAGACGGCTACTACTAACACCCGTCTGTAATATGTATCCAATCACAGACAGCTACTACTAAAAACCGTTTGTGATATTTATGATAGCACAGATGGTTATTTTTACTAACCGTCTGTGTTATGCATCTAATCACAGACGATTGGTACATATAATCGTCTGTGATAGTTGGTCTTCACAAACAGTTTATACCAGAAAACCGTCTGTATTGTTGCGCTTATCACAGACGGTTCAAAAACTGTCTTTAATAACTACCTGTTATCATAGATATATAAATTCAGATAGTTGAGAAACCGTCTGTGATGACTCTTTCTGTAGTAGTGCACCAACGCATTCAAGAACAAACATATATATGTCAACAACAGTACACATGTCAGCTGCATCGGACAAGAAACTCATAAATTTGTACACACAGTGACAGCAAAGCTTTAATTTACTTCCTAATCTCAATACATAATGTTAACCAGATAACCTAGATAGGTGGCGATCCTTGAACAAGTTAAGAAAGGTGGCGATTGTTAGAAGTTTCTGTCTTTGCGTGATGTCTCAACAAAGAAACTGCACCCCTGGTCCTTTCTTCCTGCTGGAGATGGACACCACTGATACAAACTTGATCGCAGAACTCAACGAAAACAAACAACGATAACCTTTTGTTCTGGGAGCACCCTCTCCTCTCTTTATATTTTCTACTATTTCTCTCAACTCAACTCCTTACACACTGCTTCTTGCTTCTTGACTTTACAAGCAACAAGGGCTAGCTTTTATAGACACCAATACAGATTTTTGCCTCGGACTTGGCTAGCTGCATGTGATGGCAAGTATACACGTATACAAGAAGGATACATGCCTTTTTACGACTCGGACGCCGGCTACGAAACGGAAACGAGATTAACTCTAACAATCACCCCCTTAATCTTGTTTCTTCACCTTGATCACGCTGATCTTCTTTCTCATCTGAACTTCCAAGTCTTTCTCTTTTACCTACACTCCCGTGCGTTGTCCCTTCCCGGGCCGACACCGCCCTACCGCTTGTGCTTGCGGCATCCTGAGCCATGCACAAACCAACGTTTGCCGCGTCTCGTACCTGGACTGAACTCGTCCTTCCTTGCACGCCCACCTGGGCTGCGCCATTACTTGAGCCTCTCGCTCCTCTCTCTTGGACCAAATATGCCCACTTCCATGCGTACATCTTAGCTGAGGCTACACCGCCTCTCCCTCCTGCTGTGCCTGCATGCCAATGGGGTCCATGGGCTTGACCTGAGCCGCTGGTTCCCCCAGTAGCAACTGCATGCGTGTGGGACTTGTCATCCCCTTGAGTGCCCTGCGCGCCTTCCTGCGTGCCGTCTGCACCCCCCGAGGCTTCGCCTGCTGCGCCTCCTGCGCCAACCGCGTGCTGTCCCTGGGTCCTGCCATGTCCTTGGCCGGTGAGATCAACAATGCCTGAGACTTCCTGTCCTGGCTCTACTCCCCAGTTCCACTCTGGCTCCTCCAGACTGTCCTTCACAGAAACTGGTTTACAAGCTTTCAGGAAAATTTTATATAACCGGTTCGGGGATCTCTTCACCTTCATCAACAGATCTTTGTTCTTGTTATAGACACGCAGAACTCATCCTGCAAAGACTACCTGCACCCCTCCGCCAACCGCCCGAGACCGAGTATGTTGTTACATGACTTGGTATATAATAGATTTCGATCGGCATCTCGATCGCCGTTCTTGCATTGCAATAGCATTGATCCTTTACCTCTTATTTGCACCGTGGAGCCGTCGCCAAATTTGACTTTGCACAAATCTTCTCATCAAGCTCATGGAACATGGAGCGATCTCCCGTCATGTGATTGCTTGCTCCATTGTCTAAGTACCACTCATCAGTATGATCATGATTTCCTCCCTCTGTATGTAGTTTAGGAACTACGTTCTCCTCGTTCAACATCACCATGACCGCGCGCTGGTTGACACATAAGGAGAGAAGCAGGGTCGGCTCGTCATCTTCAATAGCTCGGGTGAGGTTTACCTCCTCGTTCTTCTTCTTGTTTCGGCAATCCGAAGCATAGTGCCCATATTTATCGCAGTTGAAGCACTTTATGTGGCTGCGGCACTCCGACGCGTAGTGGCCGTATTTATCACATTTAAAGCACTTGATATGTGACTTGTCATGGGATCTGTCACCATCATCTTGCCTAGCCCAATCTCCACGTTCTCCTCTACCGTCTCGCTCACGCCCACGTCCACGCTCGCGGCTTCTTGATGAGTCACGGTCATCCTCCTCCGACGATTCCTTGTAAAATTGTCTGCCACCACCGGACTTCTGTCGGCCAGACGAGCCCTGGCCATGCTCGCGCTGCTTCATGCGCGCAAGCCACTCATCCTCTGTGAGGAGCAGGTGTCCGCTGGTGCCGTCGGTGTTGTCTTGTTCGTAGCGCTCTTCTACGGCCTTTAGTCGTCCGGTGAGTTCTTCCACCGAGAGCGTCTGCAAGTCAACGAGCGTCTCAATTGAGATTGCTACCTGAGAATACCTTGGTGGGACGACGCGGAGAAATTTTTTAACAACACGGTCTTCCTCAATCTTGTCCCCGAGTATTTCCAAGTTGTTGACTAGGCCAGTGAGCCGCATTGCGAAGTCATCCACCGACTCGCCGCTCTTGAATTTGATGTCATCAAATTCTTTGCGTAGCGTCTGCGCCTTTGCCTCGCGTACGCGTTGGACTCCCATGCGCATTGTCTTGATGGTGTCCCATGCGTCCTTGGCGGTGTTCTTGACCGCAAGCGTAGACAGCATCTCCGATGGAACGGCTCGGAGTATAGCAGACAACGCCATCCTGTCATCGCGGTAGTCGCCATTGCCGGGGTCGATCGCCTCCCACAAGCCTTGCGCTTGTAGATTCACCCTCATCACGAGAGACCAATCTCCATAGTTGGTTCGCGTCAATATCGGGTATATGGCCGAGCCTCCTGACTCCCTCACCACGCGATGGATCACAACTTCCCCACCGCCACCGCCACCGCTGCCGCTGCCGGATCCCGCCTCCAGACGTTCGTCGCTGTTGTTGGGCATCCTTGGCCGGGTAGGTGAGTGGGAAGATGATCGACGCATCGTCGGATCGAGTGCAAGCTCTGATACCAATTGTTAGAAGTTTCTGTCTTTGCGTGATGTCTCAACAAAGAAACTGCACCCCTGGTCCTTTCTTCCTGCTGGAGATGGACACCACTGATACAAACTTGATCGCAGAACTCAACGAAAACAAACAACGATAACCTTTTGTTCTGGGAGCACCCTCTCCTCTCTTTATATTTTCTACTATTTCTCTCAACTCAACTCCTTACACACTGCTTCTTGCTTCTTGACTTTACAAGCAACAAGGGCTAGCTTTTATAGACACCAATACAGATTTTTGCCTCGGACTCGGCTAGCTGCATGTGATGGCAAGTATACACGTATACAAGAAGGATACATGCCTTTTTACGACTCGGACGCCGGCTACGAAACGGAAACGAGATTAACTCTAACAGCGATCGATGAACGTGAGAACACGATAATGACAATTAATAACACCGCAGCATCAGCTATTAGCTAGCACTACAAGCCGATCTACAACACAACTACACTGCTACTCAGCCCTTACATGCGTGCATGCACTTAATTAATTGATCTGAGCTTGTCACTCGATCTGAGCCTGTCACTCGTCTTCGCAGACGACGTCGGCCAATCCCAGAAAGAAGTTGGTGAGAGCCGCCACGGCTATCACGCCGGCGCCGGCAACAATGAGGGCCTGGTTGAGGGCGCCAAAGCAGCAGAAGCGGCCGTACGCGTCGATCATATATGATGATGACGACGACGAAGAGCAAGCCGAGCAGCCCCATGGAGGCGAAGGTCGCCACCTTCCCGAGGGAGGTCATAGCCCGGCGGCAGCGCCCCGGTGGCACCAGGTGATCCAGCCCCGCGAGCCCGTGTTGGAGCACGATGGACAGCAGCAGGCCGCCGGGACAGCGATCAGCGCGCCCGGCGGCGGCCTCCGTGCGGCTGTTGGCGCTGCACATGGGCACTTCAACGGAACGAAGAAACAAAACACGAGGCATTTTGGTTAGCGTGCAATAATGCATGTTCCGCTAGAGTGCAAGGAAAATAAGGGTGGCTAATCAGTTCAGTACTCATGAATTAAGATTTAAGAGACTAGCACCTGGATGTAGAACGCGTTGCTCGATACTAATCTTGACAAAATTTGTATACATATATTTACTTTGGTCTTTTGTATATAGTGATTATGTTGTATAGGTCTTTGCATAGCCTCGTGCAGACTCATTTTCCGACAGTTTCGCACCGTCTCACCTTGTCGTCGCCGGCCTCCACCTCCGGTAGAGACTGCCGTCGTCGGCCTACTCCGCGGCGGCGATCACGTCAACGCCGCTGCCGCGCACATCACATGCGATTTTGGCACACCACGCTGGCCTCGCAATAGCCGTGCGGACCTTCGTCGTCGTGCTCCTGAGCGCATGGTGTTACAGCCGGCTCATCACTGGCACCCGTGCACCTCTGCTCGACGCACAACACTGTGCACGTGATCGCCCACCGGTGGGTTATCGCCAGGTAGCTCCTCCTCACACCTTACTCTGATATCAATTGAGGGGATTAGTCCAGAAGAGAACTCGCACATAACTTCTTGAACACACGTACACACACTTTATCGGTGAAAAGAATGTACGGGAGCAATGGAGAAAACGAACAACACTCCCGTCTGTGTTTCTCTACTTGCTCTGTTATTCCACCCTCCAAACTAACTACATACATGAGCTTTTATACACCACCAGCCACTAAACGGCCCATAGCCCACGCACGCACAGAGTGGACTATAGCATGCAGCCACTAGCACATGCACGTAGGCCACATCTCCACTACATGCAGAACGCCACATGACTAATCCTAGGAACACATGCATGCACTCCCTGCCGATCGAATGTTGTTGAATATCGATCGAATTAGCAGCATGCAGTAGCGTTGCTACCTGCAGGAGTACTATAGACTTAAACGATCTGGGGCAGCAAATTAACTTGAGGAGGGAGATAGGAAGTAATCAGAGGGATGGCACACGAACGGAATGGAATGGAATGGCTGAATCTAGCTAGCTCGCTAGGTACCCTTGACTCCTTGAGGAGTTACTACTATACACGCAAATATATGAGTATTCAGCATGCAGCTAGTCAGCTACTCAGCTGCGTTGTACATGTTTCGATATGGAAAGGCGCACTGCAGTCTGCAGGTACATAACATGGGTCCGTCTATAATATAGGCAAAAGGAGATAATACGTACGTGTGCAGCATGGCTCTATCATAACTGGCCATGGGCTATACATCTCGGACCGGCCAGCCCAATTCCTGGTGGCTACTGCTGCTTCTCTGGATATCCATGTAATTAACATGGCCGCCTGTTGTACTCGGGCTATTGCTTCGGTGGTCCGAGTCCCAGCTCCGCCTCTACCCTTAGACAAGAAATGCAACTCACCACTGTGCTTCTTTAGTACGTGTTTGGTCAACACACTGAAGTGTAGTGTAGCATTAGAAATTGTTGTGCTGCTTCGTGCTGGTTTCCTTTCTGCTGCATACGCGAGCGTCCATTAATCGTTAACTTCGATCTGTTTCCTACGGAAACACTCGCTCCATTGTAGAGATGAGATGTAAATGTAAGGCGCGCGAGAGCTGAGCAGGTCATGTATAATGGGTTTACATCAGCTGTCTATAGTCTCTATCACATAAAATTTAAACTTATGTGGATGAAAGAGAATAAAGTAAGATAAATGTGTTATCTATAATCCTGTAGCCGATCGACTGTATCACCAGAAAAAAAAGGAAATGTTGTAGGACCATAAAAGTATTAAAAGATTGTGTCATCTATAAAGATAAGTGAAAAGATAATTCATTGTATGAGCTGTCAATAGTGTTATCTACAGGTGACATAGAGAGTTGCTATACACAGCAGCGGTCTGTACCATTATACATACCCTAAGGTACGTAGAATTTAAATTGATGTGGTTGAAAGAGAATGATGATAGAGAAATGCACTATCTACGAACCTATAGCTGCTGGCCGCAACTCGCGGCGTGCAGCGCGAAAACGGTTCACAGCTGACCGAGCCACTCGGGCATGCATGCACCACACTGCCACGGCTAACGTACAGCAGCTCCATGGGCCTTTGCGTTCGGTGGCTCGGCTCGGACTTGAAATTGTGTTTTAGGTCCTTGTTTGGAACTCTACAGGAAGCAACCAAAATTCATGCTGCATTCTAAATGGGCCTTACTAATAGAACTTGTTTGCTAGGGTTGTTTCCCAGTGCAAGAACAAATGGCAAACTCATTTTAGGAACGCGAGAATTATATTGTTTCATACAAAATCAATGGAAACTTTATGTGTTCCAAAATAACCCTCAACTTTTCTTTAATCAACAAGCCCGTAGATGCATATGCGCCCCGCATACCATTGCGAAGTGTAGTGTTGAATTGGTAGCCTATTGATTTGATTATTTCTTCCAAAGTGGACCTATCATCAACATTAAAATGGGGTTAATACTAATCATAACCCCCCTGCAACGATCCTGACAGCCAAACATGATCCCAGAGATCTTGATAGGAAAACATGGTCGATGAGTTTGTTCTTGCTAGCGGCAGCACCATGGTCATAAAATGTTCAAACACTCGATCGTCGGGGACTACTTTGACCGGAAAGAACCAAATGTACAGGATTACTACAAAACTAGCATGGGTTTGATTGTTCTGTGTGTGTGTGTGTGTGTGTGTGTGTGTGTGTGTGTTGTGTGCAAGGATAAGGGGCAACTCTGGATCTTGGTAATTGAAAAATAAGCTATGGAGTACTAGTTGTTAAGAAACTTGGGCCCACCGGCCTGGTTTACGGTGGGTTTCTCATCCATCTGTAGACTATACATAAGAAGAGACTCTTAACCATTGTATGTGCTTTTGAGAAGAGAAATAAAGAGAAGAAATAAGTTCTCCCATATCTCTGTGTTCAATCTACTGTTATATACTTCTATTCTTGTATGCGATTCTATGCTTATCTACGAGGTCATCGCTTGAACTGGACTCGTCAGCGACGGTTCCTCAACGCGTTATCAACACGATCGACTCCGGCCTACGTTTAGACCTACTCTATTCGGATCAAAAGGTAGCCGTCGAAGAACGACGCTCGTAAATCACATCTCATTTTCTAGATCGCTTTTAATTCTGCAAATTTGGCTTTCTAGATTATATCCTACAGTGCAAATCCGCTCTAATCTACAACGAGCCGACTTACATAAAAAGAGTAGATGATGATTGCACAATTCTTACATAAACAGTAAAAAAAGAAATTTTCACACCCATCGGCCCGAAGCCGCACTACGCGCCGCTGGCCACCCGCACGCGGTCGTACCGCCGGTGCTTGCCACACGTGCTCGTCGCTAGCCTAGAGCCGCGCCGCAACCTGGCCTGGAGCCGCCAAGCATCGCATGTGTGCGCACAGCACCCAAAGTTGCGCGGCGATCGTCGTCGGCCATGTCGCGCGCCAAGTCGCACCACCCCGCACGAGCTCCCGACGCTTGCCCCGGCCACATCACGTGCTGCAGCCACCCTCCGGCCGCCCGCATGGGGCGCCGCCGTATGGTCGTGTCGCCGACCGAACGCCACCACTTGCACACGCCACCTGCGCCCGTCCCGCCCGGCCGTCTCCGAGCACGCGTCCACACCGCATGCGCCACCGGGCCACCTCGTGCCCTCCAGCGCCCCGCCTCCCGCCGGGCGACGCCGCCGAGCCGCGTGCTCCCGCTGACCGCTCGTGCGTGTGTAGCGGCCGCCATTGAGGAGTCAGGTAAGGGGAAACCCTATCCCCTCCCATTTTGATCAGTTGGCTATGGGACCATAATGGACCCGAAAGGCCAAAGGGCTCAGTTCATGTTCCTTTTTCGAGAAAAAGAAAAAAGGAAAAGGAAATTTTGCAAGATGGCCCTTGACCTCTTCGAAAATTACGCGAAAAGAAAAAAATCTCATAATTGAAATTTAGCAGTTTAGCATCTAAAATTACAGAATTCGCTAAAAATCATATTCCAGCAGAAAAGGGCCTCGGGAATTCAAATTCCAAATAATTTTGAACTTTTGAAGCGTGTTTGACTTTGTTATTATTATTTCTATACAATTTACATATTGTATTTATTGTTTTGATTATCTGTCATTGTTTATATTGGTTTTAATCACTGAAAATAGCAGTAAATCATGATAAATGCATAGAAAAATATGGAAACATGATGAGAATTTTTGTACCATTACTTGCAACTATTTTATGCAAATTACCAGTAGTAATATTATGAACTTTTGCATGAATATGCAGATGACTGGCATCACTAACCAGGAGTTTCGAAGAGCTGGCCCAGGATGGCTAGAATTACTTGACTTGAGTATCAAACGTCAAGATCGTACTTGGGGCCAAGAAGCTCCGTGCGGCTATCGAATTTGGCACCTCGAAGGATGCCACTTCAACTTATGAGAAAAACGATCAGTCACTTCATTTCCCCCGACACCATCTCTGCCTAACGCTCAAGAATGAGTATATGGTGGAGAAAAACGCACTAGCTTTGTGGACCACACTAAAGAAGCGGTTCGAGAAGCTGAAGTACGACATTCTTCCTCAGGTAAAGCAGGAATGGACTCAACTACATTTTGCTGACTACAAGACCATGGGGGGTATAATTCTGTCTTGCACAGAATTTGTAACAGTCTTCAACTCTGTGGTAAGGTTACCACGGATGAGCAGAAGATTGAGAAGACTCTCTCCACCTTTCACCCGAATGCAGTGTAATCTGCACGTAACTATCATCAAGATGGCTACAAGGAGTATGTCGAACTGATTGACATCATGAAAGTTGCGGAAGCTCAAGATGAGGTTCTAAGGAAGAACTACATCTCACAGCCGCCTAGTAGCAATGTTGGCTATGAAGTCAATGCTAGCAGCTACAAGGTGAGAAAGTCTCTCACAAAGGAGAGAGGTAAAAAGGTAAGGTTATTGGTCGCAAGGTCAAGCCAAATGCTCAAGCCAAGAAGGACGGACAAAGGAAGCACGATGACAAACCCTATGGCTAGTAGGACCAAAGATGCTACAAATATGGCACGTGGGGCATTAGTCTCGAATTTTCCTTGAGCCACAACACGTTATACAAAGGACAGCATGAGGCACACATCGCTATTTCAGGCACGGAGGATCCACAACCATAGATTGCACTCATGGATGTGGATAACCCAGTAGCAGCCCCCATCACCCCTTCTTTGGACATCGCAGCGGCCGTAGCTGTAGTTGTTGAAGAGGCGAAGATGGACATGGAACAGATTCAAGTAGAAGTTTCTTCATACTTCACTGATTCGATCTAGTGCACGAATTGCACTTAGATTTTTTTAGTCACTTGCATATTATGGTTGTGATGGAACATTGAATTATTGAATAATGGTTGTAAGCTTTGGGAGAGCAAAATATTAAATTCTTATGATGAGTCATGCAAGACTTATTTTTACTGTATTTTATAATAGCAAGTTATGTTCTGTTTTTAGAGTATTTTATTTATGTGTGGATTGCTTCCTACCTCATATTAATAAATACTTTATATCAGAACGCATGTGGCGCCCTATGGAGGAAGATTTTATGTGCCCCGCATGTACCACCGGAAATTAATTACTAGACCTTGTGCTCTAAAAGTGAAGAATGAAATCTCTGCATTCCTGGACCGTATCTAAGGAGACATTTGTAGTCCTATACAGCCCCTGTCAGGGATATTTAAGTACTTTATGGTGTTTATCGATGCTTCCTCGAAATGGTCGCACGAA
Organism: Hsuehochloa calcarea; assembly: GCA_036346395.1. Classification (NCBI taxonomy): domain Eukaryota; kingdom Viridiplantae; phylum Streptophyta; class Magnoliopsida; order Poales; family Poaceae; genus Hsuehochloa; species Hsuehochloa calcarea. The sequence continues at coordinate 23,062,681 of CM070600.1, forward strand.
TGTTTATTGTCTACGAGAAACCATGCTTTTGGAAAACTGATCTCACAGATAATTAAATTTTAAAATAATTTCCCTTATCATCATGTGAAGTCCATCAGAATGGACAACACTAGAGAATTTACTTCAAAAGCATTTGATGATTATTGCATGGCAATGAGAATTACCGTTGAGCATTTTGTACCGTGTGTCCACACCCAGAATGGACTAGCAGAGGTATTAATTAAAATAATTAAAATTATTATTTGACCATTTTTGCAGAATTGTAATTTACCAACTACATGTTGGGGACACGTAGTCCTGCTCGCAGCAACTCTCATCAATTTTAGACCGTTGTGATATAACATCCATTCACTTATGCAACTAGCGTAATAGGCCCTCTCTGAAAGTTTAGGATATACGTTGGTTATGAGACAACATCTAATCAGGTATTTGGACCCCATGACTGAAGATTTGCATACAACCAGCTTCGCTGATAGTATATTTGATGATGATAGTTTCCCATCATTAGGGGAAAATCAACCCCTTGGTGAAAAATATCCAAAAATAATGTGGCAAGCTAGGAGAATCCATGCACATGACCCGCGCACTAGTGAAGCAAATAGAGAAGTCTAGAAGATAATTGATTTACAATCATTAGCGAATCAACTGTCTGACCACTTTAGTGATTTGAAGAGCGTGACCAAGTCGCATATGCATGCACGTAATGCACTGGAAAGGGTTAGAATACCAATGAAAATTGAAGGTACCCAAGGACGAGAACTCCGGCCCCTCGAATCCCAAGTAACCGGGGACGCCTGGAGAAAAAAAGAGAAGAATGACTTGATATAGCCGATCACTGAAGTTCCCCAGAACCAGAATGAGAGCCAGTTGAGACCTGGCACCAGTATGAAACCTTCAGTAAAAGGCATGCTGGATTTGAACATTCCCACGGAAAGAGACATTAGCATGGATATGTGCGCACACATCGGAGCTGAAAAACTAATGAGACTTGCCCCCGTAATTGGAAGCAGCGGTGAGCAAGGAGAAACATTAGAAGAATCGCCCCACGAAGAAATAGCTATAAATTATATGACCACAGGAGAATCTATGAATAGATCAACAACAAATGTCGATATTTATTTTGTAAAGAAAATTTTCACAATCATTGATCTTGATCCAGAGCCTGCATCACTCGCTGAATGTAAGAAAAGATCATATTGGGAAGATTAGAAGAAGGCAGTAGTGACGTGGCACCAAGTAGCATTGTTACTTTGAGTAGTGTTTCAGCATTGCAAACCGAGGTTACTTCACTAAGTAGTGTTGTTTTGTGCAATATAAAAGAAAAACTATTTTTGGTCGAGAGGGGGGAGGTGAGGCCGACCAAGGAAAGCAAACCCTAGTTCATCAACCCCATGAGGAGAGGGTCATGTAGTCTGAGCAGCATGGAAGCAAGCAAGCACATGGGCATGTGATCCAAGAAGAAAGTCAACCGCATGGGGCCCGTGTGGGAGCATGGAGCTGTGCGGGTGCAAGAGGGAAGCAATGCTGGCTTGAGAAGGAAACACGTGATCTCACTTCCTCTGTCTAGCGTGAGAAGCAAGGACACCACATTCCAAGTTGTGAGGAGTTGTGAAAACGAATTAGTCGTGCGCCATAAGGGAGGAAGGTCAAGCCATGAAGGAAACCAAAAGGGGAGCAAAGCCAAGAGGAAAGCCAAGCGCCAAAAGGGATAATCGTGCCTTATAAGGATGGCCAAGCTCATAGTTTCTATGTTGGCTCGGTTTGGATAGGAATAAAGCTTTTAAACTGGAATCAATCAGTGAGTTAGTTTCTATCTCTAAGATTGTTTCCATTTAAAGCGAGTCACAATTGTAATAGGATTGTTTAAATATATTTTTAGCAATTAGAGTAGTTTAAATTTCCAATTAAAGTAGGAGTTTGCAATAGGAGTTAAAATCGATTTACTGTTCACGAGGATGGTTCATCCGACTCGGATTACTGTTCACTTGTACTGTTTTGAATCGGTTATTGTTCATATGAAGCTCTTGTGCTTGCGTGGGAGGCTATATAAACCCCCCATGGCTGCACCTTAGAAGATAGACAAGTTATGATATGAGTTAAGAAATAGACACCAGAAAATCACCATGGTTTTGGTGGCCATTGATGGTATGTATTCTTGAGTTTTCCAGTTAGGAATTGCTCTTGGTGTGTTGAATCCAATTCAGGTGTTTATTTTACTCGTTGGAACTTCAGTTCTACTGCCCTTTGTTCACGTGCTGTGGTGTGCGTGGGAGAAGGTTTACCAAGGAGGCCTTGTTGTTCTTGTGTTGCGCAGGGCTAGGGCAGTGAGGAAGCTACCATCAAGGTGTACCATGAAAGATCAGGGCCAAACAACGCGATCCTGCTAGCTTGCTAGTTGGATACTTGGATCCACATCAGATGGTATCAGAGCACCCGTTGATCACAGTACGTGCTGAAATTTTTTGTTGATCACGGAAGGGATGATGGTGGAATACATGAAGACGGGTTACTCTCTAGGGTTCGATCTGAACTCATGTGAGAGAAATTCATTGCGAGAGATTTGGTCATCTCAATTATATGCACGATGTCAAGTGGGAGCTACTACAAGCGCTGTGATGGTGGATAAGTTTGTTGCCATGAACATGGCAAGTCAAACTTCGTCGACCAATTGAAGCTCCAATTGATGCCGCACTCAGAACCGTACAAGGTTCAATGGCAAGATCATTACCTTGTGATAAAACATCGCATCGAGGTACGATTCACGTTGTGTTGACTTCCTGATTTGGTGGTGTTTGATGTGCTCCCTACACATATGCACGTGTGCTCATTACTGCTTGGAAAGCTATGGACCGACCGGAGGAAGTGGCAAAAGGATTATTCTGATCCTTACGCTAGTTCTTCGGGAAGGTTGTATACCTTTGTTCAGCGAGGACGACGTCGTTACATCGAATCATACACTCCCGAGCAGTACTTGAATGATCGTCAACAGAGAGATCGTGCACAAGCTACTATTGAGAAGAATAAAATTGATGCTGCTACTAAAAGTGGTTCGGCCACAACAAAAGAAGAGGTGAAGCTACTAGGCGAGGGTACTTAATTTTTTCTATCCTCGACCAAACGAAGGAGGACGATGCACCATCTAGTGGACTAAACATCCAACCCAAGAAGATGCAAGGTGACGACATCGACATGATGGCAAAAGGGCAGCGTTGGAGCTTGTCCAAAACTCAATACGAAGTCAAAGGCAAGGTGTGCATGCTGATTATCGACGGTGGAAGTTTCACCAACATGATTAGCAAAGATTTGGTGTATGCGTTGGGACTGTCCACATGGAGGCATTCTAAACCTCATTGTGTGGGTTGGTTGAACAAGGGTGAAAAGCTGAAAATGACACACAAGGTGTGTGTGCCATTTTCATTTGGCAAGTATGTTGATCAAGTGGAGTGCGATGTTTTGCCATTGGAAGTGTGCGACTTGCTGTTGGGAAGGTCGTGGCAGTACGATCACGATGTCACACATTCCGGGAGAATCAACACTTACACTTTCAAGCATGAACGCAACCATCATGTGCTAAATCCAATAGCGAACAGTGCAATCAAATCTAAAATCAAGCTTGTTGTTGAGGAGAAAAAGGCTTCAAGATTACCCCAAAACCGAGGACGGTTTCACTTGAAGGGCGAGGGGATGATATGGCACCAAGTAGCATTTTTATTTTGAGTAGTGTTTCAACATTGCAAACTGAGGTTACTTCACTAAGTAGTGTTGTTTTGTGCAATATAAAAGAGAAGCTATTTGTGGCCGAGAGGGAGGGAGGTGAGGCCGGCCAAGGAAAGCAAACCTTAGTTCATCAACCCCATGAGGAGAGGAGCATGAAGTCCGAGCAGCATGGAAGCAAGCAAGCGCATGGGCATGTGATCCAAGAAGAAAGACAGCCGCATGGGGGCCGTGTGGGAGCATGGAGCCGTGCGGGTGCAAGAGGGAAGCAATGCTGGCTTGAGAAGGAAACACATAATCTCACTTCCTCCGTCTAGCGTGAGAAGCCAAGACACCATATTTCAAGCTGTGAGGAGTTGAGAAAATGAATCAGTCGTACACCACAAGGGAGGAAGGTCAAGCTAAGAAGGAAGCCAAAAGGGGAGCATAGCCAAGAGGAAAGTCAAGCACCAAAAGGGGTAACCGTGCCTTATAAGGACGGCAAAGCTCATGGTTTCTATGTTGGCTCAGTTTGGATAGGAATAAGGCTTTTTAACTGGAATCAATCCGTGAGTTAGTTTCTATATCTAAGATTGTTTCCATTTAAAGAGAGTCAGAATTGTAATATGATAGTTTAAATCTATTTTTAGCAATTAGAGTAGTTTAAATTTTCAATTAAAGTAGGAGTTTGCAATAGGAGTTAAAATTGGATTACTATTCATGAGGACTGTTCATCAAACTCGGGTTACTGTTCATGTGTACTGTTTTGAATCAATTACTATTCATATGAAACTCTTGTGCTTGCGTGGGAGGCTATATAGACCTCCCATGGCCGCACCTTAGAAAATTGACAAGTTATGATATGAGTTAAGAAATAGATACCAGAAAACCACCATGGTTTTGGTGGCCATTGATGACATGTGTTCTTGAGATTTGTAGTTAGGAATTGCTCTTAGTGTATTGAATCCAATTGAGGTGTTGGATTTTACTCACTGGAACTTTAGTTCTACTACCCTTTCTTCACATACTGTGGTGTGCGTGGGAGAAGGTTTATCAAGGAGGCCTTGTTGTTCTTGTGTTACGCAAGGGCTAGGGCTGTGAGGAAGCTACCATCAAGGTGTACCGTGAAAAATCAGGGCCAAACAACGCAATCCCGCTAGCTTGCTAGTTGGATCCACATCAAATATCGACTGAATTGTTATCTCTGAATAAAAGAGAGGCGTTTGGGCCTGTAAGCCGCACGCCTCCCCATGTGCACCCTATAGGGCATAAGTGTGTATTTGTTCAAAAAATATATGAAAATAATGAAGTTGTAAGATATAAAGTAAGACTTGTTTCACAAGATTTCACTCAACGACCAGGAATGATTATAAAGAAACCTATTCCCCGATCATAGACAGAACTACCTTTAGATATTTAATCTCAAAGGTAGTAAATTTGAATTTAGAAAAAAAATTGATGGTTGTGGTAACTGCATATCTTTATGGAAACTTGGATTCAGACATTTATATATATGAAGGTACCTGAAGGTATCCCTGTCTCGAACCAAGACAGAGCAAATAGAAATCTGTACAATGTGCAACTCAGAAAGTCACTGTACGGACTTAAGCAACTAGGAAGAATGTGGTATAATCGTTTAAGCGATTTTTTATACAAGAAAGGCTACACGAACAATAAGGATTCTCCTAGTGTATTTATACGAAGATCCCAAGATGGTTTTTTGTATAATATCAGTGTATGTAGATGATCTGAATATCATCAGAACCCTGGAAGGTATTAAGAAAGTAAGCATTTACCTGGAGTCACGGTTCAAAATGAAAGATTTGGATAAAACCAAATATTGCCTCGGATTACAGCTTGAGCATACCCCTAAAGGGATATTAGTGCATCAGTCAACCTACACTCAAAAGGTGTTAGAAAAGTTCGACTTTGAAAAAGCATCAACTTGAATACAGTGGGAGCACTCATGTCCCCCTTCGAAAGTGCCGATGATCGGAAAATCTTTACAGCAAGATAAGGATTCGTATTGACCTAGACAAGAGGGGGGAGTCTTGGGACCGGAATTTCCGTACTTGAATACAGTGGGAGCACTCATGTATTTAGCAAACTGTACTAGACCGTACATTGCATTTATCGTGAAGCTATTAGCAAGGTATAGTGCAGAACTTACCAAAAGACATTGGTAGGGAATAAAAGACATCTTTCGATACCTCCAAGGAAGCAAAGACCTTGGTCTATTTTACAGAAAGAACCAAGATCTAACTATGAATGACTACGCAGATGCTGGATACCTATCGGATCCACATACAGACAAGTCGCAAATATGCTATGTATTCTTATGTGGTGGAACGTCTAAGCAAAGTCTTGTATCAACTTCGACGAACCAATTAGAAATCATAGCACTGTACGAGGCTTCGCGAGAATGTTCTTGGCTTAAGCAGATGATTCACCAGATTCAACAATCGTGTGGATTGAATATCGTGCAAACCCCCACTATTATCTATGAGGATAGTGCAGGTTGTGTTGCATAAGTGCAGATAGGTTATGTGAAGAGTCCTCTCACAAAGTACATCAACCCTAAGTTCTTCTATGCTCATGAATTGCAAAAGATAGATGAAATTAAAATACTGCATACTAACTTATGTGAAAATCTTGCATATTTATTAACTAAGTTACTTCCAACGTCTAGTTTTGAAAGATGCACATGTGGAATTAGAATGATAAGACTTAGAAAAGTGTGGAATTCAGGGGGGAGAATATTTACGAACTCATTATTAAAACTTAATCATGATGATCGAGTACCTAAAGAATAAATCATGGAGATTAAATGCTCCCAAAATTGTTTCTGGCCTCTGTTGTCGCCCTCTGCAATTCTTTTCTCGCCAAACATGTCCTGAATCTCACGCCTTAATCCTCCATAAAACGCATAAGAGTCCTCTCACAAAGTACATCAACCCTAAGTTCTTCTATGCTCATGAATTGCAAAAGATAGATGAAATTAAAATCGCATACTAACTTATGTGAAAATCTTGCATATTTATTAACTAAGTTACTGAAATTGAGTGGATTATACTCTTTTTCTCTTGACGAGTTTTCATGAAGTTTCTCGGCTAAGATTTTTAATGAGGCAATTCGTGTAGCACAACGGAATGTGTTTCATGTACTATTTCTCTAAATTTTTCCACTGAATTTTTATGAAGTTTTGACAAGACATGAACAAGACGGATGAGTGCCTAAGGAGGAGTGTGAAGAAACTTGGGCCTAGACCTTACAGACCTGGCTCATGATGGGCTCATAATCCACTGTAGACTATATATAGGAGGGGACCTTAACTATTGTATATGCTTTTGAGAAGAGAAATAAAGAGAAGAAAGAAGTCCCTACATATATTTGTGTTCAATCTACTATTCTGTACTTGTATTCTTATGTGTGATTTTACATTTATCTACAAAGTAATCACTTGAACTGAACTCGCCAACGATAATTCCTCCACACTAGTGAGATATGGCAGCCGCAGTACACTAATTAGTGAGATATGGCAGCTGCAGACGCCGTACTGCAATAAGTGGACGGTGTTGAATTGGTAGCTACTGATACCAAATCACCCAGTTTAGTACAGATCAAAATCTCCCATCGGCGATCCTGACAGCCAAACATGATCCCCAGGCTCCAAAGCCTACCATATCCCGCGTCAATTAACAATGTAACCCAAGCCGATACGCTCCCGATTCGCCGGTTTAATTCTGGCGATTTATGCATGCGCGTCATTGCCCCCCATGAAAAGGTCGCTCATCACTCTGATCGTGGCCATCTCGCCCGCCACTCCTCTCCTCTGCACTAGGCAAGAAACCAGTACGACCACCTTCTTTTCGTAAGCAGTACCTCACACACGGTCACGCCCCCGAAAAGTGTTCGCTTGTCCAGCAGGCTCGAACCATCACTCGCAAGTTGCAGATTTGCAGCGCAGATGCCAATGTAGAATATTGCAGTGGAAATCGCAAGTGGAGCGTGTTCCAGGTTTCCAGCCTCCCGAGTCCACAGCCACAACGCACGGCGCACATGGGGGCAGAGGACACGACACATATGGGAACTAAACAAGCATGTAGTTGTGTGCTTATGATTTTGCCCGAAAAGGTCGCCACATGGGCGCATAATCTATGTCCAATGACTGCCGCTACGCATCACGGACCAAATCCCCCAAAGAATAAACAAAAGAGAGCATCCGGCATGACAGCGGCTAACAAGTCGGCCCATGTCTGAAATAGTACCGGGTGGGACCCGTCTGTCGGTGACCGCACAACAAACTTGTTCGTACGCGCAGGCACAATTAGCCACCCCAGTTGAGACTGAAGAGTCAGCAGTAGTAGTAGTAGTAAGATACTTGCACGTTGGCAGCACCGTGAGCTGCACGTATCGTCGTCGAGTCCACTCCCCATCGCGGCCGTCCGATAGGAGGACGCTCACTGGCCACTTGGCTCTGCCTGCTCGCCCAACAGGTGACCAGCGACGTTGTTTAGCCATCGCTTGACGCCGCATTTTTGTATTCCCGCATGCGAGCCGCGCGCGGTGATATGATAAGCGCGACGTGGCGTGGACTAACCTTCCCAGCACACGGCTGCCTGCATGCATGCTTAGAGAAAACGATCCGTCGATCTGACCAAACTTTTCGGAATTATTGCACGGGGATCCATGCAAAAGCTGCAGAATCTTCCCGGATTAACTAACCGGCCATCCTCTCGCCATTAGACGTGACAAGCCGGGAGCCACGTGCTTATCCGTGTTGTTTGGAGAGGACTGAGGGGAGCCTTTGACTTTTGACAGCCGAACTGAACTAGGCAGAGCAGACAGCTTTGCTTGCCACTGCGGGCTGCGGCTGATCAGTCATTGGTAGTGCTGTTTGTTAGTTTGTTTGTCGTCTTGAGTCGTAACCCCGCCTATAAATGGCGACAATAGGATCTGCTTCTGCTTCTTTCTGTAAGACGCCAACTGCATAGCTGAAGAAGTATTGCCTCTGCCTCCTGAATCCTGGCCACAGCATCTTGCCTCTGTTCTTGCAATTCCTGGCGGCCAATTGCTCGTCTGCGAAAGCTTAGGTGCGGACTTGTTCCTAACCAATGCGCATTACTTGTTTGTTTAACTATCATCAATTCATCATCCTGTGAACTGTGCATTTAGTTCTCCGTCTTCCAGTCTGGTAGCTAGTCTGATTCCCCACCCCCCCGCTGTCCCAAATTAGTTAGTATTGCAGCGTTCAGAGCTGCCTTCGTTGCAGTTTGGTTTCTGAATTTGTTTTTAACTATCTGCATTCCGACACACTGATTTGAGGCGCGTTCAATTCTGTGCGAAGAGTTTGGTAGCATTTCTTTGTCAAGACTCAGGAGTCAGAGGTCTGAAAAAGTCATTGATCTAGAGCTTTTCAACTAAAAAAAGTTTTACGTATACGCTCGTAAACGAAAACCCAAAATGGACAGCCATGTGGCAACCTGTACCCTCCCCCGAAAAGTAGGAGCAAGTTGTCCGGCACAGACACAAGTTGTCAACCATAGACAACTAACTATATATTATGCGAGCTAACTGTGCCAGATTAAATCTGCTAATGTATGTCCTGGAATATCTGCTCTGCTAAAGCATCATAGAACCAATAACAGTGTGCTAACCGGACCCGGTCCGGTCCATTTGAACAGGCCGGTTTAGAACTTTGTTCTATATACATCTGCTACACTCCATAGCATCTATTACTTCAAAAAAAACATCTCATAGCATCCATTACTTAGAAACCTACTACATATCATAGCATCTGAAAAATGCTATACCATTCTCCTGTGAAGTACTGGATGGTTCTCAACATGTGAACGCAGACAAGCTGGTAGGAAGAACAATCTACAAACTGGATATTGTTCCGTGATCAGAAGGTCTAAAAGTCGAATCATCCTTTCGCTAAAGGACGTAGAGCTAAGCTTAGTGTAGTGGGTTATCTGGAGGATCGAAAAGCATCCAATTGCAGGGGGAGATGGATGCTAAATTAATCCAGGCCACTAGTTCCCTTCCCCCGGATCACATGCAGCAGTGTCCCACTGCCTTTAATCCATTGTGTTTTCAATCACTTGCAAAGAAATAGTCAAGGGTAAAAAGAAGAGATCAGGTTTTTATCTAGATGCGTGTGACAATTTGCATATGTTCTACAAGCGACTACAACTAGGTAAGTATCGAGCTCTTTCTGAAATGGGGTAAACACAGGACTAGGTAAGTATCGAGCTCTTTCTGAAATGGGGTAAACACAGGACGGAAAATTGGATAGCGGAGATATCGACAATTATTTCCATTGTCTCTGTAAATATTCTTTGATTTTTCTTACTTATGATAACACAACATCTGTAGAGCCTACGTGCGATTTACTTAAAAAATCCCGTCTTCCAAATATGGCAAAAAAAAAATTCCGCATAGAACTGCGCAACAAGGATACTAACAAATTAATAATCCAAAGATCGGCCCAGCCCGGCCTGGGCCCGGCCCTAAGTCTTTTAAGACAGCATTGGGATTAGCATTAGAGCTCGATTAGAACGAAACAACGACGCCTTGGAAACGAATACCGGAGGAAGGAGGAACAAAGCGAGGCGGAAGCGTCCAAGAACACAATCCCAAGTTCGCACCGGGACGAGCCCTCATTCCCCTTGTCCCTCTCGAACCCTCCGCCGGTTTGGGACCCGGGATCCTGTCGCTAGAGCGCGCGTGGTCGGGATGGCGCCGCGGCTGGAGACGGGCGGCGGCGTCGGCAGGAGGCAGGAGGCGAGGAGGACAAGTCGTAAAGATTCTTCTTGCCTCGTCGCGAGGACTCGCGCAGAAGGTGATGAGATTCGGATTCACGCAGTCTTTGCTTTCCTTTTAGGGTCAATCCGTATGGGCTTAGTGCTGGAATGGCACAGTGATTTGTTCTCTATGTTTTTCTCCTCCCTCATGGCTGCTCCTGTTTGAATGGAACAGTTCAGAGCTGTGCGAAATCTTGTGATACCAAAATGGGCAGTGAGAAAAATGCTTCGATTTTGGTATATTTCGCTTTGTTTTCTTGAAAAATTTGGATTTTTTGGCTTCAATTCGCGTCTGTTGTGCGAGATTTAACCGGGAATTTGTGCAGTCCCTAGACCAAAGCACCGCCCATCACCAAAAAAATCGCACGTTTAATTTAAGAAACGCATTTTGTTTTGTTCTTGTCACTTGAAAGTTTAAACAGAAGAGCGTTACTCTTTTCACATACCATTAACACCAGTGCGATCAGATTTTCCCCTTGAATGACGCGTTTAGTCGATAATACTTGGCAACCTACCATAGCTTTCAGATTTAGTACTCCACTAGTACTAGAAACGTTTCTAAAATGTGAAATTTAAATACTTCTGATTCCGTGGAGTTTGCCCCTAGATCATTTAGAACAAGAGGAAAGAACGAGTCAAAATTTCCTCTATTTGTTCTTTGACTCGCATTTCTGTCACAATAACAAACAAACAAACAAAAATACTCTTTTTTCCCTACCAATTTTCGTTTCTTACAAAATCAAAAGATCACCCCCCCACTCTCTGGTGCAGCTTAAAGGGCGCGACTTAAATGGCCAACGACGCGCCTATGCCTGAGCCTCTGCGGCCGTCGATGTAGGGGGGGTAGAATAGCACAGTACGCTACACTAGACGGCAGCAGCAGCTGTTTTTATTGTGCCGTCCTAGTCGAAAGAACTCTCTTTTACTTTTGTTTCTTTAGCCTTTCTGCGCTGTTTTTAGCTGTTTATTTGTCTCAGTTCCTTGGGATCTGCGCGCTCCGCTCGGCCGCCCGTGTGGGCTGGGTTCTCTTGCCTCTGCCGGTGGGATTCCCAAGGTGGTGTTTGGGTTTATAGTTGGCGAGTTGTTGGTAAGGGGGGGACTGGAGGAGGTAACACTGATGTTTTATGGGCAGATTGGTTTAGGAGTTCAGCTGGCGTGGAGAGACGGGAATTCTGTGCCTGTGCTTGTTTGATTTCTTGGCCTTTCTTCCGGCTGTTCTTTCATCAGTTGTGGACTTAGTGCGTAGCAGTTTCTTGCTGGCAGGGGTGGAGCCAGGATTTATGGATAAGGGACAAGGGAGGCCAAATAAGCTACATTCAAATTTCATTCGATTTGAAGAGCCAAATAGCACTAACAATAACAATATTTCTTAAAATATAAGATGTTACAGTGTGAATTTGTCGAAGCACCGTGCCAGCCCCCCTCTCCCTCCCCCCTGCTTGCTGGAAATGGTTAATTTGCAATGCTCCATTATGATTCTATAATCCGTTTGTTTTGAGCTCGTTTTGAAGATCGTGGTATATGTTGCTCTAGCGCATCATGTCGAACATTTGTCTCCTCGCTGTTCAGTGATTTGTAGTGTAAACTGTAAACTGACACATAGAGGGTGGTATAAAAGTTGGTTGGCTGCTGCACTGCACGCCTGAGTATTAAACTCAGTCTGTCAAGTTTCTTTGTTTTTTTTCTATGTTGTAGACATAGTGCCATTTTGACGCAGATTTTTGTATTAGTAATTTAACTACTTAAGTCCTGATTTAATCAGCTTTGCTGAGTTGCTTCTTGTGAATACGACTGCCACAGGTCGAGAAAAATCACTTGGTATAATGTCGTCCTTGTGGCTCTCTTTTGAGTGCAAATCATTTTCTTCACGCTGCTTCATGTTTTTCTCATGTTCTCGGCATTTTTTTGTGCTCTAGGCGTACCATGTGGCTGACATTTGTGTTCTCAATTTCAGATGACATTTTGACCACTACTCCTTGCGCTTCACAGGGGGGTGAGAAGACCACTGTGTCGATTGCTTTTCCTGGTCTTGAAGCGATTTGGTGGAATATGACACGATCAGACTCGGATAGGGATGATATTTTCTTTGATGCATTTGATGATATTAGATCAGCAAGGGAGCCTTCATTATCAGATGATTGCAGCACGAGTGATGAAGGATTAGCACCAAGGAAATTTGAGTTTGAGATTTGGGCAAACGAGCCAATGAGTGTCCAAGAAAGGCGACAAAGATTCCTGAAGGGAATGGGGTTTGATGAATTTGTTGATACCAGAGTGGATTGTTCTCGACCTCAGGGAGAAATCACAACCATTGGCCCTTCCGCTGACTTGGAGGAGAGAACTATCAGCGACATTTCTTCCTTGGATTCATATGTTCCTGAGAACGAATCAGTATTTGATGGCGCATGTTGCATAAGGGATCTGGACTGTGGGAAGAGATACATAGTTCACAATGGTGGGCATGGCGGACTAACTAGCATGCTTAAGGAGGTTGCATCAGATAAGGTGATGTCTCTTGTGGAGTTTCAAAGCTTACTTGGCCTTTCTCAATCTGTTCAAAAGTTATTGAGAAGGGTGTATAACAGCCCTAAAGGAGAGGCAAAAGGAGCCTTTGGGGGTAAGAAAAAGGATATCAAGAGCTTGTGGAAGAGATTCATGAACAATAGGAGTTTTGGTGGAATTTGCAAGTATGATGTCCATGTAAAAAACTGCACAACAGGTGTACCATCCAGTACAAGAGTTCGGCATCGAAACAAAAAAATTGTGGAATTCTCTGCTGTCTATATGGGTCAAGAAATCCAAGCTCACAAGGGATTAATTAGAGTCATGAAGTTCAGCCCATCTGGCTGGTATTTAGCAAGTGGTGGTCAGGACTGTGTTGTCCGAATATGGCAGATTACAGAAGTGGAAACATCTCCTAAGTTGTATGGGGGAGAAAACCCTCATGAATATGTGGAAAAAATTAAAGTTCTCAAGCCGAAGCTAGCAAAGGGGCAGAATCATGCCCTTTCAGTAATGCCCAGGAAAGCTTTCCGTATTTCAGAGGCTCCATTACATGAATTCCATGGCCATACAAGTGATATCCTGGATATGACATGGTCAAAGTCAGATGTAAGTTGTGCTCTTAATTCTATATAGCTGGAACTTCATACTCAAACCATTTTGCTGAAATTGCATGACTATCTATTAACATGCGTTCATGTATCATAAACATAGATTAGTACTTTTTGTGTTACATTTGCTTATCTGCTTTTAATTGGTTTGACTGCAGTATCTCTTGACCTCATCAAAAGATAAGACAGTGCGCTTGTGGAAAGTTGGCTGTGATGGTTGTCACGCATTATTCAAACACAAAGATTATGGTAAGCAGAAATATCATTAACGAACTATCATGTATGCTTTGATATCCTAATGACTTGCTCAATGTTTTATATCTTTTTTGTACTAGCCTTGTCGATTTATGCCATGACAGTTTCAATATTTTCCTGGAAAAGAATTTGACTTTGTTTTTCATTCCTTTGAAATTGTCAACAGTGACGTCTGTTCAATTCAACCCTACTGACGAGAGATACTTCATCAGTGGTTCAATAGATGGTAAAGTCCGCATTTGGGATGTTTTAGAGAAGCGAGTAGTCGACTGGGCTGATACACGGAATATCATAACTGCTGTAAATTACCAACCAGATGGAAAGGTTTGGATCTGATCAAAATGTTATTGAAGATTATTTTGCATCATTGGTTGCTAATTAATGCTGTTGCAAATCAGGGTTTTATTGTTGGAACAACTGCAGGAGTATGTCGCTTCTATGATCAAACAGGTACAGAGCTCATTCTTTACCATCTGTGTGGTTTCTGTTACCTAGGATGTCTATTTTGATGTATCAGTATTCAGTACTCCCAACTAAGCAATTCATTTTGTTGTTTAGGTGAAAACATCCAATTAGACAAAGAATTGTTTATTCAAAGGAAGAAGAAGTCTGCCGCCAGTCGGATCAACAGTCTGCAGGTTCATTTCTATCTTGGCTCATTTAAGATTTCTCTACTAGTGATTTAGAGAAGCAATAGTGTCCTTTCAATTGTTAAACCAATCCACTAATTTGTGAGCACCACTTCGCAGTTATGTACAAGTGGTTCCCCTAGGATTATAGTTTCGTCAACAGATTCTAAAATTCGAGTTGCTGATGGTATTGATATCATCCAAAAGTTTGAAGGTATATTTGCTTAGAAGATGCCATCTTTCATCTGCGTAGAAATCTGTTACTTTTTTCATCCTTCTACATTCCGCGACCTCAACCTCACCCTTTATACCTTCAATGCAGGGCCTTGGAAGTCGAAGGCTTTATCGTCACCATCTTTAACATCAGATGGTAGATATCTCATATCTGCTGGCAGGGATTCCAATGTCTATATTTGGAAATTTGATATTTCAGGCAGCACCATGCACAAAGGAGAAGCTAAATCGGTTCGCTCTTATGAGATGTTCTTCTCCAAGGATGTGACAACTGCAGTACCATGGCCGGGAGTGAATCAAGAAAGCCACATGATACCTTCCTGCTTGACTGGGAAATCTGTTAGTGCACCCGCTTTGCGCCTCCATGGTGAATGCCGTTCCCCTGGGGCATGGTTTTTTACTGACGGTATGAGGGGGTCTATGACATGGCCAGAGGAGAATCTCCCTTCTGCAAAGCCTGCAAATGCCCCCCAACTAGCTGATTGTCTCTCCACAATATCAGCTGCATGGAACACGGTAATAGTGACTGCAAGTCACGGTGGAGTAATACGATCTTTCCACAACTATGGCTTGCCTGTGAGATTATGAGTTGCAAAGGAAACGTGAAGTCTGACTTGTGTCTACTGAAGAAGCTACCAAATAATTGTAAGTTTGGTGGTAGCCTACTAACAACGCAAGTTTTGTCAGAAAGTGTTAGGAATGGTGGTGGAAGAGGCCAAGGGGCAGTAAAAATTCAAGAGATAATTTTTTTGTACCCATGAGTTCAGATCCTGAACTTGTGGACAACAGATGACCATTTCAAATGCTTTTGTCCATAAGCTGTTATTTGTTCTTATGCCATTTTAATTACCTCGTTACTAGTTGCTGCTGGTAGCATTTCGCTCTGAATCTGATGGTGGTTAAAGGAAAACCATTCTGTAACCTTTCTCCGAGGTAACAAGCAGATCCTTGGAAAAAGGGTAACTACTAACTAGAAGCTGATGTCAAGATAGCGTGTTGCTATCCCTGTCTACCTTTCATCCTTCACACCATGTAGACAAATCCAAGTAATTAAAGTCTTGATGTTTTGTCTGCATTTTAGTCTACCACAAGTCAAGCTGGCGAGGACAACTCCTTCCTGCATCAGCTCCTGGGACTGGTGCTTTCCTGGACTCCACTAATTATCTTTAGTCAGGATCAGGCCATTAATTTCGCTGTACCCAACATGCGGCTCATCTGGTGGCTGGCCTGGGGCCTGGGGGAGATGGGAGCCAGGCTCGCCTCGGTCTTAGGTGCGGCTCGGCTTCTTCGTTTAGAAAACGAGCCATAAATCATGCTTGGCTAGCTTGAAAGGTTGTTTGTGACAGCTCGCGAGCCTAGCTGTCACAACTAGTTTCTCACGTGCAGAACTAGTTCTCACCTGTTAAACCAAGCTACACCAACCTGTACTAAATATGAATCAATTAAAAAAGAAACTACTAAACATGGATTACTTGATGCCAGTAAAAATGAGATGTGGCAGCCTTCCAGGATGACAACAAGAACATTATTAGCCGCACTAATGGCTAGAGATCAGGTGAAATAAGTTCTCAAACAGAGGTAATAGGTAATGGCATAAATCTGTAATAAAACATGACCAAAATAGCTTAACGGTCCTATTGTCAACTTGTGATAGCATCATCTTGTCATCCGAAGCATCCAACTGAGCCTACAAGAGACAAGCTTGCATCAATAATATTAATGAGAGATTGTGCAAACTTAGAAGTAGTAACACTCACTAGTTATTCTCTACCACACTTTGGGGGAAAGAGAGTGGTTTCAACATCATCCTCATCATCTTCTTCCTGAAAAGAGACATAATAATTGAGTTAGCCATGATATAAACAAAAAAGATTAGAAAAGAAAGATTACAATATGGAAGAACATACCACAAACATAGGAGATTTCATGTCATTGAGATTTCATGTCACCATGGGCACCTCTTACCCAGCTAGAACCATATACCAAAGTCGGGCGTAGAACTCAAATAGTCATCTAGAACTCTACCTCCAGCACCGAAAGTTGATTCTGAAGATATGATGCTAGCTGATACAGTCAAGAAATTCTTCGCCGTCTTTGACACTACTGGAATCTATGTGCATTCAAATTCCACCACTCAAGCAATTTGAAGCCCTTGTTATCTAAACTCTTATTCACTTCATCTAGATAGATGAGCAACTCTGACTTCGATGGCTCTGTAGAAGTTGAATGCAAGAATGACTGAAACTGAGATTGCACTGAGGATAATATGGTGCTTGTACTCATTATTAAAGAGGAGGTTTCAGCACCTCTATTAGCAGCCTTGTTGTGCTGATGATCCATCTCATACTGTGAATACATATCTTCCAACTCAACCTTGACATCATCAAGCTCTTTTGCAGCTTTTCAGGGTTCATACATTTTTTTTGAAACACCAACTAATGAATCTCATCTTAAACCTAGGATCAATAATAGTAGCAAAGACCATGGCATTGTTCTTTTCTTCCAAATACTTGTCAAACTTATCCAACATTGCAACAACCATTTTCTTCAAATGTTGATCTCCAGAATTAATTACAGCTCATAATGCAATCCTGACATTAACTATGTAAAGATAAAAAAAATATTTGTTGTGGGATAGTTGAACCATAAAATGCACTAGCCACTTCAGCCAAGGACTTCAATATTTGTGCAACTTTTTCATACAATGCCCAATCTTAGCCCGAGGGCTACCATTGGTAATCTACATCTGTGTTGGCATAACACACTAATGCATCCTTATAAGCAATGCAAACTGACAATTTTTTGTATGTGGAACTTTACTTTGGCGACACATCAAGATTCAACCCAGGACCAATTTTCAAATCAAGTGATCTACAAATTTCTAAGAATTTGTGCATACGAGATGGAGACTTCTTTATATACTTGACTGTTTCCCTGAGCTTGTTTATCAAAACGGCTAATGCTTCCATGCCATCATTTACTACCAACTTCACTATGTGAGAGCAACAATGGACATGAAATTATTTAGCAATGAAACGTGCTGATCCTCTAGCAACAAACTTGGCCATTAAACTACGTACAATAACAACATTTGAGGAAGCATTATCAAGAGTGATTGCGATAATCTTATCCTCTATCTTCCATTCAACAATGCAATCAAAGACAACCTAAACTATGACAAACCCGTTGTGTGGAGGATCCAACTCAATAAAGTTTAGCATACAACATTGCATAACCCAATTTTTATCTATATAATGTGCTACCAAACTCATGTAGGAAATGTTTTGGTTAGATATTCACAAATCACAAGTTATACTTACATGGTTTCTCTCTCTGATTCATAAATCTTTATGCATTCACTTCTTATTGTCTTTCTACCGATGAACCGATATGATGGATTTAAATAACTCATCAAAGCATTAAACAAAGTGTGGAGACCATATGATATGGTCCTAATCTTAGTGTTGAACAATTGACATAGGTGTTGAGGTGTTTGGGGAGAAAGCCCTTGTTTAGCATTTTGTTAGAGCTGCTGTCAGGTGTTCGTCGGTCTGAGCCCTGCAAGGCGGTCAGACTGGCCAAGGCCGACGGTCTGACCGACCAGGGGTGGCAGTTAGACTGACAGTATGGGATTTTGAAGATTGTGCACCAAACACTTGTGTGAGAGTGCTTGGGGTCAGTTTGCATTAGATGCCATTGAAAATGGAGACTAGACGCGAAACTAGATAGAGTTTTGATGAAAAGTTCAAAGAGAGGTGTTTTGAATTTTGGAAAGCGGGCTGACCTGTAGAAGGTTGGAAATAAGATCGGTGGGTGATTTTATCTGCCCCCTATTACCGGGGCTGGCGGTCATACCGGCCAAGGGCCAGCGGTTTGACCGACCAAGGGGCAGCGGTCTGACCGGCCAGCGAGAGTTCATGCACAGTGGGTTGTGTGGAACTTTGGAGTTTGGCCAAAGTTATGGGATTTAGTGCATAGATGTTGCATGATGCATGTTTTGGGTAAAATGGGTCAAGTTGCAAAAAACTTATACCCAAAATTGATTTCTTGGTCTATTGTTGTGCAGGGACGCTTGGAGTCAACTACGGTCAATGGCGAGAATGATCGGTAATAGGCTAGGAGAGTTGAGATCCAGAACGATCGAGGATGTCGAGTGAAGTGGTTGGACTCAAGCATGGCGCAAGATGGACAAGAACGACCGAACGGGAAGTTCAGTGCAACAGGTTGCATCAAGCAACTTGGGGCCTTGCAAGTGCCAAGGTGGTCTGGTGGGAGCCGGATAGGAGAAACTTGCTAGTATGTGGAAACCCAATGATGAACCTACGAGCGGTCAGACTAGGGCGGTCATACCAGCGTTGGTGGTCAGACCAGCTTAAACTCGGCGGTCAAACTGACTAAGGGATTTGAGTTTTGGTTTTCTCGATTTCAACTCAAGTCTTTCGCTGTGATCTTGAGACTTTAATTTTTATAGCTTTTATAGCTATTGTAGTGAAAAATAAGTAAAAAACAGAGGTGAAAAAGAGTGGGCTTCTATTTACCCCCCTCTAGTCGCTATCTATGTCCAACACTAAGTGTGCTCGACCATCCTAAAAGGATACTCATAGAGAATTATCATCTTAGCAATTATTCAACAAGTTTCATCTTGATCATATTCTCTAGGAGTGGCAATAAGAGTTAAACTAGTCTCACTCATCTGCCTTGGCAGGACCAAAGTTGAGCTTAGCTTGAGCTTTCAGCTTAGCCACATTGTTCAAATATGGTGCACACTTTGGTATATGCCTAATCAGATGTGAAGAAACACCCCCTTATTTATAAGACATGAGTTTGTAGCAAAACCTGCACTTTGCCCCTGTCTCGATCTCCCCTTTATTTGTCTTGGATGGAACATTCACCACCTTAAAAATCTTCCAACAATTTTATCATTGTTTTGGCAGACCATTGGAGAACCCTTCCGGCTTTTTGCCTTGCTCTTTGTTTTTCCTTGAGACATGGTACCATCATCTATCATATCTATTTCTTCATCGTCATTTGAACTTGACGAATCCACTGAAATATGTGATCGCTCCCCCTCCTCACCAGATAATGAGACACCATCGCCATCAGCATCAGCCATGTCCTTCCAATAGCCGTCATCTGAGTCTAATTCCTCACTCGGCGACTGTGAACCAAAATTTGCCCCTAAATTTTAACCATAAAATTGATGCAATTCTTGCCCCTCAAATTAAACACACAAGCTTTGAACTAGACTCACCAAGGTCATAAAAGAGGAGAGTGGAAATTGGAGACTCACCGAGGCTGTCGTTGGTTAAAAGAGGAGAGTGGAAATCGGAGACTCACCGAGGCTGTCATTGGTTGGCCTAGGTCAGGAGGCAGCTGGGAGCTTAGGAGGAGTTGCCCGGTTGCACGGTCGCCCGCTAGTGCTGAGGTGGAGGAGGAGGCCCCAACGTCAGCAACAAACTTCTTCCCTCGAAGCGCACGAGACTCCATGCTCTGTTGGCGCTCCATACGGTGGACGACGAGGAGACGACGAGGCGGATGGTGAGAAATGGCAGAGTAGACAATGGTCGCATAGTGGATTACGAGGAGACCACTGCACGGACATCAGACGAGGTGATGAATGGTGGAAGGCGGACGACGAGGATACTGCCCGATGCGGTTGCTCTCTAGTGAACCCCCTCGACCTTAGCCTGACTCAAGCAATGCTTCCCTAGCTCCCTCATTCTCTACTCTCTAGGGTTAAGCGATGATGGGCTGGGCTGGAACCTGGAAGCATTGCGCTGGACCTGCTGCCTAAGGCCTCAATGATCCTCTGGGCTGGCCGACTAGACCTATTTTCGTATGAGCCTCACCAGCCCACCGAGCAGCTCGCGAGTGGCTTGGACTCAACTCGTTAAAGTAGCGAGTTGGGGACGAGGCTTTGTTTAGCTTGTGTACACCACGAGCTCGACTCGAGTCGGCTCGACCCTGTTTGGACCCGAGCTAGCTCACGAGCCTCAACTTTTTTTAGACTTGTAGCGCGTTTCTGACATCATTCTTCTGCACTCAGAATCCTACCATGATTTGAATTCACCTGCTCGATATGTCTACCTTCAGGCCAAAGTTTGTATGCGTGATAAAAGGGTGCTTATTTCATCATGTAGTCCATGTGACCATACCATACGTTCAGAGAACGTGTGAGAAGCCAAGAGAGATTCTTGCCTCTGTTTTTCTCGGCGGTGACAATTGTACAATGTGGTGTGGCGGCTTGACAAGATGTTGTTGGTGGGCCCCACATGTACACTACAGTGCCAACGTGACGCATATGGAAGCATTGCAGTAACTGTGGAGATAATTTTTAGGAGTTGAGACTTGAGAAACGAGAACAGTAAACAAGCATAGTACAAGCACTCCCCTCCACATTCCAAAATGGGCCTGCAACCAATGCACTGCAACAAGCCAATAATTCACATCTACCACGTGAATTTCATGCGTTATCGTCCGTTGGTATTTGTGGATATCGTGGGGATATGTGCATGATCTTAGGATGATGAGTCAATTGGCAATGGCGTTGTTGGTTTGTCGAATCTCGCGTTTTTGGAAAAGCTTAATGTCATTAGGTTACAATGGCCGATCGCTGCCACGGCCGATCGGCCGTGGAAGTCCGACCGGCAGGCATTGCCGGTCCGATCGGCCACGGTTCTTGATGGAATTTGGAGCTAGGCCAAAAATAGGTTGTGTAGGTGCCTGCCGGTCCGATCGGCCACGGTTCTTGATGGAATTTGGAGCTAGGCCAAAAATAGGTTGTGTAGGCCAAAAATAGGTTGTGTAGGCATTAGAGGGGAGTTTCCTGGATGTGGTCACATAATTTTTGGATATCTCAGTCAAAAGTTCTATTCAAATGAAAATTCCAGAGAATTTTGGATTTTTAAGTTGAAAATTTGGCTAAGACTTTTTGGGCGGTCTGACCGGCGTTATAGAAGCGGTCAGACCGGTTGTGAATCGGTCAGACCGGCAGGGTAGGGCGGTCAGACCGGCTTCCACTTGTTCGTCGGCCTTCTTGGCGACGTTGTGTTTTGATTGTGTCTATTGCATGAGTTTCAATGCTTTATTGTTGTATATTTCATTGTTGAGCTAATGTGGGTCAAGTTGTGTAGAACTTGTTCCCGGAGAAGATTTCTTTATCTATTACTGTGCAGGTGGCTTGCAAGTCAACGACGGTCAACGGTGTGGAGGATCGGGACTAAGCTTGGAGAGTTGAGCTCCAGAACGATCATGGATGCCGGGTGAGGTCGTGTGACTCAAGCATAGTGCAGAATGGACAAGATGGTTAGAACGGGCAGTTCGTTGCAGCTGGTTGGATCAAGCGGCCCGGGGGTCGGTGCAAGTACCTTGGAGGTTCCGATGGGATTCGGACGGGAGAGACTTGCCGACATGATGAGAGCCGCTGATCAACCTACACGTGGTGAAGCAGACGATTGCTTCAACAGATATGTGTGTGTGTGTCCCATTTATATTGGGCCTTAATGGGAGCCCATTGGAAACCCTAGGCCACCCTATAAATAGAAAGGGGGAGATGGAAAAGCCCCCAAGCATTCATTTAGAAAAACCCTAATTTTTCTAGGGTTTGGAGAGGAGAGGCTAGGGTTTAGAGAGAAAATTATTTGTGTGCTCTTTGATTGAGCTCTTGTCCTCCTTGAGGGAGTGGCTTTGACAAGCAACATCTTGAATCAATCTATGGATGTGTGTTCAAAGATGAGGTCTATTGCTTTTGCTTCTCTCTTTTGATGATTGTGGTGCTTCCTTGATCCGGTTGTTTTTGGTTGGTCTCTTGACCTCTTTTACCTTTCTATGATGTGTGGGAATACTCCTAGAATCATCTAGATCATCAATCTCCCACAAGCAAGATTTGGATAAAGTTTTTCATTTTTCTAGGTTTTGAACTCTCCCTTGGTAAAACCTAAAAATGTCAATGCATTGACGTGGATCTGGACGATCGTTGCTAGGAATAGGTCCCAAATATCCTTAGGGAGGTGTGCTCCAAGTTTGGTCAAGTTTCATCGGGTAAATCAAAAGTTAGACCAATTTTCGTTTTGAATTTGGGCATTGTGCAGTGGTACTGGACTAAATCGGTCCGACCGATTCAGTAACGGCGGTCAGACCTCCAGCTTTTCGGACCGCCAGTTGGCCGCCGGTCAGACCGTCAGCCTTCAGACCGCCAGTTGGCCGTCGGTCAGACCGCCAGCTTTTCGGACCGCCAGTTAGCCACCAGTCAGACCGCCAGCCTTCAGACCGCCAGTTGGCCGTCGGTCAGACCGGTCTACCTGAGATCAATTCTCCATTGTTGAGTCTTGTGGTTAAGGGGGTAATCGATTCAGTACAAGGCTTCCTCTATGCATTTACTGATCTTCTTAGCTTTCATAGCTATAGGAGAAAAGTGTGTGTTGAATTTGATCGATGCAAAAATTAAGAAAGCGTCTATTCACCCCCCTCTAGTCGCCTTTCCGGTCCTACAGTATTGTTGGATTTACTATATTTTCGAACTCATTTTCTATTTTTCCTGAGAATGCACAAGAGGAGATGTGCATCTTTGTTTTTCGAAAATGAGTATGACGTCTTCGACCGTAAAAAATTGATCTACCACTATAGTGTAAGGGCCAATTTCCTTTTGTGTTTTTGGTTTTTTTGACCATCGATGATTCGCCGCTCTATAAAGTGACAGAGTAACATTTTGGAATTTGCATAGAGTTCAATTCATCATTTGTCACCTTTTAGCAGTTTTGCCCCTACACATACATTTCTGCCGCTCTTCTTCCCCTTCTCCCCTATCCTCTTTTCTTCTTGCCCTGGCCATGGAAGATGGCCATGATAGTTTGCATCCAAGCCCTCTTCTCCACTCTTACTCCAGCACTGGTGAGGATTGGGTTGTACCTCATCGGTGGCACCCGGGTCCACCCCCACTCCTCTTTTCCCTCCACCGCATCTACTATTCCTTCCACTGTGACGCCACTGCCGCTCTCCATGCCATCACCTCATCACTCCTCTCCTCCTCTGTGCTACACCAATTCACACCACCTCACAACCCCTCCAAATCTTACACCACTAACCACTGCAGGTCACCCGTTCCGGCAACCACAGCTCCACCAAAACCCTCGTTGCATCTTCCTCCCTCCTCCCTCCTCCTTCCCTCCTCTTTCCTTTTTCCCTCCTCCAATTGTCGGAAGTCCCTACTCTGGCCTCCGACACCGGTGACCCCTTCTCTACCTCTCTAGCATACCCTATTTGCTTCTTCCCTAGTGTCAACACCGACGACGATGGAGCTTGCTCGTCGTGGAGGAGACATTTGTACAAGAGACGACGCTAGGAGGATGATGATGTGCTGGAGGAGAGGAACCAAGTGTCACAGCTCTGGCAGGAGGCAACTGGCAAGGGCGACAGTGGGGAGATGGGTGGAGGCAAGGATGGGTGGAATCGGAGGTGAGGGAGAGGTTGGCGCGTGTGGTGGCGATGTCGCAGAGGAGGCAGTGGCCGGTGTGAGTGTGGGAACGATGGAGAAAGAGGCGGGCACGACTACCGGTAAGGTGTTGCTAGGGTCGCCGGGTAGGTGCTGCCATAACTAGGGCAAGAAGAAAAGAAAGAAGGAGTAGGGGAGGAAGGCAAAAGCGTTAAAGACATAGACAAAAAGTCCAAAGCGGCAAATAATGGATTGCAACTTCTATGGACTGACAAATCCTAAAGTACCACTCTATAGAGCATCAAATCATAAATTGTCCCAATTTTCCCTTTTGAAGAGAGACATTCTCCGTGGGAGAATGGAAGAGTGCTTCAAAAAAGTTTGCATGCTATATTTATGTTGATTTGGACTAAATGAGAAAATAAATCGGAGTGTAGTTTACAGTGTGACGGTGTTTGTTGTAATTTTATAGGCCAACAATTGAAATAATCTACCAGACTTCTTGAGCAATTAGGATCATAAGTACTACCAAAAATGGTTCTAGTCTGATCTCTTTTTAAGAACAATCTCATCCTCGGTCTTAAAAATATGGAGAACTTAGCTCATCGACACACTAAAAGATGTATCTAAGGAAATAACACCATGATGTTCTAGTCCGATTCCTAGACCTTATGTTTAGTTGACTAAGACAAGTTTCTTGAACTCATCATTTCATCGTAGTCAGTGGTTCAGCAATGATCCTCAGACCTTCTCCTTTGAATGAACCAATGTACCAGGACTAACAATAGACGAGGACTAACATTCTCACCGGAACGCATGCATGAGGATCTCTTAAAAGAGTTGTGTTTCACCTTTTAAAAATGGTTATGTTTCTGAGGTCAAATCAAGCTTTAGCTCAATTCAATTTATGTTGACAGCCAACGTTTAGACTGAGCTTGGCTTAAAAGACGGGTCAATACATAAAAAAAGATGAAGAGCGTCCCCACCCACACACACCACAAAGACTATCAAGAGCTACAACACGAAGTTCGTGTCTGTTTGGTTCATATACTAATATACTAAGGTCGTCATAATTTTATTTTCAAACTCGCCTTAGGTTATTTCATGAAAATCGGTGCCACACTTTGGCTAGCAAAAGAAATATTATCATATTTTTTGAGTCGCTGCTTGCCACAGATGTGGCTATAAACCAAACAGAAGTCTGTCTTGATCAAACTTGCCTAGCTTGTAGTGTAGCACGTTTGTCTATGAACCAAACATGACCGAGTTTGCCTAAGTTTGCCAAACATTTTTGCCTAACTTGCCAATGTTGTGACCAAGAAAATTGAAGCCATAGCTTAGCATGGCTAAGGGAATCTTGCATAACTTATTGTTTCTATGACATGCATAACCTAGCTAAATTTTTTTTTGGCATGTCCAACCTATGGCTAGGAACCATACACGAACCTAACCTGATCAAACTTGACTAAGACACTTGTGATAAAGTGTGACAACCTTTGGCTTCCAACCAAAGATGTCCGAAGTGTTGGATTGTTGGGCCTAAATGACCTCAGAGTTTTTGGCTCACTTGGCTACTTTTTGAAACGATTTAGCACATGTAGCCTCCGCGTATCCGAAATGACAAAAATGACACCAAGATAGGTTAGGAAGGCGCCATGTGCCCTGAATGCATCCTGCTGCACACTTGGACCGATGCACAGGTCCAGAATTGCTGCACGTGGCCACGTAACGCGCTCCCCAAGTGCAGAAGGATCCTGCCGCGCACATAGTTTGCGGAAGTTCCCAATTCCACACATGCAACACACTAATTACTAGAGGACAAAAACCCTAATCATGAACATGTCGCGTATACAGTCCGCGAAAGGTCTCAATTGCACATGACACAGTCAGCGGAAGGTCCCAATTCCACGCATGCAACACACTAATTACTAGAGGACAAAAACCCTAATCACGAACATGTCACGTATACAGTCTGTGAAAGGTCTCAATTCCACGCGTGCAACACACTAATTACTAGAGTACAAAACCCTAATCACTAAAGGACAAAAAATGTGCAAATGTCAGCAGCGCTCCGAGAGCGCAGAATGAACCCTCAGCGGTCCAGGAACGCTGCAGGTAACCTGTCTAACCAGTGATGGTGTTATTTTTAAAAAATTTGTGTATTTTTTGCAATTTCGTACTAGCACGAGCTTTTTTTGTTATTACGAACAAAAAATAGCTAAATCAGCCAAAACTCGATGACTTCAGTCGGGCACGCTCATGAATAGGCACAAACATGACCAAAGAATAGTCATGAGTCATGAGCGTGGTCTGAGTATTCCAGACGAGCTATTTTTTGTTATTACGATAAAAAAATAGCTATATCAGTGTAACATCCCTTTTTGAAACCTTTTGACTGAAGTTCAAATTCAATTCGTATTCAAGTTTGCATCTCATTTTTGCTCAAAATTCAAAATCTCTCAAACCTTCCTTGGGCTCAGCACAGAACGTTTCTCCCCTACCTTTCCCCTGGCTCGGCCCACGCTGTCCGTGGCTCGCCTAGGACGCATCCAGAGCGCGTCATGCGCTGCTCCGACCCGCTCCTGTCGCTCCTACCGCGCTGCGCCACCTCTCCCCGTGCCACGCCGCCCACGCCAGAGCACACCTCCGCATCTGCACCCAAGCCTGGACCATCTACTACCTTCCCCTCCTGGCTTCCCACACCACCCCCCCCCCCCGCGCCCGCCACACGCGTCGAATTGCGCCACCCTCAGAACCTCATTCGCCATCAAGCCTCTCCAACGGTCCCTTCCAATTCCCCCGTGCTACGAAGAGCCCAGTCACCACGCCTAGCTTCCCTCAAAGCCTCGCTGCCAACCGAGCTGCAACGACGAAGCATTCGTCGTCTTCCCGAGCGTCGGCTGCAACTCCCATTGTGTGCATCCGTCGCTCCGGTGAGTTTTTCAAACCCCCAAACTGTGTCACGTAGTGTTCCCAAGCACCGTGAACTCTTCCCCTTAATCAATTTTGGATTTCGTGCAAATAATCGCAAGAATTTCATCGTTTCTTCCTCAAGGCCGATTTCACCTCCATCGACCGATCTTCTTCTCTGGTGAGTTTTCTGTTGAATTGACCACGTCACCACGTGTTCCTTGTCACCCTCTTTCTATCCCCACCTCAATTTCACTTTTCCCGTTGTTGGAGTTTGCCGCCACTGTGGCTCTCCTTCTTGCGTCGCTTGTCGCCGTGGAGCCACCTTCTCGGAGGCCCCCGAGCAGCCCATTCCCTTCCCTACCTCCGGGCGCAGCCCGTGATTGTGCCACCTTTGTTGCCACGCCATTGCACTATCGCCGCCGCTGCAGAGCCGTGCGCCGCCGTTGCCATTTGTGCTGCCATCGTGTGTTTCAAGCGCCGTCGTCGTCCCCCGTGGGACCACCACCCCCATGGGGTTCTATTTTGCCCATTTATCGGCAGCCCCGCCGTCTGCCTCGTCGCACCGTCGCCATGCCCGAGCTGACCGAGCTTCTCCTATTTTCTCTCTGTGAATGCTCTTTGTTGATTGTTGCTTTGAGTCCATGATAATATGGTCCAACTTGTCTTTGTCCTGAGTCACTTCTTTCTTTCTCACTTGTCTCTCTTTCAGGTGGGCCCAAGTTTTCATATACAATGGCTTTGCATGTTAATTACCAGAACAATATATTCCAGAATAGTTCATTTTCAGAATTTTCATCATTTTCTATGAAGATTAAATTTCCAGATGTCTGTTCTCTTCCGTACGAACTCTAAATCAATCAATTTTTGTTTCTAAAATTTTCTAAATTCAAGATCTATTTGATGGCAGTGGCTTTGTTCAATTTGGAGTCTATTTGATATTTCTTTTGTATTTATTTTCTTTGTTCACTTATTTGTTCTTTTTCCAACGTGATCGTCCGAGTAGAGTTCAAAGACGCTGTAAGATCGAGGAGGCCGACTAGAGGGGGTGAATAGGAGGTTTTAAAAATCTCTTTGGCTAAAACCAATTTATAATGCGAAAGATAATAACTATTGGTTTTGCACAATTAAAAACCTAAATCAACTAGGCTCCACTAAGTGCACCAACAATATGAATACAATTGAATGAGGGCAATTATACAAAGATATATAAGCAATTAAAGCAAGAAATATAAATTGCTCAAAGTAAAGCACAAGAACAAACCAAGATGACACAATTATGTTTTACCATGGTGTTCGAAGACTTGCCGGTTTCCCCTAATCCACGTTGAGGTAAGCCCAAACAAATTGGACCGGCTCCACAAATTAAACCAACACCTCCGAGGTAAGTCCAACCACTTGGACCGGTTCCAACACGAACTAACACCTCGCTCCACTCGGGTTGCTCTTCCTTCACTCCGGAGATGGTGAGCACCAAACCACTCACAACCACACCGGGCCTTCTCACAAGCTTCTTGAGAAGATCACCGGTCACGACGCCTCCATACCGTCTAGGTGTCGGCAAACACTAAGGGTAACAAGACTCAACTTTCACTTGAACTAATCAAGTGTCTAAGCTCAAATGGATACACAATCCAGTACCTAAGGCAACACATGCATTTAGCGTTTACTCTCCAAGGTCACTAAGTGCAACACATACACATAAGAGATGAGAGGCTTGCACTTAGCTCAAGAGACTCAATAGAGGTGCCAAAGAACTCCAACAACTGTTCCCCAATCGGCCAAGGTGGGTATATATAGCCTACACACAAAAACTAGCCGTTGAAGGAAAATCTGCTGAAAAATAAGCACATGCGGTACTACCACCGTTCTATGGCTGGTACTACCGCACCTAAACGACAAGCACAGTAACGGTATATCAGATGAGAAACTAGCCGTTGAAAAGTGAAATCTGGTACTACCGCTGTTCAACTCGCGGTAGTTCCGCACTCCGGTAGTTCCGTTTCTGATGGGCGGTACTACCGCTTCCACTCAGGTCCAACACATGGCACCTTCTGAAAAAAAACGTACCGTGCCAACTTCCGAAAATACCGGTAGTTTCGCGCTCAACACGCCGGTACTACTGTACTTCCAAGAGAGCAAAGAATTCTCAAAAGGGTGCCTCTTTGAAAAAACATACCGCCGGATTTTCGGACCAACCGGCCTGCGGTAGTTCCACTCTCAACATACCGGTACTACCGCACAGCGGCAATTCCGCAGTTATAACGCCGGAACTACCGATCTTCTTGACAGAAACAACAATGGCTTTCATGATAACTCCAATTGCAAAACATATTTGCCAATTGATAAGCCATGTCAACAAGGATCACATGCAAGATTCTTAACAAGTTGCAAAACACATTTGCCAACTTTTAGAATCATACCACAAGGAATAACGTACATGGACTCAAACCATTTGCAAAACTCATTTGCAAACTTAAGTCACATGCTACAAGAAATCAAGCATAAGCATCAACTATTTGCAAAACACATTCGCAAATAATAGCATCATGCCACAAGGCTAAGGTGCATGGACTTTAACCATTTGTAAATTATAGTCCCATACTACAAGGATTAAATGCACGAGCATCGACTATTTGCAAAACACATTCGCAAACAATAGCTCCATGCATAGATGAGCTAAAGCAAACATAATGGGCTATCAACACATGACTAACTCAAGTTACTAGTTAAGAGCCCTCTTAATAGTACGGTAACCTATACTAGCAATCCAGTCTTCCAACCAAACACCAAGACCAGTAAAAGACTAGGAACACATCCTTAGTCCTAGCTAGTCATACCTTTGCCTTGAGCATCTTCTTAAAGCTTGATGACACACATCAACACTTCAAATCCGGATCATTGACTTGATAATCATCAACACATGATGATCTTCTTCACTCCGGGATCTTGTTCTGAACATCATCAACACATGATGATTTCTCCATCCCGAGACTTGATATGCATCAACACATGATGCATTCTTTCACTTGACCTCCATCAACACATGATGAGTCTTCTCTTGACTAGACGATCAACTTATGATCATCTCCTCTTCTTGAACATCATCGACACATGATGATTTCTTTTTTCTCCAAGTTCTTCACACGCATCAACACATGATGCATCCTTTTTTTGAATCTTGACTTGATGATCAACTCATGATCATCCCAAGTCTTCATCACCCTAGAACATAACCTATTTATCCAACTCATGAAAAATATTAGTTCCATAATATGATTATTATTAATTACCACACCATACTATTAACTCATAATGGTGGGACACTATACTTCAATCTCTCCCTCTTTGGTAATTGATGATAACCACTTCAATTGCACACAAATTGAATGTAAATAAATGAGAGAACAAATGAGTATACATGAGCTACACAAGTTATATATACTTTAACATGAGTATACAAGAACTACACAAGTTCTATAAACTCACAACATGAGTATACAAGGACTACACAAGTTTTGTATACTCAAAAGGATATGTTTCTAAGTAAAGATCCCAAATATATGTGAACAACGGAATATGGATCAATACTAATGAAATCACAAA
The DNA here is from genome assembly GCA_036346395.1 of Hsuehochloa calcarea. NCBI lineage: Eukaryota > Viridiplantae > Streptophyta > Magnoliopsida > Poales > Poaceae > Hsuehochloa > Hsuehochloa calcarea. Next base: position 23,093,357 of record CM070600.1, read on the forward strand.
ATATAGAGTGAACTCCCCCTAAATGTGTGCATACACAAATGTATAAATAGAAACATATGCATATATTCAAGTTATAGTTATGGTGGAGTTCAACATATATTTTGGATCCGAGGAATGCAACAATATATAAGAGTATAAAGTCAAATGCATACCTCGTTGAATTTCACCTTTATATCCAAATGAGACTACATACTAGATATAACAATAAAATGTTAGTTTCATAATTAGCTTTGTCATTAATCACCAAAATATTCTATTAACTCATAATGGCGGGTCTAGATCATTCAGACGCGGAAGAGCACCAGTTCGAACAAGCACAAGACTTCCAAGTCCCTCTTGCTTTTGAACTAGGCGAGTCAACACTTTGATCATTTGAACCTACATTTGAGCAAATCTATATTTTTTAAAAATTATCAAATTGCATGCTTAATTTATTACACAAATGTATGTTAAACTTGAAGTTAGATATATGCCAACTTGATATCTTAGTATTAGTATACCATCCCTTGGCATTTGAATCACATGATCCTTATCATTATAGATAATTAAGTGGTAACTTTACTAGTTATAGGTTGTACTTAAGCGTCATGATAGTCTTGCTTAAGTACTAAGGCATCAATTGCTCCAATCATCATCTTTTAATCATGAAAATAGTTTTATGCAGTCATTGGAGGTAGATGGCTGGAATATTTGAGCAAACTTAGTTTTATACTTCTACAAAATCCTAATAACTTGATGTTACAACATCTAGGCGGATGGTATGTTGGTTGGTGCAGATGTAGCATGAGAAAATGGTGGTATGTGGTATGCATCGCCCAGATAACTTTAAGGACTTAATCTTGTGATGACCTACTAATGTAAAACAGTGTAACCACCAGTCTATAATGGTGTCGACCTGGCTAAATAATTTGTATCCATCAGTGCGAGTTGCACCATTAGAGTGACCCACAAGTTGTGTCGGTGGTGTAAGCTGTCGTGGACATGGGTCGTGTCGCTGGTGTAAGCTGTCGTGTGATGCAAGAGGGGGTCTGGGTGTGGATGACGTAACCACCCTTAGATGAAACCTTAGCGGGTGTAGCTTACATTGGGAGATGCATTATAAAGGCTTTATGACGATCTCTTTGACTCACATGTCTACGGAAGCGTGTGGAGCACAACAAGATGATTATCTCTTGTGGTTAAAGTATACAGTCTCTGCAGAGTATAAATTGTTTGAATAACTATGCCCACAGGCATGGGCAGGCATGGGAACTTGCTCGAGTTAGTTCTATTTTATAAACCTTTGTGGGTGTGATGAAAACTCATCGGGTGGATGTAACCCTGATTTTGAATTTTCTTGGGTGGATGTAACCCAGTGTTGTTAATTGGGTGGACGTAACCCTAGTAATCAAAATTAAGCATATGGTGGATGGAACCATATAACAGGTGGATAGAATATGCACTGTTATAAATATTGCACAACTTCTCCCTTTAATAACATATGATTTGGTTAAATTGCTAAGTTACAGGAGTTTCTAATTATGGTAATTACAAACGTTGCTTTTAGTAAATGAAAGAACCCGGGCAATCCTTGTTAAACTTTGCATGTATATCTATTGCATTCTGTGTGTTGGCTCGCGGAGCATTATTGCTTGTGCTCACTCTCGCTCTCCCGCAAATATCTCAGAAGCTGTGGAACAATGATACTATGCATACTACAAGGATCTAGAGGTTGATGGTCAAGAAGATGGTGGAGAGTTAATTAGTCTCTAGTAGTTTAGGTCTCGCCCCAGTCTAACTGGATCAGTCGGTGCTTGTGTGCAACAAATATTATCCAAGTCTTTGGGGTAATATCGGTCATACACAGGCTACCCTGGTCGCGTGCCTGTGGCGAAATGTGTTCTACCCTTTTTGCTTCCGCTGTTATGTAATGCATATATTTGACCTAATCAGCCCTATTGTAAACTTGACCCGATAGAGTCTACATGAACTCTGATGCTTGTAAATTAATGTATAGTATGATTTGCGTCTGATATAAAATAACTCGGTGATATATCTATTAGCATTAATTACTAATACGGAGAACAGTACAATAAGTTCACGTAAGATTTTGGATTGCCTGAATCCGGATCCGGCGATCAGCCAAAACTCGATGACCTCAGCCGGCCGCGCTCACGACTAGGATTTTGGATTCCTTGAATCCGGATCCGGCGATCAGCCAAAAGTCGATGGGCGCTCACGACTAGGCACAAACATGACCAACGAACAGTCAGGAGTCAGGAGCGTGGTACGAGTATTCCAGACGGAGCTCTTTCGGGCATTCGTGGCTGTAAGCGCTTTTCCGCCTGCAAAACGAATCTTTCCGTAAGCACGTGCCAGCGACCAAACGGAAGCCTCCAATCTCTCCGTGTTCACATGCAAAGGCCCCATCCGCCATCCATCCAGGCACAGCCCGCCGGCAGGAAAACTCCGCACCGGAACCAACACTGACACGGTCAGTTCACACGAGAACAGAACCAATTCACCACAGCACAAGAAACAAACAAAATTCAGCACCACTAGTGCTTAGTTATATAACCATTAGTTTACCAGTTCCGTTCTAATGCACCAAATCAACGTGACCTAATTGAGGACACATCAACACTAAAGAATAAACAAATGATCCATTAAACAAACAATCATTTCCTCAGCTTACACAGAGATGTAAACCCAAAGAAAAGTAAGAAATGGGGAAAAAAAACTAGTAAACAAGAGGCTGGGCCGGCCGGATTCTTCTTCTAGAGTCATCGACTACTGCTAACTTTGCCAATTGCCATTGCTTCCTTTTCTCCATTCTTTTCATCTATTTATCCCTCCCTTCCAAGCGGTTGCCCAATAAACGATTAAGAAAACCCAAAGGATAAAATGGGCACTGATTAAATAATTATCATCAGTGTCGGGTCCACCACCTTGCGTTGCGCGTACCAGAAACAAATTCGCAAAAAAAGAAGAGGAAAATGTAACTAAGCTTCGGCCGTTGTTGCTGTCTTGGACAGACGCGGCGAGGGCGAGCTAAAGATCCGGTAGGTTGCTGAAGAACTCCGCGCAGGTCGCCGGCGACGGCACGGTGGGTGTGGCGAGGAGGTTGCGGGGGCTGGGGACGAAGGGGTCGGAGTAGTAGGATGGAGGGTCCCGGGAGGCGCCGCCGTTGCTCGTGCCGCCGCTGCCGCTGCCGGATGAGGCAGCGCCGGTAGAGGCGGCTCGGAGGATGGGGCTCAGCTCGTTCAGCCAGCTAATGCAGCTCGGGTCGAACGGGAGCGGCGAGAACAGCCCGGAGGCCGCGGCCGGCGGCAGCGACGAAGGCAACGGGGACAGGATGCCGGGCCGGATCGAGCCAAGAATAGCTGCGAGGCCACCGTCGTCGGACCCTCCGTCTGCAACGTCCACGTACTCCAGCGCCGTCGCTGGCATCGGCCGGACGGACCTCTCGATGGTCGCCAGCCTCGCCGCCGGGGACATGGCGGCCGACGGCGAGAGCAGAAGCTCCGGCGGTAGGAACGACTGTCCGAGCACGGGCTCATCCATTTGGTAGTCCTGTGCCTGCGCATGGGCCTCGGTCGGCGGCGGGCCCGAGCCCGGGCCGGTGAGCCGCTGCACCAGCGCCATGAACTCGCTGGGCTTGGTGTGGATGATCTTCGGCGACGCGTCGTAGATGATCACCGGCGCCCGCAGCGGCGGCCCGGGCTGCTGCTGCTGCTCCCGCCGGCCCTGTGCCTGCGCCTGCCCAGGCGCCGGCGCCCCCGACGGCTTCTTGATGGCGTGCGACTCCATCCGCACGTTGAGCCGCGGTGGGCGCGGGCCCTGCAGCTGCCGCCGCGGCGTCGTCGGCCGCCCCGACGGCGACGGCGCGTCCATCCGGTCCCGGTGCTCTGAGGGCGCAGACGGCGACGAGCTCTCGGCGGCGGCGCGGGAGGGGACGTGGAGGAGGGGGGAAAGGGAATCGGGACGGGAATGGGAATGGGAGTGGGAGTGGTTCAGCATGAGCAGGCGAAGTGGGGACTAGGGGAGCGCGTGTGTGGGTGTGTGAGCTCGGCAAGGCAGAATGGGGGAAAAGTCAATGAGACGTGTGGGCTTTTTACAAAACGGAGGGGAACTTTCTTTTTACGGCCGCTGCGCGTTGGTTTTGGTTCCGTGCGCGGTGTCGGACGTGGAGGAATGGTTCTTTTGTTGTTTTTGCGGCAGGACGGCAGCGGCAGTGGACTCGGCTCGCTTCCGTTGCGCGTCGCCGTTGATATTCTTTTTAGCTTGATGGGTGTTTTATCCCCTTTTCACGAACTGTTGACCCTGCCGGATTCGCAGTGACGGACGGTAAAATGTGCTGTAGGTTGAACGGGTCCGCGGGCCGTGCAGAACAAAGAACGGCGTGGAACTTTGTCCAGTCCGGGAACCAGTGCAGGGTGCTACTTGGCCAGAATTTGGTCGTTTTCATGGCTTCGGCAAATGTTTCAGTTGTCCACGACCAAAATCACAGCAGCATCATTGGTGTATGATGTTTTTTTCTTTCTTTTTTGCGAGGAGCTGTATGATGATTGATTCGGCAAAATCTAGTGCTTTGAAATCAAGTACTCATATTTACTGATTCATGTATAGCTAATTTTTTTGTGATGAATGTGGATAGTAATTCTTGTTTCAAAAAACGTGGTGGTAATTTTGGCCGGGGCAGGCAGATCCACTCATCACCCATGCCCGTGCCTATATAACCCTGCCCTGATGAACAGTGAAAAAAAAGAAGAAGAAGAAGACCGTGAGTGGTCAATTCGTTGGTTTGGCCCTAATTCAGAGGCCTATATATATACATACGAAGGTTGAAAGTTCACACTACGTGCTACATAATCTTTGCTACACTACTACTTCTGGCGTGCATCAGCCATCCGATGTCTGTGACATACATTGATCGAACAATTGAGGGCAGGATCCACTAACAGTTAAAACAATCGGGATCAAATTATTCACTTAAAAAGTTACTGAAACTATACTCGAAAGAGATCCTGAGAGATGTGACAGTGTAGAAGTCTTCGTAACCATGCTACTACTACCAACGAACTGGCTTGCAACTGGAGACATTGGCCCTTCCGTGCATCTGGTTTGGCTCGACGTGCCAACACTGCAAGACAAGGAGAACCGATTCGATGTAGCATCAGCATCAGCATCAGTGTGGAAAGACAGGAACGAGTTGTTGTGACAGTGAAGAGCTGCTTTTCTATCCGTTCCATTTAGGTGCACTGTTGCACTTGCACACGCCGATGCTGCTAGGAGAAGATGGCGATGACGTTTGCTTCTTTCAGTGATGTTATGCCATGCTAACTTTCAACGCACATGTGCACTGAGCATTTTATGGCCAGCGGCGAGGCAGCAGCCGCTCTATGGGCGCTTGGTTGAAACTACTTTTGCTCATACAATGTGGGCCTTTGCAGTGTTAGAGCATCACCAGAGAGGCCCAACTATTTGGGCCTGAGTTCAATGGGTGTTCACTTCGAACTTCGAGGGCAAATTGTAGATGGCTGGTTTTTCTGCCCCCTGGCGCTCTAATTTGGGTTTCAATTGCCTAATGGCACGGTGGGCTTTTGCACCGATTTTACTTTCTTCTTCTTCCTTTGAAGGAAACCAGTTTCCTTTTCAGTTGTTCTCTCTGTCTGTACTGTATTCCGAATGAAGTTTGCTAGTATTACTGTAGAACAGTAGTTGACGAGTCCATTCCGAGCAATTATTTCATAGATAAACTTAGAATCGTAAGAATAATGCAATAACACAAGAACATAATACTAGATTGAACACAAAGATATGAGAGGATTTCAGACTTCTCTTTATTGCTCTTCCGAAAACTGTAGTATAATGGTTGGGGTCCCCCTCCTTTATATAGGCTACTGGATGAATGAGGAGTCTACCTTGGGCCAGGACTCCCAGCCTGGGTTCGGTTTCTTAACACTTCCCCTTGAGCACTCATCCGTCATGTTCATATCTCATCAAAACTCTATAAAAACCCTGTGGGAAATTTTTTAGAGAAAGAGTACATGATACACGTTCTGCTATGTTGCACGAATTACCTCATTAAAAACCTTAGCCGAGAAACTTCAGAAAAACTCGTCAAGGAAAAAAGAATGCAATCCACTCAATTTCATTTAATCTCTAGGATTTATTCTTTGGGTACTCGATCTTCGTGATCAAACTTTAATAAAGAGTTCCTGAAGATTCTCCCATTGAATTCTGCACTTCTCTAAGTCTCATCATTCCAATTCTATGTATGCATCTTTCAAAGCTAGACGCTGGAAGTGACTTAGTGAATAAATCTACTAAATTTTCACATAACTTAGTATGCAGTGCTTTAATCACGTCCATCTTTTGCAATTCATGAGTATAAAAGAACTTGGGGTTGATATGCTTAGTGAGAGAACTCTTCACATAACACATGTGCACTTATGTTACATAAGCTGTATTATCTTCATAGATAATAGTGGGGGGTTTGTGCGGTATTCAATCCACATGACTGCTGGATATGGTAAATCATCTACCGAAGCAAAGAACATTCCCGTGAGGCCTCGTACATTACTATAATTTCTAAGTGGTTCGTCGAAGTAGATACAAGACTTTGCTTAGACGATTTCTATAAAATTACAGTTACACCACATAGTAATACATAGCATGTTTGCGACTTAGCTGTATGTGGGTCTGACAGGTACCTAGCATATGTATAGCCAGTCATAGTTAGGTCTTGGTTCTTTCTGTAGAACAGGCCAAGATCTTTGCTTCCTTAGAGTTCTCGGAAGATATCCTTTATTCCCTGTCAATGCCTTTTGGTAAGTTTTGCACTATACCTTGCTAGTAGGTTCACAACAAATGCGATGTCCGGTCTAGTACAGTTTGCTAAATACATGAGTGCTCCTATTACACTCAAGTACGAGAATTATGATCCCAGGACTTCCTCCCCCTCTTCTTTAGGTCTGTACGTGTCCTTATCCTGCTGCAAGGATCTCTCGACCATCGGTACTTTCGAAGGATATGTCTTTTCAAAGTCAAACCGTTCTAACACTTTCTGAGTGTAGGTTGACTGATGTACTAAAATCTCCTCAGGGGTATGCTCAAGCTGCAAGCCTAGGTAATATTTGGTTTTACCCAAATCTTTCATTTCAAACTCCCACTCTAGGTAAGAGCTTGCTTTCTTAATATCTTCCAGGGTCTCGATGATATTCATATCATCTATATATACTGAGATTATACAGAATCCATCCTGGGATCGCCGTATAAAAACACAGGGACAATCCTCATTATTTGTGTAACCTTTCTTGCAGAGAAAGTCGCTCAAGCGATTATACCACATTCTGTCTGATTGCTTCAGTCCATACGGTGACTTTCTGAGTTGCACACTATACAGATATCTATTTGCTTTGTTTTGGTTCGAGACAGGGATACCTTCAGGTACCTTCATATAAATGTATAGATCCAAGTTCCCATAAAGGTATGCAGTTACCACATCCATCAATTTTATTTCTAAATTCAAGTTTACTGCCATTGAGATTAAATATCTAAAGGTAGTTCTACCCATGACTGGGGAATAAGTTTCTTCATAACCGATTCTTGGTCGTTGAGTGAAACCTTGTACAACAAGCCTTACTTTATGTCTTACAACTTTATTATTTTCATTTTTCTTTCTAACAAATACCCACTTATACCCTACGGGGTGCACATGGGGAGGTGTGCGGCTTATAGGCCCAAATACATCTCTTTTATCAGAGATAATAATTCTGCTTTTATTGCATTCTTTCAATATTCCCAATCTGATCTTTTCTTACATTCAGCGAACAATGCAGTCTCTTAATCAAGATCGATGATTGTGATAATTTTCTTTGCAAAATAAATATCGACATTGTCTGTTGTTCTATTAATATATTCTTCCGTGGTCACATAATTTATAACTATTTCTTCATGGGGCGATACTTCTAATGCTTCCACTTGCTCACCACTACTTTCAATTGTGGGGGCAAGTTCATTTAGTTTTTCAGCTCCGATGTGTGCGCACACATCCATGCCGACGTCTCCCTCCGTAGGAATATTCAAATCCGGTATGCCTTTTACTGAAGGTTCTATATTGGTGTCAGGTCTCAACAGGCTCCTCTTCTGATTATGGGGAACTTTAGTGATCAGCTGTGTCAAGTCCTTCTTATCCTTTTTCGCTGGGCGTCCCTAGTTACTTGGGATTCGAGGGGCCGGAGTTCTCATCCTTTTGTTCTGAGGCCTCTGGATGGGATTAGGGATACCTTCAATTTTCTTTGGTAATTCAACCCGCTCCAGCGCATTGCGTGCAGGCACATGTGACTTGGCCACGCTCTTCAAATCACTAAAGTGGTCAGGCAGTTGGTTCGCGAATGCTTGTAAATCAATTATCTTATGGACTTCTCTATTTGCTTCACAAGTGCACGGGTCATGTGTATAGATTCTCGTGGCTTGCCATGTCATTTTCTGACATTTTTCATCAAGGGGTTGATTTCTCCCCTAATGATGGGAAATTATCCTCGTCAAATATGCTGTCAGCGAAGCTACCTGTTTGCAAATCTCCAGTCATGGGGTCTAGATAGCTGATTATAGATGTTGTCTTATAATCAACGCATATCTCAGACTTTCTGAGAGGGCCCATTGATGTTCACTGCGGTGGTGGTATAGGTACATAAACCTTACAACTAAACCTTCGCAGATGAGATATTTTTTGTGCTGACCCTTATGCAGTTGCATAGGTGAATGGATGTTATATGCTGACAGTCGAAAATTGATGAGAGTTGCTGTGTGTAGGACTGCGTGTCCCAAACATGTAGTTGGTAAATTACAATTCTGCAAGAGCGGTCGAGTAATAAATTCTCCGACGTTGTCCATTCTGATGGACTTGACACGATGATCAGGGAAATTATTCTTAATTTTGATTATCTGCGAGATCAGCTTTGCAAAAGTATGGTTTCTCATAGGTAATAAGCATACATGCGACCATTTCGAGGAAGCATCGATGAGCACTATAAAGTACCTACATAGTCCTGACAGAGGCTATATAGGACTGCAAATATTTCCCTAGATATGGTCCAAGAATGCAGGAATTTCATCCTTTACTTTCACAGTATAGGGTCTAGTAATCAGTTTCCTAGTGGAACATGCGGGGCACACAAAATCTTCCTGATTCGGGAAATTCTTTACATTGACATTGTGTCCCTGAGAATTAGTAATTATATTTCTCATCATTCTAAGACCGGGGTGGCCTAATCTATCATGCCAGAGATAGAAAAGTTTAAATCTTCTAAAAGTGATTTTCAGGACAGTATAGGCTGCAGGTGCCTTAATGTGAGTGTAGTATAGCCCAGATTCATATGAAGGAAGTCATTCTAATACCTTTTTTTTTTTCTTCGCATTTTGTAATGAGCAGGTATTTCTTACCATACTCTTCTTCAGTCTCTACGTGGAGACCATTAGCGCGAATATCTTTAAAACTTAATAGAGTCCTAGTTGATTCTGGGTACAACAAGGCTTCTTTAATGACCAATGTTGTACCCATCAGGAGTATAATTGCGGCTCTTTCTGAGCCTATTATACAAGTATCACTGCCTACGAATGTCGTAATACAACAGCATTCTTGCTGATCGACTGAATTTTTGTCTCTCTCAATATGGTATTCATTGTGCCGCTATCTGCTAAGCACACTTTCGCCATAGGGCGCTACACGCGTTTTGATATATATAGAGTATTTATTAATATAGGGTAGGAAGCAATCCACATACATAAGTAAAAATACTTCAAAACAGAACACAGCTTTCTATTATTAATACGAGAAAAATCTTGCAGGACTCATCATAAGAATTTATTGCTTTGCTCTCCTAGAGCTTACAACTATTATTCAAAATTTAATGTTCTATCACAACCATAAACTGCAAATGACTATAAATGTAAGTACAATACGTGCACTAGATTGAATCAGCGAGGTATGAAGAAACTTCTGCCTGAATCTGCTCCATGCCCAACTTCTCTTCTTCGGCAACAATAGCTACTATCGCTGTGATGTCTAAAGAAGGTGTGATGGGGGCTGCTATTGAGCTGTACACATCCATGAGTGCAACCCATGATTGTGGATCCTCTGTGCCTACAATGGCGAGGTATGCCTCATGCTGTCATTTGCTCTTCTTCTTAGACTTGAAAGCATCAATCACGTGTTGCGGCTCACGATAAACACGTGACCAATGTCCCCAAGTGCCACATTTGTAGATACTTTAGTCCGGCTGACCATAGGGCTTGTCATTGCGCTTCTTTTTTACCTTTCTTGGCTTGAACATTCTGCTTGGTTTTGTGACTCATGATATTATCCTTCTTGCCTCTTTATTTTGAGTGAGGCTTACTCACCTTGTAGCTGTTTGCATTGACTTCATGGCCAACTTTGCTAGTAGGCGGCTGTGAGATGTAGTTATTTCTGAGAACGTCATCTTGAGCTTCCGCAACTTGCATGTTGTCAATCGCCCTTCTTGCCTCTTTATTTTGAGTGAGGCTTCTCACATTGTAGCCGCTTTGACTTTGTAGCCGTCCGACGATAGTTGCGTGCGGATTGCACCGTGTTTGGGTGAAAGGTAGAGAGGGTTTTCTCGATCTTCTGCTCATCTGTGGTTACCTTACCACAAAGTTGAAGACTTGTATAACTTTTGTGCAATGTAGAATTGTACTCCACTACGGTCTTGTAGTCAGCAAAACGTAGTCGGTTCCATTCTTGCTCTGCCCGAGAAAGAATAGTGTACTTCATCTTCTCGAACCGCTTCTTCAGTACGATCCATAAAGGTAGCGCGTTTTTTTCTGTCATATACTCATTCTTGAGCGTTAGGCAGAGATGGTGTTTGAGGAAATGAAGTGCTTGATTATTCTCCTCAGCAGTTGGAGTGGCGTCCTTCAAGGTGCCAAGTCCAATAGCAGCACGTAGCTTCTTGGCTCCAAGTACGATTTTAACATCTGATGCCTAAGTCAGGTAATTGTGGCCATGCTAGGCCAGCTCTTCGAACTCCCGGTTCGTAATGCTAGTTATCTACATATTCATGCAAAGATTCCATAAGATTACTGCTGGTAATTTTTTTTAAATAGTTATAAAAATTATCATAATATTCTTGTATATTTCTATGTATTTTTCATGATTTAATGCTATTTTTAGTGATTAAAAGCAATATAAACAACCACATATAATCAAAAATAGTAAATATGATAAATAATTTGCATAGAAATAACAATAACAAAGGTAAACATGCTTCAAAAATTGAATTAGTGAGGCCCTTTTCTGCTAGAAAATGAATTTTTAGCGAATTCTATAATTTTCATAGGTTAAAACGCGAAATTCAAGTTCTGAGAATAATTTTCGCGTAATTTTAAGAAACGCAGAGTGGTTTTTCGCAAAATTTCCTTATGTGCGAAAAAATTCTCATAATTTTCAGAATTCTGCGGTCCCAATTTGCAAAATTTGGGTTTTTTTTCCGTATTCTCTTTTATTCATTTTTGCACTAACCCTTTTTTTTCTCTTCGGCTGACCGTGCCGATTCTTACAGCTCTCAGCCCGTTTTGGACTTTTGGCCATCCGGCCCGCGAGGCCCACTTGAAAAACGAGGTGGAGGGGTAGGGTTAGGTTTCCCTAATCCTGTTGTTCCTGGTGGCAGCGGCTTGTGCCGCAGGGAGGCACTGAGAGTGGGGCTGGAGGCAGGCGGGGCCGACGGCACGGGGCGTGAGAGCCGCTGGCGGTGGGCGGCAGTTGGCCGGTGGATTCAAGCGCGGTGCACGACACGTGCTCCAAGCGCGGATGGGCGATCGACGGCGGCACGCAGCGGCAAAGGCGTGGTTGCACGCGCGGTGCCCGTCAGTGTCCGCAGACTGATTCATCTCCTTCTCCCCTTTTTCGGGCGATGCGAAACGACACCATGCGGGGCTTCGGCGGTGGCGCTATGGGTGCACGCGGTCGGGGCGGCCGTGGACGGGAGCCGCGGGCGGCGGCGGCCGCAGCGCACGTGGGCCCATGTCAGGCCGCAGGAGCAGCGTGGCGCTTCAAGGCAACCGGCTAGCTGGGCGACACTTCAAGGTGGACGGAGGCGGCGCTGCGGACGGCGGGCAGGGCGGTGCCGGGCGCATGCGGCTGCGGCGACTTCAAGCTGGTCGGAGGAGGGTGCACCTGAGTGGCTGTGGAGACTCCAGGCCGTCGGTAAAATTATTTTCGTGTTTACTATTTATGCGATATGCGATGTGTACTATTCATTTAATTATTGTTCGTGCAATCCACCGATCGACATTGTGTCGGTGACTTGAAGTTGGCTCGTGGTAGATTAGAACGTATTTGTAATTTTCAATCTATGGTACAATCGACATCTACCTTTTCATGCAATCCACCGATCGGCATTGTGTCGACGATATTGGAGTGGATTTGCACCATAGGATACAATCTAGAAATCCAAATTTGCAGAATTGAAAGCAATATAGAAAGAAAAAAATGATTCGATCTACGAGCGTCGTTCATTGACGGTTACCTTTCGATTCGAGGAGAGTCGATCGTGCTGATAACGTATTGATGAACCATCGCTGGCGAGTCCAGTCCGAGCGATTACCTCGTAGACAAACTCAGAATCGTAAGAACAATGCGAGAACACAAGAACAAAATAGTAGATTGAACACAGTGGATATAAGGGTACTTCATGCTTCTCTTTATTGCTCTTCTCAAAACCGTAGTACAATGGTTGGTCCACCTCCTTTATATAGGTCACTGGATGGATAAGGAGCCCACCTTAGGCTAGGACTTGTGTCTTGGGCCCGGTTTCTTAACAAGTATTTCCCAATTCCCATGGGTTTGTTCTTCATCGGACTGACGTCAAGGGTTGTGTAAATCGACAAATCGACGTAGTTGTTCTAGCTAGTTTATGAATTCACTAACAATGTTTAGGGTCGACCGGTTTGATTGTTGGAAAACAAATTAAGCAGGTCAACAATGTGGATTTGTGGATCGATTTCGAGTAGAGCTCGCCAAACGAGTCGTGTTTGCTATGCTGACCTAAGGCACGATACTATAGGCACGGCACGGCCTGCACATTCATAGGTCGTGCCGGCCCGGCACGACAACCCGTGCTGTGCTTGGGCCGCTACCCTAGAATGGTGGGGTCGGCCCGGCATGGTACGAACAGTGTCGGGCCGTGCCTGGCACGGCACGAGTCCGACCAGCCCGGCACAGCCTATCTGGCCCACTATGCATGAACTGATGAACATCAGTCATCAGGCATCATATCATCAGCTCAGAAGTCAGCGAAACAACTCAACAAGCACATAATCATTTCATCCAAAATCAACAAGCATAGAATCATATCTAAGATAAAAAAAATGCAATCGAATCACAGTTCACACCATTCAATCATTCATTCACAGTCACAATATTAAGAACCAGAGGAAGAGGGGGAGGGGAGGCGGTGCTAGCCGGCTGAGGGAGATGGTGGCGCTGAGGAAAAGCCGGAGAGCCAGAGAGCTGGAGAGCCGGAGAGGAAGGGCCGAAGGGGAGGCGACGCGACGCGGGGTGACACTGATTGGAGTTGTGGAGGGCGCCGCCAGCGTGGAGGGTGGAGCCTGTGTGGCAGTGGCAGTGGCAGTGGCAGGGAGAGTGGGAGAGTGGGAGGGAGTGGGAGACTGGGAGAGTGAGGGAGAAGAAGGGGCAGGCCGACGACGGGGCATGGGAAAAGAGGAGCTGGGTAGAGCGGGCAGGCAGGGTAGGGGCGGGGGTAGGCCGGGCAGGGCGTGCCTGCAAGCGCTGTGGAGGGTAAGGCGGTGGGCGGGCGCAAGGTGGGTAGGGGTAGGCTGGGCAGGGGCCTCGGGCCTAACGGGCTAAATGGGCCACGTTGGGCCAAACAGGCTCGTGTCGGCTTGGCGCGACACGAACAGCCGATGGGCCGTGCCTGGACCGCCTTCCCGGCACATGGGTAGGCACGGCACAATCTATCTAATAGCCGGGCCGGAATGGACTATGTTGAGATGGGCTGTGCCCTATCGTGCTTGTGCCGGGCCGGGTCACCTATTTGGCTAATCTGATTTGGAGTCAAAAATAAAATAAAATAAAATAAAATAAGAGGGAGAGTGGAACCTGGCTATACACGCAAGAAATGGGCTCACCGAATTAATTAATGGCTAGCTGCAATGTTGGAGACAACCCAAACCACCTCCCATCACTGACCTGCGACCAACGCTACGCGACCACCACGCGATCGAGAGAGCGAACACGTACAGCTCACACCAAGCTAAAACTTAGGACCAACTAGCGAATCCGACGCGCGGAGCTGCATTATGTTCTGCCAAACGCGCGCGGCCGACTGGCGCATACGCGGGCCCCGCATCGCCATGTTCAGATCAATCGCGCCATAAATTATTGCTGTTCCAACTTATCTTCTCATGGTCGACGACCAAAGGCGAGCCGAGCCGCATGGTTTCATGGTTCACCACAGGATCTCCAGATGAACCTTCACGTTACGCCGAACTAACTAACTTTGGCATGCAAGGGGTCGAGAGGACAAATTATATGCTACAAACACGAGCTTTGTAGACGAGTCGACATCGTACGTCAATGGATATATAGATCGGCCAGTCGCACGCAACACCGGCAAAGGACGCCGCTGTTGCTGACCCGGCATATGATGTGACTTGGATTTCATCGATGGAGGTGAATCTATAATCACTACCGGAAACAGAGAGTTCTTGGGGTGATTAATTTTTGTGCGGGCCATGTCTCGCCGTCACAAAAATACATTTCGGCTCCTAACGCTGCCAAAGATACGAACAAGTTTTTATGACGGTTCAAGATCTATCCGTTATGATAATATATTTTTGTGGCGATCGATCTACACCGTCAGAAAAATTAGAATTTTACATTGTCAGGAAAATTTTCTAGACGATTTTCGCAGCAAGCGGGCAAAACTTCGCTGCCTTGTGCCACCGAATTCGCTACATTGCACCATTGATTTCATTGCTCCGCCATAGGAGTGATTTTTTTTTTACTGGTAAAGGCAAACCGTCGAAGCAATTACTAGTTTAGCTAAAAGGAGAAAGACACATGTCGGACCCTGGATTTCTTCATTCTGATTCCCCTGTGAAACTATTGTGCTATTCCTTGGATCAGTATATAGCACTTCACAGGCATAATACTGATTCAAACCATACATAGCGTAAAATCATTTCATTCATTAATTTACACATCAGAGTTTACATAGACTACTTCGGGCATATTTTAACATTAAAAGACGAACATGCCAAATGAATACATTACAAAGATAGCGGAAGCAACAATGGAAGCAAAGGGGTGATGGCACATCTTACCGCAGGCAAGTGACTGGGGAACCCGTGTACGCCCAATATTATCCGAAAACCTTAGACAATATAGGAGGCACACAAGAACCGACAGAGTCAGCTAGACTGGGGTGAGCCTAGAACTGCTAAGGACTAAACTACGCTTCAACGTTTCCTGGGTCTTCAGACTTCTGGATCATTGATGCAGTCGACAGCTCCAAGATTCCTGTTTCTGATGGTTTGGGGAAAGAGCGAGGATGAGCACAACTACCATGCTCGCGAGCCAACACACACAGATGCAATAATATACATGCAAGGTGTAACAAGGATGGCTCGGGTTATTTTATTTGCGTAAAGCAGCATTTGTAAATACATATATTAGGAAATCCTATCACGTAGCATTTTAACCAAATTGTATTTTTAAAGAGATTAATTATGCAATAATTAATAAAAGCAGATGCTACCTCCACCTTCATACTTATATTTTTGTTGGTGGTCATACCCACCTATTACCAACGCTGGGTAAGAATACCCAGAAAAATCCAAATCAAAGGCTAGGTGAGCCCCGCATATTTTCATCCCATCCACAAAAGTTTTTGAAATAGAGCTATATCTTGTAAGTTCCTATGCCCGCCTTTGACCGTGGGCACGGCTGTTCGAACAGTTTTTATTTTCTGCAGAGATTGCACATCTTTACCCACAAGAGATAATCGTCTTGATATGTACACATGTTTCCTTGGACATGTGAATCAAGGAGAGATTATCACAAGGCCTTTACAAGGCACCCTCGATATTTGCCACACCCGCTAAGGTTTCACCTGAGCGGGGTTTCGTTCTCGTGGGACCCGACAACCACTACGCTCAGACCCCCTCTTGCGCCATACGACTTACGCCTAGGTTCCGCAAGTCACATACCCCAACCCGTAGCCTCGTGGGCTCACGGTGAAGAGATGCCCCTCCAATGGTGTAGCTCGTACCGAAGGTCACTAATTAATTAGCCAGGTCGACACCCATAATAGAATTTGTGGCTGAACTGTTTTGCAATAGGAGGTCATCACAGAATTAAATCCTTAAGATCATCTGGGCGGTTCTTACCACATACCTTCCACAAAAATATCCTGGGCTACATTAGCACCCAACCATTTACCCTCCAGCTTACCATCCGCCCAGATGGGTATTAGCAAATTTTTAGAGTTTTGGAGAAGTATAAAACAAATTATCCAACCAATTCAGTCATTCTCCCCAATGACTGCCCAAAACAATTGATGTTGATTAAAGGATGATGATTTGGGGTAGAATTACCCCGGTACTTAAACAAGTCTAGCATGGCGCTTAAGTACGATCTATAACTAGTAGATTACCAGATATTTACTAGGGTGACAAGGATATTGGGAGTTCAATTTTCAAGCAAATGGGATAATAATTATTTAATCAACAAGTAGGCATTTAACTACCTTAGAGTGTTTGACATACATTTGCATAAAAATTAAAGCATACAATTTGATACTTTAAAAGAATATAATTTGCATAAAATGTGGGATCAATATGATCAAAGTGTTGACTCGCCTGGGCTATTTTATCGTGATCTTGATCTTACTCAAAGCCTGATTAGATAGGGGTTCGAAGTTTTGGTCGACGTCTTTGCTTAAATCTTGGATCTGCTTGAGCTGTCGATTCTTCTGGACTTCGATTTCTAATTACGCAATAACGATTGAAAAACCAAATAAATCCAAAGAATCCAAGAGACTAAATAAAACACAAGCGCCTCAGAAAGATTGCGGAGGACAGGCTTGAGAGAAGGGTTTGAGCAACACTGGAATGTTTGACAGAGTCAAACGTCCAGTTGGGCGAAAAGAGGAATGACAGAGAATTTCTGCCCAGAGGGAGGATACAAGGGAGGGTAAGGTCGAAGGAGCTTTTGTTGGAATGCTCTACTGCAAGACCATCCTTCTTCAAGCGACAAAGCAACTTAACTACTGGTTCTACACCAAATCTAGGATACCAGATCGACACACAATCCAATGGCAATTCAATACCAAACTCAGCTGCCAGATAATACTCAACGATTCAATTGCTAGCTACTCAACTTACTATACAACCTACTACCAACTATACAATTGCTAGAACACCAATTATTGCCAAATAATACGAATTGATAAAGCAATCAAATCAATACTTCTAGCTTTCACCAAATATAATTACTTCCAACTATCATTGACCTACTGACGAAGCACTAACCAACAACTAACAATTGATTAACAAATCCAATAGACAATACTGCTACTGAAGATCAAGGCTATCCCTAAAAATCAGGATCAAAACCAATCATTTAAATTACTGCCAAAACACATTATACTGATGATCAGTAATCACAGACAATTAATCAATAATCAATTTTACTACTAGCAAAACATCATACTATCCTTATTGCAACATTTCTCAATTGTCGAAATGATTGTAACCTCAATGCTACCGCTACGATATGGGGAAGCCACTAAGAATCAAATGTTGACAATCGAAACAGATGAATAACAAATGATTGCAATTTCTACAACACTAAACTCAATTGACAGATTAACACAACCTCAACTATCGATTGATCACAGACTTTCCAATTGCAAGCCATACTAACTATTAACCTAATGCATCAATTCATAATCGCAAAATTAATCAATTTAGTTCGTCAAATGACCTAATATTCCACAAACGACTCCATTGCCGGTTTACACACATAATTCGAAAACAAAACACGCATTACTGCCAACAACATTGATACTGGAGAAGCAATGCGCAATCATTATAATTCAAAATGTAGCCACTAAACCGGAGAACACATAATCGGCAACAATTCCATTCCCACTGCCAATAACACCTACTGATGATCAAAGGGACACAGACAACAATTTTGAAATGCCAGCACTCAACCACTGCTAACACACTGATTCAATCGCCATTGATACTTCAAATTGACAGTTATTAAACACACATTACCGATTACAATCAATAATAGGGTAGCAATTACAAACACAACAACAATCGATACTGACATTGATACCAAAATCAATTTGCTATCAAACATTGTCATTGCTATTTCAATTGGACATATCAACTATACTTCGCTGCCATTGCTGTCTATACTTGGTTCAGCAGAGGAAGCCACAGGGAGGAGCAGTCGGCAGAGAGGGGCAGGGCAAGGGGGGCTCGGTCAGGTGAGGGAGCTGGGGGCAGGGAGAAGGGGCTTTGGGGTGAGTGGGCAGGTTTGACCGGGTGGGGCAGCCGGTCCGACCGGGCAAATGCTGGGGTGCTAGGGGCGGCTGGGCGACGACAGCCGAAGGCGAGCTAGGGCCGGAGGGAGGGGAGAGGAAGGGAGGAGGTGGGGAGCTCACTGAGCGGTGGTGGAGGCGGAGGAGCACAGGAGGTGGTCGTTCGACGGAAGCCGAGGCGGAGGGAGCACGGCGGCGGCGAGTTGCAGCGGCGGGGAAGCCCAAACGTAGGGGAAGAAGTGTCGGGGCGAAGGGCGGTGCTTCCGGCAGCAGCGATTTGGGCGGAGAGGCGCCGGAGGGGGAGAAGGAGAAGGAACGGGCGGCTCTGGAGAGACTTACCAAAGGGGGAGAAAAGGGAGAAGCGGGGCGGAGAAGTAGAGGGCACCGGCCCTTTATAGCCGGTGGAGGGGAGCCGGTAGAGTAGCTAACGGCATGGCGGCATGGGCGACGGCGGAGCCGGTATGGGCGATGGAGTGGTGGACCATGCATGCGAGGACGACGGGACGCTGGCGCTGACCGGAGAGGCGCGGACCGGGCGGCGCACGGCTTGGACCGGGGCTTCGCTTGCTCAGACCGGGCGGAGGCGTGCCGCGAGGACGGAGCTGCAGGGGAGTTGGTGGAGCAGGCGCGGAGGGCGTTGACAGCAGCGCGGTAGGCGAAGTCGGTGGAGAGGTGACGCGCGGTGGGGGCGGCACAGTGGAGCAGTTGGAGGTGGGGGAAATGGAGCTGGCCGGCGAACTGGGCCGAGCCGGAGGAGGTGGAGGCGGATCTGGGCGCGGTAGGAGGAGGCGAGGCCGGCCGAACGGGGAGACGAAGGGGGAGACAGCGGATCGACCGAGGCGACGGGAAGAGAGAGGCGGCGCGGCCAGGGGAGACAAAGCGACGCTGAGCGAGAGAGAGGGGAGCGGGGAGACGAAGGGGCGAGGGGAGGCGATGCGGCCGAGGCGAGTTGGCCGAGGGAGAAATGGATAAGGGAGGGAGAGAGTGTCGGCGCAGCAGAGTCGGGCCGGGCCGGTTCGGGAAAACGGGGAGGGAGAGGAAATCTGGCCCGGGAGGGGGAGAAGGATAGGGGGAAGAGTGAGGGCCAAAATTAAAATGGTCGCCCCAAAATAAGGGGCAAGATTTTGAGAGGGGTCCCAAAATCGGTAAAGGATGAATTCAACTTGAATTTTGAATTTGAAATTTTGAGGATGGGTTTGAAATACAAACTCGAGCTTAAAGGAAGCTCAAAATTTTTAGAATTTAAGCGGCAAAATGAAAATCAAATGAACAACCGAAAATCAAGTGGAGGCACTATTTACCATCCGAAAACAGGATGTTACAACACATAAATCCCTAAGTCCCACTGATTCTCCCCCAAATCAACGCAACAGCTCCCAATCCCCACTCCCCATCTCTGCCCTCCTCCCATCCTCCACCCGCTCCGCCTAACTCATCTCCGGTCACCCCCGCTGACTCATCTCCCCTGTCTCCATCCCATCTCAGGCCGCCCCGACCATCCTTTCCCACCATGAGTAGCCGCTACCTCCACCTAAAGCCAGTGCACTACACTAGAACTTTGCATACCAAGTTGCAGCGGCTTCGTCAAGATTCTTTGTCCGTAGATGAATACTATAAACAAATGGAGATTCTCATGATTTGTACAGGCGTGAACGAACCTAAGGAGGCGACCATGGCTCATTTCTCTGAGGGTTTGAATGATGATGTGCAAGAGAAAACGGAATCGTCGGAATACAATAATCTACAAGACTTGGTGCATCACGCGGTGCATTCTGAACAGTGTATCTTACAACGCCAATCTTGAGAAAACCGCACTACTTACAACATCACGTGGAAGTGTCTGCAACCGCAAGGAGATGATGTTGGCACCAATTCTAAAGTGGCGACAACACACCGGTCAAACGGGGCTGTTTCTAAGGAGGCATCCAAAGCTGCAATCAAAAGAGGTAAAGAAACATCTAAAGCTAACTCTAGTGTGTTCTCTACTGCTTATACTAGGATATTGAATGCTTCAAATGCAAGGAAAGGGAGCATATGATGAATGATTGTCCAAATCAGCGGAAAGTGCTCATTACTCATGATGGGTACGTTACGACAAGTTCTACAAGTAGCGATTATGAAAGCGAGAAATCCGATGAAGAGCACTAGGATGACGGTCCTATTATTTGTGAACCTCCTTTGGGCGGTGTAAATCTTTTGGCCCGAAATGAGCAAAGTGAAGAAAATAAAGGTAAGGGACATCGGTGGAGTGTGTTCCAAACAGAGTGCACCGCACTATGTGGAGTGGTTATACAACTTTGCAAGGCTCAAAATTACACACAAGGTGTGTGTTTCATTTGCTCTTTTGAGCTGCATTGATAAGGTGGATTGCAATATTGTACCAATAGATGCATTTCATTTGCTAATGGGACGACCATGGCAATACGACCGTAATACTACACATGAGCGTAGATCCAACACATACTCATTTATTCATGATTACAAGAAACAAGTGCTGAAGCCAATGGCTAACAATGCCATCAAGATAGTTGTGGTGTCACAAAAGAAGCCTAAACATGTTCAATTGCTT
The DNA here is from genome assembly GCA_036346395.1 of Hsuehochloa calcarea. Taxonomy (NCBI): domain Eukaryota; kingdom Viridiplantae; phylum Streptophyta; class Magnoliopsida; order Poales; family Poaceae; genus Hsuehochloa; species Hsuehochloa calcarea. The sequence goes on from CM070600.1 coordinate 23,114,507, forward strand.
GATATACCGAAGAAGTTTCCTGAAATTACCCAAAAGACCAGGACGTCTATTGAAGAAAGAGAGGATGATGAGGCTCTAGGAGCATCTACTAATGTGGTGAGTGATTCTAAATTGCCAACTAACACTAAAAGTATAGTTAGAGCTGAATTGCACCAAAAGGGAATGGAAGACCATGCTTCGGCCAAGAGTAAAACTAGTCAAGTAGACATATATGTCATTCCTGCAAAGAGGGAAGCCAACTGAGGAGAAAAGAAGCATCAAGTTCTTTTGGCCGAAAACCAAGAAAACAAGAAGGAAGAAAGAAAGGCACTAAGGCAATCCAAAATGCTTTCGGATTAAAGGGAGAACACTTCGTCCTTACTGTCATGGGGTCACAAACCAAAGGAGAAAAGAGTCCAAAAAGAGGAATCTGAATTGAATTCGGATTGATGAAGAGACCAACTGTCCAATCAGCAAGAGATGATAATTTTTGAAGTTCGAGATGAATGTGAATTCAAAAACTGACTGGCAAAAGGATTGGAAATAGATTAGGAATTTATTTTCAGCAATTAGAGTAACTTTTATTTTCTAAAATTTAGAATAGGAAAGAGAAATCCATGTTGAATGCTGATATCAAAAATCCGCATTGAATGAGAATTCGTGAAACTGAATCAAATGGGGATTCACAATTAGCATTAGAGTAGGAAATAAAGTAAGATAGAGAGAGAGGGAATTTGGCCACATGGCTAAAACCAAGTGGATTTCATCCCCCTCCCCAATTCGAATTGGGAAGGATTCCCCCTCCCCCAATCCGAATTGGGAAGGGAGTAGGGCTCCTAATATGAAATTGAGGCGGAAAAAGACCCCACTTTGTCGGCCATGAGCTTTTGTTGGCCATGAGGAGGAGAGGGATCCTATATATTTAGGGGTAAACACCAACTGTAAAACACCCACTGTAAGCAAGTTAGATTTTGGAATTTAATAGAAAACAAAAATCCAAGTTACAGCGACCACCTCGGGTATGAGTGTGTTCTTGTGAATTTTCCACCAAAAGTTCATCTAGGTGTGTTGGAGCTAGTTGTGGTGCTAGTTCTTGCTTGCTTGCCATGGTTGATTCCACATCACGACCATTCAGGACCACACAATACCTGGTACGAAATCTTATCTACCACACATTTGTTTACTCATTTGTCTCTTAGTTTTCCTCTTTTGCACTAGTGGATTGTAACTATGTTATTTTTGTGCTTCACCGTGTTAAAGGAGCTCAAACTTAGACTTGCTACTGAACACATATGTTGTAATGAAGTTAGACAAGACCAACGCACCAATAGTGAACGGTGTTGTTTGCAAGGCTGATATTCTACAAGCAGCCTGACGAGGATCTAATAATCCTCATTTTTATCTTTTATCTATAATTCTTATTATGGGTAAATATGATGTCACATAATCCCCAGAGGTACCCCTTATCTAAAAGGGAGAAGTCCAATAAGTGGTTGTAAGTCTTGCTACGACTATATCATGGTCGTAAGTCCTTCTACGACCACTACATAGTCGTAAGTCCTTCTACGATCGCTACCGGTCGTAAGTCCTTCTACGATCGCCACCGGTCGTAAGTTCTTCTACGACTGTAAACTACGACCACCTTATAATCAAACCTACAGCGAGTGGGTCCAATTGATTAAGGAATCCGAACGGTCTGCACGCACTATTATTCCGCTTATTAATGGTGCGTAATTACCCCATTATCTCTCGAAGATAATTGCCGACGGCGTGAAGAAGCCGAGGCGCCAGAATTATCGCCAAAGATGCGCTCGCATCGATTAATCAGCGATCTCACGCAGGCAAAACGGCTACTTCTTCACGACTATATAAGGGCATCGATCGTAGAGATAAAGGACAAAGAAACAAGAGCCACCAAGTAGGAACACAAGTGCTATTCTCTGTAATAGTCTTAGTCTTTTACTTGATCATCAAGAATACCATACACACAGATTAGGGTTATTATTCTCTCCGAGAAGGCCCGAACTGCCTAAACATCCCGTGTCAATCCACTCTGCGTGATCTTATCTCTAGGAGACCCCAATCAAACAATCTTTACGTAAGATCGGTTCTAATACACCGGCGCTGGCGCCGTCTGGGGATCTTCCGTAATCTCTTGTCAACATACTTTCTTTTTCCAATCTCATGCAATTATGGCGTGAGAATGGAACGAGGAGAACTGGTTTGACTTGGCAGACACGCAGACGCCGACATGGATGCCGGTTTTGACTATGAACCGAGTGATGCATCCACGATGGTGATGTTGCTTTGAGATTATTCTCCAGAAACCATCCCATTAATAGAGTTGAGGAGGATCCTTATCCCCACAACAATACGCCCAACAGAGGAGCCATTTCCCTCAAAGGACAAGGGTCAATCCGACCAGACCGCCCGGTGAGGACTCACAACGCGACGAGAGTTTTTTCTCCAAGTGTTCAAGTCCCCTTAAGACGGTCCGACTTGGTAAGTCAAGCTCTGGGAGCCACCATTCCCGGACTCCACCAGCATCTAGTGATTCTCTCTCTCAGGGTAACTCCAGAGAGGGTGGAGTCAAGCATGCTTTTCCTCGCAGAATCTGACCGCCTCCCCAGATCTCATTTGCGAACGAGAGATTATAAACCCGAGTTCCCCTACCCGAGGGGATTACCCAAGTCGCCAGATGGTGTCCCTCGAGCACTCCTCAAGCGGGGAGGCCTCGAGCGCAAGTGAGAATCATCAACGGGAGGTCTTCGTCCTTCCCCCAAATCAGGGTCAGCCTCATGGAGGCCGAAATAAGAAGACTCCCCGAAGATCACACACTGCGCCCCCTCGTGGTAATGGCAAGGGCACCACCGTTGGCAGAGAGGACCAACACTCTGATGAACGCGAGGGAAATCCTCGACATTCTCGCACTCCACTAAGAAGGCCTCAAAGACCTGAGGAGGAGGATTTTGATGTCGTCAGAAGAAAGAAAATTGCAGTCCAGAAGAACTTGCCTGGGCGCATTCAACATCAGTCGGAGGAGGTACAAGAACTCCAGGACATCAACGACTTGCTCGAGAATCCCAGTCAAGAGCTTGCTCGAACGCTGTGGTACGATCTCTTTGTCAAGAGATTACGCAAAGACTTCGAACCGTGATGACAAGACCGAGGTACCTCATCAACAACACTCGTAGTCGTAGCAATACGACTTCCTCACCTACTACCAATCGAATATTTTCACGAGGAATCGACACGACCATAAGTCGAATCGATTCCCTATTCGAGAAATACCTTCGATCACCAAGATCAAGAAGCCCTCAAGAGGTGATCATTCACCACTTCGACAAAGAAATTCACAACGAGTGGAATACGAGGAGTATTCTCCTCGAGAACTGAGGCCTACTACGTAACAGTCACTGCACGGGTATCGTCGTATACGATCACTGGTGACATTAACCCTTCTTTTCTACAAAGAAGGCGCTAAGAAGTGATTACCGGATGTCGGGCATTTTCGCCGACCTTCGAGCGCTCACGCCACCTCATTTTCGACAAAGGAACATGGAAAATTTGATGGATCTCAAAATCCCATCGAATTTCTTCAGATCTCTATACAATACCGTCCGAGCAGCAGGAGGAGGAGAGCATGTAATGGCGAATTACCTTCCGATCGTGCTCGAAGGATCCGCCGATCGTGGTTATTAAACCAACCACTGAGTCGATCTACTTGGCAACACCTCGTGATCTTCTACAGCGAATTTCCAAGGCACATACAACCGCCTCGAAAAGAAGACGACTTGCACCGGATAAAACAGAACAACAACGAGACTTTGCGCCAATTCATCAAACGCTTTAGTCGTTCGTAACTCAATTCCGAAATTTCGATTCCTCCGTGATCGTGGCTTTTAAGCAAGGAGTCCGCAGAGAAGAATAACGGAGGACATTGCTCAATCCTCCCAACATCATTCTTAGAACTCTTCGAGATGGTCGATCGATATGCAATCGCTTCGAGGCAATGAGTGGAACAACACTATCGATCGAGAAACATATACTCCTCGAGAGCAAGGTGAAGTTGGTAAGGATAAAAAGCAAAAAGTCCAAGAAGAAAATAAAAATCAAAACCACAAGCCGCTGGTTCCAAGGAGGTTCTGGTGTGAAAGATGGAGAGCCCAAACCACCAAGTCGCACTCGATCAAGGCAAAGGTAAGCGCCCGATCGTAGGAACGACAAACCAAGGTGGTGTCCTTTTCATAAAAAGGAAGGACATGACCTCCGTGAATCGCTGAAGTTTTCCAAAGAAAGCTCGAGGACTACTACAACAAGAAAGCACCACTCCCTACTCTCGGTGTAGGACATACGAGTGGCCAAAAGTCGCTTGATGATGAGGAGATGCCATTCCAAGATCCGCAACATACCGCTGAGCACATCTACGGAGGATCATCGATACGACTCCAAACGACAACTTAAAGTCACGGACGAGAGGTAAATTCAATACATACTCCTCTCACAATAAATTACCAAAGTGGTCTCTGGTTACCATCTCTTTTGAGAAGGATGACGCCCAATCACTACGAGTCGATCAGTCGATATCCGATTAGGGTCGAACCCACCATCAACAACCGTCGAGTCAATCGAGTCTTGGTTGATGGTGGTAGTTCTTTGAACATATTATTTACTAAAGCCCCGGACGAGATGCAAGTACCAGACAAAGGTAAGGCTTCATGCGATACTCCTTTCATGGAATTGTACCGGTCTTCACCAAACCTATTGGCCAAGTTTCTCTTCCTTTAACATTTGGCTCACCAAGTAATTTCGTGACGTAGAAAGTCTCCTTTGATGTGGTCGATTTCGATCACTGCATATAACGCCATACTCGGACGACCAACTTTGGCAAAATTCTTAATGGCTACTCATTACGTATCAATGTCTTAAGATGCCAGTCCCAAAGGAGTGATCACCATTCATGTGACAAAAGATGGCGATAGTCATGCGGCCGTCGATCCTCGAGATGGTTGGTCAAATACCAACTCGAGATGAAAGTCACCGACTAGCAAGTCGGCTTCAAAGTCGCACTAAAGCCGAACAACCAAGTCAAAGAGGTTCCTCCGACGCAGAAGAACCTCAAGACTGCTCGCATCGGGAGACTTCCGACCTCAAATAGGAAGACGCCTCATTACCTTCCTCCGAGCTAACGCAGATGTCTTTGCGTGGCAAGCATCCGACATGCCCGAGTCCCTGTGGAGGTGATCGAACACGTGCTAGCTTTACTACCGATAAAGTACCGTAAAACAAAAATTACGGAGATTTGCCCCGATCGACGAGATGCTATTAAATCGAGTTGGATAAGCTACTTAAAGCGGGCTTTATAAGAGAAGTCAACCACCCGCAGTGGTTGGCTAACCTCAGAATGGTCAAAAAGTCAAACGGCAAATGGCGATGTGCGTGGACTTTACCGATCTTAATAAAGCTTGTCCAAAAGATGATTTCCTTTACCTCGTGACGATCACCGTTGATTCAACTGCAGTTGTGAGATATTAAGTTTTTAGATGCATATTCGATACCACCGATCAATATGTGTTTAAACGATGAAGAAAAGACCGCATTCATTACTCCATTTGGTACCTTTTGCTATGTCAAAATGCCATTTGGTCTAAAGAATGCCGGTGCTTCTTTTCAACGCCTAATGCAATCGACTTTTTCATCTCAATTAGGCCGAATTTGGAAGCCTATGTTGATGATCTAGTCGTAAAAGCATTAAGAGACTTAATCATATCACCGACCTACAAGAAACATTCGACAACCTCGTAAAGCACCGCTTAAAACTCAATCCGAGAAGTGTGTGTTTGGAATTTCTTCAGAAAATTGCTTGATTCCTAGTATCCGAACGAGGAATCAAGCAAATCTCGAAAAATAAAAGCCATCCTCCGATCGTCCTCCAAACACAAAAAGGAAGTCCAGAAACTCACTGGGTGCATGGCGGCTTTAAGTCGTTTCATCGCACGACTAGGAGAAAAAGGACTACCTTTCTTTAAACTTCTCAGGAGACATGAAGGTTTTGAGTGGTCGAACGAGGCAAACGCCGCTTTGAGGATGTCAAGAGGTATCTTTCGAGTGCTCTGCTTTGGTTTCTCCAAAGCCAGAAGAGACGCTCTTAATTTACCTAGCTGCCACGCCACAGGCAGCAAGCGCAGTACTAGTCGTAGAACGTGAAAACGTACAACGACCGGTTTACTACGTTAGCGAAGTTTTACACGGGCCTAAGGAGCGTTACCCTCAGGTCCAAAAACTTCTATATGCCCTCCTCATGTCTTCGAGGAAACTGCGGCATTATTTTCAGGCACACAAAATAGCTGTGCCGTCTGAGTTTCCTTTGGGAGCAATCCTCCATAATAAGGAAACAGCGGGACGCATGGCAAAATGGTCAATCGAACTTGGGGAGTTCGACCTCCATTTCGTGTCCCGAACGGCCATAAAATCCCAGATCTTGGCAGACTTTGTCGCCGAATGGACAAATCCTGAACCTGTTCAGGATCCCCAGTACGATTCCCACGACCAGTGGATGATGTACTTTGACGGGTCACTTACTTTAAGTGGCTCGGGGGCTGGGGTGGTCCTGGTATCTCCTACCGGAGAAACCTTAAAGTATGCCATACAATTAAACTTTCAGGCCACTAACAATGTGGCAGAGTACGAAGGTTTGCTAGCTGGCATACGAGCTGCGAAAGCACTCTCAATTCGTCGACTACTTGTGAGAGGAGACTCTCAACTAGTCGTGAATCAAATCGGGAAAGAGTACCAGTGCTCTAACTCAACAATGGCTCGGTACTTATCAGAAGTACGTAAGCTAGAAAAACATTTTTTAGGTTTCGAGGTACAATTTATCCTCGAAGGATAATTTCTCGCACCAACTCGCTCGGATGGCTTCTTCCCGATCCACAGTACCAAAAGGAGTTTTCTTGGAGCAACTCCAAAAACCGTCTCTGGTCGAAGAACCAGAAACACCTCCTCTTGAGATGGCCTCATTAGATTACGAAGATACCTGGATGACTCCCATCTACGAATATCTTTACAAGGGTTCCGTACCCGAAGAAGATCTTGAGGCAGATCGTTTATCCCGAAAAGCCAAAATGTATACTTTGGTTGAGGGAGTCCTCTATAAACGAGGAACCCAAGGGATACTCATGCGATGCATTCCGCAAAACGAAGGAATAACACTCCTTCATGATATACACAGTGGCATCTGTGGGACGCATGCTTCCTACAGAACATTGGTTGGTAAAGCCTTTCGACAAGGTTTCTACTGGCCTACAGCCCTGTACGATGCTAAGGAGGTGGTTAAAAAGTGTGTTCAGTGCCAATTCCATGGTAGACAGATACACCAACCAGCTCAAGCATTACAAACAATACCTCTTTCTTGGCCTTTTGCGACCTGGGGGCTTGATATCCTAGGACCGTTTCCCAAAGCTCCGGAGGTTTCAATTCCTTTTGTGGCTATTGACACGCTCACAAAATGGATCAAGCTAAACTCAGAATCGATAACAACTAAGCAAAGAAAAGGTTCATGATGAGAAGCGTAATTAGTCGATTTGGAGTTCCAAGTCGGATAATTACAGACAATGGTAAACAATTCGCAAGTGCAAAATTTCAGGAATTTTGCGACGAATTGGGCACCAAGTTATGCTATGCTTCTGTTGCACATCCCCAAAGCAATGGGGCGGTCGAACGTGCAAACGGCCAAATAATGCGAGGAATTAAAACTCGAGTCTTCGACCAGCTTGTTAAACGCTCGGGGGCTTGGGTACAAGAATTACCTTCCATATTATGGGCAGTTCGTACGACCACCAGTCGAGCAACAGGAGAAACACCATTTTTTCTAGTTTTTGGAGCCGAAGCCATGCTTCCTCCGGAGCTAAAATTGCGGTCGACACGAGTTGAAACCTTCAACAACTCAGACCAGGAACAACTTCGAGCGATGACATTAACCTACTCAAGAGAGGAGAAACCTAGCCTTAATCCGTTCGGCGGTCTACCAACAAGCCTGCGTAGATACTATAATCGTAAGGTCCAACCTCGCGACCTTCTTTGTAGGTGACTTGGTATTGAGGCTCTGCCAATCCAAGTCTAATCGGAATAAACTTTCCCCTAAATGGGAAGGTCCTTACACAGTGGTCGAAGTAACTCGGCCAGGGTCGGTACGACTAGCAATGGAAGATGGACAGGTTCTCTCAAACTCTTGGAACATCGACCAGTTACGCAAATTCTATGTGTGACCGGTTTCTCGAGCAATAAAAGTCCGTGTTCTTTCTACCTCTTTTGCCTTATTTTTTGAGTAGTGCTTTTTTAATCTTTCGACTATGATATGAAAACACCCAGTTTTCTTTACACTGGCCGAAAAGCGAGAAACGTCATCTGGTCGAAACTTCTCCTCTCTGCATGTGGTTCTGCCCACTAGAAGGAATTTCCTAGCATCGACTGTTACTCATTTTTTGTTTGCCAATACAAAGAGCTCGGGTTCTATCTAGTCGTAATGTTCTCAAAGCCAACTCTCTCAATCTTAGTCTATTTTTTCAAGAAATTCAAAAATATTCTAAGTAGAGTGCACTTTCTTACATTTGTTCGACCACCTTTGGTGTACTCGATTTGTTTTAAGCGGGTCGAAGGAAAAGCCACACCTAGTCGAAGTCTTTCCTCTCTGCATGTGGTCCTGCCCACTAGAAGGAAACTTCCTAGTGTCGCTCAGTCTCCTACTTTTGCTCTTTGGAAAAGACTTATCAAGTCCACCAAAAAGGACGAACGAATGACTAAAGTACTCTAAGACGCTTGCTTAACTCAAGTTCTTTGTTCTTGGTTTGATTAAACTAGTCGGAGATGGGAACATCACCTAGTCGAAGCCTTCCCTCTCTGCACGTGGTCCTGCCCACTAGAAGGAACTTCCTAGTGTCGAGTCGTTTCTACTCTTTTCGACCAGTGCTTAACAACCGTAACAAAAGCTATAAGTTAAATAAACCTCTCTTTGTTTTCAGAAACCCCGTTTTAAGTACTATTTATTTAGATTGTCTAAACAATCTAAGCAAATAGTCGGGGGCTAGGATAAAGTTATTAATTTAACTTCAATTCTTAGTTTTTCTTTCGTTTATTATCTTTTGAGTTACTAACTACTCGACAAGATGATTTTCAGGAAATGAGGCGGATCATATATTACTCATTAACAAAAATTGTCTGCCTTTCAAGGTAGTTACAAGATTACTCTGAAGGGGGAGAGCCTAGCTGCATTTCCTCCGCCACCTTTTTACCAACTGACTGCATTTCCTCAATCAGACGACTTGCCTCTCGATTCGGATACGGTCAAGTCGGCTTCAATTGGTTTAACATTAAGGCGGGGGTCTTGAGCTTTAAGTTTCGCCAAAGCGTAACTTACTGCAGCTTCGACTGCTTCCCTTATTGATTCAGCTTGATTAGTCTTCAGAGTGGTCACCATTTCTTGCAATTTTCCGACTTGTTCCCCAATGGTACTTGTGTGAGCAGCTATTGTATCTTCTCGAGGAGTTTTTCCCTCAGAATGTAGCTCATTAAGCACATTGTTCAGGAGAGTGATGTTGCCTTGAAGACTAGTCTTCATCGACTCCATCTCCTGTTGGGTACAAGTCGAAGCCTCGCGAAGCTTCTTGTTTTCGACCACTTGTTCTGAAAAGAATAATATCGGTCAAACAAAGATATACTTCTAGAGGAAGATAACACAAAGATAATTATAGGTAAAAGCTTTTCTTACCTACTAATTGAGAATCCAATTTCTTGACCTCTTCTCGATGGGAAGCAATAGTTTCAAAGATGCTTTTGCTCCCATGCTCGATGTCCTCTCAGATTCATCTTAGCAATACGGACGGACTCATTGCAGATTAAGGTCTTTGCTTGGATTTCACCTCGAGGCTTCTCAATTGGGCACAATTTCAACAAGAAATTGGCATTAGAAAAGGAAAATACTCAAAAAGAATAACAGTAAAGATTTACTTACTGTTAATCGAGTTCTAAAACCCTCGAGTTCTTGATCCTTATTCGCGGTAATGCGGGAAAACTCTGAATAACCAAAGATTTTTCTTGAACTTGATGCGAGCTTCCGATCTCTTTTTCTTTATCCGGAGAAGAAAGGAGGGTCGAGTAAAGGTTAAAGATCAAAAGCATCTTAAGTTCGAACTTCTCGTTTATTTTTCCTGCAATCTTTTAGATGCGAGAGCAGTCTCTCGAAGTCTATCCGAGAGAACTAATACTTCATTCCTTAGCCTCCTCGACTCCTCTTTTCACAATGAGTGAGTCACTAAGGTCTTCGTATCACCGCTTAACCTACAAAAACAGGAACGAAGATAAACATCGATTGAATGGTTGTGAGTACTTCTACAACCACCGACCTAGTCGTAAGTTTTTCTGCGACTAAGATATGGTTGTAAGTCTTTCTCGACCACCACCGGTCGTAAATAGTCGTAAGTTCTTTTCGATGATACTTCCGTCATGAGTTTCTTCCATGACTATTCTCGTGAAACTTTTACGAGTATTTAAGTCAAAAACAACTATGAATGATAATTGACTTACCACCTCTCGCCTCTGCAGAGTAGTTCCTTCTCTTGTCTTAGCTCTAAAAGTTGTCGATGATACTCACCGACAACGAAGAATTTGCTCCGAGCTTTACGCAAAAAGAAAACAAAGAGAAGGGAAGGAAAGCCACATATATAAGTATTCGAAGATACTTACATTCATAGTCGTTCTAGCAAAATCGAATATACAAGGTCCGGTCTTTGCGCTTATCTATTCTCGCGACTTTGTCCCACCACACCTTCTCGAGGCGCTCGTTGTCAAAAGTATTATCCGTATTGGGAATATCTTTGGGATGGGGGACTCGGTCACGAGATTTGTAAGCAGAAGACCCTACGACGGAGGCAGGCCCAAAGAAGTCACCACAGAAGTTGAAATTTTCTCCTTCTGGTTCTGTGATTTCTCTTTGGGTAGGGGAAGGAACGCCTCCTACGATTTCCTTCCCAGAGCGGTGAGCAGGCTGGTCACCACCTTGACCAGAGGCTTCCACAGCTGCCTCTGTTGTTTCTACGACTTCAGTAGTCGTAGCGGCCACCTCAACAGTAACAGCCGCTACCTCAAGAGTCGTAGTTACGACTTCAGCAGATGTGGGAGACACTCTGGGAGTCTCGACTTCATCGGCCACCTGGGCCAAGGGTGATGCTTCCACCACCTCCATTGCTACCTCTCCAGTAGCTGAAGAGATAGCAATGGACTTCTCAGCAGAAGCATTCCCGGGGGCTGAAGGAGTCGGACTGAAATAAAGAAAAGCAAATCAGGTTGTGAAAAAGAAAAAGGTAAATGTCCTTCTTACACTTCAGTACATTTCACATACCTCTGCACCCTGGTCTTAACCAGGAATTTTGGAGCAATCCTCCCAACGGAGGACCTCTTTTTCTCCACGACCACGTCTGGTCGAGGTTCAACAATTGGCTCAGCTACGACCACGTCTGGTCGTAGAGTTTGAACAGGAACCAGAGCTCTGGTTTCCTGATCTTTTGGATGGACGAGATCGGTCTCGACCATTCCGAGCGACATCGCCCTCGATTGCGAGTTGTCTTTGATCGACATCGTCCTTCATAAAAGACACAAAATCCTTCCAGTTCTCCCTTTCAAGTTTCTTAATAAAACTAGGAGTGGCACCAACTGCGAAAGATTCCGTGTCATAATAGAAGGGTACCTTAGCCTTGCGAGGTTTGCGCTTGAGAGGTTCAACTGCTTCAACCTCTTCGGCCGGCGGTGCGGCCTCGGCGAGATACAACTACATTGCCGCGCAGTCTGTAGAGGGTTTGGTCGAAAGACGAACTTGAACTTGCTCCCCTTGTCGGCAGATTTTACAAGTCGGCGTCTCTTCGAGGAGGAGCCGAGTCTTTGTCTTCGACAACCCAACGCCAATAGTCATCGAGCGACTTCTTCGTCGTCTGGCGATTTTCCATGCCTACTTTACGTAAAGCAAAGCGAAAAAGAAGAATCACTAATTAGTCGTAAGTTTTTCTACGACTAGTACCAAGTCGTAAGTTTTTCTCGACTAGTACCAAGTCGTAAGTTTTTCTACGACTTTTTCTTGATTGTAAGATATTCTACGATCACCATTAGTCGTAAGTATCTTCTACGACTATAAAGTCCTAAAGAGAGAATCAGATTTCTGATTACCTTTAGGCGCTCTATCCTTTCATCTGCGGACAAAACCGCAATGACTTGAGGAACCGCCCCTCGGAGTGGCGGGGACTTCTCACGATAAGTCGACTGAGTCAACCTCGGCTGTGAAAGATCCGTAAAGCAGATAAAAATATTAGACAAAGTTGAGAAAGACCAAACGGAGAGTTAAGTCGACAATTGCTTACCCTCCTCGTAGTCTCTGGTGGGGTCTCCTCTTCCCGAATACCTCCACATAGGAGATGCTCGTTTCTTCAGAGGACTAATTCGACGTGTGATGAAATCCTTCACCACATGCCATCCGGTCAGCCCTTCTTCCTTCAAGTCCTTAATGGCTTGAATGTAAGGGCTAATCCGGCTGATATCTTCAGGGGTTGAATCCCATGAAGACTTCTTTTCAGCAGCCTTCCCCACGAAAGAAAGGCTGTCTTCAGAGGTGACCTTCCAGTAGAACCACCTCTTCCTCCAGCTCGGCCACGAAGACCGGGTGAAACTCTGAATGTACTCCTTCGACTTGAGTCGTGGAGCTTGAGCGCATCGACTTCGGCGATTCCGGTTTGTCGAGCCATCCCATAATAATATTGGAACAGCTCGAGATCCACGGAATCCCAGTGCGCCTCGCATGATATACGAACACACTCAACATGGTAATGGAATTGGGACCTAAGTTCACGGTTCCACCCCAAAGTGTTCGAGTACTCTTCAGAAGAAAGGGTGGGCGAGCAATCGAAGGTCGCACTCAATACGCTTGGAAGGCGGGATTTGCCCATTTTCCCGATGGCGATCTTTGCCGATGGCGAATCCACTTCACGAGCCTTCTCGATCTTCCCAAGATCGACCAAGATCTTAATCTTAGCGCATCCATCTCCGATTCCTCCCATTCGAAACTCTCCTGCCATTTCGCCGAAGCAGAAGTTTTTGATTGGGTTGGCGGCGAGAAGATGAAACCTAGTCGAAGACGGAGAAAGCAAGAGCTCAAGAACAAATAAGTGATTTGGGAGAAAAGTAAAAATCCAAGTCTACCTCTGGTAAGCTTTTATAACCGCACGATCTCCGTAAACCGGAAACCGTCCCGCTATAGGTCTATGATAGATGGTTGTACCGCCGAACCGCTTCATCGGACAAGTCTATGAGAGCCGGTTGCAATTCTCGGATGGTCCGTTCGAGAAAAAGTAGGTGCGTATTGTCACCTCCAAGCAAAATTACATTCTTGACCAAGTCTTTCTAGTCGAAGAAGTATCAATCGGAAGAGCTTTTCTCCGATTCCCTACCACGACCATCGAGACGGTCATAGGGGTTTTATGACTTTTTGATAGTCGTAAGCAACCTTCCGATAAAGCAAATTCTGGTCAAAGCAACACTCAAATGTCGAAGAGTTTTCCTTCGACTATCATTCTCGACATTCTCATGGTCGTAAGTCCATTCTGAAACCTTTATCAAGTAAGTTACTTTCACTTGAAGTCGGGGCTAGATGACGAGGATCTAATAATCCTCATTTTTATATTTTATCTATAATTCTTATTATGGGTAAATATGATGTCACATAATCCCCAAAGGTACCCCTTATCTAAAAGGAGAAGTCCAATAAGTGGTTGTAAGTCTTGCTACGACTATATCATGGTCGTAAGTCCTTCTACGACCACTACATAGTCGTAAGTCCTTCTACGATGCTACACCGTCGTAAGTCCTTCTACGATCGCTACACGGTCGTAAGTTCTTCTACGACCGGGTAAACTACGACCACCTTATAATCAAACCTACAAAGAGTGGGTCCAATTGATTAAGGAATCGAACGGTGCGCACGCACTATTATTCCGCTTATTAATGGTGCGTAATTACCCCATTATCTCTCGAAGATAATTGCGGACGGCGTGAAGAAGCCGAGGCGCCGATAATTATCGCCAAAGATGCGCGTTCATCGGATTAATCAGGCGCATCTCACGCAGGGCAAAACGGCTACTTCTTCACGACTATATAAGGGCATCGATCAGAGAGATAAAAGACAGCAAACAAGAGCCAGTCAAGTAGGAACACAAGTGCTATTCTCTGTAATAGTCTTAGTCTTTTACTTGATCATCAAGAATACCATACACACAGGATTAGGGTTATTATTCTCTCCGGAGAAGGCCTGAACCTGTCTAAACATCCCGTGTCAATCCACTCTGCGTGATCTTATCTCTAGGAGACCCCCCGAATCAAACAATCTTTACGTAAGATCGGTTCTAATACACCGACACAGCCAAATCAAGAAATATCATGGCATTGAATCCCATCTCTTATCAAAATGTGGTCCGACATTACGAAGAACTACTCCGTAAAGCCGAGAGCCTAGCTGAGCAACAAGAAGTTAACCACCAGATTATCTTGGTAATAATTTTAATTCACACACATTTACAAGCAATGTATTGTTGCGTAGTGCAACTTCAATTGGTTATGTTTATGCATATGCTTCTTGAGAAGATTGGTGAACAACCACCAGCGGAGATGCTACGCCGTCAAAAACCTACACATGCACATGTATGAACATTTGGTATATGAAATTATTGCGATGTGTATCAAAAAAATTATTGGAGTGTCGTAGTGTCAACAAGTAGTGCATCAATGAGCGAGTGCACTAATGTTAAATGTTATAACATATGGGAAAAATCTGAATTCCATTAAGTTGATGGTGATGTTATTGTGAGGCTATAGTTCATAGGAAATTACATGACATATTAGCTAGAATGTCTTAGCTGAATTAGTTAAAATGCTGCCCAGCTCCAATATTTGATTAGCACATATCCATTGACCGTCACAGAAGATCAGGATCCTGGTAGTGTTCTATGCACTTTGGCTGATAAAATCCTAGCTTGTTCAGTACACCCAGTTCTTAGGGAAAACTATAAGACATGGACAACACATGGCGAGAGGCTTGTTAGGCACAATGAACCTGGCTCTGTTATTTTGTTGTAGTCGGTTTGTTCTATTCCTATTAAGTGGTGAAAACAATAACTTTCTGACAGTAGAGGTTGTTGGAATTTCTCCGTCCTTCAGGATACTGCTTCGTTGCAAACCAAATAAATCGGCCGGCTTCTTTTCCAGACAAACGATGCACTCGGTTCTTACGTCGTGACAGCCCCAAGCTTTCTCCGTGAGGCCGCTGCTCCTGCACCCTATCCACCAGACTTGACCCTCCTGGTTGTCTTCACATGAAGATAGCTTCTGCTTGGAAGTAGCGCCTCGCCTCTTCTTCTTTTGCTTCTTCCGCGTGATGCACTACAGCAGCACAACACTCCTCTTGGTTCCTATGCGCGCAGAGCAGACTTAAAAACAGACAAACAATTTCTTTCGGGAGTCACACCGCTCCTTCTTTTGTGTTTCCTTTTATCTATTACTTCTCAACTCCTGATGGACTTCTTCTTATTGATTCTCCACACATCAAATAGACTACATGACCCTTGTATATATAGTCTGGCTCACATAGTTAGTTAAAGTATTGATTCCTACTCGGATTCCCTCCGAACCAGACTAGGACACGGAATAGAAATCAAAAACGGAAACTAATAAAACATCAAGAAACGAGATTAACTCTAACAGAGGTTTAATTATTAGATTTGATTTACTTGTGTTTACATATTAGCAGAAAGGGCAGGACTTGACTAAAAATTGTGCTCTTTAATTAACAAATTTACTACTTGTATATGGTTTGCTTTAGAGGACTGGTTCTTCACATGTGAGCTGATAGCCGGACCATGAAATCCTCGGCGATGGGAATGGTGGCAACGACTTCCTTAGTCGTGCAACTTGACTTCTCGCATCGACTTAGTGCGACTTCTCTTATAGTATTTTGGCAGCAACTTGGTACACAATAGATTAATCTCTTTTACCTACTTGTGTATGCTTCATCTAGCTACCGAAGTGACTTAGCAAAACCTGGATGCTTTATCTACTTTATGTGGCACTATTCTCTAGTACAGACATGCAATCATGTGTTGATGAAATGCAATGAAGTGTTGTTCCAGAACCTGGTTGAGTTGATGTTTGTGTTAATTTATTGCTTGTGATGCATGAGTAATGCATTAGTCAGCTGTGATTCTCTAGTGTCATTTGATTGAATGTGTGTTTGTTCCTAAGATGATCATATATAATTCAAATGTGCAGGAAGTAGCAATAGAATTACTAGGCTGGTTCAGATCCCAGCTTTTGTGATAAAACGTAACACATTTTCCTGACGATTATCTCATTTTCCTTACGGTAATCACATCCATCATCACCTATGTTCATCGGCAGCCTAAAAAATTTCCCTGGCTGTTGAGAACTGATAGGGAAGAAATCCGCGACGGATTACTCTGACGGTTTCCGTCAGCGATATTGATGCAAAGACCGTACCAATCATTTTTCCTGTCAGCGCCGTCATGGTTTACCATCAGGAAAATATTTCGAATTGGTTGACCATTAGAAAAATTGAATTTCCACGGCACTCTACTCCTGACACATATTGTCTAGCGGTTACCCATCACAAAAATCGTTTTATCCATTTTTCTGACGGTTTTAAACCATCGCGATTGGTCCGTTCTGTAATAGTGAATACTATATGCCTTGTGACGAAGATTCTTGACCAGGTCAATATTTTTCGATCAAAGTCTAAGTTTTTATCAAAGAAGGCCCATGTAATAAAGTCTCATTCTATTTACGGTTATAAACCTGCGACCAGTATATAAAGGAAGTCTAATTCTTCTTTTGTGGATATCATGGGGATACGTTCTAGATCTTAGGATGATGTGACAATTGGCAATGGTGTTTACGGTTTGTCGTTTCACGAGTTTTCGACAAAGTCTCAGGAATTCTGGACAGGGGCGGTCCGACCGGTCCTAGCATGGCGGTCCGACTGGTCCCAAATCGGCCGGACCGCCATGTCTTGGCGATCGGATCTACCGTGACCTAAAAGTGTTCGAATCGGTGGGCCAAAAATAGGTGTTGTAGGCAAGTGAGGGATCCCAATGCACTTGGTCTCATGATTTTTGGAGTCTCCGAAGAAGTTCTATTCGCTTTAAGTTTCGAAGGTTTCGAATTTCGTGGCATGAATTTGGCTAAGTCCACAGTGGCGGTCCGACCGCTCACGAGGAGCGGTCCGACCGGCTAGAGAAGGTCCGACCGCTCACATGGAGCGGTCGGACGGTTTACTTGAACGTCGGCCAACTTCGTGGCGATGTTGTTTTGTTAGGTCAAAGTCATTGGTATCATGGCATATGGTTTGCATGATGCATGTTTTGACTAACATGGGTCAAGTTGTGAAGAACTTGTTACCGAATTCATGTTTGCTTGTCTATGGTTGTGCAGGTTGCTTGGTGGTCAACGACGGTCAACGGCGAGGAGGATCGGGACTAGACTTGGAGAGTTGAGGTCCAGAACGATCGACGGTGCCGGGTGAGGTCAATGGACTCAAGCGTGACACAAGATGGACAAGGGTGACCTATTGGCGAATCCATGGCGCATGGTGAAGCGGTTTAGGTCAAAAGGTTAAAGACGGCGCTTTGCGAAGCGTGCGTGTGTGACCCTATTATTAGTGGGCCTTAACGGGAGCCCAATTGAGTCAAATCCTAGAGAGTTCTAGGCCTCCACTATAAATAGGAGGAGGTGGTGGCTGCACCAGTCTCTCTCGCTGTTTTTCTCGCCTCTTTTTGTTTCAAAACCCTAATTAGCTTAGGGGGAGTTGAGGTGGAGGCTAGAGCTTTTGATAGTTTGAGGTGAATTTCGTGATCTTGGATTGACCACTGATCCATGATGGTGTGGGTGTAATCCAGCAACGATCACGTTCTTAATCTATGCAAGGTTTGCTTGAGATAAGTCTCTTTTCGTTCTTGCTTTCAATTTCGTGATTTTAGGGCTTTCTTTGATCCGTGAGTTTGTGATTGATTCTTTCACGTGAATTAGCTTGCTGTGATATGTGTGAATCTATCTAGAATCATCTTGATCATCAATCACTTACGAACAAGCATTATGATCAAGTTTTCGTTTTTGCCCTATTTTAGACCTTCTGTTATTCAATTGTCAACTGTTCAGGATCTATCCAAGAATTATCATAATATTCGATTGGAATAGGTCCTCAATAGTATAGAGAAGGTTTGTGCAAAGTTTCGAGAAGTTTGGAGTTGAGAATCAAAAGTTTGACCTAATTACATCTTCGTCATCGGGCTGATTTTACTGTTTCAGATCGGTTCTGGAGCCTGCCGGTCAGACCGCCCATCATCACCGGTCCGACCGATTTTGGAGCGGTCCGACCGCCCGGCAATTGGTCCGACCGGTTGGGTCCAGAGGTCAGACCGCCAGTGCTTGTGTTGTTTTAATCTTAGTTGATTTTGTCATATTGCTTAGGGGATTATCTTGAATTCAATACTAGTCTTCCGCTGTACTGGTATATTGATCTTCATAGCTTCCTAATAGCTATTGGAGTAAAATTGTGTTGAGTTCATAATTTGTGAAAAAGTGAGCGTGCTCCTATTCACCCCCCCCCCTCTAGTCGCCTTTTCGGTCCAACATCTTTATTGCAGCCAAACTGGTCAACAAACAGTTTATGTCATGAACGACCAGCTATGGATATTGTCCTATCAGTTATACAGTTTTGGACAATTCCTGACCAACAAACTGATTGGGAGACACCAACAGTTGCCCACGCGACTGGCGGAAAGGTGGCTTTTGACACATTTGGTAACTTACAATAGTTAACCAGCGGACACGACGATTCAAGACTCTCCTAGCGAACGTGCGAGAAGATTAGAGCGCCTTTAGCGGCATGAACTATCACCCCTTCAAATACTATAAAGGGGTAGCCCACGTTCTCTGTAACATATGGAATCATAGATTGATAACAGCATTCATTCATTAGTCACGATCATTATGATCGTTTTGTAACAACTTCTGTATTTTTATACAAACACTCAGTGTGTCCATAGCAATACATGATCTTCATTTGATATATATATAGCGCTCTCGTAATACTTTCCCGAGTAAGTTCGATATGGAACCCTGTGTTCTAATCATCAATACCTTTTACCTTGTTTGCCACTGGCTCTCAGTATATTTACCTCGAGTCCATTCTCTAGAATGTGATATATATATATATATATATATATATATATATATATATATATATATATATATATATATACGCATGCATCTGGGCAGAAAGGCATTTACAATTAAGGCCAAAATTAATACTCACTCCATTCCTAAATGCATTTCATTCTGGGTTTCAAATTTTATTTCTAAATACATATCATTCTACAATTTTGAGGTAACTTTTGGCAATTTTTACATTTGCATACCGCTCTAATTCCTATTTCCAAAACCATTTACTACTATAGACTAGACTAACACACAACAACTAAAAACAATAAGTGGCCAAATAAATGAGGGTAAGATCGTATTATATATATATGTCTTGGTTATAGTGTAAAATTCTAGAATGACATCCACTAAGGAACGGAGGGACATATGGGTTGTTGCCCACTGCCATTGATGTTCACGTGGCACGCGCATATACGTAGTGCCATACGTTTACACTGCCTTGAGTTTCATTCACTCGAAAACTTGGGGTTGTTTTAATTGATGTGGCCTTTGGCTTTTGAAACTTGCATGTACGCACGTACGCGAAACATATATCTGAAGTGCAACGTTGAACGTTGCAAATTCAATTTGTATGGTGCATGCATGGTAGTTCTCAGCATTATATACGACTATCAGTATGGGCTCCTTCGATGTTGTAGTAAGTTTTAACAATATTTGGTAGTGACGAACATGATGTTGTAGTCGTACGATGACTATATTAATATATACTATTTAAAAATTCGAGTTGATGGTCGTCCATCCTATCTCCTTATGTGCTAATAGGTCCTCCTCCCCATCGCTAGCAATCTCCCCCGCGGAGGAGAATCATTCGCTCCATGGGGCCTCATGTGTTCTGCCCCCCCTCTAAGTCTATTGCAACTGCCTTCCTTGTCCTCCTTGCGTATCCCAAAGTCCAGCCCACCACTTCGCCTTCCCATCCCGATTCTATTTCTCGAGTTTTGTGTGCGCCACATGGGGTCGGTCACGAGGCGACACAGTCGCTTACAAACAAGGGAGGCGCGGGGGAGGGAGGAAGGCTGTAGTGGCAGGTGGAGGAGGATCTCCAAGAGATGGTTGTCGTCGTTCGATAGGGGCGCCGATGCTGGCGGGGGTCGGGCGACGCAGCAGTGGCGACGGGTCATCTCGCCCTCCTCACTCATGAGAAGTCAAATGAGTGTGGAGGCTTCTCTCTCCCTCTCTTCACCCGATTCAGAGAGGCGACCGGAGGCGACGACACGACATCGGTGGCCATGACCGGCGAGTGCAAATGCGTGCATGACTTCAGCTGAAAGAATTGTCAGGTTTGACTTTTTTGCTTACTTTGAACAACAGTTCAAGACCTTTGTTTTCACAAAAAAAATTAGCCAGGGAATGCAATACGTAGCTATTTTGCATTCATGACTCTATTGAAAATTTCCGATGGGAGCTTCTCTAGACTTTCACACAATACAAAATTATTTGGTTTAAAATATGTGTTTTCGTTGCAAGTACAGACACCTAACTAGTTATAATTAACTGTGACCTGGCCAGGTTAGGTTAGATCGATGATGCATGGTATCAAAATTAAGTTGGAACGGAACTGGATTACTATGCTACTAAAAGACACACCGTAAATATGGTAATTGACTGGACGGCACGTGACGGTTATACCAGCACACCAAAAGTCCACTAGGAAATGCTCGCGTGCGTTGAAATGTAAGGTGGGTCAAAGTCGTACCCTGCCGACATGTGGGCCAACAGAAAAGGACGTGACTATTTAGTTAGTTCATCATAGTAACAGGGAGCAGTATTGAAAATTTCCTAATCGCAACTACAGAAATGGAAATGCTAAAAATTTGTTGCATGTATTTTGCTGTGAAATCAGTCAATTTTCTGTCTTCGCGATCCGTTTGAAGATTCATGCTCCATAGTAGCCTCTTCCTCGTCACCATTGAGAGATGCCACCCGCGAGGCCATGTTCGAACGCGCATGAGTGTTTCCATACATGGGCGTAGCCGCCGCATCGCCACATGCCCCTCCAAGCAGGGCGGAGCTAGCGTCGAGGAAGGTTTCAGGTCGACTCAGCTCAAAGTTAGATGCCCAGCTCATAGTACTTTTCTTTTGACGTTAGTTTTTTTTGTTTGTAACCTGCATTTTTTTGCTGGGTCTTGGGTCATTGCCGGGAGGTCCGAGGTTCAGTTCCGCCCCGGCCTCCAACACAGACCCTCCGCTGAACACTCTCTTTTTTTGTTATATTAAAAAGATGCGCCGAAGGTCACCACCAGTTTCCGAAGGTGATGGCAAGAAAGAGGAGGAGGTGCCGGCGCCATGGGTGATGCTGGCAAGGCGGCGGCGGGGTTTGGCGCAGCGGCGCAGAGGGAGGCAACTCGATCTGAATGCTAGGTCTCGTCATCTCTATAAAAATGGGCAAGGAGCAGCACATGGATTGAGATCGTGCGGTTGGAGAAAACGACTGAATCTGTGGGTTGAATCAGTTATTGATAACGACGCCCCCACATAAATGCTTCAGCTATTCGTACTACGTTGTGTTTGTAGAGACACACACTATCCACGTATGTACGTACATCATGCATACATGCCTAGAATTGCATACATAGGCCGTCAGTAGTCTCACGAAGCACGGGAATGCGCTTCATCGATCTCGAAGCATCTAGTGATCAAAAATGAATATCTGTTCAATAATGCTCTCTCCAGTCACACAAAAAGATCGTTTTGAGATATGTGCGTTCAAACTTTCTAAATTTTAATTATTGATATTTTTTTTAATATTTATATTGAACAAATAAAAATAGTACGTATAGATTTATCTCAAAAAGAATTTATAAAAATATATAATTTTGTTAGGTTTTATAAATTTATTATAATAAAAGTTAGTGCATAAAATTACGTCCTCGATCGAGAACCATGCCGATATCTAAAATATTAAATATATATATATTTTGACTGGAGGGAGATTACAAACACCGCTATTTGCATTAAGTAATGGTAGGAGACTATGGATGAACCGTTCATTCGGAATTTGCCGATCGAACAGATATATAGGATTTATTTTTCTTTAAGCTATTCCACGGTCTCATTCGAAAATGCAGCTCAAAGCACAACGCACAGTAGAAAGTAGAAAGGGAGCAGAGTACTGTAGCATATAATTAATTGAAGCTTGAAATTTCTACCAGCAGCTCGCTGAAGCGTGAAAATTTCAAAGCAAACGAGAGGCGAGAGGACAAGATAGAAGAGTCGACGGAAGGAACGGCCGGAATCATAAAGAAAACCAGCAAGGTCAAAGCCGCAGAACGTTTCGTGGTCAGTGCGCGCGCGCGGTGGCCGGCCCGGCCCGTCCCGTCCGGCAACCACGACCCGATCGACCTTTAGCTCCCAGTCTCCCACCACCCCCGCGACGCGATGGCGATCATCCCCTTATCGATCCCTCCCGCGCGCGGCCACCATTTCTTCTCCCCTCACGTTCCACACCAACCAACTTTAGGTAATCACCACCTGCGTGCCAAATAAAACATAAACAGTCGTAAAAAGAATCCACCAAACGAAGACTACCACCTCTCGCCGTGGACTTCGTGGCCTCCATCTCTCCCCTGCCGGCTATAAACGCTCCCTCCAGTCTCCTTCAGCTCCAGAAGCTTTCCCGTTTCGACCAGAGACTTTTTGTTTTCTCTTGCTAGCTTCTCCTACCTTCATGTGTGCATAGATACAGACATAATTAATTAAGCGTAGACACACATGCAAGGTGTGATACGTGCAGTGGTAGGATCAAGAATTCATGGAGGGGTCGCCGGCGCCCGTGGAGGTGCCGAAGTACTTCGTGTGCCCGATCTCGCTGGAGATCATGCGGGACCCGGTGACGCTCTCGTCGGGGATCACCTACGACAGGGAAAGCATCGAAAGGTGGGTGTTCACCGACGGCCACGGCGAGTGCCCAGTGACCAAGCTGCAGCTGGGAGCCGCTGACCGGGAGCCCACGCCGAACCACACGCTCCGCCGGCTAATCCAGGGCTGGTGCGCAGCGCACGCAGTCGAGCGGTTCCCCACCCCGCGCCCGCCCGTCGAGACGGCGCGCGTCGCGGCAATCGTGGACGCGGCGAGGCACGGCAGCGGTCAGCAGGATCAGCTGATGGCTTCCCTGAGGGAACTCGCCGACATCGTCGCCGAGAGCGACCGCAACCGGCGCTGCGTCGAGGGCGCGCCCGGCGTGGTGGAGTTCCTCATGTCCGTCGTGAAGAAGCACGCTTCCGCGGACACGTCCAAGCCTTTGGTATCCAAAGAAGACATGTGTGGCGTGCTTGAATCGACAAAGGCGAGCTCGCCGGAGGAGGCGGCTTTGAGCATTCTGCATTCGCTTAAGCTATCTGAGGACAGCTTAAAGAGGGTCATGGAAGGCGGCGACGCCTTCTCGGACACCTTGGCGTCCTTGCTGCGGCGGCCAAGCTACCTCTCGCGGATGTACGGCATTCACCTGCTGAAAGCGACGGTGTCGGCGATGCCTCCTGCGCGGCTGACCTCGGCGAACGCCGAGCTGGTAGAAGGCGTGGTGAGGGTGGTGGCGGACAGGTTGTCGGCGAAGGTAGTGAAGGTGGCACTGCACGTGCTCTGCCGGCTCTGCCCGTGGGGTCGGAACCGGGTCAAGGCGGTTGATGCTGGCGCCGTGGCGGCGCTCGTGGATCTGCTCCTCGACGAGGGCTGCCGCAGCGGCAAGAGGACGTGCGAGCTCGCGGTGGTGGCCATGGACCATCTGTGCGGTTGCGCAGAAGGGCGTTTGGAGCTGGTGGCGCACCCGGCAGGGCTGGCGGTGGTGGCGAGGGCGGCGACACGGTTGTCCGCCGCGGGGACCGAGAGCGCGGTGCGCGCGCTGCACGCGGTGGCGAGGCACTCACCGACCCCGACGGTGCTGCAGGAGATGCTAGCTGTCGGCGTGGTGGAGAGGCTGCTGTTCCTGTTACAGGTCGGCGCTGCCGGCGACCGGCCAAGGGAGAGGGCGAGGGAGATGCTCAAGATGCACGCCAGGGTCTGGAGGGGCTCGCCGTGCTTGACGTCGCACTTGAATGCATCCTACCCTTCTTGATATCACATGCAAGTAGGGAAGAGCAGTTGATCAATTTTCTTCTAGTCTTCTTCATCTGATGATATGGTTCATGGTAACTTTTTTTCTTAGGTTTGTTATGTAAGATTAATTTAATCTTTTATGGTCTATGTAATTTTATTAGATTGATTCTAGTATTAAAATTCTAGTACGAATGGTTACTAAATTTAAGGATTAGAATCAAGGGTTTTTAATCCCCTTCACTCCCTTTGCTAAATAAATGTTAAATGTCTATGTGTGTGTTAATTACACGGTGTATGCATATCAACTATCAACAGATAGATAAGTTGCATGCACGTGTGGGAGGTTACTCTGGGCAGCAGCACGTTTACATGCAGAGCAGTAGTGCGTTTGCATGCAGAGAGTAGTAGCGGTTTGCATGCAGGGACGGCTGTTCGTAGCGAGCGACGGTAGCGCGGCTGTTCGCACCGAGCGGATGGAAAACGCGACTGTTAACAGTATGTATTCATATACTATAAATAGTAGTGATTCTAAAGCATCAAAATATATATGAAAGAAGTGCAGCCCTACAGAAGCATGCTACACACACATATGTAGAAACACACATTCTTATTCTCTGTCCATCAAGAGAAAAATAATAGCAGCAAGGTAGAGAGAAGTAGAAATATATTGTGCAGATTCCGAACACATAGCAAGGTTTGTTTGTTGAATCATATAAGAAGTTCCGCAAAAATTAAAAGTTCAATTCTTACATTTTAATGCTATTTTGGGTGTAAAGATTGTATTTATTGTAACAACTGGGAGGTTAATTGATGTATTACTAGTTCTACGAATTTGGGGAGAACAATTAAGAAATCAAGATAGGGTTACAAAAATCAAGTGTACATTTGAAGGATAACATTTGGCTGATGATTCCCCAAAGATAAATTTTACCGAATTGCTATATATATCATTCGAATGATAATTTTTATGCGAATCATTTGAAGTTCTAACCTTGCAATTTGCTTTGATATTTGTGCTCAGGCTGGCGAGGTCATCTTCTCTATCGAGCTCGTCGTCCTTAGATTTGCTCCATACCCATCAGGAAACTTCAGGGTCTAAAACTATTCCAAAATCTCTATCCTCCGAACCCTAGTTAGGCAATAACTAGCTCTTGGCTTCTCCCACTTGCCAGTAGCTGGCTTGTGGATCATATTCAGCCAAGCCTTGTTGCAAAGCTCCTCTTGATCAAGTCGAGCCTTGACATTGTCCTTTGTCTTATCTGAAATATCAAAGAATGTGCTAAATATGGCCTCTGCAACATTCTTCTCATTGTACATTACATCTATGTTATGGGGAAGAATGAGCTTATAGAAGTATAGTAGTCACCACAAGCTTGGAATGTGAGTCCAATTATTCCCCTCGCCATATTTCTCGAACACATCTTCATCGTCAAGAAGCTTCAAAGCATCTAGCCGTGCACGAACCTCCTTACCTGCCAGCCGACGTGGTGGTCCACTGTGGACATCAATATTGGCCCTAAATCCATTTGTGTCACTTCTAAATTCATGGTCAATTGGAAGGAATTGATGATCACAATGGAAGGAGTGCTTGCGACCATGTTTTAGCCAACAGCCATGCAACGCCTCCCTGCAGATTGGGCATGCCATCTTCCCATGTACACACCACCCACAGAATATCCGTACACCGGGAAGTCATGCATGGATGTGTGGTACGCGACCCGCATGGTGAAGTTTTGTTTCGATGCCTGATCATATGTTACTATGCCTTGTTCCCAAGCATGTAATAATTCATCCACCACTGGCTCCATGAATACACTCATATTCTTCCCGGTATTCAAGACTAGGGATTATCAAGGAAAGGAATATGTTCTGCTTCTGCGTGCAAACGTTGGGTGGGAGGTTAAGGGGAATGACAAACATAGGCCAACAGCTGTATGGCGCAACCCCCATACCAAATGGGTTAAACCCATCAGTTGCAATTGCAATTCTAACATTCCGAGGCTCCGCGGCAAACTCTACATAGTCTCGGTCAAATTGCTTCCATGCTTCACTATCAGATGGGTGGACCATCTTGTCAGCATGGTACCGACGACCATACTTGTGTCATATCATTTGTTTGGTAGAAACCTCAGACATGTATAACCGTTGGATTCGTGGCACAAATGGTAGATAGCGAAGTATTTTCTGCCAATAGGAAGCTGCCTCTTTTGACCATCACCGGAGTTAACCTCAACAAATCTAGACTCACCACACTTATCATAGTGATCTTTGTCCACATTCTCATTCCTAAATAGCATGCAATGATTTGGACAAACATCTATCTTCTCATATGACATATTTAGTGCGCTTATCAATTTCTTGACCTCATACAAGTCAGCGGGCAGTTTGTGACCATCAGGGAGAAGGGTGCTAAACACGCTTAAGAATGCATCAAAGCAAGCAATACTTGTGCTGAACTGAGACTTGACAGCAAGTAGTCGTGTGATGGCATCTAGTTGGGACACCTGTGTTTGCCCATGAAGTGGTTGACTCGCTGCGGACAACATATCAAAGAAAGCCCTTGTTGCAGGCTCCTATTCTTCCTCTACAGGTGGCACATATGCATCACACACATCATGTAGCATGTCTTCTATCTTACTCTCATTGTGGCCGCCATCGTCTATTTCTTCTCTTAGCACATCTGATCTACTACGTTGTGACTCGCCGTGATAAACCCATACGGTATAGCCTGTCCTAAATCTGTACTTGCACAAGTGTGCGATCATTGTTGCCCTCATTTGTGGCCGTGTATTCGAACAACGAGAACAAGAGCACAACACAACCCATCCATTACTCCTAGCAAATGCTCGATCCACAAAATTTATCGTCTTTTCCATCCATTCTTGGCTACAGTCACCCATCTCTCTACGCCCAGTGTACATCCAACTACGATCCTCAGCCATCCTAGTGTGCAAAACATAATGCATATTTTAATCCGACTTGTTATTTATGTCAAAAATAACAACTACAGAGCTAGCTAGTAGCTATCATAGGATACATGCCCTATATATGTACACTAAAATAGATTGACATGAAGACAACATATATACATGATCAACAGAGCATAAAAACATTTCTTTCAATATAAATGAGTACCATTATAAATGAATGCAATTATTTATTAACATGTTAATGTAGCATTGTAATGACAGCGTATCAATACACCATAAATGGATAAAACTAAAGAAAATAAGTAACCTTTATTTCTTTTTCCACTTATCCACTACCTTACAGTAGTTCTTGGAGCTGAGGGAGCCAAGGGAACGGTAGTGGGGAAGATGGCTGCAGCTGTGTGTCGGTGGAGGCAGTCGGTGGGGGGAAGCGCCAAGGGAATTCAGATCTACGGAGGCGGCTGCTGAGGAGGAGGAGGAGGCGGCGGCACTGTAGGTAAGTACCAGAAAACAATCAAGCCTCAGCAAACTGTAGTATCTACTGACTAGGGACTGTATTGAAAACAAAGTAAGCACATATCTTGCATGAAAACTAAGGCTGACTGTGGCAAAAGGGATCACATACCAAAATTGTTATTAGATTACCATTATATTCTGGACTTGATCTTCATTAATTGATTTACCATTTATGGTTTGTTTCTGATTTCTGATTGCTCTTATTAGGCATGTTATTAGTCATTTGGTAAAATGTGCTAAGCTCAGACATGATGCTGACACTCACTGAGATTTACTAATTAAAGGCCCTTCCCTTACTAACCTCAAAGATTCAAAAAGCTAACCACTGCCAAAAAAATTTGTGGTCAACGATATATCTCACAAAAAGACAATCTGATCTAACCTAGAGACAAAAAAAATTAAAATGAAGAAAATTAGCAACTAACAATAGCTGATGTTAACTACAAGACCAGCCAGTTCATTCCCTATAATAACTAATGAATCATAGGTTAAATCCAAAGGTAGCAGGCGGATGATGCAGTTAAATGACTTCAGTCTACCATGATGGATGTTGTGTTCAGGCAATAGATCAATGTAATTGATGTATTCAGATAACTGCTGGATTGTGATACAAATTGAAGCACTGTATTGGATTAAATATCCAGCTTATACTTATCATTCAGTACTAGTATTTGGCTCGATAACTACCAGTGCAGCAATACAAAGCGGTCGCAGCAGCAAGAAGCTACAAATTTCTACAATACTGAGACAAAAGCACCATGTGCACCTTAAGGGCAGAAGATGCGCCATTGATACTAACCTGGTCAGTACATGCTACGTGAGTGGGAGCAGGAGGAGATGGCGGCACCGGCGGCAATGGAGGAGGGGGAGACGGCGGATACGGTGGATCGGTGAGGAAGAAGGAGGAGGACGGGGAGGTGGTGCCTGTGGCGAGGGAGAAGGAGGAGGAGGACAGACAAGCTTCTGTGGAGGCGAAGGAGGAGAGGAGACTAGGGAGGGGGACGGTGGGGTCGGGTGTGGCGGCGAGAGACGATCGAGGAGGCAGTGGACGAGGGGGAGATGGCGGAGGCGGTGGATCGGCGAGGGAGAAGGAGGAGGACAGGAGGCGGCGGGTCTGCAGGTGGAGGAGGGGCGGCGGGTCTGCGGCAGGAGGAGGAGGGAGGCGAGGTCGGTTGTGGCGGCGAGCGAGGCGAGGGGTGGTGTCGGTGCGGCGACAAAGGCGGAGGCGGTGGAGCGTCGAGGAGGTGGGGAGGCGGCGGCGGCGGCAGTGGAGCGTCGAGGAGGTGGGGAGATGGCGGGGTCGGGGGGAGGAGAGGGGAGGATTGGGGTAGGGCACGATTTAGAGAGTGGGCGACGAAAAACTGGCACTACAAGAAAAACACCTCTGGTCCTAACGATATATGTCTGTAATGTATGCAACAACTATGCACTGGTTATTTCAATCTGCACGGTACATCTTTTACTCGGTACCCATTGAGACCGTGTCATATCCCGAGTGTCCAATTAAACAACTATGCATGGCAACATACGTGTCAATGAATCAGAAGAAAAAAAACGAGAGAAAAAAAACATAAAGTGACTACTTCACATTCAATCGATCAGATAAAAAAAACAACTGCAGGCGTGATTTTAACCCCCTGGTTATGTACCTTAAATGGCAGCCCAGCAGCCAGCACTGCACCCAGTATATTGATGCAATATATTGCACAGCAAAAAGTCAGTGGCATATGCAAGCATGGTGAGCTCCGTATTTATCCATGTTATCCATGCAATGCAATTTTTTTATTTCTAACATTGGCCGTTTTCATGGATCTAAACGGTAGAAACGTCTCTACTTGCACTACTTAATTTCACATCGATCGCCTTGCACACATGAACGGTCAAGATGGGGATCAAACAAACTAAAGTCAACCCGATTATAATGTACAAAGCGAGAAGAAACTCGTATATGTGCAGGAGCTAGCTAGCTGTCAGTGAGCGACCCAACGTGCAACACATGCATGCATGTTTGGTTCACATTGCGCATATATTACCGCGGGCGGGCGACACACGCATATACAAGGACAGCATGGTCCTTCAATTAGTTCAGCTGCAATGCAATTAAGATCGATACGTTAGATATATAGTTAGCTAGCTTGTGCAGCAACTGGCAGTCGATCCACAATAATTCGATTATATACAAGGATATATAATCGAAATGATACCCGCAGCGGGAGAGTAATGGCCCTTTAGGCACTTTGGGTCCGTTGGATCAAGGCACGAGTCCAGCGGGGTGGTGTTATTAGTGTCCAAGATATATGGGCCAGCCTCGATCGCTTCTAACTACGTACTGAGCTAACATAAAGGCAAAAGATCTATCGCCAAACTTACTCGCATCAAAGAGTCAGAAACATGGTGGGCTTTGCCGACTTGCTCTCGTTCGTCGTTCGTCGGTTATCATTCCCCTGCCGTGGAAGGGCATGCTTCGTTCAAAAATAGCCATCATTTCGCATCACGAGACAATGATAGTGATAGGTACTCCGTCCTAGTTCAATTACTACGAGGCACACCGGTCATATATATATATATATATAGAGTAAATGAGTATAAACTATGACTACATATATACGTATGTAAATTTTAATAAGCTAAAACGGTATTGAACCCGATGCTATGCACTACTGAAGTTTTACTTGGATCTACCCTGGTCACGGTTAGTTGTAGTAGAAAGGTGGGCAACTGGCCCCGACTTCACCTTTCCCGTGCAAAATACTGGAGAGAAAAGGGCCTTAATTACGTCAAGTAATTCTCTACACTTCGCATCACCGAGCGTAAATGACGTACTCCATATCACAGACACTTGACTCTCTTGGCTGGTATGCTACTGCAAGCTCATATACCAAATCGGAAAAAAAAAAAGATCGGACGGTAGGTGACATGTCGAAGACCTCCATTTGCTATATGCACAGCTAGCGAGAGCTTCAGCTAGTGCACGATCGATTAAGCTAAGCAGAGTAGTAGGAACGTCTGCTAGCTCTGTACTTACAAACTCCGATGGTCCCTGGCAGTATGCAGTACGTACCACTGTATCAGTATGGAGTTATGTACAACAAACGTGCTGCATTCTTGTACTCCCCTCTGTTTCAAAATACTTAACCTTTTTTTTAGGTCTTCCAAATCAAACTGACTTTTAATTTTATACTAATACATTTATGAAATATTATAAAAGTGTTTTTATGATAAATATAACAATATTATTTTAATACGATAAATATAAATATTTAGAGAAAAAAAATCAAGTTTGACTGGTCAAAGTTAAAGAGAGCCAAGTATTTAAAATGGAGGGAGTATTTGTACATGCCTTGCAGCCGGGTTGATCTGTTCTGCACTGTGTGCATGTGAATTGTTTTGTCTGAAATCTTCACTATATGACATTTGACACTGAAATCTCGCCGTACCTTGGCAATTAATATTACTCATTTAGGGTGCTTGGGTACTGCATCACCGTAACCTCAGGCTCGATCTGCGTATCAATTAGTACTGCCTTCGGTCTTTTTTCATTTTAGACATCGATCAATACATGTATTTAATAATAACTATTATTTTAACTATACGTTATCAAAAATTATTTTAAAAAAATATAATAATATCGAAGTACTTTTCGATGACACGTGTTTTAAAACGATATGTGTTTAAGAAACGGGTGGAGTATAAATTTTCGTTTTACTTCTGGACTAAGCTAGCTAGTGTAAAGGCTAAAGAGACGCCACCCTCGTGTGCAGCTTCCTTTTCGTGCCCTTTGCCCCACTTCTGTGCAAGAGATAAAGGGGTATTTACTCGCTTCTTAGCGCATATTTACCAAGTAAATTGCCCCCTTTTGGGAAAGAGACAACCTCTCGCAAGTCATTGTGACTCAGAACACTACATAAAATGAATCAAGTGATCCAAAAGCGATCCCACAACTTTTCTACTTTTTTTCCCAAAAGCTTTTGAACAAAAAAAATAATAATGCATATTGTACAACGTTATCCAACTTGGTGCAATTTATCCGCAATGCATTGGCCTGGACAACTATTTCTTAAGAAACTGGATCAGGTGCAGCGTGCACAACTGGGCTCACGCTGGGGATACAATGAAAGAGCAGTCTTTGTTAGTGACCATGGAAATGAAAATTAACGATAAGGTGTCACCATGTTAAGATGCGGCCTTAACAAAAAAAGTAACTCGTTTGTTACCTGATAATATGCTAATGGTAATTGCTCATATGAAGCTAGAGATGCAATACCACACTTCACAAACACTTCTCGACCTACAGTCAAACCATGTGTAGTAAACCATGTGTTCACTAATTTCAAATGAATATTGTAACCTCTAAAATCATATTACTACTATTTAGCAAAATATGTTTAGTGGTGGTGGTTTCTATTTCTATTAATCTCATGTGTAGTAAATAATAAAAATGATTATAAACCATGTGTTCACTAGTATTGGTTGCATAAAATATGCATGCCGAATAAATGTTTGATTACCTGGCTATCAACAATATTGACATTAGCAACACCTGGCAGCAGAGAAAATTCTTAGTGACAAGAATCATACAGTATAGTTACAACATGAGAAATTAAGTTATGGACTGTTGAGAACACAGAATTAACCCATCGTCCCGACGACAAGTATCATCCACATGGGTATGGAACATATCATACAATGAAGGGCAAAAGAACATTACCATCCGGTCCAGCTGTCACATTTCCAAGATCACCAAGATGGCGGGTCTCATCTTCTCGTGCCCCATGTTCCTTACCGCCAGGAAAAAAATTAAGGGGAGAGGGCCTCACGTGAGGCCCTCGATCCCACCGTCCATCTGTAAACAGTGTCGAAGGGGTGGAGGAGATCGGACGGTGGGGGGAGGGGCCTCACCGTGAGGCCCTCCCCCATAGAATTTGCTTCCTTACCAGCAGGATTGAAATGTGGTCCTACATTAGAAACAAGTGCAACAGTAAGTAGACACTTCAATATATGACAACTTAGAATCATCCTGATCATATATATAGGCAAGCCAGATGAAACAAAAATACCGATTGACATGAAGCCATTTGTAGTGTCACCAAGTGCATGCACATGGAACCCATGGAGACAAGGCTTGAGGCCGAGACGCTTAGGTCACAGTGGTCGGACCTAAGAATCGAACAGCCGGTAAATGTCAATAATGTAGACACTACAAATTCAATTCAAGAGTAAAAATCATGGGGCGGTGATGACTTACCATCTCCTCTTGGACAAAGTAGATGGTGCCCTTAACGCCTCGTTGCTAGCAAGCACAAAGAACACCCTTCACCATTGTTTATGTGTTCGTAAACAACTCCACAAGGAAAAAAAGACATTTCAAGATGGGGTAGAAGAAGCTTTAACTAGAATCAAGTCAAAACCATATCTTTAGATTTTGGTGATTACCCTAGAGAACATATTGCAACTACATATCTCATTCTCTTAGTGAAACATTGAAAAATGTTAAAGCGGCAAACAGGAGATATATCTTCATTAGTGATATCACAATGGTATGGCGCAACCATCCAAATTTTTCTAAAGCATGTAAACCAAGAGGCTCCATGATGCACCATGGAGCAAGTGGCTACACCAAAGATACGAAAGAACCACGTAAACTCGATTGCATTCATTCAAGGCAAACAAACTTGCTTATATGCCTCTATACAAGAAACACCACAATAGGTAGATTCAAAACTTACACTTGTGAGGGGAAATGAGGATTCCATCAATACACACAGCGTCCAAATTCAGAGTGAAGGTACATCTGAATTCGATGGCCATCCGCTAGTCCAAAATCCCCAAATCTACACCACCCCTACCCTGCAGGTCGAGCTCCTAGAGTCGCACCTAGTACCATGATATCTAAACTTTTATATGACAAGATTCAGTTTTTTTAATAAGGATTTTGATGCCGTGACACGATTTAAACACTACTATCGGACGATTAAATTCGTTCCTCAAGAAAGATCGCATCACTGAGCAAGTATAGCGCATCTAACGCTCCGAAAGCACTTAAAACCTTTGGTCAATCACCCAATAAGGGAGCAAACTGAGCCTCGCTCGTAACACCATGCTGGGATCGATCACACTAGCAATACTGGCATCGAACATGAGACGACTCAACTCCACTATCAAAAACCGGAACAAAAACAAAGGAAAAAAAGAAACCGCACACGCCGATCTAAGATCCAAGTATAAGTGAAGCGGCGATAAAGGGACCGAGGAGGAAGGAAAGATGAGACTTTAATCTTCTCCTCCACGGGCTCGTCGGCGCCCATGGGCGAGGATCGGCCGCAGGCGGCGGAGGCGCGGAGCCCGGTCGCGGGACTCCTCCAGGAGCTCCTCGAAGGGTGTGTGCGTGGAGCAGGGGCGGTCGGAGAGGAAGGGGAAGAGGGAGACGTGCTCGAGCTGGAGCGAGAGCTCCCCGGACGGCGAGCTCCCCTCCTCCTTCACCGCTGTCGTCACTGCGGAGGCGCGGCGAGACTTGCTGGAGCGTGGTCACAGGGTCTTCGTCTTCATCATCCGCGGCGAGCGCGAGCGATTGGCCTTTTGATTCGGCGGTGCGCAATGGCGAAGGAGGAGGGACGCCACCGGGAGGCACGGCCTGGGGCGAGATGAGGAGGAGGCGGCGATGGCGGCGAGGAAGGAGGGAGGCGAAGGGCGAGGGATGCGGGCGAGGACGAGGGCGGGTCGGCGGCGGGCGAGGGTGTTGCGGCGGTAATCGAGGGTGGCGCGGTGGTGACGAGTGGGGAAAGGTTCGGATTTGGGGGAAGGACCAGGGAGGTGGGAAGTCGGATTTGGGGATGGACCAGGGGAGGTGGGAAGTCAGGTAAGATGAATTTAGAGGGAAGCAGTTTTATTTGGACGTGGAAGGTAGTGGGCGGAGTTGGTTCTGGAACGCATGTTCTTTCTGTTGCGAGTTATGTGTTGTTGTATGTATGTTTTTATGGTAGTGGGGGTCGGGTGTGGCGGCGAGAGACGATCGAGGAGGCAGTGGACGAGGGGGAGATGGCGGAGGCGGTGGATCGGCGAGGGAGAAGGAGGAGGACAGGGAGGCGGCGGGGTCTGGTGGAGGAGGGGGCGGCGGGGTCTGCAGCAGTGGAGGAGGGGGAGACGAGGTCGGTTGTGGCGGCAGGCCAGACGAGGGGGTGGTGTCGGGTGCAGCGACAGCAGCTGCGGAGGCGGTGGAGCGTCGAGGAGGTGGGGAGGCGGCGGCGGCGGCAGTGGAGCGTCGAGGAGGTGGGGAGATGGCGGGGTCGGGGGGAGGAGAGGGGAGGATTGGGGTAGGGCACGATTTAGAGAGTGGGCGACGAAAAACTGGCGCGGTACAGGAAAAAATGGCGGTCCTAACGAATTGTCTGCCGAATGTATGCAACAACTATGCACTCGGGAAATTATTTCAATCCTGTCGGTACCCCCGTTTTGGACTCGGTACCCCGTTGAGACCGTGTCATATCCCGAGTGTCCAATTAAACAACTATGCATGGCAACATACGTGTCAATGAATCAGAAGAAAAAAAACGAGAGAAAAAAAACATAAAGTGACTACTTCACATTCAATCGATCAGATAAAAAAACAACTGCAGGCATGATTTTCACCCCCTGGTTATGTACCTTAAATGGCAGCCCAGCAGCCAGCACTGCACCCAGTATATTGATGCAATATATTGCACAGCAAAAAGTCAGTGGCATATGCAAGCATGGTGAGCTCCGTATTTATCCATGTTATCCATGCAACGGTGCAATTTTTTTTTTCTTTTGCAGCTCTAACATTGGCCGGTTTCATGGATCTAAACGGTAGAAACGTCTCTACTTGCACTACTTAATTTCACATCGATCGCCTTGCACACATGAACGGTCAAGATGGGGATCAAACAAACTAAAGTCAAACCGATCATAATGTACAAAGCGAGAAGAAACTCGTATATGTGCAGGAGCTATCTAGCCGTCAGTGAGCGACCCAACGTGCAACACATGCATGCATGGTTCACATTGCGCATATATAACCGCGGGCGGGCGACACACGCATATACAAGGACAGCATGGTCCTTCAATTAGTTCAGCTGCAATGCAGTTAAGATCGATACGTTAGATATATAGTTAGCTAGCTTGTGCAGCAACTGGCAGTCGATCCACAATAATTCGATTATATACAAGGATATATAATCGAAATGATACCCGCAGCGGGAGAGTAATGGCCCTTTAGGCACTTTGGGTCCGTTGGATCAAGGCACGAGTCCAGCGGGGTGGTGTTATTAGTGTCCAAGATATATGGGCCGGCCTCGATCGCTTCTAACTACGTACTGAGCTAACATAAAGGCAAAAGATCTATCGCCAAACTTACTCGCATCAAAGAGTCAGAAACATGGTGGGCTTTGCCGACTTGCTCTCGTTCGTCGGTTATCATTCCCCTGCCGTGGAAGGGCATGCTTCGTTCAAAAATAGCCATCATTTCGCATCACGAGACAATGATAGTGATAGGTACTCCGTCCTAGTTCAATTACTACGAGGCACACCGGTCATATATATATATATATATATATATATATATATATATTATCATACGATTTAAGTGGTATATGAGAGGCGGGAGTACATACTCCCAGGAGTACCAAACCATTTTCCTAGGACGCCCGTTTCGTACTCCTGGGAGTGAATATACCACTTAAATAAATATATTATACTTCTTTATCATTTTCAGTATACTTAAATACCAAT
The DNA here is from genome assembly GCA_036346395.1 of Hsuehochloa calcarea. Lineage (NCBI taxonomy): Eukaryota > Viridiplantae > Streptophyta > Magnoliopsida > Poales > Poaceae > Hsuehochloa > Hsuehochloa calcarea. The sequence continues at coordinate 23,151,031 of CM070600.1, forward strand.
TATAAGATACTCCAATGCGATTTGATTGAAAAATTTTCATTGGAGTCCTTTATTTTTGCTATATACCTTTTTTCATACATAAAAGAAGTATATACACAAATTTAGCTATAAAAGGTGGACTTTAATGATTTTTTTCATAGAACTTACTTTGGAGTATCTTATAATCATCATTGGAGTATACTCAAATAGATAAAGAGGTATTATCATACGATTTAAGTGGTATATGAGAGGCGGGAGTACATACTCCCAGGAGTACCAAACCATTTTCATATATATATATATATATATATACACACACGTATGTAAATTTTGATAAGCTAAAACGGTATTAAACCCGATGCTATGCACTACTGAAGTTTTACTTGGATCTACCCTGGTCACGGTTAGTTGTAGCAGTAAGGTGGGCAACTGGCCCCGACTTCACCTTTCCCGTGCAAAATACTGGAGAGAAAAGGGCCTTAATTAGGTCAAGTAATTCTCTACACTTCGCATCACCGAGCGTAAATGACGTACTCCATATCACAGACACTAGACTCTCTTGGCTGGTATGCTACTGCAAGCTCATATACCAAATCGGAACAAAAAAAAAAAAAAAATCGGACGGTAGGTGACATGTCGAAGACCTCCATTTGCTATATGCACAGCTAGCGAGAGCTTCAGCTAGTGCACGATCGATTAAGCTAAGCAGAGTAGTAGGAACGTCTGCTAGCTCTGTACTTACAAACTCCGATGGTCCCTGGCAGTATGCAGTACGTACTGTTAAGAAACCGGGGGTCAGGACTCTGGAGAGTCCTGGCCTAGTACGGGTCCAGGACTCCGGAGAGTCCTGGCCCAATTGAACTCCTCATCCCGTAGTCTATAAATAGAGGGTCACCCCCCCTCTCCCTGTAACTCTAATTGATCCGAAGCAATAAAGCAGACCCTGAAGTCCCGCATATCTCTGTGTTCATTCTACTGTTGTGTTCTTGTGTTCTTCATCGTTCTTACGATTCTGATCATTGTATACGAGGTACCCGCTCGACCGGATCGCCAAATGACGGTTACTCAACACGTTATCAGCACGATCGACTCTCCTCGCATCGAAAGGTAACCGTCGAAGAACGACACTCGTAGATTGAATCGTATTTTCTAGATTGCTTTCAATTCTGCAAATTTGCTTTCTAGATTGTTTTTTCTGCGGTGCAAATCCGTTCTAATCCACCGCGAGCAGACTAGAAGTCGCCGGCACAATGCCGATCGGTGGATTACATGAAAGATCGGATGTTGATTGTATCAGAGATTGCAAATTCGTTATAATCTACCGCAAGTCGACTCAAGTCACCGACCGTAATTGCACGAATTGCATTGGATGAACAGTGATTTCCCATGTACGGTATCACACATGCACAGTACAAACATACAAACAGCAAATCAAAATTTTTTTTGACGCCGACGACCGCCGCGGCTTGAAGCCGCCACGACGCCGCCCTCGCGCTGCCGCTTCGCATGGCACCGCCGAGATCGTCCGCCAGTGCGGAGCCACCGCCGCCGCAGAAGAGCGCGGTGGCTCCCGCGCGCGCCGCCGCCACTAGAGAAGAAGCGCGGCGCTCCCATGAAGGAGCCGCCGCCGCCGCCATGCGGGCTCCTCCATGGGAGCCGCCGCTAGAGAGAGCGGCGGCTCCCATGAAGGGAGCCGCCGCCGCCGCGCGGTGGCTCCCTCCATGGGAGCCGCCGCCGCCCAAGACAGCCTTGGCGGCTCCCGAGCCGCTGCCGCCGCGCGATGGCTCCTCCATGGGAGCCGCCACGCTCGAGAGGAGCGCGCGCCCCATGAAGGGAGCCCGCCACCATGAGTGAACTTCGGGGTAGGAAACCCTACCTCGAGTCCCCTCCGTATTTTTATATCAAGAAACGGCCGACCTTTGGGCGGCCTGCTCACGCCGATAAAAAGCCATGGGGAGATTCGGTTTATACGGCCACTAAAAGGCCGCCCGTATAACCGAAAGAAAAAAAGAAAATGAAGAAAAGGGCCGTTTTGCGAAAGGTCCTCGGTTTTTCCAGAATTACGAAAAATTTCTCAGAATTGAAATTTTCACGTTTTAGCCCCTAGAAATTACAGAATTCGCTGAAAATTCGTATTCCAGCAGAAAAGGGCCTCGGGAATTCAAATTTTGAATCGGTTTTTGCATTTGAAGCATATTTTACCTTGTTATTATTATTTCTATGCAATTTATTTATTGTATTTACTGTTTTGATTATTTGTGATTTTTTTTAATCACTGAAAATAGCAGTAAATCATGGAATGCATAGAAAAATACGAAAACATTATAAGAATTTTTGCAACCATTTTTTAGCAAATTACCAGCAGTAATCTTATACACTTTCTGTATGAATATGCAGATGACTGGTATTACGAACCGGGAGTTCGAAGAGCTGGCCCAGCATGGCCATAATTATCTGACTTGGGCATCAGATGTCGAGATTGTACTTGGAGCAAAGAAGCTCCGTGCTGCTATTGGACTTGACACCCTGAAGGACGTCGCTCCAATCTTGAGGAAATGATCAAGCACTTCATTTCCCAGACATCATCTCTTGCCTAACACTCAAAAATGAGTACATGGCAGAAAAGAGCGCACTAGCCTTATGGACCGCACTCAAGAAGCGGTTTGAGAAGCTAAAGTACACCATCCTTCCTCGTGCAGAGAGATTGGAACCGATCGCGCTTTGCCGACTACAAGACCGTGGGAGAGTACAATTCTACATTGCACGTAATTTGTACAAGTCTTCAACTATGTGGTAAAGTAACCACGCATTTGAGCGTAAGATAGAAAAACTCTCTCTACCTTCCACCCCAACGCGGTTCAATCCGCACGCAACTATCGGCAGGATGGCTACAAGGAGTATGCCGAATCGATCGATATCATGCAAGTTGCGAAGCTCAAGATGAAGTTCTCCGAAAGAACTACATCTCACAGCCACCTAGTAGCAAAGTTGGACTTGAAGTCAACGCAAGCAGCTACAAGGTGAGAAAGCCTCACTCAACAGAAAGAGGCAGGAAGGGTAAGGTCATGGGTCATAAAACCAAGCAGCATCCCAAGCCAAGAAGGGTGGACAAAAGAAGCGCGACGGAAGCCATATGGTCGCAGGACCAAATTTGCTACAAATGTGGCACTTGGGGTCATTGGTCCGTGTTTGCCATGAATCGCAACACGTGATCGATGCATTCAAGGCCAAGAAGAAGGGCAAAGGACAGCATGAGGCACACCTTGCCATTGCAGGCATAGGGGATCCACAATCATGGAATGTACCCATGGATGTGGACATCCCGATGGCCGCTCCCACCACACCTCCTTTGGACATCACAGCAGCAGCAGCTGTAGTTGCCAACGAGGAGCAGATGAATGAAGCGCAGATCCAGGCAGAAGTGTCTTCATTCTTCGCTGATTCGATCTAGTGCACGATTGCACTTAGTTTTATAGTCATTTACGCTTTTGGTTGCAATAGAATAATAATCTTGCATAATGGTTGTAAGCTCTAGGAGAGCAAAGAAATAAATTCTTATTATGAGTCCTGCATGACTTTTTCGTATTAATAAAGGCAATTTGTGTTCTGTTTTGGAGTACTTTATATGTATGGTTGCTTGCTACCCTATATTAATAAATATTTCATATATATCAGAACGCGTGTGGCGCCCTATGGAGGAAGTATGCTTAGCAGACAGCGGCACAACGAATACCATATTAAGAGAGACAAAAATTTTTCAGTCAATCAGCAAGAATGCTGGTAGTCTTACAACAATCGCAGCACGATACTTGTGTAATAGGCTCGGTAGAGCCACAATTATACTCCCGATGGGCACAACATTGGTCATTGAAGAAGCCTTGTTGTACCCAGAATCGACTAGGACTCTCTTAAGCTTTAAAGATATCCGCGCTAACGGTCTCCACGTAGAGACTGAAGAAGAGTATGGTAAGGAATACCTACTCATTACAAAGCGCGAGGAAAATGGAAAAAGGGTATTAGAAAGACTTCCTTCATATGAATCTGGGCTATACTACACTCATATTAAGGCATCTGCAGCCTATACTGTCATGAAAACGATTTTTAGAAGCTCTGAACTTTTCTGTCTCTGGCATGATAGATTAGGCCACCCCGGTCTTAGAATGATGAGAAATATAATTACTAATTCTCAGGGACATAATATCAATGTAAAGAATTTTCCAATCCGAAGATTTCGTGTGCCCTGCATGTGCCACCGGGAAAATGATTACTAGACCCTCTACTCTGAAAGTAAAGGATGAAATCCCTGCATTCCTGGATCGTATCCAGGGAGACATTTGCGGTCCTATACAGCCCCTGTCAGGGCCATTTAGGTACTTTATGGTGCTCATCGATGCTTCCTCGAAATGGTCGCACGTATGCTTACTATCTACGAGAAACCACGCTTTTGCAAAGCTGATCTCGCAGATAATTAAGATTAAGAATAATTTCCCTGATCATCATGTGAAGTCCATCAGGATGGACAACGCTGGAGAATTTACTTCAAAGGCTTTTGATGATTATTGTATGGCAATGGGAATTACCGTTGAGCACTCTGTACCACATGTCCACACCCAGAATGGACTAGCGTAGCATTGATTAAAAGAATTAAATTCATTGCCCGACCGCTCTTGCAGAATTGTAATTTGCCAACTACATGTTGGGGACACGCAGTCCTACACGCAGTAACTCTCATCAATTTTCGACCATCAGCATATAACATCCATTCACCTATGCAACTAGCGCAAGGGTCAACACCGAAAATATCCCATCTTCGAAGGTTTGGTTGCAAGGTTTATGTACCTATACCACCACCGCAGCGAACTGCAATGGGCCCTCTCCGAAAGTCTGGGATATACATTGGTTATGAGACAACATCCATAATCAAGTATCTGGACCCAATGACTGGAGATTTGCATACAGCCCGCTTCGCTGACAGCATATTCGATGAGGATAGTTTCCCGTCATTAGGGGGAGGAAATCAACCCCTTGATGAAAAATGTCGGAATCGACGTGGCAAGCCACGGAATCCATGCACATGACCCGCGACCGTGAAACAAATAGAGAAGTCCAGAAGATAATTGATTTGCAAGCATTAGCGAATCAACTGCCTGACCACTTTAGTGATTTGAAAAGTGTAACCAAGTCGCATGTGCCTGCACGCAATGCGCCGGAGAGGGTTGAAATACCAAAGAAAATTGAAGGTATCCCTAATCCCGCCCGAGGCCTCGTAATAAAAGGACGAGAACTTCGCCCTCGAATCCCAAGTAACCGGGACGCTGGCGAAAAGGATAAGAAGGACTTGAAACAACCGATCACCAAGTTCCCCATAACCGTAAAGGGAGCCAATTGAGACTGCACCGGTATGGAACCTTCAAAAAAAGGCATACCAGATTTGAATATTCCCACGGAGGAGATATCGGCATGGATGTGTGCGCACACATCGGAGTCAAAAACTAAAGGACTTGCCCCGCATCCAAAGCGGCGGTAAGCAAGTAGAAACATTAGAAGTATCGCCCCATGAAGAAATAGCTATAAATTATGTGACCACGGAGAATCTATGAATAGAACAACGACCAATATCGACATTTATTTTGCAAAGAAAATTGTCACAATCATCGATCTTGATCCAGAGCTCGCGTCGCTCATTGAATGTAAGAAAAGATCGATTGGAAAGATTGGAAGAAGGCAATAGAAGCGTAACTAATATCTCTGAATAAAAGAGAGGTGTTTGGGCACAGTAAGCCGCACGCCTCCCATGTGCACCAGTGAGGGCATAAGTGGGTATTTGTTCGAAAGAGAAATGAAAATAATGAAGTTGTAAGACATAAAGCAAGGCTTGTTGCACAAGGTTTCACCCAACCACTGTGAGTCGATTATGATGAAACTTATTCCCGGTCATGGGCGGAACTACCTTTAGATATTTAATCTCAATGGCGAAAACTTGAATTTGGAAATGAAATTGATGGATGTGGTAATCGCATACCTTTATGGGAACTTAGATTCGGACATTTACATGAAGGTACGGAAGGTATCCTGTCCCAACCAAGACAGAGCAAATAGAAATCATGCGATGTGCAACTTCGAAAAGTCACCGTATGGATTGAAGCAATCAGCGAATGTGGTATAATCGCTAAGTGACTTTCTCGCAAGAAAGGCTACACGAACAATGAGGATTGTCCTGTGTTTTTATACAATGATCCCGATGGATTCTGTATAATCTCAAGATATGTAGATGATCCAATATCATCTAACCATGGAAGATATTAAGAAAGCAAGCTCTTACGTGGAATCGAGTTCGAGATGAAAGACTTGGGTAAAACCAAGTCTTGCTTAGGCTCGCAGCTTGAGCATACCCTGAAGGTATTCTAGTACATCACCAACATACACTCGTAAAGTGTTGGAGAGGTTTGGTTTTGAAAAGGCATATCCTTCGAAGTGCCGATGGTCGGAGATCCTTGCAAAGAAGACAAGGACCCGTCTGCACCTAAAGAAGAGGGGAGGAAGTCCGGGACCGGAATTCCCATACCGAGTGCAATAGGAGCACTCATGTATCTAGCAAACCTGTACTAGACCGAATATTGCATTTGCAAGAAACCTATTAGCAAGTGCATAGGCGAACCTACCAAAAGGCATTGGCAGGGAATCAAAGACGTCTTCCGATACCTCCAAGGAAGCAAAGATCTTGGTCTATTCTACAGAAAGAACCAAGACCTTACCATGATTGGCTACGCAGATGCTGGGTACCTGTCAGACCCGCACACAGCTAAATCACAAACAGGCTATGTATTCCTGTGTGGTGGAACCGCAGTTTCATGGAAATCGTCTAAGCAAAGTCTTGTATCTACTTCGACGAACCACTCAGAAATCATAGCACTATACGAAGCCTCACGAGAATGTTCTTGGCTTCGACGGATGATTCACCACATCCAGCAGTCATGTGGATTGGATACCGCACAAACCCCTACCATTATCTATGAAGATAATGCAGCTTGTGTCGCCCAAGTACAGATGGGTTATGTGAAGAGTCCCCTTACAAAGCATATCAATCCCAAGTTCTTCTATGCTCATGAAATGCAAAAGATGGATTTAAATTAAGGCATCGTGATACTAAGTCATGTGAAAATCTTGCAGATTTATTCACTAAGTCACTTCCAGCGTCTAGTTTTGAAAGATGCATACGTGGAATTGGAATGATAAGACTTAGACAAGTACAGAATTCAGGGGGAGAATCTTCACGAACTCATTATTAAATCTTGAACACGAAGATCAAGTACCCAAAGAATAAATCCCGGAGATTAAATGAAATTGGGTGGATTGTACTCTTTTCCCTTACGAGTTTTTCCCAAGTTTCTCGGCTAAGGTTTTGATGAGGCAATTCATGTAACACAGCAGAACGCATGACATGTACTCTTTCTCCAAATTTTTCCCACTGGGTTTTTATGGAGTTTTGACGAAACCATGAACATGTTGGATGAGTGTTCAAGGGGAGTGTTAAGAAACCGGGCCAGATTCGCCCAGACTCCGAGAGTCCTGGCCCAATTGAACTCCTCATCCCGTAGTCTATAAATAGAGGGTCACCCCCCCTCTCCCTGTAACCCTAATTGATCCGAAGCAATAAAGCAGACCCTGAAGTCCCGCATATCTCTGTGTTCATTCTACTGTTGTGTTCTTGTGTTCTTCATCGTTCTTACGATTCGATCATTGTATACGAGGTACCGCTCGGATTTGGATCGCCAATGACGGTTACTCAACACGTACTCACTCAGACAAGATGGAGTTATGTACAACAAACGTGCTGCATTCTTGTACTCCCCTCTGTTTCAAAATACCTAACCTTTTTTTTAGGTCTTCCAAATCAAACTGACTTTTAATTTTATACTATATTTATAAAATATTATAAAAGTGTTTTTATGATAAATATAACAATATTATTTTAATACGATAAATATAAATATTTAGAAGAAAAAAATCAAGTTTGACTGGTCAAAGTTAAAGAGAGCCAAGTATTTAAAATGGAGGGAGTATTTGTACATGCCTTGCAGCCGGGTTGATCTGTTCTGCACTGTGTGCATGTGAATTGTTTTGTCTGAAATCTTCACTATATGACATTTGATACTGAAATCTCGCCGTACCTTGGCAATTAATATTACTCATTTAGGGTGCTTGGGTACTGCATCACCGTAACCTCAGGCTCGATCTGCGTATCAATTAGTACTGCCTTCGGTCTTTTTTCATTTTAGACATCGATCAATACATGTATTTAATAATAATTATTGTTTTAACTATATGTTATCAAAAATTATTTTAAAAAATATAATAATATCAAAGTACTTTCGATGACACGTGTTTTAAAACGATATGTGTTTAAGAAACGGGTGGACTAAGCTAGTGTAAAGGCTAAAGAGACGCCACCCTCGTGTGCAGCTTCCTTTTCGTGCCTTTTGCCCCACTTCTGTGCAAGAGATAAAGGGGTATTTACTGGCTTCTTTAGCGCATATTTACCAAGTAAATTGCCCCCTTTTGGGAAAGAGACAACCTCTCGCAAGTCATTGTGACTCAGAACACTACATAAAATGAATCAAGTGATCCAAAAGCGATCCCACAACTTTTGCTTCTACGCTTTTTATCCCAAAAGCTTTTGATCAAAAAATAATAAAATTAATAGCGCACCATATGCATATATGCTACAACGTTATCCAACAGCGACTACTGCATGTTTTCACTTCTTCACTAGAAGAGAGAGAAAAAAAACATCGTTAACTAACTAGTACATCTTCTGGGCTAGTATATTCGATGATGGTCAAAGCAAGGTACTCCTACTATATATATATATATATAGCGTTTGTGTGTGTGTGTATGATCTTCCTGAATCCTGATGACTCATAGGAGGGGAGGCAAATGATCGATTAGTTAAGAGCTTAAGAGACAAGACCTTACATGGTTGTTTAAACGGATGGCGCCACAGGGCACAGGGCTGTCGGTGGGGGAGATAAGGAATGAAGGGCACCGGCCCAATGTACGCTCGCGCGCGCGCGTTTCAGGCGTCATGCCCGTTTCTTCTAGTAGTTGATGCGCGGTTTTTTGCCATGTTGCGTGAGGCGACGTCGGAACCGCCGCGCGACGCTTGCGTGCTGCGCTACGCCCCACCGGCCCTCCTCCCTACGCGCGCGCCCCCGGCACGGCCACGAGAGAGCACCTGTACCAACGCCCTCGGAATTGTATATTGTGTGCTGCTGTTACGTTGCTCTAGACTCCACTGAGATGGGAGATCCAAGGGATGAGAAAAACGATCACTTCCTCCGGAGATATATCTCTGCTGGTTGCATGTGTACGTGCTGGATGCCGAGCCAAATTGGCCTTATTAATTGGCCGTGCATGCGACCGATCGACCATGCCCGGTTCCATGCCATTGGGTACACCTCTAGGTCTAGTTCTTTTGCAACCATAGATTGTTGTGCGTTATCTGGGCATCTTAATCCTACCATTGTTGCGCATCATCTGGGTATCTTAATCCTACCATTTCGGTTCGGTGAACATGGGTCAATGATAGGTGCAACAACAGCAAGTCAGCTCGATCATAATCTCGATGTGCACATGCAAAACACCAACCCCAGTCGTAGTAAAAGGTCCTAGGGGCGAAAGAATCGCCACCAGTTGACCAACTGAGATTGGAGTGAATCGCAAGCACCAGAGACACACCAGATTCATGCATTGCACACCAATCTCAATGCAGCTAGCTGCACATGCAATACGAGCTGATAGGCAGCCCCCATACTGCACGGGCCCAAGGGAGAAGCAGAAGAATATTCGTCAGTTGAGCTGTACCTTTCGTCGCCTTCCCTAAACCCAAAAGAAAATGATCGTGCAATTAATTTAATACAGGTTGTTTATTTTTTTATCCAATATTTTAAATTAGTTAGGATTTAGTAGAATTGTAATTGTCTATGTGGGGATCGCATGACACAAGAGTAATATTTTTAATCCTAGTCGGAAAAGTATATAATACCATTACGAAAAAATTATAAATACAAAGAAAAGTCTATTATACTCTTAGCAAATCAATTATCATATTTAATTTATCGAATTTTCTATTTCTAAGTCGTCTGAAATTTTCTAAAGTCTAAGTCAATTTCTGTGACTATTGGATATACATACGGATTTTTGTGTTATACGGTTGGATGTTGATTCAATAAATGAAAAAATATGACTTATATTTTTAAAAAATCAGTCAACTTATTAATAAATAACCCTTTAATTTATACTATCACGGTATGCTAGGATAAAATATAAAGGTAAAATTTCTCGAAAGGAAGAGCAACTCTTTAAACCATGTACCACACCACCTCTTCTAGTCTGACTTTTTAAAGGCCACCCCCACTCACTTCACGCTTTCCTTCTACCCACATGCACACACAATCGTATTCCTAGCTAGCGCACCAGCTCCCAATTATCACACACTGAGCAGTACAATCAGGCCGCCATGAGCAAGGACAAGCACCACAGCGAATGGATGCTCCGGCGTTGCTGCGGATCCATCGCCGCCTGCATCCTGACGCTCGCCGTCGTCGTCGGCTTCATCGTGCTCGTCATCTACCTCGCCCTGCGCCCCTCCAAGCCGTCCTTCTACCTCCAGGATGTGCAGCTACGCTCCATCGACCTCAGCGACCCTTCACTCTCCCTTAACCTCCAGGTTACATATATGCACATTTCTAAGTTGGTATTTGCATTTGGGACCGCATGGTTCTCGACCGCAACTAGGCACAAATTAAAAGCTAGCGGAGTGTGTCTCACCATGTTAGCTTACTGTTTGGTTTTGCGAAAGCTATAATCCGGACACTTCGTAACCGAAGTATCGCTTTGCTTCGCTCCAATTTGGCATAGGTGACCATCGCGTCGCGGAACCCGAACGACCGGGTGGGCATCTACTACAAGACCATGGACGTGTTCGCGACGTACCGCGAAGAGCCTATGACGGTGCCCGTGGCGCTTCCGCCGATCTACCAGGGGCACAAGGACGTGTCGGTGTGGTCGCCGGTGATGTCGGGGGAGTCGGTGCCGGTGGCGCAGTACCTGGCAGGTGCCATGAAGCAGGACATCGGCGCGGGGTACGTGCTGCTGCACGTGAAGGTGGATGGCATCGTCAAGTGGAAGGTCGGCAGCTGGGTCTCCGGCGGGTACCATCTCTTCGTCAACTGCCCCGCGCTGCTCGCGGCCAGCGGCAACGCCGTCGGCGGCGCGTTCGCCATGAGCGCCACGGCGGGCGGCGCCGGCGGCGGGGGCAACGCGACCGTCTCACTCAAGTTCGCGCAGGCGGCGGACTGCACCGTCGACGTGTGACGCGCGTGGACGCCGTCCGTCCGCGCGTACCAGTATGCACGTATATTATCTCGTCGTTGGGGTTCGTACGTACGGCGCCGTTCAGAGCGACAGGTGGAACGGCGAACTATATATTTGCAGAAGTAATCTTGTAGCAATTGCAGTAGTGTAAAATTATCTTCCCCGTATAAGTAACTACTATCATTTGTTGTTGTACAATCTGTCTGTCAATCGAACAACATAGTCGATTTCCCTTTCAAGAATGTGAAAACAGAGCCTAGTTACTCGATAACTGCATCGCATTGTCTTCCCCGTATATACGAGTTCGTGTTTCATTCAGGGCATATGGCCCATATGCCCATATGAAGAAGAATGTTCATGAGAAGCAGGTACGTGTGCCATTTTCCATGCCCGTACAAATGATTCAACGAAAGGGCAATGGAAAATGATTTGAGCTAGCTAGAGATGGAGAGTGACCCACCATCTTACGTACGCGTGAAGGTCGATCGGAAGTGGCATTTGGCGGTGCGTCACGTCACGTACGTGTATGGCAGCAAAGGGCAAAACCCACATGAAAAACGACCAATCAAAGCCTAACAGGCAGGAGCGGACCTACCATTCCGGCGAGACGTGCCCAATCCTCCTCTCCCGAGCGCCAGGCCGCGCCGTCGCCTAGGAAGATGAGTCTTGCGGCGTCGTGGGAATAAGGAAAACTATTAGGGAGGTTGGTGGACCACATGAAGTGGTGTGAGGTGTGTCGTGCGCCCGCGTGAGTGTGCTAAGGCCTGATCCTTTCCAAGCATCCGCATCGGTGCATCCATATCGAGTCATCGAGCGGGTTCCCAACTTGCTCTGCGCGTGCTCGGCTGTTCGTCTGCCCCAGTGGCGCCGCAACGGCGAAGTGGGAGAGTCGGAGGGCGAGAAGGGCTAGAGGATGGCAGCCGCTGGGGGCGTCCGGTGAGACCGACACTGTTGTGGTACCAACGGGCGGCGGCAGTGGCGGTCGGGGGCTGTTGAGGAGCCGGAGGCCAGGACAGTGAGCAGCACAATGTCTAAATCCAAGTCCAGCGGAAAGTGTGATAAAGATTAAAATCTCTATGTATTACTTTAAATACATAAATAAAAGATCATGCGTCTTTGTAGTCGTAAACCTTAAGATTAACGACCCCCGTGGTCGTAAGAGTCGTAAACTCTAAGTCTAACGATCCCCGTGACCGTAAGAGTCGTAAACACTAAGGCTAACAACCCATGTAGTTGTAAGAGTCGTAACCTCTGAATCTAACGACCTCTGTGGTCGTTAGGGTTCTAGAGGTTACTTATAGGTATACTGGTCGGATAAGGTCCTATACCTAGTCCTCAACCAGATGATTGCTCGTATAAGTAATGAACTGTCATCTGATTTAGCTCTAAGCATATCCTTTACCGTATGATGAACAGAGCACATGTCATATTGGCTTCATACCACACGACGTTTCATAATCCTAAGACACTAGCGATAAACTACTATGTTGTTTAGTGTCTCACAGACATTAAATCGTTAAATGGTTGATACTTAATCAATCGTCACCTCGCTCCGACCAGTCGTGACACTCCCAACAGGTGCCTATACCAGGATTAACTGCCGCCACTTCATCAACTATTTAAGGAAGGGCACGAACGGCGGAAAAGGGGATCGAGGCCAATTCGGAAAATCAACTGACGATTGGATTTCATCTGAAGCATTAGCCAATTCGGGAAATCAACCGACGATTGGATTTCATCTGAAGTATTAGCATAGCAAGTACTGCGCTGAGTGTAATTAGGATTAGTCCATTGCCTTATCAAAGACACTCCTTGTAAAGGATCCAGTTCATAGCAATAAAGAGCAGTCACATCATCTTCCGAGAACTGTTTGCCATTTTCCTCTGTTTTATTTTGTAATATCGCGACTCAATCGTCAACAGTTGGCGTCGACCGTAGGGATGAAGGCGTTGAGTTCTTGAAGTTAACTTCGCTCAAGCATTCCTCATCCACTTTCTTTGCCTCATCATCGTTCATACGAACATGGCAGGGACTTGGGGATGAGTAAAACTGGTTCGACCTGGCAGACTACTCTGACTTCGACATGGACGCTTGCATCCACACCATAGAAGAGAATGAGATATCATCATCCTCTTACATTGGCTCTCCAGTCGCAGAGATTGGCGAAATCGACCGAATGGATGAGTATACACCGTCGCCATCAATGGCGCTCTCAGAGGAACCGCTTATTCTGACCAATTTGGAACGTTCGAACGCCTCTACAAGCTCGGTCGACCCGATCGGCAAAAACGGTAACGGAAGCCCAACGCCACTATCAGAGAGTCCATGTACTCTCGATATTGCTATGGGTGACCAGTATTCACCAACGGCTCCTACATATTTCGAGGGGCCAACCGATATCTGGTAAATGTGTTGATGAAGTTATCACCGATCGTAAGCCAAGTGGGCACTGTGAAACTCAGCATACGATCGGCAATCAGCCGGATCAAGCTAAGTCCACCACAGAGCCCACCAGTGGCTGTAATATACTACCGCTCCCCATCATGGAGGCCCCTTGCAGAAGTACTGGAAGGCTCTCCCTTAGTTACGATAGGATTTCATCGGAAGATCACTAATGTCACCACGAAGTTAACACAATCGCCGATGTACCACGCATCTTATGACAGACAGAGTGTCCACCTTTCCAAAGATTGAAAAGCATTCAAACTTTCACAAAATCTAGTAAAAATTGGTGGAGTCCTTCTACATATAGCCACAAGCTTGCACAAAAATTTCAGCAAGTTTGGCCCACGAAATCAAAAGCTATAGCAGTTTCAAGATTGAACCCGACTCGGTTTCTAGTCCGAGTACGATTCCGTTTCCGAGAGACATTCAGTAAAATGGGTATAACTTTTGCATGTGGTGTCCGATTTGGACGTTCTTGGACTCGTTGAAAAGCTAACGACGAGGCGCATCTTTTTAACCTAAGACACTTGTCACCCTCCAGGGACCCCAAGATCGGCCATCTTCAGCCCCGAATTTGCGTCGCAAGTTTTCGGTTTCTGTTTTTGCCTTTTTTTCTACCCTTCGGAATTTGGGCTTCGCCTCAACAGCAAAGTTGTAGATCTCGTCGAAACCTTTCAAACGAGCATATTTAAGCCATATAAAAAAATTCTTGTTTATCTTTTGAGACTAGTTGTTGTATACTGCTTAAACTAGATGGCTGTTTACACTGCACGTTATTCTGATTTTGTGCTCTACATCGTGTGAACAATCTTGTGCTTATACAAATAAGTTTGAGTAGTTGGCTAGCGTCTCTCCTAGCATTTTGTGTGAGAATTTCCTTTGCTTACATCGAGTCACATTGATCTTTGCGTGTGCATTCATACACTTCCGTTTGTAGGCTTTGATTGGCTAGCTCCTTCTAGGCTAGGATCAGCAACATTGACTAGTACTTTGAACATTTATTCAACTTGCATTTGCTGAATTGATTGTTGCTAATCCTTGCTACTATACTTGAGCCTTCCTAGCTACACCTCCGAATCTATCAAATATGATAAAAAGAGAAGTTAATCAACAGATAAGGAGCTAACTAGTAAAGAAGGAAAGAAGAAGATATGAAAAGATGCTTATTTTCTAATTCGGAGTCTTTTACTCCAAAACTTTTATTCGCTGGGTCAGTACTCCGACCACAGCAAAATTCTCCACCAAATACCACAAAAATTGCAGATTTTTTGAGTTTTTGACAAAGTTTAAAGGGAAAGACTATTAAAAGTGGTCGTGGTACCATGTTATTATATTCGACAAAAATAGAGTCGGGACTCGTCTTTGATTGATGATCCGATATTCTTCCCCAAGCCTCATCGAGTTCTTTATTGTCGAAAACTCAAAAGGGACAAGGAAAGTAACAAGAAGAGGAGACTTTCCAGCAGAGGTTGGAACCTGCTGGAAATTCTCATATACCACCACCTCAGCCGGTGGGGTTGGAGCCGCCACAGCTTTTGGAACAGCCATTGGTTCTGTCACCTGCTCGGGGGCTGGCTCGGCCTCTTTCTCCTCAGAGGCCTTCTCTTGAGGGATGCACTGGTCGGAAGCGACCGAAACACTAGAGGATTTATATGGAAAGAAGGAAAGAAACTCAAGACTCTAGAAATACTAAAGGTAACTATTTACATATATTTCTTTTTCATGTATAGATACCTTATTTTCTTAGTCTTGAACTTGAAGCGCGCTGAAGCAAAATCCGCCGCGCTCGCTTTTCTTTTCTTTACAACCGGCTTCACCGATTCCAAATCGGTAGGGTTGGTTAGACCCCCTCACATCCACCGATAAGAGGTCGGAAGCAATATCCTCGATCAGCTGGTCGAGAATAAGATCCCTGACCATAAGGTCACATTATGTGGTCTCATCGGCCTCTAGAGCGGTTGCTTCAGTAGCAACTGACGGGTCGTAAGTGACCACTTGGGAGTCAACCACAAATGTCTAATTAACAATCAAGTTTAGTTAAGGGACGAAAATTCTTCACCTCGAAAATACATTTATGTTCGGTTACCTACCTTTGTAAGATCACCTTCTCGGGTGGTCGTAGGAGCAGTCGGAGTATCAATCGGCTCACAACTCTCGGTGGCCTCATTGATCTTCAATCCAACTGACTACATATCAAAGAGGACTTGTGATAAACCAATCGAAAAACACATAAATGGTGAAAAATAGTTGATATCTTTACCTTAAACCTCTCGATTCTTTCTGTTGCAAAAACAATCACCAAAATCCGGGGGAAATCACCCTTCTCATCGAGCTCCCTGGCACATATCATTCTGATCTGAGTTCTAACCTTGTCGGGAGGAAGGGTTGCAATTATGAACGAGAGACTTTAGGGTTACAAAAGTAATCAGTAAAGATAAACAAACCGATCGGAATCTTTTAGGACCTACCCTCCTTGGAATCTTTGGTCACGTCGTTACAACCAATATACCATGGCATTGGATGTGCTCAGTATTTCAAGGGGCTAATTCGGCACATAGAGAAATCTCTTACTACATGCTAAGAAGTTAAATCCATGATACTAAGGTGTTGAAGGGCTTCAACCCAACTTCCCATCTTACCTTCCTTCTTCACAGAGGAGCGTCATTCCGGGTTCTCGACCGCCTTCTTAATAGTATATTAGATGATGTACTTTTGCGTAACCGTCATGTAGAAGTAACTATTTTTTCATGACGACCATGAAGACTTTGAGTACATAAAGATGTACTCATCAGATTTTCCTTCGTGGAGGCGCAAGGTGCATTCCTCACGCGTCCCAATTGTTATCCCCGACTTTGCCATCCTGTAGAAGTACTTGAAGAGCTCTAGGTCTGCGGGAATTCCCAAATACGCTTCACAGAGGTAGATGAAGAAGCTAAGATTAGCAATCGTATTGGGGGAAAGGTTCACCAATTCAATTCCATAATGCTCCAACATTGTGGGGGAGAAATGAATGAACCGGAAGCCTGAAACCGCATTCGATATATGCGAGAAAAATAGGGATTTCCCCATAGTCACCGCTCAGAGAGTGCTCTCCAGCCGCCGATCTCCAAGAAATCAGACTCTTATCTGGAAGCATCCCAATCTTCTTCAAGGCTTCAAGTTTCTTTCCACTTAGAACAGAAATCGACCAGTTGGTAATCAAGTCCGACATGGTTAGGTATTGGATTGAAGAAAAAAAAAGGTGTCGTGGAAGGTTGAAGGCAAAAGAGGTCAGAGGAGTTCCTTCTCTTAGAGGATTAAAATGGAACGCAAGAGGCGTAAAAACCCTAAAGCCTTGCGTCGATGGGATTTTATAGCCGCAATTTCCTAACTGCACTAGGGAATTACCCAAAAGTCCAACCGAAAAAAATACTCTTCAGTTTCCAAGGCAGTTTCTCAAACTTTAAAATGAATACAGACCAGCTCGAATGTCACGGTATTAAGTGAGGGTCTACCTAATACGACTTCATCGGGAAAAAGTATGCACACGCCCAATTCATTTAAAGTTCGAGGGCTAGTTGACGAGGATTAAAATCTCTATGTATTACTTTAAATATATAAATAAAAGACCATATCTTCGTGGTTGTAAACCTTAAGACTAACGACTCGTAGTCGTAAGAGTCGTAAACTCTAAAGCTAACGACTCCTGTGGTCGTAAGAGTCGTAACCTCTGATGCTAACAACCTCTGTGGTCTCAAGTCTCGTGTGTTTATTATGTACAATTAATTATGCATCTCATGACCTCTCGAGACATGTCATCGGCTTGTCAGTTCGTCGTGCTAAGGTTGATACATTGAAAAAAAGTAGTTGTCGGGTTCGTTATAATCAATTAAAACTGATAATAGCTCGTTGTTGATGCCGTGTTACAACACAAATATCCGCTCAGTTTCTTTACTTGGGGTCCATTGTTACAATTTCATGGCACAATCCGACACGAAACTTTGTTGCACAGTCCGACACGAAATATATATGACTGAATAAATGAAAACGGCTCATGGTAAATGTTTAGTATGATTCGACTCCATTTAATGTCGTGCACTCTTATCAGTGATTACAATACAGTTTGTGCATAGTTTTTTTTTTTTCGAGTAATACTCATGCGCCCACGCAGACGACTCCGTTGTACTAAAATCTAGTCCTCATCCGGCCACCGCTAACAGGGCCGATCGAAACTACTGATCGTCCCCAACACCCAGCATCATTTGACGTAGCTGAGCGTACGTAGCGATTTTTGTGAGCCTGAAAAATTAGCCCGCACCGACACTGCCGCTGGCTGCACTTCGCATATCGCCTGAAATCTGAGATCGACGTACGCAGCAAACAAATCCGTCCGTTTCACGAGGTGACATCAATTCGTGACTCGGCACCGTGCGCGACGCTGTGCGGGAGTGGGACGGCGACGGCGAGAGCACCGAACGGCGCGTGCCGCAGGGACGGCGACGCCGAGAGCACCGAACGTCGCTGCTGCGGCACGCGGCATCCGAGCGCATCAGGCGTACGGGGAACCTTCCGGCCGAAACAAGCATGCGGCAGCTCTGTGAATGTGGGCCTAATAGCTACAGCTTAGCCTGTGGGCTGTACCTGTGGTCTTCGAGGAAAGAGATGCTGTTGGGAGGTTTTTAAACATGGACTCTTGAGACCCAGGTGAGCTAGTACACATTTACCAAAAAACAAAAAAAAAGGCCCGTTTGCGCATTGAATCAAGAGTCTTGAGGCATGTGAACTTCTTGGGCTAATTAGTAATGACACCATCACTAGTTCACCACCCCCATCGAGAGGGAAAAGGACCAAAATCTCCTATAAATTTTAGGCCAGGTTCTCTCGATTTTCCCCCCCGTTGCTAAGGTGTATATCGGACACGAACCAAGTAGATTATTAAAACTTACGATCTGAACTCCTGTTATTTATTGTTAAAAATAAAATTTTAAGCCGGGGGACCTCTTAGCTCGACAAAAACTTACAGATCGTACGAGACAAGGCGTGCAAATCATCTTATTTGCTTGGTTGAGCTCATCTTCACCTCAAAGGATACCGATTTGCATATATTTACAAGAAAAGAATCAATGTTCATTAGCCATTGCATACGTTGGCTTCAATTTTCCAACCGTGAGAGCTTTTCATAGAGATTCAGAAAATATATGAAGGTAGGGTTTCATTTAGATGACAGAGAAGAACTGTAGTATCCACTGGAGTCGATCTAACCATCTAATTTATTTTGATTTGTCGATGGTAATAACTTTCAGAAAAATGAATGAATCAAAAGAATAAAACAATTTAGACTAACAATTTTTTTGAGAGGTGCTTCTGTGCTCTCCCAAAGATAATTTGCACAAAATCTTGAAGCATTGTTCCTCGCAAAAAAAAAATCAAAATATTTTTTAAGCATTGTTGTGCAGTAGTGGTTTGTTGCAAATTAGTCCCTCAACATGCTCTAAAAATGTGCTTTTAACTCTTATAAGAGCTTTGAAGCACTTTTTATTTGACAAGGAGCACTAACAAATAATCTAAATCTCCAACAAATAATCTAAATCTCCAAAATAAAACTGGCCATGCATGATGAACCCTAAGATAAATTCCTCACATGGAACAATAGGGTTTCTCTTCTCACATTGACATCATCATAAATCATATTATTCTCATCTTCTTCTTCCTCACATCAACATCGTCATAAATCATCTTCTTCTTCCTCACATCGACATCGTCATGTATCATCTGCTTCCTGACATTGCCATCGTCAAAAATCATCTCCTCCTCGCATGGACATTGTCATATATCGTTGGCAAAAGCGGTGTTGCCGTGTTCGGCAACACAACACAAGTTGTTGCCGCACCATGGCGAGCTCGATCGCTTGCCTCAAGATTTAGCCGATCATTGAGGTTTCCCATTATGCCCCAGCAGCTATGCACCAGTCGGTCCGCGCGGGCGTCCGACTCATAGATGATGGTGCCCATGCGGCCGTCCCGCTTCTCCGGGCTGGCCTCCTTGAGGATGGGGAGGATGTTCCTCACGTTGAATAGCCGGAGCGCATTCCGGAACCGGTTGGGACGGCCGAAAAGTAGGGCGCCAAGATGCACCCCGCCATGCACTTTGCCACTGGTGAATGTGTAACATTCCATTTTTAGTTCATGAATAGTGTTTTAGTTTGTCAATTAAGCTCAAAAGCTCCAATTCAAATTCCAGTTTCAAATTCGAATCCCCTTCAAATCCTAGTGGGCTCAGCCCATATTCTGATACGGATCCACCTAGTTGATTAGATGAATCCTGATTGTTGGCCCAATCTTTCACGGTACACTCGAAGATCAGTAGCAATCTCACAAACCAATTCGGTGAATTGAATTGTAAGAAAATCAATATACTCACAAACCAATATAATAGATTGAATTGCAAGTAGAAGCGTTAGGTGAATAGTGCTCTGAAACAAGAGATAGATATCTTAATCTTGCTCTCAATCTTTCTCCCTCAATCTCTCCAACTCATATCACGACTCAAGAACACACGATATGCGCCAAAATGGTTTTTCTGATTTTTATTATCTAAATCATAACTTGTCCTCCCATATGGTGCGGCCATGGGGGGTTTATATAGCCTCCCACGCAAGCACACAAATTTGGATGAATAGTACCGAGAGCTACAAGAACCAGTCGGATTCTCGCTCACGTGAAACGATCCGAGTCGATTCTTCGTCATGCGTGAACGAGAATCCAACCAAAACTTTCTTTAATTCTAATTTAAACTATTCTAGTTTTGGAATAAAATATTAATCACCAATTGGCGATCGAATTGGATCCAAATCAACCAACCCACATGCCATGTTCCTGGCGTCCTCTCCATGCATGTTCAAATCTTCCTCTTGGTTTCCCTTGTGTTGTAGGCTTTCCTTCTCTTAGCTTCTTGCACGAACTTATTCCATGCACTTGATGCTTCTTCTAACGCCAATGCAACCCTTGCTGCCATACCACCACATGTCTTTCTTGACTGCATGCACGCGCTAGGGTTTTATCCCGAGAGAACGTCCCCTCTCGTTGGCCAGCATCCCCATCCACCTTATCGGCCTTCACAATATTTTGTTTTACCTTTTGCAATGCTTTGGTTGTAGATATGGCCGTATCATCCTCCCTTTCTTCAAGAAAAGACGTCCTCGTCTTTTGTGTAACCTCAGGAATCTCTGTCAGGGTAGTCTTCACGATCGTCTTTTTAGCTATGATCTCCTCAGCATGAATAGAATTCTCTGGCATAGGACACAGGGTATATGATCTTCCCTGATGCACCAAAGAGTACTTGTTAGACCTCCCGTGGTGCGTAGCATTGCGATCATACTGCCACGGACGCCCCAACAACAAGTGACATGCATGCATAGGCACGACGTCACACTCCACTTTATCGTGATAGTCTCCTACTGAAAAACAAACTTTGACACGATTAGTAATTTTCGCCATCGACATTATGCAACCATTGTGCATAATACGATTCGATGTCGCCAGTTGTCAACCCCAAAGCTTGCACCAAATCGTTGCTAATGATATTGTTGTAGCTTCCACCATCAACGATAAGCTTGTAAACTTTGCCATTGATTTTGCACTCAGATTTGAAAACGTTGGTTCACTGCCCCATTGTGAGAATGGAAGTGTTGTCAACTCGAACCGTCTTGGTCGAGATACAAAGACCATCTTGTGGTGCCTCACTAGTAGTTTTGTCATCATGGAACGACACCTCTTGCTGTTTTTGGGTAGAAAGAAGGGTCGCCAATTCTAATTTCTTCTGTTCTTCCTCGGCCAACCGTTCTTCTTCACGTTTCTTGGCCTTTAGCCTTTGCTGCTGCTCTTTAATGTCTCCTTGGGCCTTGTCTCGTCATTGCCTATCTTCAAAGTACCTTGACGAGGACCAAGATGTAATGTCCTTCGTGTTCCTCTCCATGGAAAGGAGTACCGCATGACGGGCGTGATGCAACTTGATGTATGTCTTGTTCTTTCAACCAATATGCACCAATCACCAACGAACATGCTCTCATATGCATAGGAATCACGTCACAAGTAACAACAAAGATATACCCATCCAAAGAAAATTTTACCTCCACTTGTTTTGTGATCGAATGTGCTTGAACCTCCAAAGCAATAGATATGGCTCGGATGTGGCTTTGTGATCAACCCCAATCTGTCCACAAGTGTTTGGCTTGCGGCGTTTGTCAAGCTTCCGTGTCGATCATCATAGCACAACTGTGTTCCCACTCGACACCGATTGAAGAATATGTAGCTCGGATCGTGGAGTGGATCCTCCTCACATTGATCTATAGTGTAGCTGAATTGCATGACCAACTTCATGTCCTTCGTATCGGCCATGTCGATACTTGATTTTCGTAGCAACGAAGTACCGTGAACAACTGAAGCTCTGATACCACCTGATACGGATCCACCTAGTTGATTAGATGAATCCTGATTGTTGGCCCAATCTTTCACGGTACACTCGAAGATCAGTAGCAATCTCACAAACCAATTCGGTGAATTGAATTGTAAGAAAATCAATATACTCACAAACCAATATAATAGATTGAATTGCAAGTAGAAGCGTTAGGTGAATAGTACTCTGAAACAAGAGATAGATATCTTAATCTTGCTCTCAATCTTTCTCCCTCAATCTCTCCAACTCATATCACGACTCAAGAACACACGATATGCGCCAAAACGGCTTTTCTGATTTTTATTATCTAAATCATAACTTGTCCTCCCATATGGTGCGGCCATGGGGGGTTTATATAGCCTCCCACGCAAGCACACAAATTCGGATGAATAGTACCCGAGAGCTACAGTAATCCGAACCAAAAAAACTTTCTTTAATTCTAATTTAAACTATTCTAGTTTTGGAATAAAATATTAATCACCAATTGGCAGTCTGAATTGGATCAAAACTGAACCAACCCACATGCCATGTTCCTGGCGTCCTCTCCATGCATGTTCAAATCTTCCTCTTGGTTTCCCTTGTGTTGTAGGCTTTCCTTCTCTTAGCTTCTTGCACGAACTTATTCCATGCACTTGATGCTTCTTCTGACGCCAATACAACCCTTGCTGCCATACCACCACATGTCTTTCTTGACTGCATGCACGCGCTAGGGTTTTATCCCGAGAGAACGTCCCCTCTCGTTGGCCAGCATCCCCATCCACCTTATCGGCCTTCACAATATTTTGTTTTACCTTTTGCAATGCTTTGGTTGTAGATATGGCCGTATCATATTCCCTCTCTTGGGCTCAGCTCGTTTCTTTCCCCGAGCCCATCCCACTCCTCCTGTCCCGTTTCTCCAGCCCAGGCCAGCCCCGAGCCGCCCAGCGCGCCCGAGATGCGTCACCTTCCCGCCGTCTCGTCACATCACCAAGCAGCTCCCACCTGCTCTACCCCTCCTGGTTGTTGCCACGACACCAGCGCCGTCCTCGTCACTCTGTCGTGCTTGCATCACATCTCATCTACGCCCGCGCCATGACGCCAGCACCCTGCCACCCCGTCTCTCCTTCACCTGCTCCAGGCCCTCCAAGTCGTCGCTGTGAAGCAGAGCGCGTGTGTCGCCAGAGTGCCTATGCCCCCGCCTCGGGACAAAGCGCCCGCCCGCAAGCCCCAACGGATCTCTCCACCCTCTCCTTCGGCTATAAAGAGCCCTAAGCACGCCCCTTTTGCCCTCCTCACTTCGCCCCCACGTCATTGGTAACCCCCTCCCAGAAAAGTGCTCAAGATCCTCTCGACCGTCGCATTCTTGCCGGTGTTTCGCCGCTCCAGCGAAGCCATCGCTGCACCATCGATGTCATCACACATTCCAGGCCGCAACGAAGCTCCCCCCAAGCCGATTCACTTTTGGTCCACCGACGCCTCCGATTCCGCCTTCTTCTTCGCCTCTGGCCGAACCACTTCTCGCCGCCGTTCTCCGCCCTCAGTCCATCTCTGGTACTCCTCCTTGTCCTGGTGTGTTCACCTTGCCGTGTTCTTCCTCGTGCTCCCCTTCCAGGGCACAATGCGCTACCTATTCGCCTTCGCCGTCGTGGCCGTGGCGCCACCTCCGCTTGCCTCCGCCGTGCCGCCACTCCAGTGCACCACTGGCCGTGTCGCCGCCTCCCCTAGAATCACCATCCTCCAAGCGAACTATTTTTAGCCTTGCCCAGTGCCGTCGAGTCCTCCTCTGCCGCAACGCCCCCAAGAGTTCCTCTGTGCTGTCGGTTTGGGACAGTCATTGTTCACCCACCATTTCATTACTGTAATCTATGTCTTAAGGGTTAGATGTTGGATTACTATACAGGTAAAGGACCTTTCCCTTCCATACAAGAGCATGGAGAGACAAACTCCAAAAAGGACAAAGACGGTGACGAAGAAATGGACTATCAGGAGCCACATGACACTATTGACATGATATTTGGTGGATTCTCCTCGTACAAATCAAGGCATCATCTGAAGACTGTGGAGCGGGAAGTGAACCTCGCCGAATCTCCGATCGACATCAAGCCGTCCAGGTGGTCGGAGACGGTTATCTCCTTCAGCAAAGAAGACTACCTCACCCCTTCAACTCGACTAGGTATGTTCCCCATCATTGTATAACCTACTACCAATAATTGCAAAGTTAATCGAATTCTGATAGATGGAGATAGTTCTTTAAATATTTTGTTTACGGGAGCATTGGAAGAAATGCAAATTATCAGCTCGAAAGTAAATCATGTGAAATATGCCTTCTATGGCATAGTTCCAGGATCTACTGCTAAACTAATAGGGCAACTCTCCCTACCGGCTACGTTCAGAAGGCCGGATAACTTCTGAATAGAAAAGGTTTCATTTGATGCAGTAGATTTTAAAACTGCATACAATGGAATCCTTGGTCGTCCATGTTGGTAAATTTCCTGATAGCTACACACTATGGCTATCAGAGTTTAAAGATGTCAGGACCAAAAATGTTCATTACAGTTCGAGGGGATAGGAATATGGCACATGTGTGTGATAAAAAATCCATAGAACTAGTCAACGAACTTTCGACCAGGGATACTAATCCACTTTCCACGCAGGTCAAGCACTCGAGACCAAAGATGCCGCCAAAACCATCCGACCAGACCAATGACGCTTCTCCAAAAAGCATCAAAACGACATCTGGGCCAGGAAATCCTAGCACAACTGCCCGAAAGGTACTGGTCGGAGCAGGACTCGATCCTATATAGGAAGAGTCGTCGTCTCCTTCCTTTGAGCCAATTTGGACGTATGTGCCTGGCAGGCGTTCGACATGCCCCGAGTCCCCAGGGAGGTGATCGAGTACAGGCTAGCTCTCCAGCCTGATAAAAACCTGGCCAAGCAGAAGCTAAGGCGCTTTGCACCCGATCGGAAGGAGGCAATCCAATCACAGATCGACAAGCTCCTCAAGGCTGGGTTTATTCGTGAGGTCGACGATCCAGAGTGGCTCGACAATCCTGTAATAGTTAAAAAAAGCAATGGGAAATGACGAATGTGTATCGATTTTACGGATCTTAGTAAAGCTTGTCTGAAGGATGACTTTCCCCTTCCACGCATTGATCAAATTGTAGATTCTACCTCCAGGTGTGAGTTGTTTAGTTTTTTAGATGCGTACTCAGGGTACCACTAGATTAATATGAGTAAAGACGATGAAGAGAAAACTTCCTTCATCACACCAGATTAATATGGCAGCTGTGTGAATAACTTGATTAGGCTGTGTGTCCTTTGTGAAATCTAATGTTAAATTAATATTCTTTATTTGTTTTCAATTACATTTTAATCTATTATTTGTATTCAATTGCAAATGTTGTATTTCTGCAAAATAACCACAGAAGTCATTCCTTTGGAATAAGCCATCATGTATAATTGCATTCTGTGGTTTGACTTGCGAGTACGGTTGTGTACTCACTCTTGCTAAACAAATCAACAGAAGTGGAGGAATCATCGCCTGCTTTTGAAGAGGAATTCTTCAAAGATTGATCGTTAGGGTCTCAATCCCAGTCAGTTGCCTGTGGTAAATTGATGGGAGCCCGCTGGAGTTTACTTTGTTTCTGCTACAGTTTATTTCATTATTGTCAGCCTTGCATGGCTTAATAATTGTGAAACTAGACATTAACGCCACAACAGTTATTTGTTATTCAAATTACTCGTTTATTTAATATTTCGTTGTATGGAGTTGATATTTCATCAATGTTGACACTGTGTGCACTAGCGTGATCCTGGACTAGTGCAGAATACACATAGAGTCCAGATTTGCATATTTGGGTCCCGACAAGTTGCCTTCATATCTCATACTAGAGAACACATTAAATACATCATTCAACTAAAATTTCTTACTACAAATAATATGGTAGAATACGAAGGTTTACTAGCAGGACTCCGAGCAGCCAGAGCGCTCGGGATTCGTAGATTACTATTGAAAGGCGATAATCAACTAGTAGCGAATAAAGTCGAAAAGAGTATCAATGCTCAAGTACCAAGATATCATGTTATTTGGTTGAAGTACTGAAACTTGAAAAAGCACTTCTTCGGTTTCCAGATCCAACATATTCCTACAAAGACAAAATTTCTGGGAGACCAGTTGGCACGGATGGCTTCCACAAGGTCACTTGTCCCGCCCGGAGTTTTTCTCGAGCAACTTGATTCACCCTCGGTGGTTGAGCATTCCAATAACATGCATGCTCCACTGAAGGTCGTACATATCGATCCCAGTGGTGATTGGATGACGTCGATCTACTATTAACTTCAGCATGACATCATACACTCTGGTCGAAAGTACCCATTATAAATGGAGATCTCATGAAGTGTTGATGAGATGCATATCTCAAAAGGATACTATGACCTTACTGTCCGACATACAAGGAGGAGTTTGTGGAGTACATCATTCCTACAGAACTTTGGTCAGTAAAGGTATTAGACAAGGATACTACTAGGTGATTGCCCTCCATGGTGCAACAGAACTTGTGACGAAGTACGTACAATGTCAATTTCATAGTCGACAAGTACATCAGCTGGCACAAGCTTTGCAAACAATATCACTTTTTTGGTCTTTTGCAACCAGGGGATTAAACTGTAGGACCCCGGATTTCTCTATCCGGATTCCTCTACGAAAGCACTGTGCTATTCCCTGGATCAAAAGATAGCACTTCACAGGCACATTGCTGAATCAAACCATACTTTTGCAACCAGGGGATTACACTGTAGGACCCCGGATTTCTCTATCCGGATTCCTCTACGAAAGCACTATGATATTCCCTGGATCAGAAGATAGCACTTCACAGGCACATTGCTGAATAAAACCATACATGGCGTAAAATCATTCCATTCATTAATTTACACATCAGAATTTACATAGACCGCTTCGGACCAATTTTTACAATAAGGGCCGAACAGGCCAAATGAATACAATACAAAAGATAGCGGAAGCAACAACGAAAGTAAAGGGGTGAGGGCACATCTTACCACAGGCAAGTGACTGGGGAACCCGTGTGCGCCCAATATTATTCGAAAACTTCAGACAATATAGGAGGTACACAAGAACTGACGGAGTCAGCTAGACTGGGGTGAGACTAGAACAGCTAAGGACTAAACTACACTTCAGTGACTCCGGGATCTTCAGACGTCTGGATCCTTGTTGCAGCCGACAGCTCCAGGGTTCCTGTTTCTGAGGGTTTGGAGAAAGAGCGAGGATGAGCACAACTACCGTGCTCGCGAGCCAACACGACAGATGCGATAATATATATATATGCAAGGTTTAACAAGGATGGCTCGGGTTCTTTTATTTGCGTAAAGCAACATTTATAAATACATATATTAGAAAATTCTATCACTTAGCATTTTAATCAAATTGCATTTTTAAAGAGATTAATTGTGCAATAATTAATAACAGTAGAGGCTACCTCCACCTTCATGCTTATTTTTGCTGGTGCTCATGCCCACCTATTACCAACACTGGGTAAGGATACCCAAGGAAAATCCAAATCAAGGGCTAGGTGAGCCCTGCATATTTTTCATCCCATCCATAAAAATTTTTGTAATAGAACTAACTCTTGTAAGCTCCACATGCCCGTCCGTGACCGTGGGCACGGCTGTTCGAACAGTTTTTATTCTCTGTAGAGATTGTACATCTTTACCCACAAGAGATAATCATCTTGATATGAACACACGTTTCCTTAGACATGTGAATCAAAGGGAGATTATCACAAGGCCTTTACAAGGCATCCCTCGATATTTACCACACCCGCTAAGGTTTCACCTGACTAGGGTTTCATTCCCGTGGGACCCGACAACCACTTACCCAGACCCCCTCTTGCGCCATGTGACTTACGCCTAGGGTCCCGCAAGTCACATACCCCAACCCATAGCCTCGTGGGCTCACGGTGAAGAGGAGTCCCCCAATGGTGCGGCTTGTACCAGTGGACACCAATTAGTTAGCCAGGTCGACACCATTATAGACTTGTGGCTGTACTGTTTTACAATTGGAGGACATCACAGGATTAAGTCATTAAGATTATCTGGGCGGTTCATACCACATACCAACCATTCTCGTGCTCGACGGCACCCACCACCCTTCCATCCGCCCAGATGGGGTATTAGCAAGTTTTAGGGTTTTGAAGAAGTATAAAACAAATTATCCAACCAGTCCAGTCATTCTCCCCAATGACTGCCCAAAACAATTGTCATGATTAAAGAATAATGATTTGGGGTAGTAATACCCCAGTATTTAAACAAGACTAGCATGACGTTTAAGTACGACCTATAGCTAGTAGGTTACCATATATTTGCTAGGGTGACAAGGATTTTGGGAGTTCAATTATCAAAGACATGGTATAATAATTATTTAATCATCAAACAGGCATTTAACTACCTTATGGTGTTTGACATATATTTGCATAGAAATTAAAGTATGCAATTTGATACTTTAAAAGAACATAATTTGTATAAAATGTAGGATCAACATGATCAAAGTGTTGACTCGCTTGGGCTATTTTACCGTGGCCTTGATTTTACTCAAAGCCTTCTTAGACAGAGATTTGAAATCTTGGTCGGCGTCTTTGCTTGGCTCTTGATCCTGCTCGAGTCGTCGTTTCTTCTGGACCTCTATTTCTAATTACGCAACAACGATCGAAAAACCAAATAAATTCAAAGAACTCAAAAGACCAAATGAAACAGAAAATAGGGTCGCGGAGGTCGAGCTTGAGATAAGGGATTGGGCGACACTAGAATGTTTGACAGAGTCAAACGACCAGTTGAGCGAAAGGAGGAATGGCAGATAAATTCTGCCGGGAGGGAGGATACAAAGAAGGGTAAGGTCGAAGGGCTTTTGCAGGGATACTCTACTACGGATTTTGGAAGACTACAAAATTATACTACTACAGGTGAAACACAACTTAACTACAATCTCTACATCAAATCTTAGATACAAGAGCAACACATAAACTCAAATGGTAGATTAACACACATTCAAAAGCCAGATTACAAATTTTGCCAAACAATACGGATTGGTGAAGCAATCATTACAGAAAAATTAATACTTCAAGCTTGCTCAAAATACAATTACTTCCAACAATCATTGACCTACTGATGAAGCACTAACCTACAGCTATCAATTGATTAGTAAAGCAATTAGATATTACTGCTACTGAAGATCAAAGCTAACCCTAACAATTAGGATCACAATCAACAATTCAAATTACTATCAGCAAAGCAAATGACAGATAATACAGACTTCAAATGCCAGATTATATTAGGGATTCAAAGGCAATAATTTCAAAATGTTGAAACACATATTATTCAATTTGCCAGAACAAACAGGGTTTCAATAGACAGATTAGCACAAACTCAGCTATCGGTTTAACACAGACTTTCAATAGCACGAAATCTCAATTACCAGATTATACACATATTATTCAAAATGCTAGTTACAAAATACTACACTCACTGCCAAACTGATGTTTATTGCTACCTCCTGACAATCAAGTTCTGGTGAAGCACTAAGCAGCAATCAACAATTCAATTCACTGATACTAATGAACAAGAAGCATCGACAACAACCAATAACTGGAGAAGCAATCATCCCATCATTAATAATTCAATTCACTACTAACAACATCCTACTGCCAGGTCAAAATGGATTTTCAACAATTGCTAGCTCTTATGCCGAACAACACTGATACCGCCAACAATCAACAATCAATCCACTACCAATCAATCACTGAATTGGGTAGGCAAATACTGGCAGAAGCTAGGGCATTCATTTGTAGTATTACTTGGTGTTAGACTTTAGGTAATATCTTGGCTTCCGCTTAGCCAGGGTGTTACACCACCGCCCTCCTCGACCAACCATTGAGCATCGCCTATTGACAGCGTTGTCTGTGGGATCCCAAAATCGAATCTGTTTCAAGTCAAGTGATTGCACAGAAGGCACAACCCTAGACATGAAACGAAACCGATTTCAAGATTCTCTGATTTGTGTCTCATGTTAGTTCCCAAGGATCAGATACTAACATGCCCATATCCAAACAACATTGATCACAACCATAGTCAAATATGCCAAAAATTATTAGAAGCAATGTTAAAATTTCGATAAATAGGACCTTATGGCCCAATTTTTCATAAGGCGACTGACTGGCCAAATAATCAGAATTTAATAAATCGCAGTGGAAGATATACTTAGAAATAAAAAGAGAATACCAAGTTGGCATGCCCATACCCACAAGCAACCAACTGGGGTTAAAGTCATTGCACCTACCACAATCATCCTCACCTGAACAAACAGATATCTAGATTGAGTACAAAAGGTACTCGTAATTCTTACACACACTAATAAAATAAATTGTATGATAGACACTGTACAAAGAAGAAGAATTTATACATGCTAAAGGTTGACCAAAGAAGATGTTTTAATGGCTTAAGTTTTGCATAAAACGCATAAGTTTTTATCCTACTAATTTGTAAATGCCATTTATCAAACACAATTTGGACAAAAGAATTTTAAATGACAATAATATAAATATAGATCAACAATACCAAAATGGCAGCCCACTTTGATAAACTAAACTGCATGACATACCTATCATGTCGATACTAAGTTGTTCCCATGTCCAATTTTAGTTTAGAGTCTAACAATGATGTCAGACAAGGCCCAAGCATTATCCATAACCGGGGACATGGCTATTCAAATAGTTTATAACCCTGCAGGGGAGTACATCTTTACCCACCCGACTTGATCAGCTCATAAGCCTCCGGATACTAACACACTTACTTTAGTGTGTCGGCCGGGAAAATCAAGACTTGGTACTTTTCAGCAAGAAAACCAAATTGAAGTGAACCACCCATACATGATGAAACCCGCTTAGTGCTAGCTATACCGCCTACTAACTAACCAGGCATGCAAGTTGTGTCAGAGGGGGCAATGTAAGGAGTTAGCATGTGGGTCAACCTCCCAACATCAAAATAAAAATATCGCTCACATGCACATTGGGTTCCTAAGGAACATGAGATTTCATGGTCCCATGTCCTCACACCACATGCTTTCAAATCAATACGATATTCCCCTTACTTGACCAAGCGGCGCCCATACACCGCGTATGGAAGTACGAGTGATACTTAGAGTGACAGCCCAAAGTTTGGTCCTTAACTGCCGGACAAGTCTTTCCACTGAACCTGAATCTCGTGCACAAAGGCATCCACACTACTAACCACTTGTCCAGACCAAAATTAGTTTTAAGTAAACAAACTTTAGACTCAAAAATTATATTCGAAGATCAGAACCAAACATAAATGTAAAACTTGTTCAGTGTTTCCCACGATTGACGAGATAATCCCGTCAACCAAAACTACCGAACCTACTGACTTGCATGGCTAAGCATTCATATTATTGATAAATATTAACACATGACAACTAACTTAAGCGTAGATGTATGGATTTATCAAGGATAACCTGCAAGAGTTAGGACATAGCTAACTAGACTAAAAAATTATCGATATAACAAAAAAAATGCAAGCAGTATAATTGCAATTCAAAATACTAGATTATCAAAATCTGGGATCAACATGATGCAAGATGATGCTTGCCTTGTTGGAAGTCCACTTGTTCACTCTCGGAGGCGTAATTGCTCACTTCGTGCAGTTCACAATCTAGAGAGAAAACACGATAGCAAATAAACAACGATAAAGCTGAAAAATTCAAAATGCTCAAAAATGCATGAGATTTACATATTAGTAAGATTATGATTCTAGTTGCATTTAGGTGAAAATTTTAGTTCAATTGGAGTTCATATGAATTTATATGGATTTTTGAGTTAATTCAATTTCTAGTGTAACAATAATCCTTTTCTGAAATTAATTCGAATTCTGAAATTTTCTGTAACAGTGATATATTTCAAACCTATTCCAAGTGGAGGTACTTTAAAAATGAAAACCAACAAAATTGGTTTCACTCCATTTGGTCTTGATCTGAATGATTTACGAATTTTAGAGGTTGAACTAGTGCATAAGATTTACGGTCTGATTAACTAACCATAACCCATTGACCTAGTGCTACTGTCGATACTAATATAGTCTGCATAAGGACTACTGCTATTTAGCCAGTTGTCACTACAAAGCATTCTTAGATCATCTTCTTTATTTAACATCTTGCAACTCAAAAATGTTTTCTGAAATGGTTTGTTACTAACTAAACTTCTACTACAATTCATACTTCAAAATTGTTAATACACTTGAGCGATTAAAACAACAACTCTAATTCTTATTAGCATAAGAAAGTTTGTTTTGTAAGAGGGTTCCAAAGACACTTCAGCTTTCCTCTGATCCCTTCTTTGTTCAACATTTCATCAAAAAATTTGGTTGCTCACTGTTGGTTTCTTAAATTTCGCATCCATCCTTGCTTTCAACTAAGTTTGCTCCTGATAGCTTAAGTGGATAAATGGATAACAGAAACAACAACATTTCTAACTACTGCACTCAACATTTCATTAGCCTATTGACAACACTAACATTCTAATTTTTCAACTAAACGCCATCATCGGTTCATCCAAAGAACTGCGGTGTTGTCAACTAATCTTTCCACCAACTTAATTATCCATTTTCCAAATGTGGTTGAGTGATTCAATCAGTCATTTCAAAGGATTGATTAGCAATTTGTATTCAATCTCTATCCAACCGAGAGAGGAACTCGATATACACAATGAACACAATGGTCAGAACAGAGGAGACACCGGGTGACCTAGAGCCGTGCTCGCTGCCGACGGAGGAGCAGCGGCAAGGCAAACACGACCACAAAAATTGGTTGCCCGAGATTTACTGAAGCTAGGGGTGGCGGTGGTGTGGCTGGAGCTGCACTATGGAGGCGCGGCGAGGGAACACGACGACCGACCGTGGAGGTGACAAGGCGCGATGGTGCCGGAGATGAAAAGGAGGAAAATTAGGGGCACACATGAGTATGAGGAGGCCCAGGGGAAGTCACCAGGACTTATTTATCAGGTAAATTCATTTCTAGGGCTGAGTGTATTATTTGAGAACTCTATGATGCTGCCTAACGGAGATGGTTAACTTGTACTTAGGAATCTAGGACTACGACCAGTTCAAGAAGGTCTACGACCAGTTCGCAGGGTCTACGACCACTTCAAGAAGGCCTACGACCAGTTTCACCAGTAGTCGTCGAGCCCAGGACTCGTTGGACCCAATCTATGACTAGAGATATCATGGACTCCTCAAGACCACCGCAGGACCAGTCCTACGACCAGGTCCTCGACATAGATACGTGACATGAATAGTTAATAAGGTGTTGCATCACTGTTTTGGCCTAATAGGGTCTTGTAAGCGTGTCGAGGTCGAAGTCCAGGTTGTGTACGCCTCTTTCCACAGCCGCACAACCCTAGGTCGACCTCTTCATGTCCCCTTATATATATACAGTAGCCGTCATAGTTTAACGTGGGTTTTTCTTTGAGATTATTCTGCTTAGCAGTCTCACCGCACATTCGGTTGAGGAACCCCACATTGTGAGCTTCATCTATATTCGCAATACAATATCAGATTACATCTTCTACTTTCTTGCTTGTGTTCTCGATTCGCATGCAGGAGATAGCCTTCTTGGCGAGGTCAACCGTTAAACACGGTTGATAACCATCGGAGCAATGGTGTAGTGATTGCGGGAGGTTTGATCTGTTCTGGTCGGAGCCTCCGGATCATCAACGTCGAGTTCTCCACAATCGACTTATCAGTACCTTTCGGAAGATCGGGCCACCGTTACATCAGTTGGTATCAGAGCTAAAGTTGCCCGTTAGGTAATCACAATTTTCCCCCTGTTAGATCAGCTATTTTCCATCGTCCTAAAGCTTCAGAAAATTGCCCCACAAAATGTTTTGTTCGTCGTGTTCTTCCGCTGTCCCAACACCCATTGTGCCTTTGCAATTTTCGTTCCTTGTTTCGCGTTGTTGAACTAGTGTCCTTTGTCTAAGTCGTGTTGCTGGTTTAGAGTCGTATTCTTGGTCTCTAGTCAACACCATCGCCCGTCGTGCCACCACCCATTCTGGTCGCGCCACCGCCTACTTGAACAACCCCCTTTCGACCACCTCCTCGTGTTCGACCACCTACCCGCGTTCGACCACCTTGTCGGATTCGACCACCTACTCGGGTTCGACCATCTACTCGTTTCCGCCCCGACCACCGTAGTTGTTTCTTGTTGCTCTTGGACACCCCCACATACTCATCATATCGTGCCTACCACACAAAGTCCGAGAAGAATTTCCATAGCCAAAGTTCAGAGAGAGAGAGAGGGTATCTTTTAATTACCTGTATACCCCTGCTTTCTACAAAAAGTTTGTGACCCATATATATCCATAGACCCAGAAGAGGGTTTTGAAGAGTTTTGAGTTAAGGTCACATTCGCAAAAAAAAGGGAACCCTAGGTTGGCTTTCAATAGCCAAAAAAAGAAGAAAAAAAGAAAAGAAAGGGAACCCTAGGTTGGGTTTCGACAGTCAAAAAGAAGAAGAAGAAGGAGAAGCATATCGACCACCCCCAGTGAAGAAGAATCAAATCGACCACCCCCAGTTGGTCTACGACCACTCACAGTCTTGCATCATTTGAATCATTTGTGTCTAGTCCTTGTTATCGATCAGTGTTGTGCTAGGGCTAGGGACACTTTTTAGACCAGCAACCGTGACAGGTATTTTGGACCCTTATTCAACTTTGCTAATCAGATTACGATTTTTGCTACTCCTTGCTACATATTGTGCCTTTCGAGCTCCACCTACTCTTGATCAGAATAGGTCACCTCTTGCAATCATACCCACTCTCAACACGGTATCACGAACCAGCCACCGGTCGTACCACCTGCCGCACTGGTAAGAACACTTGTAAGAGTGTGGTAAGACGCTTGAGAGTGTGTGTTTTCATCTTCCATCACCTAGTAGTTGATAGGGATAATACCTGTGTGTTGTCTTTTGTTTCTGCTATCCATGACAGGTGAGTCGTCAGATGTACAACACACTACCATTAATGAGGCTATCGACAGGAGGCTTCAAGCTACCATGATCACATTGCAGCACTCAATCAACGATAGTGTTGCAGCGCTCACTACATGCCTTGAAAGAATGATGAACCGACCACCAAACATTGGACGTGAGTACGATCACGATGCAACCCAAGATCTTGAGGAGGGAGATGATAACGGGAGGAGAAGCCGAGACACCGGTGCTGTGTTTGCTGACCAAGATGCACGTCAACAACACCGACCACATCACAACCGGTACAGTATGGGAGGTAATAATTTTCAGCACCACAATGCTCGTGCTAATGATGACCCATTTGCTAAAGTTAAATTTACCATACCATCTTTTACGGGTGCGTATGATGCTGAAATTTATCTAGATTGGGAGATGATAATTTAACAAAAATTTAATGTCCATTTAGTCCCTGAAGTGCATAGAGTCAGACAAGCTACTAGTGAATTTAAAGATTTTGCTATCATTTGGTGGAATCAAGTGGTTAATTCTGGCTTAACACCTGATACATGGGATAGATTGAAGGTAGCTATGCGTACTAGATTTGTTCCTCCTGCTTTTAAACATGATATGCGTAAGAAATTACAGCGCTTAGAGCAAACTAATAAATCTGTCGAGGAATATATCAAGAACTACAAATAGGCATGTTGTGTTGTAATGTTGTTGAGGATGAGGAGGATAAGATGGCTCATTTTTATGGTGGTTTAAGGCGTGAGATTCAGAACATAGTTGATTACAAAGACTATAATGATATTAATAGGTTGTTCCAGCTTGCTTGTTTGGCAGAAAAAGAATTACAGGGTGGACAACAAAGGACTAGTAGCAACTTTGGCAGTACGTCTACAACGAGATCAATGTCAGGACAAACCAAGACAGCCCCACCTCCTACTTTTCGGTCTGCTGCCCCCTCTGTGAGTAGGGCGCGTTCAACAGCACTGCCACCACCGTCACGCGCACCCGAGACGAGCAAATCTACTAGTGTGTAGGCACCAGCACAGAGCTCTTCATCGGTTGCTTCCACGAGCCGTACGACAGGAATTGTGTGCCACCGTTGTAAAGGGATGGGCCATTTCATGAGAGATTGCCCAAGTCAGTGGGCGTACATTGCAACAGAAAATGGTGGTTATGTAAGTGCTAGTGATATTGAGGATGAATACGTTCTTGCAGCTAACCTTGTAGGTAACGATGATGAATGTGGGGCGGATAGTGACGGCGAGGAAATTTTAAGTGCCGCTGCTATGGAGAATTATAGAACTATAATTGTGCAGCAAGTATTGAGCACTCCAAGAGAGCTAGAGAACCATGCTGAAGAGGAGAATGAGCTGATTGAAACATCGACTCCATTGGTTGAGAAGGCAGATGACGAGATGGATGCACCGAATTCATCTGAGGAGAGCCAAAAAGGTAAAGATCATGATGCTATCATCACTCAAGGCGAGTATGCTTGTGAAGAACTACAATTGTCCACCGTTCATGCTATTTTAGAGCAAAAATTAGTGAAAAATAATTTTGATATGCACATGTTTCACGAAGAGAATTCAGACTGCATTGATTTTAGTGCACCATGTGATAAACTTGTTGATTTACCTGTTGACTTGAGTACACCATGTGATAACATATTGCCTGATGTTTTGAGCGATTCATGTGATGAGTCAATCACATATAATGATCATGTAGAATTGGTTAGACATAAATAAGTTTTGACTAGAATTTCTCCTACTGATTCTTTATGTTACATTATGTTGAAGCCACCGATGAAATTGTCACATGCTATAGAGAAAGTTTCTGAAATCGTATGTTTGAAATCCTTGTCTAGTGCGTACACCCCTGGATATAAGTTTAATTTGATTGGAGATTATGGTGTAGACAATCAATTTCATGTGTATCGAATATGCATAACTTGTGATCACAAAGATGACTTACTATTTTGAACAACAATTCTTGTGCATCGAATCATGTTCATTATGAGAAGAAAATAAACTTAAGTGATCATCCAATGCCTATATGTTCATCTCTTATTACATCATCTAGTATTGACAATCTGCATAATAATGTTGAAGAATGGAAGAACTTTCAAATCTTTTCACCCTTTCTAGATGAATTTGCTAACGCTCAATTGAAATATGATTATATGGACGAACTTTGTTTGATTCCAAGGTTGTAGATTTGCTCATATGTACTAGCACTACAAATTTACAACTTCAGGGATTTGAATTGTATAAATGCTTCCTTCATATTTGCAAAACTAGTTGCAATAATTGTTGTGTGAGAAATTTTGTTTTGCTCATTAACATATATGATTATTCTTGGGTTAATAATACAATGAGCTTTTATAATCGCTGCTATTCTATAATATTAATTGTGCAACAACGAAGAATAGTTAAAACAGATGATATATATATACCATGTATACACCTTGACTTCTTTGTTACCCTATTTTCAGCTTATCAAAAGCCGAGGACGGCTTTGTTTTCAAGAAGCGGAGGATGATGAGGACATGACCCTTATGGATACAACCACATTTGCCATGCTTGCTATACCAATTACAAGAGCTCATACGCGTCAACTTATTTACCAGGTAAATTCGTTTCTAGGGCTCAGTGTATTATTTGAGAACTTTATGATGCTGCCTAACGGAGATGATTTACTTGTACTTAGGAATCTAAGACTACGACCAGTTCAAGAAGGTCTACGACCAGTTCCGCAGGGTCTACGACCACTTCAAGAAGGCCTACGACCAGTTTCACCAGTAGTCGGCGAGCCCAGGACTCGTTGGACCCAATCTATGACCAGAGATATCATGGACTCCTCAAGACCACCGCAGGACCAATCCTACGACCAGGTCCTCGACATAGATACGTGACATGAATAGTTAATAAGGTGTTGTGTCACCGTTTTGGCCTAATAGGGTCTTGTAATCGTGTCGAGGTCGGAGTCCAGGTTGTATACGCCTCTTTCCACGGCCACACAACCCTATGTCGACCTCCTCATGTCCCCCTATATATATACAGTAGCCATCATAGTTTAACGCGGGTTTTTCTTTGAGATTATTACCTTAGCGCCTCGCAAGACGTTCGGTTGAGGAACCCCACATTGTGAGCTTCATCTATATTCGCAATACAATATCAGATTGCATCTTCTACTTTCTTACTTGTGTTCTCGATTCGCATGCACGAGATAGCCTTCTTGGCGAGGTCAACCGCATTCGGCACGGTTGATAACCATCGGAGCAGTGATGTAGTGATTGCGGGAGGTTTGATCTATTCTGGTTGGAGCCTCCGGATCATCAACGTCGAGTTCTCCACAATCGACTTATCAGTACCTTTCGAAAGATCGGGCCACCGTTACATCAGGGAGGTGAGGTGGCGCTAGACGCAAGAGCAATCAGAAGGATGCTCACCAGTTGAGGCAGGACGACGGCAGGGACGGTTTCGGCGGCATGGAAGAAGAAGCCAACACGAGGCGCTCCGGTGGGTTTAATCCCAAATTGACGGAGGGGTTTTGATGGTGGGGTGATGGGGTGCCGTGTGACGCGGCCGATGGTGGCTGGACTTCGTTGGTGTGGCCAAGACGGCCTGCGCGGCTTGTTTGCCGAGCAGCGGCGTTTGGAGCTCGAGTTGGTGGAACTGGGATTGAGCCATGGGGAGATGAAGAGGTGGCCGGGGTAAGAGAGGCGAGGCGGTGTTGGATGGATGGTGTGGCATCCATGTGAGCTCGACGACCGAGTGCGTTGGCGCGTGTCCCAGGAAAGAGAGCGACGAGCAGCTGCGTGGCCGTAGGCGCCACTTCGGGAAGAAGATGAGCTGGAAAGCGGGGCCGCCAGTCAGTCTGTGAGGGAAGGCTGGTGCGTCCGGTCAGCCCGGTTGGGTCGGGTCCGACGAAATGGATCGGTCCAGTCAAATCAAATGGCTCGGTCGTTGCAGTGCAAAGGAGTTTGGGTTAGGTCCAAACAGTTGATTGATTTGGATTTTAAACTCCTCTACTTTGACCGAAGTTCAAAAAATAGCAATTAAATTTATAAAAATCTAAAATTTTGTAGAGGGGTCCCCGCGACAAAATAGAACTCATAAAAACCTTCAAAACTACAGTTCATGTTTTAATTACTTGTTTTTAAAGCATTTACTGCATGGCTTTTATGATTGGTAATTGAATTTTCTCAGCGTTGATTTGAGTCTAAAAATTTGAGAAAAATATTTTTTATTCATGAAAAATATTTTAAGGTTTAAATAAATTATTTTATAGAGAATTTCACAAGTATTTATGGTTGTTTTATTTGGAGAGCTTCGATTGGAGTTTTGTGTTTAACTTTGATTTGAAAATTTACAAATGCAATAATTTGTGCAATTGCTTCAGAAATCAAATGCATACACATGGGATGCATAATAATTTAGTTTAATCAAAATAGGGCTGTGACATTGTCTTTCCCGTCCATTGCCCATGCTAAAACCACCTCACTACCCACCTTTCTTCTCACTTCTCTCGACCGTTGAGGAGAAGGAAGCTCTCTCGCGTAATCCACTCCGGTAAGCTTCCTTCCACAGCATCCCTCGTCTTCACCATTCTTCGTCGTGCCCATTTGAGCTAACCCGAGCCTTTGTCTTGGCTTGTAGCTCTCGAAACACAAGTGTCTTCGTCGGCTCCGGAGCACGTCCAGAGCGCGCACCCGAAGCTATCGTCGTGTCAACTTCGTGTCCGGTGAGACTTATCCCCTGCTATGTGTGTCACCTTGTGCCTCAGAGTATAGTAAAGACTTCCCCTCAATCAATTTGGTGGTTCATTCGCAGGAACGCGTAGCAGTGGAGCCTCGAGAGTTTCTCTGTGTTGTTGAACTTTTGACCACATGCAACCTGCGACCATGTACGACCACCATCTTCGACCACCTCCTTCCGACCAGGTAGTCGAAACCTCATTCCGACCACCTGTAGTCGAAGCCACCATCCGACCAGGTAGTCGAAATCTCCTTCTAACCACCTATAGTCGAAACCTCCTTCTGACCAGGTAGTCGAAGCCTCCATCTGATCAGGTAACCGAAACCTCCTTCCGACCATTTGTTGTCGAAACCTCGTTCCGCCTACCTGTAGTCGAAACCTTCTTTCGATTACGTGAAGTCGGATGATCTGTACTCAAAATGAACAGTACTCGAAATGAACAGTACTTGAAGCTAGCAGTACTCGAAACCATCAATACTCAAAGCGAACAATACTCGAAGTCTAATTGTTGGATTTTCTCTTCCGGGAGGAATGGTTTAGGCTATAGCTTTCGCATACGAACTCTAAATTGAATAATTTATATTTCTAAATTCATGTTAAATCATGGTATACCATTTGTGTGAATTTCATGATTTTGGGATGATTTTGAATTTTTGAGTTTATTCGGCGTTACCCGTTCTTATTGGTTCATTTCGATTCTTTCACTACTACAAAAAGGCTAATACTGGACGCCTTATCACAGACAGTTTACCAAAACCGTTTGTATTAACTACTGTGGATATCATGGGGATATGCTCCAGATCTTAGGATGATGTGACAATTGGCAATGGTGTTTACGGTTTGTCGTTTCACGTGTTTTCGGCATAGGTTCAATTCTGTCCGGTCTGAACCGGTCTGACCGGCCAGGTGCGGCGGTCAGACCGGTCCCAAATCGGTTCAACCAGTTTATAAGGGGCGGTCGGACCGGCCATTGTCAGAAAGTGATGGATTGAGCTGGGCCAAAAATAGAGACTGTAGGCAAGAGAGGGGATTCTATTGCACTTGGTCCCATAATTTTTGGAGTCTCCAGTCAAAAGTTCTATTGATTTAAAACTTACAGTAGGTTTCGGTTTTCAAAGGTTTATAATCGGCTAAGTCATTTCTGGCGGTCAGACCGGCCAGGGTGGGTGGTCAGACCGGCCCCTGGGGCGGTCTGACCAGTTTTCACTTGGTTCATCGCCCGTCATGGCGGCGATTCTCAGTTGTTAGGTCAAAGTCATAAGTTTCAGGGCATATATGTTGCATGATGCATGTTTTGACTAACATGGGTTATGCAAGAACTTGTTCAAATGTACTTGTCTATTGTTATGTAGGTTGCTTGGTGGTCAGACGTCAACGGCGAGGATGATCGGACTAGGCTTGGATCGACGATCGACAATGCCGGGTGAGGTCAATGTACTCAAGCGTGGTGCAAGATGGACCAGGGTAACCTATTAGCTAATCCGAGGCGCAAGATGGCGCAAGGTGTAGCTAGTTAGGTCAATGGGTGTTAAAGACGGAGCCTTAAAATACGTGTGTAAGTGTCCCGTTTGTTTTGGGCCTTAACGGGAGCCCAATAGAGTCAAACTTCTAGAAGGTCTAAGCCTCCACTATAAATAGGAGAGGGAGGTGGCTGCACCTCGGTTTTTTCATCTCTTTTTCTATTTTTGTAAACCCTAATTTTCTTAGGGAGAGCTTTTGTGGAGGCTAGGGTTCTTGATAGTTTGATGTGATTTTCGTGCTCTTGGATTGAGCATTGTCCTCCATTGATGGAGAGGCTGTAAGCCCATATCATATCAATTAATCAAAAGAAAGTTTGATCAATGTTTTGTCTCATTGTGTTCTTTCTCTCTAATTGATGATTTTAGGTCTTTCTTTGATCCGTGATCTTTTGATTGAATTCTCTATGTGATTTAGCTTGCTGTGACGTGTGGGAACCTATCTAGGATCACCTTGATCATCAATCACCCACGAGCAAGATTTTGGATCAAGTTTTTGTTTTGACTCGGTTTTGAACCTCTCTTCAATCAAATCAAAAAAGATTGCTATTCTTCCAAGAATTATCACAATCTTCGATTGGGATAGCTTCCTAACATCATAGAGAAGGTGTGTTCCAAGTTTCATCAAGTTTGGAGTTCTAGATCAAAAGTTTCATCTATTTGCAACTTCGTTATCGTGGAATATATGTATTGTCCATGCAATGATTGCGAGAATATGAAGATATTTAAGAACCGAGCGCAAATCGAAGCACACTTGATTCGAAGGGGTTTCAAAAAGGGTTATACACTTTGGACCAGTCACGGTGAAGAGCAGATTATATAGGAAGGTAGTAATAACGACATCGCCGATGAAGTCAACGATATGCCGCCAGATGATGTCGATTGTGGTTCCGATTCAGAAAGGTTCCACGATGACAATCTTGATCATATGATTCGTGATGTAAAAGGAAACTATGATGAGAGGGAGTATGTTAAATTCCAAGGCTTGATGGAGAACTCGGAGAAACCTTTGTTCCCGGGCTGCAAGCTGGAGTACACAAGATTGTCATCCGCTCTTGAACTGCTGAAATAGAAGGCAAGCAACGGTTGGTCCGACAAGCGTTTCACGGCACTGTTAGGTCTCTTAGCGGACATGCTTCCAGAGGGAAATGAGTTGCCCAAAACCACCTACAAAGCCAAGAAGGTTCTTTGTTCGTTGGGAATGGAAGTAGAAAGAATACATGCAGGTCTGAACGATTGTATCCTCTACGGTAATGAGTATGCAAACATGCATGTATGCCCGGTGTGCAACGCATCCCGATACAAGCGTAAGAATCAATCAGATAACGGTGAGGGTATCGAGGTGAAGAAAGGACCTCCTGCTAAGGTGGCGTTGTATCTTCCTGTAATTCTCTGTTTGAAGTGGTTTTTTGTGAACCCAAAGGATGCAAAACTGCTGCATTGGCACTCGGAGGAGCGTAAGAATGACGGAAAGTTAAAACACCCTACTGATTCTGTTCAGTGGAGAAACATCGATAGGAGGTTTGCAGACTTTGGGGCATAACCGAGGAATATAAGGTTTAGATTGAGTACAGATGGAATTAATCCTTTCGGTAACATGAGCAGCTGACATAGCACTTGGACTGTGACTATCTGTATCTACAATCTTCCTCCTTGGTTGTGTACGAAGCGGAAGTATATTTT
The DNA here is from genome assembly GCA_036346395.1 of Hsuehochloa calcarea. Classification (NCBI taxonomy): domain Eukaryota; kingdom Viridiplantae; phylum Streptophyta; class Magnoliopsida; order Poales; family Poaceae; genus Hsuehochloa; species Hsuehochloa calcarea. The sequence continues at coordinate 23,194,250 of CM070600.1, forward strand.
GCTATCGATACTTATCCAAGGGACGAAGCAACCTGGGAATGATATTGATGTGTACCTAGCGTCAATGATGAAAGATCTAAAAATATTGTGGATTGAAGAGCTACAGGTATGGGATGCGTACAAATGAGAAAACTTCATTTTACACTCCTTGTTGTTCTATACCATAAATGATTATCCTACCCTTGCTAACCAGTCAACCAGAGTACAAAAGGGGCCAAAGCCTATGCTCGCTACCTAGATGATACCGAGAGTGTGTGGCTGAAGCACTCGCGTAAAACCGTGTACATGTGTCACTGTAGGTTCCTTTGGAGGGCTCACCCATAAAGAAGAATGAAAAAACAATTCAATAGAGAGAAGGAGGACAGTTCAGTTCCAAGGCATTTAGCGGAAAAGAGGTCTATGATATGGTTAAGGATTTAGATGTTGTGCTCGAAAAGGGACGTAAATAGAGAACCTGTGAGAAAAATATCTGAAAAAAGAGATCAATATTTTAGGACTTACCTTATTGGGAGCACCTAGAAGTACGTCTCTGCATCGACGTCATGCACGTAGAGAAGAATGTATGTGACAGCTTGATTGGTCTCTTACTGAACATTCATGACAAAATAAAGGATGGTGTCAATGCACGGCTAGACTTGGTTGATATGGACATCAGGCCTGAGTTAGCACCAATAAAGACCGATAAAGGATGAATGTACCTTCCCCCTGTTGCTACACTCTGTCCAAAACCGAGAGAACTGAACTGTGCCAGTGCCTGTATGGTGAGAAAGTTTCGTTCAGTTACTCTGCCAACATGAAAAAACTTGTTTCGATGGAAGATTTGAAGTTACGTGGCCTGAAGTCTCATGATTGACATGTGCTGATGAACAGATGCTCCCTATTGCAATTAAAAATATTTTTCCGATCAAGGTCTGAGAGACAATCATGAGGCTGTGTTATTTCTTTAACACAATTGCTCAGAAGGTCATCGATCCCGAAGGACTAGATGCTCTACAGAACGAGGTGGTGACAACTGTATGTGATCTTGAGATGTATTCTCCTTTGTCATTTTTCGATATCATGGTCCGTCTCATTATTCACATTATGAGGGAGATAAAGATGTGCAGGCCCGTGTTCCTATGTAGCAGGTACCCGTTCAAGAGATTCATGGTAATTCTCAAGTCCTATCTACGGAATCGATCTCGGGTGAAGGGCAACATCGTCGAAGGTTATGCAACCCAAGAGGTTATTGAGTTATACGTCGATTACATGGCTCAGGTCGAACCGTTAGGTGCGCCTTGATCTTACCATGAGGGGAGGCTTGAGGTTATCGGGACCATCAAAAGGAAAGCAATCACTCCAGATATGGATGCATATGCTCAAGCCCATTTCACGGTCTTGAAACACATTACTGAAGTTTACCCAATATCGACCAGCACAAGGACGTGCTTTAGCAATAGAATCCAGAGTGGTCGGATGTTTGGATCACGAGACAGCACAACAGTCGGTTCAACCAATGGTTGAAGGAGTGACTCGCTAGGAGCTCGTCAAGTGCTAGGTTGATATGGTTTGCAAAAGGGCCAACATTTACAGTTGTGACATGGCAAGGATACGATATTAATAGGTACACATTCTATACACAGGCTCATGATATAGTTAGCACTAACCAGAACAGTGGTGTCCGCATAAATGCGTTCAGTACCGATGGGCTGAGGAGCTCCTTCTATGGGCTCATAAAGGAGATTTGGTAGCTCGACTACGTGCTTTTCAAGATCCACCTGTTTTTGTGCCGTTGGGTCCATCTCCTACAGGTGAAGATCGACAAGTATGGCGTCACTACCGTGGATCTCAAACGTGTCGGATACAAAGACGAATAATTTGTACACGCTAACCAAGTTGTTCAAGTCTTCTATGTAACCGACCAGGCAAATAAGAAGCGCCACATAGTTCTTCATGGAAAAATGAGGATTGTAGCAGTTGAGAATGTAATGGACGATGAAGAATACAATCAATTTGATGAGTTGCCACCTTTCGAAAAGGGCATAAGGGTCGAGGAATAACAACGTGACGAAACTAGCAATATACGCGTCGAACATCGTGAAGGGCTAATTTTTAAAGATTGAACAATGTGTCATATGTTCTGAATGGTTAATTTTAGTTCATTTGAGTTAATTGATTTGCACTATGAAATGGATGTGCATGTTTCTGAAGTGAATGTGAATTGGATATATACATGTACTTGCTGTGTTTATGCTTGTTTCATAGGGCATGGCTAGTATTTCTTGAGGCTAGCAAATAAACAGAACTAGATTTACCAATACAAAAGAATATCACATACGGTTTCATCTAAAAATAGTCTGTGATAATTTATTACAAACGATTTCATCTAAAAACCATCTGTGATACATCAGATATCATAGATGGTTTCATATATTTCAGACAGTTTTATCTATAAACCGTCTGTGATACACAATCTATCGTAGACAGTTATTTATTGAAACCGTCTGTGATATTATTTATCATAGATGGTTCTACTTCAGAACCGTATGTGATGTCCAACCCTATTTATATTCAGTCTCTAGGGTTTGCTGCGCCCCTCCCTACTCAAACAATTAAGTTTCTCAACTACTCACCCTCCTCCTCAAGCCCGTCACCACCATCCTCGACGCCGCCTCCTCCTCGAGCCTAGCGCGACTTCTCCACCAAGCCCGTCGCTGCCACCTCCTCCTCGATCCCAGCGTGCCTCCTCCCCGAGCATGAGCACACGTCGCCTCCTCCTCCCCAAGCCCGCCGCCTCCTCCCCTCCCCCAAGCATGCTGCCTCCTCCTCCTCCCCCAAGCCTGGTGTGCCTCCCCTTCGACGCCGCCCTGCTGCTTCCTACTCGTCCTTCTCCTCGATGCCCAAAGGTAACCGATGCCCAGTTGCCGACCCCGACACCCCTTTCCCTCACTCTTTCTATTAATAATCTGTCATGCTGTCATGGTCCTCATGGACTCATGTATCTGGTTCAAACACTGAGTAGTACAAGGTGTTGTACTTGTTTCAGGAATTTGTATTTGTTCTAGTCAGTGATTCAGATGGTATTTGTTTTGATACTGCTATTAGAATATATTGCAATGTTGTATGGTGGGCTTGAGATGAATGCACTGTGATGATAATAGTCTTGTACTGAAATAATTTTGATAATCGGGTTTGAACTTTAGCTCTAATTGGAATGCTTACTCTACACCTGAGAGCAATATCAAAATGTTAAATCTTAGCTTTGTGTTGATTTTATTTGTTCACATGATGTTTGTGTTGAACATATTATTCTTTTTAAATGACTTAGAGGATTTACATATTTATATGTCAATTATGTGATTGTATTGGTCCTAATTTCTTCCCTACATATCCCAATTATTTATTAATTGGTGTGTATACCCATACACATAGAGATTGAATCTTATGATAATATGTTTATGCGTGTTAGAACTTCTATTTCTTGTGAAGATGTATTCTGCTCATTCTTCGTCATCATCGCCTCATGCGTCTGATGCACCGTCCTCTCGAATATCCAAGTGCGGTAGAAGAAGATGAATTTCAAAAAGGCCTGCGGGCCGATTTACCATTACGGAGGTCGATGAGTATGGGACTCCTATCAATCCTCCCCGAGCAGTGTCCGCATTCCGGATAACGGTAGGAATAGTAGCACGAGAACGAGTCAACATCACCTACGATTCGTGGAAGGAGTTGACCAAAGCTCAGAAAGATGAGCTGCTGATGGATATTTTTCGATCGTTCGAGATCCCGGAACAACACCAGGATTCTGTGCGATGACACGCGTTGCTACATGCGTGCAAAGCGTGGAAGAACTTCAAGAGCACGCTTGTCAAGATCAACGTTAACAAGGATCTGACGCTCTTCCACATGTATCCATTCTTGGAAGAGTACTGGGAAGAATTTATAGCGAAGAAGATGACAGATGATTTTAGGAGTGAAAGTGCAGCGCACAAGGCCCTACAAGTAAAAAAACACGCACACTCACAGACTCGACACCACTGGGTATGCAGGTAAAATCCCGCAATAGAGGGATCAGGACCGGCAAGAAAACCGTTCGAATGCCTCTCTGCCATTTGCCGAGCTCCCTGATGACCGCGCCCAAAACTGGCAAAGAGCGAGGTTATCTGCCCTGTCTTCGGGAGTCATCTCCTTTCCAAACCCCACAGACGAGGAAGTGTCCCAACGCCTAGTAAGATATCGAACTACCTAGTTTGTAATTGCTTCATAACTTCATAGGAAGTGAAATGATATGCCAGGCTATTGCAGGAAATGTTGAGTGCACAATCTTCCCAAAGCTCATTCCAGGCAGTCAGGGAGAAAGATATACTCTCCGCGGCGTTGGGAAATGATGAGCACCTGGGTCACACGAGAGGCCTTGATCTTTATATTCCATGGAAATATGGATTCCCAGCGGACTTCGAAGCGTACTAGAGTAGGAAGAGAGCCAAAGTCGAGCGTGATGCGCGGCTATGAGAGGAGATTCTTGAATCCCTCGGAGATGAGATCATTGAATCCATCAGACATGAGATCAATGATCGCGTCAAAGATGAGATGCGACGGCAGATGGAGAGCCTTGAGGAAAGGCTTAGGGAAAATCAGTTACAAGCCCCTGCACCTACTGTGCTTGCCACCCCCAAACTTCCAAGTAGTTGCTCGTCCAACCCTAACCCTACACAAAAGGCGACGACAGATTTTATGTCGATGACATCCTGGTAATAGTTATTATCTCTAGAATGCTCGATCCATTGATAAGCATGTTGGAGTAGCTAATTTTGTATTGTTATGTAGATGGCTACGAAGTGCAAGCTCCAAGTGAGATACGCCTCTATTGCCCTAGATGCAGATTGGGGCCATGCGTATCCATTTGGTGTTGGGGCTTTGGTGCACGGTGAAAATCTAGCGTTGGGCTTCACAAAAGTGAATGTGGACGGTGTTCATGCCAATTTCGCGGTCGTCCCACTGTAGATTCCCCCCAAACAACGAGGTTATGACTCTAGGGCAAACAATTGGAACATTCATCCAGTGGCCCAAGAGTGACATCTGCCTGGAGCTACCTGCTCCGATGTCAACTTCATGGGAATGTCCTTCAACGATGTCAAGTCCACGGGAGCTACCTGCACCAAAGCGGCAAGGGCCCGATGCATCAGATGCATCTACACCTCATGCTCGGTCGACTCTCACGAAGTCGACCTATAAAAAGCGAGATAGGAAGGGCAAATCGAAGATGGTTGATTCCTGTTCTGATATCCCTTTCCTTCCGTTGGGCGAAAATTCATGCTAGGCGGGCCGTTGATCAAGACGGTAGAGCACGACCGTACCCTAGGATTCGCTTGCACAAGATTGCATGTATGGTACATGGAACAGGCCAACAAGACAGATGGACAACGATGCTCAGGTGTCAACGTCAAGTTCAAGAAGGATCATCTTAACCACGTGGTTCAAGACTGTATCTTCACGGTGACCTTCGAGGACTTGTTCTTTCTCTTCAACCTCGATGTCCTCGATGCCTAACTCATATGATGCTGGACACTGTAAGTATGTACAATCATGGTCAACGTTTGTGTAATACTGGTAAATGTTATATTTAACTCCTTGCTTTTGTATATATATATAGATACATGATTTCTGAAGCGGCATTAAGGAATTCACCGATAGGTTTCCTCGACACACACTTGGTTTCCTTGCAAACTAGCAAGGAGAATGCAAAAATTCATCGAGGATTACATGATAGAGTCATTGTTGGCTCACCGCGATAAGGAATTCATACTTTTTCCCTACAACCAGGAGTAAATGCTGCACTAGTGGCTATACTTGTTGATTTGTACTTTATAAGCAACACAAACTAAAATTTAATGACCATGGCAACATACCTATATAGGTTCCACTGGATTCTAATTGTAATTATACCAAAACAGAACAGGGTAATATACATAGATTCTCTAAAGAGGGCTGCACACAATTTCACAATTGTCCGACAATTAATCGACAAGTAAACACATTTCCTCCATAGATAACTCTATTGTAGTCTTTCCTTCCCTTGCAATGGCTAAGACTAACTTCTTAGAATCACGTAGGTCGTTCGTCGTGTACTATGCTGTCGGGACCCAAATATGCAAATCTGGACCCTCTGTGTATACTGCACTAGTCCAGGATCACGCTAGTGCACACAGTGGCAACATCGATGAAATATCAATTCCATATACAAAGATGACTAATAAATAGACAAATAACAATAATTATCAGAGTAAAGACCTTAAGGTCAAAGCTTACAATTAATGTCTCAGAAGACAAATAGCTCAATAAAGCTACAATGAACGCGTGAATAACCCGGTGAAGCCCATCCATATGCCCACAGCAATCGATTGGGAGTAAGCGCGACCTAGTTCTCCACGATCCTTGAAGTAGACCTTGTTGGTGACGATTCTTCCACTACATTGATTGTTTATAGCAAGAGTGAGTACACACTGCACTACAAGTCATACCACGTAATGCAATTCAAGGATGATGGCTTATTTCAAAGGAATGGCTACGTGGTTATTTTGCGAAATGCAATATTTGCAATTGAATACAAATAATAGATTGAAAGCATAATTTAAAACAAATAGACAATAATAAGTTAACAATTGATTTCACAAAGGACACACAGTCTAATCAAGTTCTTTCACAATTTGAACAAGTTATCTCACACACACCCTTCCCAATTGTTTTATGAAAATCTACCCTCGTGTGAAATTCAGAGCATGTCCATAACAGAGGACGCGGCTATTCGAATAGATTGGTTTAAACACTCTGCGAGTTTGTACACTTTACCCACACGATATAACCGATGTAGCGATCATCGACCATAACAAAACCTTTCGAGACTTCATCTCAAACAATGACACTCTGGTGTGCTTTATGCCGTCAATTTGTACACGACCCTTGGAACGACACACACCATTGGACGAGGATGCAAATGAACCGTCCGCGATGTGACATATCACACCTCCAAATTTCATCACACAGCTTAAATACAACTTTGAGTTGTCAATGTCAAGACTCCATAACTTACTAAGTCGCCCCCGGCCCATACTAGGCATGTGGTCGTGCAGTGAGGCCCCGTTCAATGGCGCACAAAGTTAAGTCCTTAATTGACCAAGGCAAGACTTCCAGTTTTAACCCAAATCACAAAGTTTAATAAGCACACAGCTCCACCATTCACACAGATCCACCACTTGCCTCAGTCTAAATCTTTTCCCACCCTGTTGATTAAGTGCAACACATGCCATCAACGAGTAATAGCACACAGCACACACAGTTTCATCACACAGTTCCATAATCACTTAGTCAAGTTTATAATTGCAACTCTCACATGAAATGATGACTCGTGGCATGGCTAAGCAGTCTAATCGTATCTAACCAACCCACGTTGGTGCTACGATAATACCAACTAATAATTAACCAACCTAGGGTGACAAAAGATCATAGCATACAATAGACAAGGTGGCATAACAATTTGGATTGATAACTACACCCAAAAGCATTTAAATAATTACTTGAAATAGAATGCAATATATTGAAACAAAGTATTTTGAAAACTGGGTTCAAAATGATCAAAGGTATAACTTGCCTTGTTATAGCAATGATGGTCTTTATTTATCTTCAATCTTCTACTTCCTTGCTCTTCAGCTCTTTCGGACGATTCCGGGGCTTCAATGTCTAACGATAAAGAAAGCGCCAAAACAAACACAATTCAAAAGATAAATCAAATAAACTCCAAATTGAAATTGAATGGTCTTTGGAAGATAGATATTGAATTTAGATGCATGGAGGAATCTGGATGGGTTCAAGTGGAATTCGGATGAATAAGATATGGCTTTTGGAATGATGAAAATAAAAAGAGAGACAAGCTGACAAGTGGAATATTATCAGAATATTCCATTCTGAAAATATTAGAGAATGATTGAGTGTATGACATGTGGGACCGATTGATATTTATGGATTTCTAGAATTAAAAATAATTCCGAAAATAAGGTAGAAGAACGACATGTGGGACCAATAAGATAAATGATTTTCAAGAATTAAATTAATTCTCGAAAATAAGATTAGGGTTGACATGTGGGGCACTGGTCTATGGACCAGGTCCACGGAGATAGGCTAGTCCACGGTGGACCAAGCTCATGGAGGAGGGTTGACCAAGGTTGACTGACATGCGGGACCCGCATGTAAGAGAGAGAATTAATAGTTAGGGTTTTAATTTGGAAGGATGACATGTGGGGTCAACATGGAAGTGAGAGGATATATATATCTATGTATACATATATACATGCATGCATACATATATATATATATATATATATACATACATATACACATACATGCATACGTACATACATACATATATATATATGTATAGACACACGCACGCACATGTATACAAACATACATATCAACAGGAACAGAGGATGAGCTCGCCAGCCGGTTCATGCGCATTGATGTATTGGCAGGGAGATGGCAAAGACATGGCCGAAAGAAACAACATAGAAGGATTAATCAGAAGGACTAACGGACGGTCGATCGGAAAGACCAATGAGATCGATCGAAGGGAGGTACGGTGCATATACATGACTAGTAACATAAGTAAATGGGCGTGCGGGTGGCGGGCGTGATGACGATGAGTGGCAAAGACGTCGCACTAGGCAAAAGGGAGACCGAACGCGCGCATGTACTTGCACCATACACGAGCAGAGGCACGGCCGGTCATGGCGCTGGTGGTGGGGGCTTGATATCGCAAGTATCGGGAAATATTAGTTGCACGAAGCAGCGAGGATGGAACCGAACACACTAGATATAGACGTGAGCGAGAGCGATGCAGAGAAGAAACAGAACTGAAGACATGCACTCACGTATATACATACATGAACAGTTCAGAAGGCATGGCGCACAGGGTGGACAAAGCACTAGCATAGAACGAAATAAAAGATTGAACGAATCACGCACTGGACGACGACGCACTGGAAAAATATACATGAACAGTGATAGACTAATGGTGCAATCAAGATGGCCAGCGGCCGACGGAGACGCGGCAGTGGCGAAGGGGCAAAACGGAAAGGAAACGACGAGCCGGACGCGATGGTGCGGTCGGATTTTGAAAATACTCACCGAGGATGCAGAATACGCGAAGAATACGGTTGGAATACGACGGACGGCGAAACTCCGGCGAACTTCAGGCGAAGGGGCTGGCACCATGACGTAGAGCACGACGACGCGAATCCAACGCCGCAGACGGTTCGGCCGGCGGACGTCGGACGGAGGAGAAACTCGCAGCGGAAGATTTTCGGATGAACTCGGTATTCTGCGAACTGCGTTGAATACAGATCGATTCGGAGGAAACCAAATCAGGGGATTTGAAGAGGACGTCGAGACGGACGCGTGGGCGCAGACGGCTCGTATTTATATGCACCGAGTGAAAAGATATTGAGATTTGAAGTTTGAATTGAAAACAGAATCGGAAATCGGTTCGGCTGTTCGGCAGAGCAACGCGCGGCCGGAAAAAATGCGTGAACAGTACTGCATGCTACTGTTCACATGGGAGGAGAGAGAAAGTAAAACTGATTTTCGAATTTGAATTAAAAGGCAATAAATCCATAAGATAGAATAAATAGCAAACAAATCCAGAAAAATCCCCGAAAATACCAGAAAATTCCTGGAAACACCAGGAAGCCAAATAAAATAGATTTTGATTAAATTGATGTTTATGTTAGTCAAATTAAATATTTTTAATTTAGAAAAATTCCAATTAAGCTTTATTAATTCAAATAAAATTGGTAAAATTTTTCAGGGACCTAAACTACTCAAAAGATTTTTGAAAAGCTAAATTTTGGGACGTTACAAACCTCCCCCTTAAAGGAATCTCGTCCCAGATTCATTGGTAAGTATAGAAAGGTTATGGAACTCGGCCTTGGCGCTCTCCTTGCTTTCAACTGCTTTGACTCTGACGAAACTTCTTTTCTGAACACTTACAGAATAGACGTCTTGCTTCTTGCTGAGCTTCTTGCTTCGACGAAAACTTGATAAGCTGGCTCTTGGTAGGAAAGGACTTCTAGCAACTCGATTGCTTCTGACAGAACTGCTTAATTGGTGCTCGAAGACACTTCTGGAGTTCAGGAACTCTGCTGCTGACTGATAGCTTAGGTTGACAAACTAACTCTTCTTATGAGCTTCGAAATCTTGAACTGATCAACACACCTCTATTACCTCTGTCGCAACTTATTAACACAGAACTTCAACAGCTATCTTGAAGATAAACATAACTGTGAGGGTGATAATCTGCATAATCTGCGTTGCTTTTCTGCTTGAACTGAGCTACTTACAATCCCTTTAGGACCAAAGACAGTTGGCATTCTGCTTCATGATTAATGCAAAATCGGCATACTTTGTGATCTGATCTGCTTCTAGCTAAGCGATGACTCACATGATCAACCACTGTGAACTTCAAATGGTGGCAATCTGCGAATCGGTGGCATCCGGTGTTGTAGGGAACTCGCACACAACACTTACGATCGACTTGGTACTATGAGTTTAAGCACAAACTCACTCTTTCAATCTGCCCACTGATTCAGGGTGATACACAATCTTGAATCGAGCGAACATCCAAGGTCAGATACACAATCGGTCACTAACACGAGGTACAATGGGATCATTGGTCTGACACTGACTTATTCTGGCACATCGTGCAAACTGACAATCTCTGTTGATCTGATACTAGACCAATTCTGGCGAATACCATTTCTGTCGTATACAACTTCTGTCGTATACCGCTCTGCTAGGCGGTCTCCAAACTAGGTGATATTGACAGGTATGAAACAAAAATTTCTGTCAAATGCTCAACAATCACTTTTCAAGATATTACATCTCGATTGGGTCCTAGAGAAACCCATGCTCGAATTCTCAAAGATAGGAGTACTCTGACTGGCCTTTGACACACTAGCCAACTTTCTGATTTACCAACCACATGGTAACACATTCTGTGACCTCTTGCCTTATATTGGATCATCACAATTCAACTTTGAGATCCTTGTACACCTTGGTACTTTCAGGAGGAATGGAATGCTTGCACTAGGATGTTGGTTTGAGCATCAACTATTTCAGTTTCTTCTCATCAGATACACATATATAGTCATTGATTCATGGATCACCTGGTTCACCTTCAGCAGGTTCTCATGCTTTACCTTACTTCATGTGAGGACTGATTCCCTTGATAAAACTGTCATCTTACTATCTTCTCAACACTGATTTTTTTTTTCTAGCATCGGTTTAACTCTAGGGTTCAACAAATATACTCTTGCACTAACTCAAGATTCAACTTCTGGCTTTCACAGGTAACTTTAGCTGACTCTTCACTTGATCAACAATTTCTTGCAGTAGCTCTTCCGATTTGAGGCATCTGCCACTATATTGATCTGAACTGAGGGAACATACTCCAACCTCCTGGTTCTCGATCCAATAAAACCATCTTTAATGCTCTATGATAGCAACTCTGAATTATGACTAGCACAATTCACTACTTGAAGCTAGAGTCATTAGGAAGTGTTGGCGAAACTCCGTAACACACAAATTTTTGGATGCTCCATGATAAAAGTTATCAAGTTTTCTTTCAGGTAGCTAGTAGTATGAACACTGGAGTAGTGGTTGATCTCTTCTGAAATTCTCACTTTCTTAGTTCACTTCTGGCGATCAGGGTGAACTTGTCCTTTTACAACGATGAGGGTCTTGACTATCTTGAAACAATTGTCTCACTGATCTTGAACTGACACTGTCTTGTTCATGGATGATCTTAAAGAAAATTGCAGTTCTCCCTCAAAACTCAAACATGCTGATTCTGAGGTTCTGGGATTAGCTCTTGAATAAACTGAAATTCTCGCACATCCTTGTGCTAACAATTTACTTTATAATAAACATTGGTGCTTGCCAAACTGACAATTTGATTTAACACTACCTTTATCTGAGAAAGTCATCTGCTCAACTGTATCATTTTTGCAAACTTATTGGCAACTTTTGCCGTATATCATCCATGATGTAAATCCTTCTAGAGTTGGCTGATCCTGGGTACCAAGTAAAAGACAAACTTGACTTCTAATCTCATTGCATGTTGCATAGATTACTTCCAATGACAACTGCATAATTTGGTATCATCAATCTAGGCTTTTTTTGATAACATCATCGTTCAAACGTCTCTTCTTTTACTGCTTCTTTGGACAAACGGGTCCCACTGTTTTACAACTTGCTCTGGGTGTTACAAGCTTGACCGAAACGACTTTTGACATTCTGGCATCTGGAGTGAGTGGCTGGTTATTCTGAGGATGCTGGCTGATGTGGTGGTCTTCTTTGCGATAACTGTAACATAAATGTGTCTAACTTTGTGACTTTTCTGACAGGGCTACGGCAGAACGACTATCCTCCTTGAGGGTTGAAGCTTGACGCTTTGCAGGGCATCCCTGGGCATAGTGGCTTTGCTTACCACACTCGAAACACTCTACTGGCGATATCGACTTGCTTCTCTTTCGAGGCTGGTTACTAAAGTCAATATTCTGCTTTTATGATCCTTCAGTTGACATATCTTGCACTGACAATGGTTTACCTTCCTTTGCTAATGCTCTGACTTCGACTTGAAAAATTTTCAAGTTGACATTGTATTGCGAAAGTCAACACTAAATACATGGGGCACTGACTAGGACAATGATCATCGCCTTCACATAAGAAACATCTGATCTTACTCATTGGGCACTCTCCAACGGAATGATTTCCTTCGCAACTAGGACAATTGATATTGTGTTTATCGACACCATAGCCTATTTCTCCACAACGGGTACATGCAAAATCTTTTGACTTATCTGGCTGGCAGCACTTCAACTGACAACAGTTAGCTTTGATGTAGGACATCGGAATAACAGTTTTCTCTTGATCCCTTTTGCTTGATGTTGGATACTGCTGACGAAAAGCTGGGGCGAACTCTGACCAAATGATGGTCTACTTGTCCGGATCGGCGGTGCGAAAGTTTTTCCACCAATCCAATACAACTCCTTCTAAATGATGAGCAACATAGAAAACTTTCTCGTTATCATTGCATTGCACAACAATTAACTTCTATTATATGGTGCGAATCCAAGATTATGCATCCTTGAGCTTGACTGAGCCTTCAAAAATAGGCGGTTAGGTCATCATGAACTTCACAAACTTGAATTGACGGCGTACCGTTGGGATGGCAACGGGTTGTGTATCATTGCAAAAGTTACTACTATCCGACGGTTGCATCGTCGCTGACATGAGTTGATTCTGTGTGACGGGAGACTGGTTCAGGCTCTTATGTTTCACTATTGGCACTTTTGATAGCTGCTGGTTGGCGTCTGCTTTGGTACTGAGACTGGTGATAGAACGGCGGCTTGATTATTCTGATTCAACAAATTGACTAAGTGACGGTGGTTCGATTTTGCTGGGTCATCATGTTGTTCATATTTTGCATCATCGTGTTCATGAGTTGAGTCTGAGCTGCCAAAAATTATATCATGACTGGATCTGCTACTCCTAGTACTGACAACTATCCACTGGGATTGACAAGATCTGAGCTGACACAAACTATCTCAAGATTACTGACAAGGTTTGCTTCACTAGGGTTCTTCATTTGCTGGCTGACCAGGGCTAATAGATGAGAGGGAAAAGCACAAGGTAAGAGAAGACAATCTACTAAGGGAGCAGGTTTAACCTAAGGAACACCAAGGAACACACAAATAGCCGAAAAGCTATTAAGAAGCATAAAACTCACAGCCAAACTACACACAGAAGAATAAATACAAAAATCCAATCGTCTAGTCGATTAAACTCTAATTTAATTAGGCTACTTGGCTCAACACATGGGAGGAACAAACACTGATTTATCCTATATGGCTGGTCTGAAGAAAACTTGAACTGGTTATGGTCTTCATCAACGTTGACTGCTTGTGATTCTTGAAGGCGAATCTTGGAGAAAGACAGGGGCGACGTACAACTTCTTCTTGGTCTTAAATTCTTGCGACGAACTTGTCTTGAACACTTGCGGAGATGTTGATACGTTGTTGTTAGTTGCATGGTCTTCGAAGAGTTGCTCAAAACGGCACTTGGGCATCCACCAAGATATTTGGCATATATGACGACAACTATAGAAATTATGAGGAAAAAAAGTCCAACTTAATACTCAAAATGGTGAGGAAGAATATAGATGAGAAATGATCAGAGTGGAAGAGAATAGAATCTAGACAAGATGAGAATAGCACATCATTAAGATTTTCCATTTGTAAAATAAGTTTTGAACTTTTCCTTAAACACGGCCATTCTAACTAAGGTCACGACCTACAGTCGATATGGCTCTGATACCACCTCTGTCGGGACCCAAATATGCAAATCTGGACCCTCTGTGTATCTTGCACTAGTCGAGGATCACGCTAGTGCACACAAAGGGCAACATCGATGAAATATCAATTCCATATACAAAGATGACTAATAAATAGACAAATAACAATAATTATCGAGTAAAGACCTTAAGGTCAAAGCTTACAATTAATGTCTCGTAAGACAAATAGCTCAATAAAGCTACAAATGAGCGTAACGGAATAACTCGATGAAGCCCATCCATATGCCCACAGCAATCGATCGGGTAGCGCGACCTAGTTCTCCACGATCCTTGAAGTAGACCTTGTTGGTAGACGATTCTTCCATTCATTGATTGTTTATAGCAAGAGTGAGTACACACCGTACTGCAAGTCATACCACAGAATGCAATTTAAGGATGATGGCTTATTTCAAAGGAATGGCTTACGTGGTTATTTTGCGAAATGCAATATTTGCAATTGAATACAAATAATAGATTGAAAGCATAATTCAAAACAAATAGACAATAATAAGTTAACAATTGATTTCACAAAGGACACATGTCTAATCAAGTTCTTTCACACAATGAACAAGTTATCTCACACACCGTGACCCTTCCCAATTGTTTTATGAAAATCTACCCCTCGTGTGAAATTCCGAGCATGTCCATAGCAGAGGACGCGGCTATTCGAATAGATTGGTTTAAACACTCTGCGAGTTTGTACACTTTACCCACACGATATAACCGATTAGCGATCACCGACCATAACAAAACCTTTCGAGACTTCATCTCAAACAATGACACTCTGGTGTGCTTTCTCGCCGTCAATTTGTACACACGCCCTTGGAGCGACACACACCATTGGGCGGGGATGCGTGACGAACCGTCCCGCGATGTGACATATCACACCTCCACCCATCACATGCTTAAATACAACCCGAGTTGTCAATGTCAAGACTCCATAACTTACTAAGTCAGCCCGACCCATACTAGGCATGTGGTCGTCTGTGAAGGCCAGTTCAATGGCGCACAAAGTTAAGTCCTTAATTGACCAAGGCAAGACTTCCAGTTTTAACCCAAATCACAAAGTTTAATAAGCACACAGCTCCACCATTCACACAGATCCACCACTTGCCTCAGTCTAAATCTTTTCCCACCATGTTGATTAAGTGCAACACATGCCATCAACGAGTAATAGCACCACAAGATACACAGTTTCATCACACGGTTCCATAATCACTTAGTCAAGTTTATAATTGCAACTCTCACATGAAATGATGACTCGTGGCATGGCTAAGCAGTCTAATCGTATCTAACCAACCCACGTTGGTGCTACGATAATACCAACTAATAATTAACCAACCTAGGGTGACAAAAGATCATAGCATACAATAGACAAGGTGGCATAACAATTTGGATTGATAACTACACCCAAAAGCATTTAAATAATTACTTGAAATAGAATGCAATATATTGAAACAAAGTATTTTGAAAACTGGGTTCAAAATGATCAAAGGTATAACTTGCCTTGTTATAGCAATGATGGTCTTTATTTATCTTCAATCTTCTACTTCCTTGCTCTTCAGCTCTTTCGGACGATTCCGGGGCTTCAATGTCTAACGATAAAGAAAGCGCAAAACAAACACAATTCAAAAGACAAATCAAATAAACTCCAAATTGAAATTGAATGGTGCTGGAAGATAGATATTGAATTTAGATGCATGGAGGAATCTGGATGGGTTCAAGTGGAATTCGGATGAATAAGATATGGCTTTTGGAATGATGAAAATAAAAAGAGAGACAAGCTGACAAGTGGAATATTATCAGAATATTCTATTCCGAAAATATTAGAGAATGATTGAGTGTATGACATGTGGGACCGACTGATATTTATGGATTTCTAGAATTAAAAATAATTCCAGAAATAAGGTAGAGAGAACGACATGTGGGACCAATAAGATAAATGATTTTCAAGAATTAAATTAATTCTCGAAAATAAGATTAGGGTTGACATGTGGGGCACTGGTCTATGGACCAGGTCCACGGAGATAGGCTAGTCCACGGTGGACCAAGCTCATGGAGGAGGGTTGACCAAGGTTGACTGACATGCGGGACCCGCATGTAAGAGAGAGAATTAATAGTTAGGGTTTTAATTTGGAAGGATGACATGTGGGGTCAACATGGAAGTGAGAGGATATATATATCTATGTATACATATATACATGCATGCATACATATATATATATATATATATATATATATATATATATATATACATACATATACACATACATGCATACGTACATACATACATATATATATATGTATAGACACACGCACGCACATGTATACAAACATACATATCAACAGGAACAGAGGACAGGAGCTCGCCAGCCGGTTCATGCGCATTGATGTATTGGCAGGGAGATGGCAAAGACATGGCCGAAAGAAACAACATAGAAGGATTAATCCGAAGGACTAACAGATCGGTCGATCGGAAAGACCAATGGTCGATCGAAGGGAGTACGGTGCATATACATGACTAGTAACATAAGTAAATGGGCGTGCGGGTGGCGGTAGCGTGATGACGATGGTGGCAAAGACGTACGCACTAGGCAAAAGGGAGACCGAACGCGCACGCATGTACTGCACCATACACGAACAGAGGGCACGGCCGGTCATGACGCCTGGTGGTGGGGGCTTGATACTGCAAGTATCGGGGAAATATTAGTTACGGCAAGCGGCGAGGATGGAACCGAACACACTAGATATAGGCGTGAGCAGAAGCAGACAGGAGAAGAAAGCAGGCGAAGACATGCACTCACGTATATACATACATGAACAGATTCGAAGGCATGGCGCATGTGGTGGACAAAGCACTAGCATAGAACGAAATAAAAGATTGAGCGAATCACGCCGACGGGCGACGGCCTTGCTGGAAAAATATACATGAACAGTGATAGACTAATGGTGCAATCAAGATGGCCGCCGCCGACGGAGACGCGGCATGGGCGAAGGGCAAAGCGGAAAGAAGCGACGAGCGGACGCGATGGTGCGGTCGGATTTTGAAAATACTCACCGAGGATGCGAGAATACGCGAAGAATACGGTTGGAATCGACGGACGGCGAAACTCCGCGAACTTGGCGAAGGGGCTGGCACCATGGCGTAGAAACGACGGCGCGAATCCAACGCCGCAGAGCGGTTCGGCCGGGACGTCGGACGGAGGAGAAACTCGCGGCGGAAGATTTTCGGATGAACTCGGTATTCTGCGAACTGCGTTGAATACAGATCGATTCGGAGAAACCAAATCAGGGATTTGAAGAGGACGTCGAGACGGACGCGTGGCGCAGACGGCTCGTATTTATATGCACCGAGTGAAAAGATATTGAGATTTGAAGTTTGAAGTTTGAATTGAAAACAGAATCGGAAATCGGTTCGGCTGTTCGGCAGAGCAACGCGCGGCCGGAAAAAAATGCGTGAACAGTACTGCATGCTACTGTTCACGTTGGAGGAGAGAGAAAGTAAAACTGATTTTCGAATTTGAATTAAAAGGCAATAAATCCATAAGATAGAATAAATAGCAAACAAATCCGAAAAATCCCGAAAATACGTAAAATTCCTGGAAACACCAGAAGCCAAATAAAATAGATTTTGATTAAATTGATGTTTATGTTAGTCAAATTAAATATTTTTAATTTAGAAAAATTCCAATTAAGCTTTATTAATTCAAATAAAATTGGTGAAATTTTTCAGGGACCTAAACTACTCAAAAGATTTTTGAAAAGCTAAATTTTGGGACGTTACATATGCTAAAGGAGGGAACATCAAGGGAGGTATTCTACGACACGATCTAAATTTTTCGGTATTCGCTAGTACACATTAATCCTATATAACACTTCGTAGTAATGCCTCTCGAACTAACCGATTCTATTTTTACAGTGCCACCAGCATCCACCGGCCTACAATATCTGTTTATACTATGTTTGCCACAACATGGAACTACTCGTCGGTTCCGCGATGACCAATAATCCTCAGGTTTGTTAATCTTGCAATAATAATTTCATACTTATCAATTTATATATACATGAATTTAATCTTCCTAGAGACAGGTTGCGAGCATCGATACAACTGCATTGGAACAAGGCTAGCTCATAAACATTCGAGGACAGTTTGCATCATTCTTGAACCGTGAGGTTATAAATCCAAATGAAAAGTTCCACAATGTAGATTGAACTTAATGGTACATGTGTGTAAATGTACATGAATGATTAAGTTTAGTTAATTGATTTGTGAATTGGGTGTGCTTGTTTCTGAAATGAATGTGAATGGGATGTGCTTGTTTCTGAAATGAATGTGAATTGGATGTGCTTGTTTCTAAAATGATAGTGAATTGGATGTATACATGTACTTGTTGTGTTGTTTCAGCTTGTTTCAGAGGGCATGGCTAATATTTCCTAAGGCTAGCCAATAAACATAAATAGATTTAGCAATACAAAAGAATATCACATATAGTTCTTTTGGACAAACTGTCTGTGATACATCAGCTCTCACAGATGGTTTCATCTATAAACCGTCTGTGATACATCATCTGTCATAGACGGTTTAATCTACAAACCGTCTGTGATAGTTTACTATCATAGATGGTTTTAGCTACAAACCGTCTATGATAGTCAACTATCACATACGGTTTTGAGTTAATAACCATCTGTGATAGTCTGCATCACAAACGGTTTGAAAACCGTCTATGATGACTTCATGTCATTACTGACCCATAAACTCAGACAGTTCACAAAATCGTCTATGATGACGTTTTTGAACTGTCTGTAAAGACCTTTTCTGTAGTAGAGTTTTGCTAGGTTTCGACGATTCTATTATATACGAGAGTGGTACTCTACAACAAGTTGAATATCTCCAGCAAGGCAAGCAACCCCCGGATCATATTGCTCCTATTACTTTTGATAAAATTATCTTGATTGTAAATGTATGTATGCATGTGCTATGTTGATGTTAATTTTCGTTAGGAGTAGTTAATCCGAATAGATGCATGAGCTGCAGGTAAATGTTTACCATTGCTACTGAGCCTAGGTTAGATTATTGATAATGATTTGGAGTTCGACAGATGGGCTCTGATCATGTATATGTATAATATGCGAGTCGGTTTGCTTAGCAGTGCTTCGAACGGTAGCATAGGGATCATCGCTTCGGCAATGGTCGTTATATCATCATTTTAAATACTTGGGTCAAGGTACTCATGAATGTATGGTATTTGGAAAACAAAAAACTGAAAACAAAACGATTTGGACTCGGGCAATTGGTTATTGGTGTGGTTATTGGGTGTGTGGCTCGTGCCCGAGTAACAAGGACTGAATTACTTATGTCACTGATCCAAGCACTTTTGCGTGCATCCCCATAAGGGGGATATGGGACCCCTCCTGACTTAGTACTTTGGGATGTGTTCGCTCTGAGTCGCGGGTGGTAGTTGTTAGGAGAAAATATTCTGTTGTTTTGTTGTTCTTGGGAAAGTACAGAGTGGGTTCCAGGTTTAGGTTTCCTCACCCGAGGAGCATCAGTAGTTGTTGAGGCTGGGCCGATGACTCCTACCCAACGTATGGGTCCTCCGTGGGAGCCCAGGATGGGCGGTTCGCGGAGGGTTAATCCCCATATGGGCGGCTCTTAGTTAACACTTACCTTTGGAAAACGTCTCGTAGGCCTTAGCTTTGCTGGAATACCTTCGGAAGTGTGCTTTATCGCGTGGCAAAAGGAGCGGTCTGACATATGGGTAAAGTTGTACACCCCTGCAGGATTTAATCTACTCGAGTAGCTACGTTCTTGGTCATGACAATGCTTTGTTTGGTCGTGCAAGAATTAGAGTACAATATTTTGATAAAACTTGAAATCGGGTGGTATGAATGGGCAATTCATTCTATGTTGTGGTGGCTCTTGGGAAGTCACCTCTAGGAGGTTCATTATGTTTATAACTGTTGTCTCGCTATTATTTAAATATTTAAAAACAGATTTGCTAAATTGATTTACAATCTATTACTTTATTGCAAAGAAAACTTCTTTATGCTGAAAATTGCTTAGTGTAGTAGTCTTTCCTTTGATACATGAATACATCTATATATTCTTTTGCTTGTAAGACTTGCGAGTACAACTTTGTACTCAACCCGGTTGCTGCAATTTCAGAGAAGGTTGATCCCCAAGGGATCAACTATTGTGGGGCCAACTTCGTGCAGGACGACTAGCTCGGCGGGTTTTCGGTCGGTTGCCTTGTGGGTAAGGCCAGCCGGTTGACTTTTGTTTATTGCCATCTTATGGCTTGTTATTTCCGCTGTGTTTTGGTACTTTGTCAGATTATTTGGCCGGTCAGTCCTATTTGTGTAATATGAACTTTGAATGACTTGTGTTGTAATTTATGAAGACTCGGTATTATAATGACTTGTGTATGGAATTGATGCTTTAAATTTTGTAAAGTTGTATGTGTACCGCTCCTGGGAGGTATACAATACATCGAGAGCGGAATATTTGATTTGTAATGCTAGGACCAATTAGATGGTTAAGTATTACAAGTTAAATACATCAGGTTCTCACAGAATCGTGGTAGAATCGTGTAAAATCACGCATCACCTCAAATTATAAAAGATTCAGGTGTTTGGTTGTGTGCAATCCCTCAATCCGAGTTGTATGATAAGTACTAAGTAATTAGTGGGTTAGACATTATGATTTTGGAGTATTGGAATAATAAAAATTATTTTAATTATTTTACTTTTTATGTAAAATGCTCAGGTAATGGAAATATTGTTAAAATTAATATTTTAGTTGTAGCTCTGAATGACATGGAATCTAAACTATGATTTAGACATTTATCAATCAAACTGGATGTCAAATGACCAAATAAATACTCATATCACTCTTGGAATAAACGACACATTAGAAAAAATATATTTTTGATAGAATCGTATATACAATCTTAAATTCTACGATTTAATATAAAATACCATCCTACCGAAAAACCCTTCAAAATTTTCCCTCCTTGAAGTAAAGCCCTACACAGCGAGCCAGTGAGAGTTACCCTTTCATGAAAAGCTTGCCTCGGGATTTTCATTCATTCATCTCTCTCTCTCTCTCTCTCTCTCTCACACACACACACACACACACATAAAGCTCGGTAGCTCACGTTGCATGCTATGATAGAAAGAAAGCTTCAGTGTCTAGCTAGTAGTATCTACTAGTAGCTCTTACCATATCTTTTTGACCAGTCCACAATATATTTCATGCAAAAACAACTAGATCGAATGGATCTTTTTCTTTTTGCATATTTTTACTTGCAAAAGACACACCAAAAGAAGGGACAAAGGAGAAAAAGGCAGGGGTAATTAAGAGAGTTAAAGAGAACGCATGTCATGATATATAAGGGTTGCTGTCGCAAAGCTCTCGTATCCTTGGATCCCCAACCCATCAGTGAGCACTCTCCAACTAGTACTTGAGCTACATATGAGCAGCTATAAGTACTGTACACATCTTTTCGTGTGCAGTGTAATAATGCATATATCTGCTACTGCTTTAATTTAGGCTCTAGCGTTCATGGGTAGAGAGAGATTATAATTAATCTTCCGGTTGGAATGGATTTTAATTTAAATATTGAATTAATCCGAAGAGATTGAATCGGATCACAGTATATCCAAACAAACCCTAAGTAAGTAAGAGATCTAAGAACAGTATATATACAGTAGTCACACACTCACATGAACCTGGATGAGTCCTGGGAACAAGGCAAACAAGCAAAGAGGAGAGAGGAGAGTCCTGGGATCAAGAAATACATGTGTTTAAATCCTACTAATTTCTCTTAAGATATATGGAAATGTTGGGGTGGCCGTGGGGCGTGGCCCAGATTGGCCTGCATGGTCCTCCGCCACCTCTAGTAAATGGCATGTAATCGATGTGTTTGTTATTAAATACTTTTGGAAAATCAGCCGAATTTCACACAATCACATCTGCTATGAGATTAGGCACCCTATGCCCTTTCGGCCTTTTCGTAAAAAAAAAACTGCCATGAGATACTCTCACTTTACAGATAAAAATTAATGAGTTGTGTGTGGAGGCCGCAGAGTGTGGAGGATGAGGCACGCAGTGAGAATTCAGTGAGAATTCATGGAAAATGCAGAAAACCATCTAATACATCTTCAAAACCATGAGCCATGTTTAAGTTGCGGGGTCTTCAAAACCATCTAATACAAGTGAGAATTCATGGAAAATCCAGAAAACAACGCAAAAAAAATATATTATAAGAATTGACCCCACATGGATAGGTAATTAATCATGTATTTGACCCCTTGGGTTTGAAGTCCTGGCTAGGTACGTCACTGGAGGCACCATGGAGACATATCTGATTCAGATCCAATCTATCTATCTATATCTATACTAATTGGAGACTCTCTTAGAAGCCTTCACGTTAATCCTAAGATGTGAAAAGATATAAATTACCATGTTAATCGAATAAATAGAAAAAAAAAAACCCTAGAAATTCCCACATTAATCTAAAAAGGAAAGCATCTTGATCATCTAATCTTTCATACTACTTAAATGTACGGCTTGGATTACATGTACTCAATGCCTTCGGATGGAAAGGAAGAGTTTGATTGTGATATTATAATACACCTATATACGTTGATGTATATAGCTGCCGCTTGCCCTGTCCGAAACAAAGAAGTACAGCATAATAGCTAGCAGCGTTTGTTAAGGACTCGAATTCAAACCATAGAAAGGAGCCTATATGTACATACCCAGGAATCAAAGAAGAAAAATATAGATCAGACGAAAAAAGCCAGGAGCTCAACACATAAATTCCCATGTAAAGTCGTGCCCACTCATGCAGAACAATTAATACAGAGTAGATAAGTATAGATTAGCTTATTAATTTTTTAAGAATCAGATTTTTTTATATATTTTATCTATCTAGATTCATGTATGCTTTTCAATTACTAATTGCTCATGATTTATAATTGTTCACGGGTTACTCATGTGTGTGCGTAGACAAACATGATTCCGGTAAGCAATACAATAACCCTGAAAAAAGATTCATATAGAAAAAGGCAAAATAGAGTGCGAAGCGATATATATATGCTGATTAATTCAAGCTCCGCATAGTTAAGGAAACACTTTTTCCTATTCAAGTATATCTAAATTCATAATTTAAAGTAAAGAAAAAAACTTATTTTCAAATGTAAAAACATTGATAATTCTAAATTGAAAATCCAAACCTAAAAATCTCTATTAGTATTTACAAAATATTGTAATAAAGTTTTTAAAATTATATTATGTGTTAAGTTGAATGTACCAATATTAATTTAGGCTTACTATCCAAATCATATAAAAATCTTAAATTTAGACATTAAACTTACAAAAAAAAGAATTTTCCGTTTGAAATTTTTAGTTTTAAATTACATATATTGCTTACAGTGTTGTATCAGAAGCGCATCATGCAAAAATAACGAATACAATTTGATCCATTTCAAAAATAAATAAATAAAGTGTTGGTCCTAAATGTATCCTAATCAATGTAGAGTTGGAGCATGCTTTCTGATAGAAAAGATTTATTAGTTAAGACCGTGTGATATGCTAGACATTCCAGAGAAAGTGAAATTGGGGCATGCAGGGCGAACTACAACAGATAGATATTTGGAGTAAGAAAAAATATAATTTGGAGTTGTGGTTAACTTTAGTTTAGCTTGCATGTAACAAGCCAACCATGTCAACCATGACGGAATCCGGATTGAAAACATGCAAGTGTCAATCAGAGTAGAGTACGTAATGAATTTTACTACTGTAGATCGGATAAACACTGACTCCATTGTCCAGCCCAGTTAAAAGGGAAAAAGCATGTATGACAGTAGATGTACTTACGGATGGCACCGATCATACATTAATTCGGAATTTGTGTTCCAGTATAAAAAGAAATCCATGCTACAGTTAAAAAAAGTCGATACTTAGTCGGTTGCCTCACATGCAAAACGCAAAGACGAAGATGACAGAAATTCCCCAAATCAGACGAGTGCTAATACATGGTTGAAGAGCTCCATTGAAAAGTAATAGCTATATTGTGCCGACTCCATTAAAGCTCTGTTTCCAAGTGCGTAGATCGGATATTTCGTCAAAGCTCTATTCCCCGTATTCCACCGATCCATCAAAGTTCTTTTATGTTGATTTTGTCAAGCGTTGTTCCACCGAAAGCATAGATCACTTGCAAAAGTCTAGGTTTGCATAGAAAGACATCATCTGCCAAGAAAAAATATCAAGCAAGTAGATTTTCCTTCTCCCAGTATGATTTTTAGTCAAAGTATTAACTATTAAATATCTCAAAAAACTTTATTTAAAATATGTGTTATCATGCTAATAGAACAAATGTTGCTTAATCTAGGTGAAAGTTGCCAAGATTTATCCTACATTGATCATCTTTCGTACAAGTTCCCATTTGAGTGTAGTAATTTTTTTATTCATGTAGAATTCCTGGCTTCCAAACTCAGGTATCCAAATATAAGTAAATTGAGATTCCAAATTAGAAAAATATAAATCTAAATATGTGGGGACTTAACATTCTAAACCAAGATGTGGATATCATGGGGATATGCTCCAGATCTTAGGATGATGTGACAATTGGCAATGGCGTTAACGATTTATCGTTTAACGTGTTTTCGACAAAGTTTCAGAACTGTCAGGTGACAGGCGGTCTAACCGGCCATGAGCGGCGGTCGGACCGGCAGTGACCAAATGTGTCAAAATGAGCTGGGCCAAAAATAGAGGGTGTAGACAAGAGAGGGGATTCTATTGCACTTGGTCCCATAATTTTTGGAGTCTCCAGTCAAAAGTTCTATTGGTTTAAAGTTTCCAGTAGGTTTCGGATTTTCGGGGTTGAAAATCGGCTAAGTCATTTTGGGCGGTCGGACCGGCCTATAACTGTCGGTCCGACCGGCAAGGCTGGCGGTTCGACCGGCCCCGAGGGGCGGTCGGACCGATTGTCACTTGAACTTTGATCTTCGAGGCGGCGTTGTTCGTTGGTTAGGTCAAAGTCATGAGTTTCAGGGCATATGTATTGCATGATGCATGTTTTGACTAACGTGGGTCAAGTTGTGAAGAACTTATTCCTGGATTCGATTTGCTTGTCTATTGTTGTGCAGGTTGCTTGGTGGTCAACGACGGTCAACGAGGATGATCGGGACTAGGCTTGGAGAGCTGAGGTTCAAAACGATCAACGATGCCGGGTGAGGTCAATGAACTCAAGTGTGGTGCAGAATAGACAAGGATGACTGAACGGACAGTTCGGTGCGACTGGTTTGATCAAGCGGCGCGGGAGTCGGTGCAAGTGTCATGGTGGTTTCAGTGAGAGCCGGATGGGAGAGACTTGCCGACATGGCGGAGCAGGCGAAGTGCTTCGCGCAGATGGACTCGGTCTTCGGAGAAGGACCGAGAAGGGGTATTTTGGTAATCTTACCAAATACCACCTTGGTTACCTTTACCAACCCGCGGCGCAAGACGACTCGAAGAGAAGCGGTTTAGGTCAAGAGGTGTTGAAAACGACGCTTTAAAATACGTGCGTGTGTGACCCGTTTGTGTTGGGCCTTAACAGGAGCCCATTTAAGTTAATTTTCTAGAAGGTCTAAGTCTCCACTATAAATAGAGGAGGGAGGTGGCTGCACCCATGTGACGCCCCGTGTGATTACCCCAGGGGTAATAATACTTAGGCACACGGATTACTATTCGTCTGCCCGGTAGAACACCGCTCCGACGAATAGTAAGCCATTATCAAAGTCTTGTGAGAACAACAAGATGGAAGCGTTATTTAATTACAATGAGTTAACCACACAAAGCTAAGGTTTTATAATACACATATTTATCACAAATACCAAAATAAGACCAAGTCTTCCCCTTGCCTGCCACGTCTAAAGTGTCCCCTAGTCGTCCCAGGCGCCAAATAAGGCGTCCGCCTCGCCCTGCTCCTCGCTGCTAGGGTCCAAGTCTGCTGCGGCCTCATCTGCACCTGCACCTCCCTCGCCCCACTCGGGATAAATCCCAGCCGGACTAGGATCTACAAAGGAGAATACTAGCAAGGTTGAGTACAGAGTACTCAGCAAGCATTAGTAGCAAAAGATGCATCTCATGTCAATATCTCTGGTGGTTATCACAAATTCTATCTCTTATCATTCTGAAATAAACCATTAAAATAATAGTGGCAAATTTTATACTGAAAATGCTACTGGTCACTCGGAAAGAAGAAAGACCCTGGTGGTTCAATTATTAGCAAACCCATCCGACGAAATAGGCAGCCGCTTGGGCCTTGGGAGTTGGGTGGCTGTGCGTGCGTCCGTCGGTCCTCAGACGCGCCGAGCTACTGTGGGCTGGGCTCGGATGCGAGCGCCACCATGAGCAGCGTGGTGCCCTGGTGCGAGCTGCGAGGCGCCACCACGGCGGCGAGCTTGGTGCCCTGGTGCGAGGCTGCGAGGCGCGACTGAGGACGCTACAGGTTGCTTCAACTAAACTTGGGTATATACATGTATTATACTTTATATATACAAAAAATTGCTCAAAAAAAGGTGTTTAGCTACACACCGATGAACCTAAGTGGGTCCGTCCTGCTCATGGCGGGTCGGCAAACAGAAAAGGGAATGAAAACCACATTGCTGCAGGAGATTACTACTGCTACGACTATCTCAGTAACGAATGGTCGGAGAAGTCATTTCATTTCAGGCAGGCTCGTTCACCTGACGTGACATACTGCACCGAAATTTAACAACTTTAGATCGGCACCGATCAGGAAGGTCGGATTTACCTGTCGTCGAAGGCGCAGGTGAGGCTCAGCGCGAGGCTGCCGGCGGGAACGGTGAGCGTCTGGAGGCCCACAGGCTCTCCAGAGACGGCTGTCCCGCCTGCACTTCATGTAGTCTCGTATGTCCCGAACCCGACGAGGCAGAGGCCGTGCTCGGCGCCGCCGCCGGCCGAGCACGCCAGTTCGCGCACCTCGGTGACGACGTGCTCGACGGAGCAGTAGTAGCCCTCCTCCCGCTCTGGACGTACCGCCCAGAACTCGGCCGCCGCTTGGGTCCTCGACGACGAGCAGCACCTGCCCTCGGCTCTTCACGAGGCACCGCAGCTCGGCGAGCCGCCGCTCCGCCTCCTCCTCGGCACGTCTCGGAACGACGACACGCGGAGGCTGACGACCTGCGCGCCTTTCAGCGCGTCGTGCTTTCCGACTTGACCTTGTCCGCGGCCGCGCGCGCCGCAGCCTCCGCCAAGGTCGTGCTCTCGGCGACGACCACGACCCTCCTCTTACCCCGGGCGGCCAGGCGGTCGAGGACGGCAGCGACGTCCTCGTCGCGCACGTGCTCGAGCAGGAGTTTGGCTGGTTTCTTGAGGTGGGCTCGTGGTGGCCGTCCTGATAAGGTTAGGTTTTGGTGATGCGTGGTCGCCGCTGTGGTTGTGGTGCTGCACGGCCTGCTCCACGTTGGCCTTGACTTGGTGCTAGAGAAGCCAGCCTCGCGCATGACGCGGCTGACGCTGGGGTCGTCAAGGATGGGACGACGAGTTGCTCGAGGCTCGATGTTGGCGGCGAGAACAGGCTGCTGCTGGCTCTCCACGGATCCCCGCCTTTGGTGCGCCTGTGCGCGCTTGAACGCCGCGACGAGCGCGTTGGACAGGGACGGCAGGTAGTGGTGGTGGTGGCCGTGGCCGTGGCCGTGCCCGCCAAGCAGCGGCGACGAGGCGACCACGGCGGAGGCCGGCAGACGGTTGAGCGCCACGTTGAAGCAGAGCTCCAGCGCCTTGCACTGGAGCGGTGCGAGTGAGACCGGAGGCACGCGGCGCGGGGCCCGCGGGCGCCGCCAGCATCGCTCGCCACGTGCGGCGGCGTCACCTGCGCGTTGCCTCCCGCCGAGCCAGGCTCACCGCCTGCTTCACCACCGCCGCCGCCGCCGCCGTCAGCGCCTGCTGCACCGTGCACCCCCCTGCCCTCATCTCGCGCCACCTATAGACTATATCAGCTATCTATCTACCTGCTGATTTGATGTAGCAACGGTAGTACGTGGCAATCTAGCTAGTAGCAGTTGCAGTTGCAATGAGGTGCAAGAGACAGTGAGATGTAGATATAGAGGGGTCTGCAGCTGCAAGTGGCGGATGTGGTGCTACTTTATATGTTGGTGAGTGTTCATCTCTTGAGCAGCTAGGGGTGAGGTGAGTTACAGGCGTACGTGGAGGAAGAAATGGATTTCGGTGTGGGATTTGTGCTTTTCTTGTTGGGGAGGGCTGCTGTCTGCGTATATTTTCTTTCTTCCTTTCCCTCTCTCTTTGAAACAGACTTTCTCTTTGGGAGGCTATTTTTGGTCCAAAGTGGATTTTGTGGTTGGAAAGAAAAAAAATGGCTAGGTAAATGCATGTGCTGACAAAGCAGATACAAGGCACCTCAGCTTTCCCTCTCTGTATGATCTCTCAAACAGTGTCCTCATGCAGAGAGTAGGATCTTTGTGACTGGATTTTTGTATGTGATCAGCTGCCTCTAAAGAATGACCTGGGAGCTAAATTCTATGCATGAATGCATCAAAGTGAAACAAACTGGCAAACATAGAATTTCGAACCTGATCTAGAAGGATTTGGAGAAGTGACAAGTGTGCGTTGGTCATTGGCGCAGTCGATGAAATGCAACAAGTAAAAAAAATTATGATCGACTTTGTGAAAGGTAGCGCGCTCTGTAAAAAGTAGTAGTAAAGCTCTTGCAACAGAGTAAACATAATCCCATAAATTTCAGCATTTCATAGTGACGAGGATCAATAATCCTCATTTTTATCTTTTATCTATAATTCTTATTATGGGTAAATATGATGTCACAGTCCCCAGAGAACCCTTATATCTATAAGGAGGCCTAACAAGTAATTGTAAGTTCTTCTACAATCACCCCGTATAAATAAATCTTGCTACGACTATATCATGAGTCGTAAGTCCTTCTCGACCGGGTAAACGACCACCTTATAATCAAACCTCTGATGAGTGGGTCCAATTGATTAAGGAATCGAGCAGTGCCTTGCTTTTATTATTATTTAGCATTAATGGTGTGTAAATACCCCATTATCTACGGAAAATAATTGCGGGCGGCGTGAAGCCAGAAGCGCGCGTGGTCTTGCCATCATGCGGTTCTTGGATTAATTAGGCGCATCTCCCGTGAGACAAAGCGGCTACTTCTACGACTATATAAAGGCATCAATAAGAGGAATAGGAGAGAGCGGCCAATGAACAAGAGCTAGTCAAGTAGGAACACAAGCTATTCTGTAATAGTCTTAGTCTTTTACTTGATCATCAAGAATACCACACACCTGGATTAGGGTTATTATTCTCTCGGAGAAGGCTGAACATCTAAATATCCGTGTCAATCCACTGCGTGATCTCATCTCTAGGAGACCCCGAATCAAACAATCTTTACGTAAGATCGGTTCTAATACAAAAACGGTTGGCGCGTCGTGGGGATCTTAGGTAATCTCTTGTCAACATACTCTCTTTTCCAATCTCATGCAATTATGGCGGGAGAATGGAGCGAGAAGCTGGTTTGACTTGGCGGTCTGTGAGGCGTCGACATGGATCTGCGGTTCGACTTCTGGCAGTGATGCATCATTGATGGTGATGTTGCCTCGGAGATTATTCTCCGGAAACCATCCCATTAATGGAGTTGAGGAGGATCCTTATCCCCCACAACAATACGTCAAACCAGAGCCAATTCCCTCAAAGGACAAGGTCAATCCGACCAGGGACGCTCTATGATGAATGGGTGCGAGTTGATGTTCTTGGATTTGATCACGAAGGGTAGGATGGAATACCATAGCGACAATGGTAGCTTGAGTATGTGATTTTACTTCTATTCTCATTTGGGCGAGCTTGAATTAAGTGCGGTGTGTGACTTTCGACAAAAGATAATGACATTGGGATTTTCTCTTGAGGGCATCGGCTACCACGTTAAGCTTTGCGGATGGTAATTTATGGTTAGATCATAATCCTTGATTAATTCTAACCATCTCCTTTGCCTCATATTCAATTCTTTTTGGGTAAAGATGTATTTGAGGCTTTTATGATCCTTGTACAAGGTACACTTGGATCCATACAAGTAGTGTCTCAGTTTTTAATGCAAACACTCTGACTCCCAATTCTAGATCATGAGTGGGATAGTTCATCTCGTGGGGCCTCAATTGTCTCGAAGCATATCGATGACTTTTCATCTTGCATTAATACACATCCCAACCCATACTTTGAAGCATCGCAATAAACCACATAGTCAATTCCTTCCTTGGGTAGGGAAAGGACTGGTGCAGTGGTTAAGCGCTGCTTTAGCTCTTGGAAGCTCTTTTCACACATTTCTGTCCAAACAAAATTGGCATCTTTCTTGGGGAGTTTTGTAAGGGAGATGTGATTTGAGAGAACCCTTTATGAATCGTCGGTAATACCCATGAATCCAAAAACTTGATCAGTGGTATTTGTGGGGCGTTTCCATGAAATGCTTGTTTCAATTTTGGAAGGGTCTACTTGATTCCTCTTCGAGAGATGATGTGCCCCAAGAATGCTACTTGGTCTAGCCAAAATTCGCATTTACTGAATTTGGCATAAAGCTGGTTTTCACGAAGAATCTCCAGAGTAATAGTGAGGTGTTGCGAATGTTCTTCCTCACTCTTGGAATAAACAAGGATGTCATCTATGAAGACAACGATGAATTTGTCCAAATATTGCATGAACAATTTATTCATCAGATTCATGAATACGGCCGGCGCATTAGTCATCCAGAAAGGAACAACGGTGTATTCATGATGCCCATCTTAGTGATACAAGCGGTCTTCTCAATGTCACTAGGATTAACTCTGATCTGGTGGTATCCAGATCTTAAGTCAATTTTTGAAAATACCTTCGCCCCTTTCAATTGGTCAAAGAGGTCGTCAATTCGGGGTAGCGGGTATTTATTCTTTATAGTGACATTGTTTAGCTCCCGGTAGTCTGTACACAATCTTAATCCTCCGTCTTTCTTCTTTGCAAAGAGAATTTGGAGCTCCCAGTGATGTACTTTCTTTGATAAACCCTTTTGCCTCCAATTCATCCAGTTGCTTCTTCAGTTCTACCAATTCCTTCGCATTCATTCGATAGGGCCTTTTTGATATCGGTGCCGTTCCCGGGATTAGATTGATAGTGAAGTCGACCTCCTAGCGGTGGCATACCGTGACTCTTGGGAATCGTCGGAAGTCTTTCACTATTGGTATGTACTCTGGTTCTTTCAATTGAAGATTTGCTAGGCTGGAATTAAGTGATTTTTGTTTGCTTCTTGCCCCAATGTATTGGAGTCGGGTCCCATCGGGCTTTCTGATTGAAGCTTGTTTGGTTTCACAATCTATGTTTACCCCATGTGAGGATAACCAATCCATACCCAGGATTACTTCTAATCCACTCAGGTTAATGACAAGGAGATTTGCTAGAAACCTAGTGTTATGGATTACAATAGCCTGATCTTTCCTGATTAATGTTACTTCTAGCGTCCCAGCAGGTGTACTAACCCCCATTGGTTTTTCCAAAAGTTCAGAGGTTAGTTTATGGTCCACTAAAAACTGATATGAAATAAAAGAGTGAGTTGCTCCAGGATCAAAAAGAACAATACCCAAGGCGGGTGGAATCAAAAGCTTACCGGTGATCACATCTGTGGCTTCTCCAACCTGTTCGGCTGTCACATGAGTCAGACGGGCTGGTCCTCTTCCAACTGCTCCCGCGGCATTTTGGTTGACACTCCTGGGTTGATTCATGCGGTGGACTTGAGGTGGTGCATTGCGAAATCTGGTACAATTGCGGTGTGGTGGAGCCCCAAATGTTCTCTGTGGGTGAGGGTAATCAATTTTTCGATGTCCCGGCTTCCCACAATTGAAACATGCTCCCGTGCCTATCATGCAAAACTTTGTTGGGTGGCTTTTCCCACACTTGGCACAACTGCGGTGCAAACTCTTGGCTGTCTTGGGTTGTCGGCCTTTGCAGAATGGATTGAAGGGTCGAGGCCGGGGGTCCAAATCTAGGTGGTGGTTGTTCTTCTGCGATAAGGGCGGGGCCTTGAAGATTTTGTGGGCGAGGTCAATCCTAGCCTTCTTTCTCCTTTCTTACATCAAATTGGAATGTTCATTCTCCAAGATGATGGCTCGGTTGACCAGTCTGAAATTGATTATCTTATGGATAGATAAAGAATTTTGAGTAGGTTGCATTCCATCCAAGAATTTCTCAATTTTCTTTTCCTGCAATGTGCGACATCATTTGGAGCATAACGGGAAAGGTCATTGAATTGACTTAGATATTCAATCATCTTTTTCGCCTTGATTGAGGCTCGAAATTCTAAGCTTCTTGATTTCCATCCTTCCGGTAGGCCGCGTGGGTTTACGTGAGCGTAGCTTAAATTACGCCCAATTGATGGGTTGCTCGCTAACACGATTGCGATTGTAGTTAAGCCACCAAGTGGCCGCAGGTCCAGTTAATTGGTGTGAAGCATACCGGACCTTTTCTACATCTGAACATCCCACTGTGTCCAATTTCTTCTCTACCTCCACCAGCCAATCATTTGCTTCCAGGGGGTCGATTGCCTTGGCAAATGTGGGAGGGCGAGTCTGGAGAAAATCACCCAAACTTACTCCTCTAGTTGGTTGGGCTGTGGTAGGGACTACTCTAGTTAAAAGTGCCTCCATAAATCTGTTCTGGTTTTCTTGAGCTTCTTTTCTAGAGTCTTCAAGAAAACGAAGGACATCTGCCATTCCTCCCACCGGGTCTGTGTTCCTGGTGAGTACTAGTGGATCAGTTCCTGGTAGTATTGAACCTCGGGAGTGGCCAGGTGTAGACTCAGGAGGAACTACTGGTAGATCTCCCATGGGCACTTCAGGTGGCAATGTTCCCAACCTCGGTTCCAAACCTTGGTCTTCTTGCCCTTGACCTTTCATCCTGGAGGGGGGGAAAAGGTTAACCAGTTGTTAAGTTAAGAATTGATCTCCTGGTGATTAGGCTATTAACAACATTTTCTGCAGTGAGTCTTATTAAATTAATTGGGGTGGTTGTTCACAATTCAGCAGTAGCTTAAGGTAGGGAAGAGATCATCATATATATCTTGCAGAGTTAACCCTCGAGTGAGTTGAATTAGTCCATACGGATAATCAACTAACACCAGAAACAATGAGATGCAAAAAGATCCAAATCCTATACTAGTGAGTCTTTACGTGCTCGATCACGCTCGAGATCCGTTCTCGAGACCGCCCAAATCCACGAGTTTGGGGTGCTCGAGCTTGCCTCGAGTGCGACCTACACTACCCTGGATCCACGCGCCCAGGTACGCTCGAGATCTGGCTCGAGTCCACCCAAATCACATATTTGGGACTGCTCGAGCTCATTCACGATGCGCCCGAGATTTCGTTCTGAGTGCGCCCGAGCTTCTGCGCTCGGTGCCACGGACCACTCGTCGGGAAAGCGGCAGTAGAAGTGAGATAAGGCATCTAGTTACACGTGGCCACTTCCTTAAAGTAGTTTGCAAACCACCTAAGATCTTGGCGTGTCATTCTAGTTATCGGATGAATAGGTAAGAAAGCTAGCGGGTATGGTCCAAACTTATCCGCCATTGAATGACGAGTCCATGCGAGTTCTATCATATGCCTCTAACCACGGCATCCACTTATGACCTTATATTGATTTCCCACACCTATAGTTTTCAAATCTTCTATCTAGGTGAAATACAAAGTGATCGCATTAAAACATACAACTTTACATAACATGATACAATGCTACTGGACACGGATATAATAAAACGATAACAACAAGTACAACCATCTGGACTACTAACTACTCCTGACTCAACCATACCCAAAGACCTCTACTACCCTCTATCTCGGTCACTCCTCTCTCTCCTCCTCCTCCTCCTCTGCCTCCTCCTCCTCCTCCTCACCCTCGGCTCCCTGACTAGAGCTAGTACCTATCCCGATGGCTGCGCCCTCTGCTAGGATCTCCAAAATGGGCATAGAAAATCTCGTGGAGGAAGTGGTCTCCCTAACGGGATCAGGTGTGTCTGTGATCACGGGACCACGGAACTCTGGTCTCGATCGGTGAGAAGGGAGCTGTCGATGGTAGGGCTGATGTACCTCCTAAGTCTCCCTGAGGTAGTGGGGTGGAGATATGAGGGTAAACAAACGGAGGGGAGTGAATAGCGGGATAAAGATCATGGGATGGTTCGGGAATGGGAACTACTGGGGGTGGTATAACTAAGTCATCAGCTAAAAAGGAATAGTAGGTGGAATATAGAGTGCTTCTTTGAGTAAAGGGTGGATCCGGTGGAGGAGCAGAGGTGGAGCTGTGGGTGGGGCGATGGGTGGGCTGTATAAGGCCCGGGCCACAGGTGCGAGGGAGGGTAAGTGGGATGGTAGGGTGGAGCATCTGGTGTGGGGCTTTGATGGCAACCTCTAATGGCCTCTGAGATATAGTACTGCTGTCGCCAAAAATCGGAGCTCTCCTCGGCTCTCGCCAAGGCTCCCCGAGTAGAGTCATACAGCAGTGCAAGCCAATAGCATCGTCTGGTCGTGTCATTGTAAAGCAGGGTGGCTGGAGCAAGTGGTGGTGGTGGGTAGCTAGGAGTGTGGCTAGGGCCAAACTGCAGACCAAAACTCCCCGGGGCTATAGATGGAATCTCTCCAGGCGGGAGTCACTCAGCTGAGTCGCTAAAATGAGCCCTAAGGGCAAAGATGGCCTTACGGGCCACCTCCTGTAAAGGCACGTAGTCATCGGGTGACCTCCACACCGAAGTAAACTCTACACAATACGACGGGTTGAGAGGAATCCCGGTGACAGCAACTCCTACAATGGTGGAACCATCTAGAATGCTAACATCCTGGAAGAACTCTGGAAAAGGTGCCTCGGGTAGTGTAGTAGTCTCCCAAGAGTAGCACATGCTCCCCGCACTCTCTCGGGCGGAATCACGGACCTAGTCATTACGCAAAGAGAATGGTGCTACGTTAGTATGGTTGTCATCTTAAAGAAAGGTAAGATTTTAACATAATAATTTTGACAGGAGGGTGGAATAGAAATGATATCAAGACAAGGATTAATAAGATACTTAGTGCAATATAGCAAGTAAGAAAAACATGCTTAGGTTCTCTGACGGTTTCTATTTTATTAGCGTGGCCCAAACCTATTGCTCACGATACCACTGTGGCGCCCGTGTGATTACCCGGGGTAATAACACTTAGGCACCTGGATTACTATTAAATGCCGGTAGAACACCGCTCAGACGAATAGTAAGCCATTATCAAAGTCTTGTGAGAACAACAAGATGGAAACTGTTATTTAATTACAACAGTTAACCACACAAAGCTAAGGTTTTATAATACACATATTTATCACAAATACCAAAATAAGACCAAGTCTTCCCCTTGCCTGCCACGTCTAAAGTGTCCCCTAGTCGTCCCAGGCGCCAAATAAGGCGTCCGCCTCGCCCTGCTCCTCGCTGCTAGGGTCCAAGTCTGCTGCGGCCTCATCTGCACCTGCACCTCCCTCGCCCCACTCGGGATAAATCCCAGCCGGACTAGGATCTACAAAGGAGAATACTAGCAAGGTTAGTCTGATACTCAGCAAGCATTAGTAGCAAAAGATGCATCTCATGTCAATATCTCTGGTGGTTATCACAAATTCTATCTCTTATCATTCTGAAATAAACCATTAAAATAATAGTGGCAAATTTTATACTGAAAATGCTACTGGTCACTCGGAAAGAAGAAAGACCCCTGGTAGCACTTCGCAGGCTTGTACCACTTTACCCATAGCTATTACGAACCCTAAAGAAACGGGTCCCGGCATTTCCTTTGATGCGGGTTCAAGCTCGAAATCTGAGCGTTTTCGAGTTCGTGATTAATTTCTCCACCCATTACTTTCGTCGGTGCCGACCTCGTCATCACAGGAGTTACGTAATGTTGGTTGAGGCGACTCTGTCTGCACCCAACCTCCACCTTAGCGCTATAGCGCCTTGGATCCCCACTTAGGACTTCTCCTACGGTTACGGGTTCCTCCATATCACACTCACACCTATTACTTACCCATTGTGGAAAGCATAATCACGTAACAAGGTAACATTTTACGCGGGAGCAGAAAATGGTTGTAGCGATTCTGACATCTGTAGAGTAATAGTTTTGTTGGTCCTTATATTATACCCGTATGTAAAGGAGTCCCACCTCTTGCCTCATTATCATTTTCATCATTTTCTCATTTTCTTCCCACATACAGGTCTCCTTTACCAGCCATATAATATTATCATCATTCCTGTCATCATTCATATCTTTTCCATTTTCATCTCGATCTTTTGATTTAAGTTTTTTTTTTTGAGAATTAAATTTTGGATGCAATACGTCTAATACAGCAATATACGGTTTACATTTAAAATAGTTGTATTAATGTTCAAGAGGATCGCTTGCCTTCGTAGTAATAGTAGGTGTCGGTGTCGATGAGTCAAAATTCATTCCTTTGTCATTGGAGCTAGTCTTACGATGCAGCGCGATAATACACATAGGATACCGAGAAATATTTAGTGATTTTTGGTGATATTCAAATAATAAACTGCAAATGCGACTTCTACTGGTTAGCCAAATTTTAATTTATAAATATTTTTCCCGAAACCTGGACCAGTTAGCAGCTCTCTCTAAAATCCTAATTTAATTTCCCTTTTAACCTTAATTCGATCCAAAACCTAATTAACCTACAAAAATCCTAATTAACCTAACTAATCACCCAAAACCCTAATTAACCTAATTACTAAAATACCTAAAAACCCTAACCTAACCCTACGAATTACCTATCTACCCTCCTCTAATCCTAACCCAACCAGTGAAACTCACCCCTCATTCTCTCCCTCACTCCCGTCTCCTCCTCTCTCTCTCTCTCTCGGTTCTTCCCAGCGCCGCTTCCGCCTGGCGCTTTCTCCCCTCGCGTGCGGCCGCCGCTCCCTGTTGCCGCCACTCCTCGCGCCGGCTCGCCATCGCCTTGCTGGCTTGCTCCTCATGTTGGATCCCTGCGGCCGGCGCCACCGCTCGAGTTCTCCCAGCGGCTCTGCTGCAGCCTGCAGCGTCGGCCCGGTGGCTCGGCCTCCCGGCCGCCGGCTGCCATGGGCTCCACGGATCCGGCCCGTGACTCGGCAGATCGTCCCCGGCTCTCCCTGCGGCCCTTTCTACCGCCGCCATCTCCTCCCGGCTCGGCTCCTTCCTCCACCGCCTTCTTCCCCTGGCGCGGCCGAAGGCCAGCGCCTCTGCTCCTGGCTGGATCTACTCTCTACTCACTCAGATCCGGCGTGCTCCGGCCCGGATGGCTCGGTTCACAGCCCGAAGCAGCCCGGCCGGCTCTGCTACTAAGGTTTGATTCTTCTACCCCCTTAATGGTCTAGGGTTTGGTGCTTCCTTGCTAACCTATGTGAAAACCAAAACTAAAGCTGGCTAATGCCCATGTATGCATGACGATGATGATGGATCTGGAATGTTGGAGGTCACTGGGATGGGTGCTGGGTAGGGTTCGGCTATCAACCGAAGAATGGAGAGGTTACTGGCATCAGTGGCGAACTGAGGTAGGCTCTCAATTGGCTCTTTCTCTCTACTACTCCTAGTGCTCTGGAATGATAACCAATGCGCTGATGACTGCTATGCACTTTTATGGTAGGATTGACAAAGCTTCTGAATATGTAAGCATAGCAAGAATGGCTGAGAAATGGATGGATCTGTTCTACCTGGGGTTCTTGGGGTTGGATCGGTTAGGAGATGAGCTGGAGTGGATGGATCAGCGGAGGAGTTGCACTGCCGGCGCCGTCTTGGCTCCCCTGCTCCTTACTGGTCTCCTGCCTCCACTGGCTTCCTGGCCTCCTCTGGTTTCTTCTGGCCGAGGAGAAGAGGTAGGGATCTTTGGGATATACAGGAAGAAATGGCCTTTGGTCTTCTTTGGGAAGGCTGGGGAATGGAAAAAGGATGCTTGGCGGGCTTGAGGTGCAAAGGGGATGTATTCTTCTTTGGGAAGAGTGGGAGGAGAAATGGGTCTTTGTGAAAGCTTGTGGTGTAAGGAGATGTATGGCTACCGTCTTTGTGCGGTGTTCGACCGGGGGATGCATGGTGTAGTTACGGATGTGGGCATCATTGTCTTTGCTTGTGATAGGTGAAGTGTCCCTAAGGCAGATAAGCGCATGCCACTGGAAAGGAAATGGTTTGGTAGCCGGTCTTTGTACAGCGTATTGATGAAAGACAATGAAGCATTCAGATACTCTACTGCGAAGGTACTGGGTGGAATGGCAAGGAAGGTTTCAAAGATTGTCATGAAATGATGTAACAGAACCTTGTGATTATACGATGCAATCTCTATACTTTAATTGGATGTAAAATACTCTTGTAAACCAACACGAAATTGGATTATGTTGATGTTTTAATGAAAATTACTTGCTATTGAACGAAATCCTGAAGGAGTGATTAATTCAATTGATCTTAATACATATCTTTATTGATGATTAGGAGATTCTAATCTGCCGGGTTCTCACAACCCACTTCAACCCTTTCATTATTGTTGAAACCCTAGTTTGGCTTAGGGAGAGGATTAGTGGAGGTTAGGGTTCTATAGAGTTTTGATTTGATTTCGTACTCTTGGATTGAGTTTTGTCCTCCATTGATGGAGTGACTGTAAACCCAAACCCTATCAAATCAATCCAAAGAAAGTTTGCTCAAAGATATGTCTCTTTGCCTTTCTTCTCTCTATTTGGTGATTTTGAGTCTTTCTTTGATTCGTGAGTTTTTGATTGATTTCTTCACATGATCTAGCTTGCTGTGACATGTGGGAACACATCTAGGATCATCTTGATCATCAATCACCCACGAGCAATGTTTTTGGATCTAGTTTTCGTTTTGACTCTGTTTTGAACCATCCTACTCTCAAACTGAAAAAGGTCATAAATTTTCTAAGGATCTTCACGATTTTCAATTGGAATATGTTCCTGACATCCTAGAAAAGGTGTGTTCCAAGTTTCAGCAAGTTTGGAGTTGTAGATCAAAAGTTACATCTATTTGCAACTTCGTTTTTTGGGCTATTTTTACTATTCATCATATTAGAGGTCCGACAGCCCAAGGTGACCGGTCCGACCGCCATTAACACAGAGGTCAGACCGCCCAACACTTAGAATTTTAGCCCATGTTGATTTTGGTTGTTTTGTTTCGGGGTTTAGACTGGATTCAATACTAGTCTTCCGCTGTACTGGTATATTGATCTTCATAGCTTTCATAGCTATTGGAGTGAAATTTGTATTGAATCTGATCTTGGTTGAAAAAGTGAGCGTGCTCCTATTCAAACACCTCCCCCCTCTAGTCGTCTTTTCGGTCCAACATAAGATTTGCAAACTTAACATTATTTTAAATTTGGAGTGAAAATTATAAAAAAAAATGAAATATAATTAAAGATTGCATATGTATACACATATGTAGACAATGTATTTCACTTAATAACTAGACCGTGCAAGGGGCACAGGTTGATTACTAGTGGTCCAAAATTTGAATGTCTTTTCTCAAAAAAAAAAACTCTCCTGTAATCATAACATATTCATCCTTGTTTCGTTAGTTGGCAGCTTAGCATAGAGAATATGAGCTTACATGTCAAAATTCAGGTATATATCCATTATCCAAACCGTAAACGAGCTGAAAATATATTGACCATCACCATAACAAATTTACAACAGGTCCATTTCGTCATTAATGAAGCGCGTAATATGCCATTGATCCAATCCTCCAATGCCGCCATGATTTCCCAAAAACAAAGAAAAGGGAAACTAAAAAAGTTTAACAAAGAAATAAACGAAAGAAAGATCTAATTAGACATGCAATTCATCTAGCTTGTTATCAGAAGGCCCCCCCTGATAAACACATGGATCCTTCATGTACACAATCACAACTCCTGTCTTCTGAAGAAGAGCGTCCGGTCGACCGCCGTGAGCAGACAGACATCACCGAAATTGCGTTCATCTGCTTGATCACTCTCTATGTCAAGGTTCAAATCAAAGCAAGAGAAGGAGGAGACGCCAATTTCTTTATGATCATGATCACATGTATGCTCCTCCTTGGCCTCCTCCCTCTCCAGCTTCATCTGCTTGCTCGGTGGCGAGCAAGCTCTAGAACTCGCATCGAAGCTCTCGCAGCTCAGGATGATGATGGCATCGCCCACGCCGACCTCGTCTCCGGTTTGGCTCCGCACAACACCGCTATCGATGGTCTCCTTGATGCCGATATGGCAGTACTGGTCGGCCTGCTCGACATCCTCCATGAGAATGACGCGGCGCGGGTCCTGGGAGATGGCCTCGTAAAGCCGTTCTAGGTAGGCCTCGCTCGCCGCCGATGTTCGTGGCCGCTTGCTGCTCCGGTGCTCCTCGGTGGAGCTGGCCGACGCGGACGGCGAGGGGGCGCCGCCGAGTTTGATGAACAGGAAGTTCTTGCGTGACCCGAAGACGAGGTAGGCGAGCTCCCTCGCCACCTTCTCCTTGCCGTCGGCGTCGCCTCCGAGGAAGAACATCCACGTCTCCTCCTTCGTATCCCTTGACCTCGACTTGTCGCACCTCTTCGCAATACCCGACCGACACTGGAGGACGGTGCTCGCGATCTCAGGGACGATCTCCTTCTGCCACGGCACCTCCTTCTCCAATGCGCTGCAGAGAATCTTCAGGTTCTCGGCGTTGAGCTCCTTGAACTTGGAACGGCACTCCACTTCCACCGAGCCGTTTGAAGCGCCGGAGTCGTGCGATTTGACCTTTTCATCAACCTCGCACTTGGGCTTCCATGGGTACTTGGCGTCGAGATCGGCGAGAAGCCATGAATGGCGAGGCTGGTGCAACTGGTGGCCATGCTCGTAGGAGGAGATGGAGGAAGCAGGAGACACCGGTGCCGAGAAGTGCTGAGTCATCCGCTGAGATGGTTTGCTGCGGATGAAGCTCCAATTCTTGCCAAGATCCGTGAGATGTGTAGGCTCCTGTAGCGCAAGAACAAAAGTTAGC
The DNA here is from genome assembly GCA_036346395.1 of Hsuehochloa calcarea. Lineage (NCBI taxonomy): Eukaryota > Viridiplantae > Streptophyta > Magnoliopsida > Poales > Poaceae > Hsuehochloa > Hsuehochloa calcarea. The sequence continues at coordinate 23,235,716 of CM070600.1, forward strand.
GATGAAGATGAGAACAAAATGGTTTTTTTTAAGTACATATATAGTAGCATCAAATGAATATGATTGAACATTTGAGTAGTATAGTACCTGGTCGCGGCAATTCTGAAGCCAAGAAGGGAGGCTGGACGACGACACGAACGACCTCGGCAATGCCGCTTTCGTGTCAGTCCTTGCGGCGGAGCAATCGCCGCAGCATCTGGAGATCAGCTGGCTGCTGCCCAAAAGCGGCCAGCAAGGCACCGGTCCGGTCCCATCCGTGTCAGAGCTCGCTTTCATGGACTGATTGACTGCGCCTAGCGCACTGCAGAAAGAACAAACGGAATAAGATTCCACTTTCACCTCACCCATCGACGTGTCCACAAAATCAGCTAGCTCTTTGCCGACCGGTGTACCATATACAGTCTCTGTAATTGTATCGGCCATGCAACGCAAATGATGTGCAATCTCATATGGTTTTCATCTCAAAACCTAATCAGAATGATAAGAAGGGAGAAAGAACAGATGGGGAAACAAAAGATGAAAAATAAAGAGGGAATGTGAAGCCGGTGAGCCAGCTACTGCCCTAAAGCTTTTGCCCGAAATGCACCCGAAAAGCACGCGAAAGATGCAAGCTTTCACTCACTCACTCACTCATGGGAGATGGACTGCTCACTAGTCACTGCTGCCTGCTGCGGTTGCAGAGATTAGGGATTTGGGTTTGAGACTTTTGAGTCGTTAGAGAGTTTTGGAAGGAAGTGTTTATGTTTCAGTTGACTGAAATTTCTTTATCCATCGGTCACCTTTTTAATCGTGGAATTTTGATCCAATAGATACTACATATTTTTGTATTAAGACAAAAAAATCTAAACTAGAAAAAAAGTAAATGTATGTGAACCCTACAAATACAAAAAAAATTCTAAACTAGAAAAGAGTAAATTTAAGTGAACTCTACAATCACAAAAACAAAAGGAACTAAAAGTTATAGTAGAACTAAGCTAAAATTGCGCATCACTTGATACTGTAATTTTAGATTTAGTACTGTGCAATTATAGGTGACCGATGGATAATAAAATTTTAGACAACTGAAAATTATTAGCAAACCCATCCGACGAAATAGGCTTAGCCGCTTGGGCCTTGGGAGTTGGGTGGCTGTGCGTGCGTCCGTCGGTCCTCAGACGCGCCGAGCTACTGTGGGCTGGGCTCGGATGCGAGGCGCCACCATGAGCAGCGTGGTGCCCTGGTGCGAGGCTGCGAGGCGCCACCACGAGCGGCGAGCTTGGTGCCCTGGTGCGAGGCTGCGAGGCGCGACTGAGGACGCTACAGGTTGCTTCAACTAAACTTGTGGTATATACATGTATTATACTTTATATATACAAAAAATTGCTCAAAAAAAGGTGTTTAGCTACACACCGATGAACCTAAGTGGGTCCGTCCCTGCTCATGGCGGGTCGGCAAACAGAAAAGGGAATGAAAACCACATTGCTGCAGGGAGATTACTACTGCTACGACTATCTCAGTAACGAATGGTCGGAGAAGTCATTTCATTTCAGGCAGGCTCGTTCACCTGACGTGACATACTGCACCGGGAAATTTAACAACTTTAGATCGGCACCGATCAGGAAGGTCGGATTTACCTGTCGTCGAAGGCGCAGGTGAGGCTCAGCGCGAGGCTGCCGGCGGGAACGGTGAGCGTCTGGAGGCCCCACAGGCTCTCCAGAGACGGCTGTCCCGCCCTGCACTTCATGTAGGTCTCGTATGTCCCGAACCCGACGAGCCAGAGGCCGTGCTCGGCGCCGCCGCCGGCCGAGCACGCCAGTTCGCGCACCTCGGTGACGACGTGCTCGACGGAGCAGTAGTAGCCTCTCCTCCCGCTCTGGACGTACCCCGCCCAGAACTCGGCCGCCCACTTGAGGTCCTCGACGACGAGCAGCACCTGCCCTCGGCTCTTCACGAGGCACCGCAGCTCGGCGAGCCGCCGCTCCGCCTCCTCCCTCGGCACGTCTCGGAACGACGACACGCGGAGGCTGACGACCTGCGCGCCTTTCAGCGCGTCGTGCTTTTCCGACTTGACCTTGTCCGCGGCCGCGCGCGCCGCAGCCTCCGCCAAGGTCGTGCTCTCGGCGACGACCACGACCCTCCTCTTACCCCGGGCGGCCAGGCAGTCGAGGACGGCAGCGACGTCCTCGTCGCGCACGTGCTCGAGCGGGAGTTTGGCTTTGGTTTCTTGAGGTGGGCTCGTGGTGGCCGTCCTGATAGGGTTAGGTTTTTGGTGATGCGTGGTCGCCGCTGTGGTTGTGGTGCTGCACACGGCCTGCTCCACGTTGGCCTTGACTTGGGTGCTAGAGAAGCCAGCCTCGCGCATGACGCGGCTGACGCTGGGGTCGTCAAGGATGGAGACGACGAGTTGCTCGAGCTCGATGTTGGCGGCGAGAACAGGCTGCTGCTGGCTCTCCACGGATCCCCGCCTTTGGTGCGCCTGTGCGCGCTTGAACGCCGCGACGAGCGCGTTGGACAGGGACGGCAGGTAGTGGTGGTGGTGGCCGTGGCCGTGGCCGTGCCCGCCAAGCAGCGGCGACGAGGCGACCACGGCGGAGGCCGGCAGACGGTTGAGCGCCACGTTGAAGCAGAGCTCCAGCGCCTTGCACTGGAGCGGGTGCGAGTGAGACCGGAGGCACGCGGCGCGCAGGAGCCCGGCGGGCGCCGCCAGCATCGCGCTCGCCACGTGCAGCGGCGTCACCTGCGCGTTGCCCCTCCGCCGAGCCAGGCTCACCGCCTGCTTCACCACCGCCGCCGCCGCCGCCGTCAGCGCCTGCTGCACCGTGCACCCCCCTGCCCTCATCTCGCGCCACCTATAGACTATATCAGCTATCTATCTACCTGCTGATTTGATGTAGCAACGGTAGTACGTGGCAATCTAGCTAGTAGCAGTTGCAAATTGCAATGAGGTGCAAGAGACAGTGAGATGTGTAGATATAGAGGGGGGTCACTGCAGCTGCAAGTGGCGGATGTGGTGCTGCTTTATATGTTGGTGAGTGTTCATCTCTTGAGCAGCTAGGGGTGAGGTGAGTTACAGGCGTACGTGGAGGGAAGAAATGGATTTCGGTGTGTGGATTTGTGCTTTTCTTGTTGGGGAGGGCTGCTGTCTGCGTATATTTTCTTTCTTCCTTTCCCTCTCTCTTTGAAACAGACTTTCTCTTTGGGGAGGCTATTTTTTGGTCCAAAGTGGATTTTGTGGTTGGAAAGAAAAAAAAAATGGCTAGGTAAATGCATGTGCTGACAAAGCAGATACAAAGGCACCTCAGCTTTCCCCTCTCTGTATGATCTCTCAAACAGTGTCCTCATGCAGAGAGTAGGATCTTTGTGACTGGATTTTTGTATGTGATCAGCTGCCTCTAAAGAATGACCTGGGAGCTAAATTCTATGCATGAATGCATCAAAGTGAGCAAACTGGCAAACATAGAATTTCGAACCTGATCTAGAAGGATTTGGAGAAGTGACAAGTGTGCGTTGGTCATTGGCGCAGTCGATGAAATGCAACAAGTAAAAAAAAAAATTATGATCGACTTTGTGAAAGGTAGCGCGCTCTGTAAAAAGTAGTAGTAAAGCTCTTGCAACAGAGGTAAACATAATCCCCGCAAATTTCAGCATTTCATAGTGACGAGGATCTAATAATCCTCATTTTATCTTTTATCTATAATTCTTATTATGGGTAAATATGATGTCACATAGTCCCCAGAAGTACCCCTTATATCTATAAGGGAGAGGCCTAACAAGTAATTGTAAGTTCTTCTACAATCACCCCCGTAGTCGTAAATCTTGCTACGACTATATCATGGTCGTAAGTCCTTCTACGACCAGGTAAACTACGACCACCTTATAATCAAACCTACAGGCGAGTGGGTCCAATTGATTAAGGAATCCGAGCAGTGCACTGCACGCACTATTATTTAGCTTATTAATGGTGTGTAAATACCCCATTATCTACGGAAAATAATTGCGGGCGGCGTGAAGAAGCCGAGCGCGGTAATTACTGCCATCATGCGCGTTCTTGGATTAATTAGGCGCATCTCCCGAGACAAAGCGGCTACTTCTTCACGACTATATAAAGGCATCAATAAGAGGAATAGGAGAGACGACGGCGAACAAGAGCTAGTCAAGTAGGAACACAAGCGCTATTCTCGTAATAGTCTTAGTCTTTTACTTGATCATCAAGAATACCACACCACAGGATTAGGGTTATTATTCTCTCGGAGAAGGCTGAACTGTCTAAATATCCGTGTCAATCCACTCTGCGTGATCTCATCTCTAGGAGACCCCGAATCAAACAATCTTTACGTAAGATCGGTTCTAATACAAAGCGGTTGGCGCCGTCAGTGGGGATCTTCGGTAATCTCTTGTCAACATACTCTCTTTTCCAATCTCATGCAATTATGGCGGGAGAATGGAGCGAGGAAAGCTGGTTTGACTTGGCGGTTCTGTGACGTCGACATGGATCTGGTTTCGACTCTGAGCCGAGTGATGCATCCAGCGATGGTGATGTTGCCTCGGAGATTATTCTCGAAAACCATCCCATTAATGGAGTTGAGGAGGATCCTTATCCCCACAACAATCGTCCGAACGGAGGAGCCAATTCCCTCAAAGGACAAGGTCAATCCGACCGGGACCGCTCCCGGAGGACTCACAACACGGCGAGTTCTTTCTCCAAGTGTTCAAGTCCCTTAAGGCGGTCAGACTTGGTAAATCAAGTTACAGGAGCCACAATTCCGGGACTCCACGGCATCTAGTGATCCTCTCTCTCGGGGTAACTCCGGAGAGGGTGGGATCAAGCATGCTTTCTGCAAATTGTTGTCTCCCCGCGAGATCTCATTTGCGAGCGAGCGATTATAACCGGAGTTCCCCTACGGAGGGATTACTCCAAGTCGCGAGATGGTGTCCCTCGAGCACTCCTCAAGCGGGAGGCCTCGGCGCAAGTGAGAATCATCAGGGAGGTCTTCGTCCTTCCCCAAATCGAGTCGACCTCATGGAGGCGAGATAAGAACACTCCCGAAGATCACACTGCGCCCCTCGTGGTAATGGCAAGGCACCACCGTTGGCGAGAGAACCAACACTACGATGAGCGAGAAATCCTCGACATTCTCGCACTCCACTAAGAAGGCCTCAAAGACTGATGAGGAGGATTTTGATGTCGTCGGAAGAAAGAAAATTGCGATCGAGAAGAACACGCACTGGCGCATTCAACATCGATCGGAGGAGGTACAAGAACTCCGGGACATCAGCGACTTGCTCGAGAATCGATCAAGAGCTTGCTCGAGCGCGAGTGCGATCTCTTTCTTTGAAGAGATTACGCAAAGACTTATTTGTGATGACAAGGCGGAGGTACCTCATCGACAACATTCGGTGAGTCGTAGCAATCGACTTCCTCGGCTACGATCAATCGAATATTTCTTTACGTAGGAATCGACCGGCCATAAGTCGAATCGATCCCTATTGAGAAATACCTTTCGATCGGTGAAGATCAAAGCCCCTCGGATGATCATTCACCACCCGACAAAGAAATTCTAGCGAGTAGAATACGAGGAGTATTCTCCTCGTAAGTGAGGCCTACTACGAGCAGTCGACTGTTCACGGGTATCGTCGTATCGATCACTGGTGACATTAACCCTTCTTTCCTACAAAGAAGGCGCCAGAAGTGATTCTGGATCGGGCATTCTCGCGACCTCCGAAGCGATTCATTTAGCCACCTCATTTCGGCCGATGAACATGGAGAATTTGATGGATCTCAAAATCCCATCGAATTTCTTGAGATCTATCTAAAATTGTCCGGCGGCGGGAGGAGAGAGCATGTAATGGCGAATTACCTTCCGTTGTGCTCGAAGGATCCGCTCGATCGTGGTTATTAAACCAACCACTCAGTCGATCTACTCTTAGCAACACCTCTGTGATCTTCTACGAGGAATTTCCAAGGCACATACAACCGCCACGGAAAGAAGGCGACTTGCCCGGATAAAGCAGAACAACAATGAGACTTTGCGTCAATTCATCAAGCGCTTTAGTCGGGTTAAGTAACTCAATTAGGAAATTTACGATTCCTCTGTGATCGGGGCTTTTAAGCAAGGAGTCCGTAGTAGAAGGATAACGGAGGACATTGCTGAATCCTCCCAACAACATTGCGAACTCTTGAGATGGCGATCGATATGCAAGCGCTTACGAGGCGGTCGAGTGGAACAACACTATCGATCGAAAACATATACTCCTCGAGAGCGGTGAAGTTGGTAAGGATAAAAAAGCAAAAAGTCAAGAAGAAAATAAAAGTCAAAACCACAAACCGGTGGTTCCAAGGAGGTTCGGCCGTGAAAGATGGAGAGCCCCAAACCACCAAGTCGTTACTCGATCAAGGCAAAGGTAAGCGCCACGATCGTAGGAGCGACAAACCAAGGTGGTGTCCTTTTCATAAAAGGAAGGACATGACCTCATAGCTGCCGAGTTTTCAAAAGAAAGCTCGAGGACTACTACAACGCAAAGCACCACTCCCTACTCTCGGCGGGTGGGACATACGAGTGGCCAAAGTCGTCGGATGATGAGGAGATGCCGTTCAAGATCCATAACATACCGTTGAGCACATCTACGGAGGATCATCGACATCGACTCCAAGCGACAACTTAAAGCTGGGACGAGAGGTAAATTCTATACATACTCCTCTCGTCAATAAATTACGAAGTGGTCGGAAGTTACCATCTCTTTTGAGAAGGATGATGCCCAATCACTCTGAGTCGATCAGTCGATATCCGATTGTGGTCGAACCCACCATCAACAAGCTGTCGGGTCAATCGAGTGTTGGTTGATGGTGGCGATTCTTTGAACATATTATTTACTAAAGCCACGGATGAGATGCAAGTACCGGGACAAAGGTAAGGCGATGCGATATTCCTTTCATGGAATCGTCAGGGGTCTTGACAAACCCATTGGCCAAGTTTCTCTTCCTTTAACATTTGGCTCACCAAGTAATTTGGAGACGAGAAAGTCTCCTTTGATGTGGTCGATTTCGATCGGCATATAACGCCATACTCGGACGACCAACTTTGGCAAAATTCTTAATGGCTACTCATTACGGGTATCAATGTCTTAAGATGCGAGGTCCCAAAGGGTGATCACCATTCGATGTGACAAAAGATGGCGTATAGTCTGCGGCCGTCGATCCTCGAGATGGTTGGTCAAATACCAACTCGAGATGAAAGTCGACCCGACTAGCAAGTCGAAGCCTAAAAGTACACCAAAGCGAGCGACCAAGTCAAAGAGGTTCCTCTGGGCCTTGAGAAGAACCCTCGAAGGCTGCTCGCATCGGGAGACTTCCGACCCCAAATAGGAAGGCGCCCTCATTACCTTCCTCAGAGCTAACACGGATGTCTTTGCGTGGCAAGCATCGACATGCGAGTCCCGGAAGGTGATCGAGCACGGCTAGCTTTACGGCTGATAAAGTACTGTAAAACAAAAATTACGGATTTGCCCCTAATCGGCGAGATGCTATTAAATCGAGTTGGATAAGCTACTTAAGCGGGCTTTATAAGAGAAGTCAACCACCAGTGGTTGGCTAACCTGTAATGGTCAAAAAGTCAAGCGGCAAATGGCGTATGCGTGGACTTCTTGATCTTAATAAAGCTTGTCCAAAAGATGATTTCCCTTTACCTCGTATCGATCATTGGTTGATTCAAGCTGCGGGTTGTGAGATATTAAGTTTTTAGATGCATATTACGGATACCACGGATCAATATGTGTTTAAGCGATGAAGAAAAGACCGCATTCATTACTCCATTTGGTACCTTTTGCTATGTCAAAATGCCATTTGGTCTAAAGAATCTTGGTGCTTCTTTCAACGCCTAATGCAATCGACTTTTTCATCTCAATTAGGTAGAATTTGGAAGCCTATGTTGATGATCTAGTCGTAAAAAGCATTAAGAGACTTAATCATATCAGCGACCTACAAGAAACATTCGACAACCTCGAAAGCACCGCTTAAAACTCAATCGAGAGTGTGTGTTTGGAATTTCTTGGGAAAATTGCTTGGATTCCTAGTATCCGAGCGAGGAATCGAAGCAAATCTGAAAAAATAAAAGCCATCCTCGGATCGTCCTCCAAACACAAAAAGGAAGTCGAAACTCATTGGGTGCATGGCGGCTTTAAGTCGTTTCATCATGCGACTAGGAGAAAAGGACTACCTTTCTTTAAACTTCTCGGGAGACATGAAGGTTTTGAGTGGTCGAGCGAGGCAAACAGCGCCTTTGAGGATGTCAAGAGGTATCTTTCGAGTGCTCTGTTACGGTTTCTCCAAAGCGGAAGAGGCGCTCTTAATTTACCTAGGCGCCACGCCACGGCGGCAAGCGCGATACTAGTCGTAGAGCGTGAAAGCGTACAACGACCGGTTTACTCGTTAGCGAAGTTTTACGGGCCTAAGGGCGTTACCCTCGGGTCAAAAACTTCTATATGCCCTCCTCATGTCTTGAGAAGCTGCGGCATTATTTTGGCGCACAAAATAGTTGTCTTGCGTCGAGTTTCCTTTAGGAGCAATCCTCCATAATAAGGAAGCAATGGGGCGCATGGCAAAATGGTCGGTCGAACTTGGGAGTTCGACCTCCATTCGTGTCGACGGCCATAAAATCGGATCTTGGCGGACTTTGTCGCCGAATGGACAAATCTGAACACATTGGGATCCCGATCTGATTCCCACGACCGATGGATGATGTACTGACGGGTCACTTACTTTAAGCGGCTCGAGAATTTGGGGTGGTCTGGTATCTCCTAGGAGAAACCTTAAAGTATGCCATACAATTAAACTTTGGGCCACTAACAATGTGGCGATCACGAAGGTTTGCTAGGCGGCATACAGTGCGAAAGCACTCTCAATTAAATCGACTACTCGTGAGAGAGACTCTCAACTAGTCGTGAATCAAATCGGAAAGAGTACCGGTGCTCTAACTCAACAATGGCTCGGTACTTATCAGAATCGTAAGCTAGAAAAACATTTTTAGGTTTGAGTACAATTTATCCCTCGAAAGGATAATTTTCTCATGAGACCAACTTGCTCGGATGGCTTCTTCCGATCTACGATTGCCAAAAGGAGTTTTCTTGGAGCAACTCCAAAAACCGTCTCTGGTCAAAGAACCAGAGACACCTCCTCTTGAGATGGCCTCATTAGATTACGAGGATACCTGGATGACTCCCATCTACGAGTATCTTTACAAGGGTTCGTGCGAAGATGATCTTGAGGCGGTCGATTATCCCGAAAAGCCAAAATGTATACTTTGGTTGAAGGAGTCCTCTATAAGCGAGGAACCCAAGGAATACTCATGCGATGCATTCCGCAAAAGAAGGAATAACACTCCTTCACGATATACACAAATGGCATCTGTGGGGCGCATGCTTCCTCTGAGAACATTGGTTGGTAAAGCCTTTCGACAAGGTTTTCTTGGCCTCTGACACTGTCGATGCTATGGAGGTGGTTAAAAAGTGTGTCGATGCCAATTCCATGGTGAGCGGATACACCAACCGGCTCAAGCATTACAAACAATACCTCTTTCTTGGCCTTTTGCGACACAGGGGCTTGATATCCTAGGACCGTTTCCCAAAGCTCCGGAGGTTTGAATTCCTTTTGTGGCTATTGACACGTTCACAAAATGGATCGAAGTGAACACATGCTTCGGATAACAGCAAGCGACAAAAGGTTCATGATGAGAAGCGTAATTAGTCGATTTGGAGTTAAGTCGGATAATTACGAACAATGGTAAACAATTACAAGTGCAAAATTTGAGGAATTTTGCGGCGAGTTGGTACCAAGCTATGCTATGCTTCATTGCACATCCCAAAGCAATGGGGTGGTCGAGCGTGCAAGCGGCCAAATAATGCGAGGAATTAAAACTCGAGTCTTGACCCGACTTGTTAAGCGCTCGGGGCTTGGGTACAAAATTACCCTCCATATTATGGGCGGTTAAATGCGACCACCGATCGAGCAACAGAGAAACACCATTTTTCTAGTTTTGGGCGAAGCCATGCTTCCTCGGAGCTAAAATGCGGTCGACACGAGTTGAAACCTTCAACAACTCAAACCAGAACAACTTGAGCGGATGACATTAACCTACTCGAAGAGAGGAGAAACCTAGCCTTAATCCGTTCGGCGGTCTACCAACAAGCCTGCGCGAGATACTATAATCGTAAGGTCCAACCTCGCGACCTTCTTTGTGGTGACTTAGTATTGAGGCTCTGCCAATCAAGTCTAATCGAATAAACTTTCCCTAAATGGGAAGGTCCTTACGATGGTCGAAGTAACTTTCGGCGAGAATCGATGCGACTAGCAATGGAAGATGGGCGAGTTCTCTCAAACTCTTGGAACATCGACCCGATTCACAAATTCTATGTGTGACCGGTTTCTCGAGCAATAAAAGTCGAGTTCTTTCTACCTCTTTTGCCTTATTTTGAGTAGTGCTTTTTAATCTTTCGACTATGATTTTAAAACACCCGTTTTCTTTACACCGCCAAAAGCGAAAAACGTCATCAGGTGAAACTTCTCCTCTCTGCATGTGGTTCTGCGCACTAGAAGGAATTTCCTAGCATCGACTCGTTACTCATTTTTGCTGCCAATACAAAGAGCTCGGGTTTTATCCAGTCGAAATGTTCTCAAAGCCAACTCTCTCAATCTTAGTCTATTTTTTGATAAATTCAAAAATATTCTAAGTAGAGCGCACTTTCTTACATTTGTTCGACCACCTTTGGTGTACTCGATTTGTTTTAAGCGGTGAAGGAAGAGACACACCTAGTCAAGTCTTTCCTCTCTGCATGTGGTCACGCCCACTAGAAGGAAACTTCCTAGTGTCGTCAGTCTCCTACTTTTGCTCTTTGGAAAAGACTTATCGAAGTCCACCAAAAAGGACGAGCAATTACTAAAGTCCTCTAAGGCGTTTGTTTAACTCAAGTTGCTGTTCTTGGTTTGATTAAACTAGTCGGAGATGGAAACATCACCTAGTCGAAGCCTTTCCTCTCTGCACGTGGTCCTGCCCACTAGAAGGAACTTCCTAGTGTCGAGTCGTTTTCTACTCTTTCGATCAGTGCTTGACAACCGTAACAAAAGCTATAAGTTAAATAAACCTCTCTTTGTTTTCAGAAACCCCATTTTTAAACACTATTTATTTAGATTGTCTAAACAATCTAAGCAAATAGTCGGGGGCTAGGATAAAGTTATTAATTTGACTTCAATTCTTAGTCTTTCATTCGTTTATTATCTTTTGAGTTACTAACTACTCGACAAGATGATTTTCAGGAAATAAAGCGGATCATATATTACTCATCAACAAAAATTGTCTGCCTTACAAGGTAGTTACAAGATTACTCTGAAGGGGGAGAGCCTAGCTGCATTTCCTCCGCCACCTTTTGCCAATCGATGCATTTCCTCAATCGACGACTTGCCTCGATTCGGAGACGATCAAGTCGGCTTCGATTGGTTTAACATTAAGGCGGGGTCTTGAGCTTTAAGTTTCGCCAAGCGTAACTTCTGCAGCCTTCTTATTGCCTCCTTATTGATTGACAGATTAGTCTTGAGTGGTCACCATTTCTTGCAATTTTCCGACTTGTTCCCCAATGGTACTTGTGTGAGCAGCTATGGTATCTTCTCGAGGAGTTTTTCCCTCAGAATGTAGCTCACTAAGCACATTGTTCAGGAGAGTGATGTTGCCTTGAAGACTAGTCTTCATCGACTCCATCTCATGTTGGGTACAAGTCGAAGCCTCGCGAAGCTTTTTGTTTTCGACCACTTGTTCTGAAAAGAATAATATCGGTCAAACAAAAATATACTTCTAGAGGAAGATAACACAAAAGATAATTATAGGTAAAAGCTTTTTCTTACCTACTAATTGAGAATCCAATTTCTTGACCTCTTCTCGATGGGAAGCAGCGGTTTGACATGCTTTTGCTCCCACGCTCGATGTCCTCGCATTCATCTTAGCAATGCGACGGACTCATTGCGGTTAAGGTCTTTGCTTGGATTTGACCTCGAGGCTTCTCAATTGGGCGACAATTTACGAACAAGAAATTGGCATTAGAAAAGGAAAATACTCAAAAAGAATAACAGGTAAAGATTTACTTACACGTTAATCGAGTTCTAAAACTCTCGAGTTCTTGATCCTTATTCGCGTAATACGGAAAACTCTGAATGACCAAAGCTTTTTCTTGAACTTGATGCGGAGCTTCCATCTCTTTTCTTTATCCGGATAAGAAAGGAGAGTCGGGTAAGGTTAAAGATCAAAAGCAGTCTTAAGTTGAAACTTCTTTGTTTATTTTTTCCCGCAATCTTTTAGATGCGAGAGGCAGTCTCGAAGTCTATCAGGAGGACTAATACTTCGTTCCTTAGCCTCCTCGACTCTTCTTTTTCATAGTCGGTGAGTCGGCTAAGGTCTTCGTATCCTTGTTTAACCTACAAAGAGCAGGAGCGAAGAAAAACATCATCCGAATGGTTGTAAGTACTTCTACAACTACCGACCTAGTCGTAAGTTTTTCTCGACTACGATACGGTTGTAAGTCTTTCTACAACTACTACACAGTTGTAAGTAGTCGTAAGCTTTTTACGACTAGTACTTTGTCATGAGTTTCTTCCATGACTATTCTCGTAAAACATTTTACGAATATTTAAGTCAAAAACAACTATGAGTGATAAGTGACTTACCACCTCTCCGCCTCTGCAAGAGTAGTTCCTTCTCTGTCTTAGCTCTAAAAGTTGTCGATGATACTCACCGACAACAAACAATTTGCTCTAGAGCTTTCTGCAAAAAGAAAACAGTGAGAAGAGAAGGAAAGTCACATATATAAGTATTTTGAAGATACTTACATTCATAGTCGTCCTAGCAAACATCGAATATACAAGGTCCGGGTTCTGCGACTTATCTATCCTCGCGACCTTGTCCCACCACACCTTCTCGGCGCTCGTTATCAAAAGTATTCTCCGTGTTGGGAATATCTTTGGGATGGGGACTCGGTCACGAGATCTGTGCGAAGACCCTCTGACGGAGGCGGCCCAAAGAAGTCACCACGAAGTTGAAATTTTCTCCTTACGGTTACTCAGAATCTCTTTGGGTAAGGAAGGAACGCCTCCTACAATTTCCTTCCCAGTGGTGCCCAGGTGGTCACCACCTTGACGAGAGGCTTCCACAATGCCTCTGTTGTTTCTCGACTTGATGGTCGTGGCGGCCACCTGCAAGAATGACCGCTACCTCAAGAGTCGTGAATTCGACTTCGCAGATGTGGGAGTCACTCTGGGAGTCTCGACTTCATCGGCCACCTGGGCCAAGGGTGATGCTTCGACCACCTCCATTGCTACCTCTCCAGTAGCTGAGGGAATAGCAATGGACTTCTCAGCAGAAGCATTCCCGGGGGCTGAAGGAGTCGGACTGAAATAAAGAAAAGCAAATCAGGTTGTGAAAAAGAAAAAGGTAAATGTCGTTCTTACACTTTAGTACATTTCACATACCTCTGCACCCTGGTCTTAACCAGGAATTTTGGAGCAATCCTCCCTACGGAGGACCTCTTCTTCTCCACGACCACGTCTGGTCGAGGTTCAATAATTGGTCCAGCTACGACCACGTCTGGTCGTAGAGTTTGAACAGGGATCAGAGCTCTGGTTTCCTGATCCTCTGGATGGACGAGATCAGTCTCGACCATTCGATAAAGATCGCGCCCTCGATTGCGAGGTTGTCGATGCAGCATCGTCCTTCATAAAAGACATAAAATCTTTCCAGTTCTCCCTTTCCAGTTGCTTAATAAAACTAGGAGTGGCACCGACTGCGAAAGATTCCGTGTCATAATAGAAGGGTACCTTAGCCTTGCGAGGTTTGCGCTTAAGAGGTTCAGCTGCTTCAACCTCCTCGGCTTCGACGACTGCGGCCTCGGCTTCAGATACAACTACAACCGCGCGTTGCTTTGTAGAAGTGCGGTCGAAAGACCAGAGCTCGAACTTGCTCCCCCTTATCGGCCAGTTTTACAAGTCGGCGTCTCTTGAGGAGGCCGAGCCTTTGTCTTCGACAACCCGGCGCCAATAGTCATCGAGCGACTTCTTCGTCGTCTGGCGATTTTCCATGCCTACTTTACGTAAAACAAGACGAGAAAAGAAGAATCACTAATTAATCGTAAGTTTTCTCGACTAGTATCAAGTCGTAAGTTTTTCTACGACTCTTTCTTGATTGTAAGATATTCTCGATCACCATTAGTCGTAAGTATTTTCTACGACTATAAAGTCCTAAAGAAAGAATCAGATTACGATTACCTTTAGGCGCTCTATCCTTTCATCTGCGGACAAAGCCGCGATGACTTGAGGAACCCCTCGGGTGGCGGGGACTTCTCACAGATGAGTCGACTGCAGAGTCAACCTCGGCTGTGAAAGATGCGTAATAAATGATAAAAATATTAGACAAGGTTGAGAAAGACCAAGCGGAGAGCTAAGTCGACAATTGCTTACCCTCCTCGTAGTCTCTGGTGGGGTCTCCTCTCCCGAGTACCTCCACATAGGAGATGCTCGTTTCTTGAGAGGACTAATTGGCGTGTGATAAAATCCTTCACCACATGCCATCCGGTCGACCCTTCTTCCTTCAAGTCCTTAATGGCTTGAATATAAGGGCTAATCCTACCGATATCTTCGAGGTTGAATCCCATGAAGATTTCTTTTCAATGACCTTCCCGAAAGAAAGGTGTCTTCAGAGTGACCTTCGGTAGAGAACCACCTCTTCCTCGGCCCGCCCACGAAGACCGGGTAAAACTCTGAATATACTCCTTCGACTTGAGTCGTGGAGCTTGATCCAGCGACTTCGGCGATTCCGGTTTGTCGAGCCATCCCATAATAATATTGAAGCACTCGAGATCCGCCGGAATCCCAGTCGCCTCGCCGCAGATACGAACACGCTCAACATGGTAATGGAATTGGGACCTAAGTTCACGGTTCCACCCCAAAGTGTTCGAGTACTCTGTAAGAAAAAGGGGTGGGCGAGCAATCGAAGGCGCACTCACAATACGCTTGGAAGGCGGGATTTGCCCATTTTCCCCGATGGCGATCTTTGCCTGATAGCGGAATCCACTTCACGAGCCTTCTCAGGATCTTCCGACATCGACCAAGATCTTGATCTTAGCGCATCCATCTCCGATTCCTCCCATTCGAAACTCTCTTGGCCATTTCGCTTAGAAGCAAGAAGTTTTTGATTGGGTTAGGCGGCGAGAAGATGAAACCTAGTCGAAGACGGAGAAAGCAAGAGCTCGAAGAACAATGGAGTGATTTGGGGAAAGGTAAAATCCAAGTCTACCTCTGGTAAGTTTTTATAACCAAGACGATCTCCGCCGCCGGAAAACCGTCTCGGCTATAGGTCTATGAGAGATGGTTGTACAGCCGGGAACCGCTTCATCGGACAAGTCTATGAGAGCGGTTGCAATTCCCGATGGTCCGTTCGAGAAAAATAGGTGCGTATTGTCACCTCCAAGCAAAATTACATTCTTGACCAAGTCTTTCTAGTCGAAGGAAGTATCAATCGGAAGAGTTTTTCTCTGATTCCCCTACTACGACCACCAGACGGTCGTAGGGGTTTTTTATGACTTTTTGATAGTCGTAAGCAACCTTCTTGACCAAGCAAATTCCTGGTCAAAGTAGCACTCAAATGTCGAAGAGTTTTCCTTCGACTATCATTCTCGACATTCTCATGGTCGTAAGTCCATTTACTGAAACCTTTATCAAGTAAGTTACTTTCACTTGAAGCTGGGGGGCTAGATGACGAGGATCTAATAATCCTCATTTTATCTTTTATCTATAATTCTTATTATGGGTAAATATGATGTCACATAGTCCCCAGAAGTACCCCTTATATCTATAAGGGAGAGGCCTAACAAGTAATTGTAAGTTCTTCTACAATCACCCCCGTAGTCGTAAATCTTGCTACGACTATATTATGGTCGTAAGTCCTTCTCGACCACTACATAGTCGTAAGTCCTTCTACATTCGCTACCAGTCGTAAGTCCTTCTACGACCGGGTAAACTCGACCACCTTATAATCAAACCTACGGTAGTGGGTCCAATTGATTAAGGAATCCGAACGGTGCGCACGCACTATTATTCCGCTTATTAATGGTGTGTAAATACCCCATTATCTCGGAAAATAATTGCGGACGGCGTGAAGAAGCCGAGGCGCGGTAATTCACCGCCATCATGCGCGATTCTTTGGATTAATTAGGCGCATCTCCCGCAGGACAAAACGGCTACTTCTTCACGACTATATAAAGGCATCAATCAGAGGAATAGGAGAGGCGAACGACAGCGAACAAGAGCTAGTCAAGTAGGAACACAAGCGCTATTCTCTGTAATAGTCTTAGTCTTTTACTTGATCATCAAGAATACCACACCACACAGGATTATGGTTATTATTCTCTCCGGAGAAGGCCTGAACCTGTCTAAATATCCCGTGTCAATCCACTCTGCGTGATCTCGTCTCTAGGAGACCCCCCGAATCAAACAATCTTTACGTAAGATCGGTTCTAATACACCGACACATAGCATGTCCCTTTTTCCTCATGCAAAAAAAAATAGCTTAGCAGCACAGTGAACTCACAAGAAATCCATTCACATAATCTATATTTTTTAGAGAAGACTGAGCATAATATATGTTTATGAGGTGTGACTTTAATCATCAGGGTCACGGAATCTTCTTTTTAATCTTTGTGCAACCAGCGAGTAAAATGGCAAATGTGAAGAATCCATACATACGATAGACTACTATATTTTAAGGGACAGGTTCTTTTCTACAATTCTGTACCTGCAGGAATTTAATGCATTTGCTATATCTGCATGGCCACTCTGCGTGACACCATGTCACCATATAAAAATTTTGTTTTTTTATTTCAAGATAAGACAGATTCTATAGCAATTATGGAGCTAGCTAGCAACAATTCTTGTATGCTCTGAAAAAATTCAGTTCGTTTAGAACATGTACAGTTCCATTTAAACTGTACATAAAAGCACATCCAGGCTCCAGGTGACTAAGCATTGTTACTCTCTAACAAAACAAAACACATCAAAAAGATGCCTAAAATGCACTAGTGAGTAGTCCAAATATACATCTATCACGTAGGAAGTACATACATATATACTTTTTGCGCCTGCTCACTGGTTGTATAATTATACAATTGATCACAATAAGAACAGGGGATGGGACTGATGTTGCAATGATGATGATACAACATATGATGCTTTTTGTGATCGATACAATCTGATGTGGCCTGCAGTGACCTCTCATCTTTTGAGAGGGCCCATTTAAATTGGTTCTTTTCCGAGAGAGAGATCTTTGTGCCCTAGAAGAATCGGGAACGGTGTACGGCCTCTTTCCCTCTGGACTCAAAAGTATTAAAATCATATCCAATGTTTTATTTTAGCCGGTTAAGAGAAGGGATCGAATCGATCCAATATATTCTGAAACCGAACTCTACCTAAGAATGGCCGATTCCAACAAAAAAAAATTCTGAAACCGAACTCTACCTAAGAATCGATTCAAAGCATTAAACAACTCATATGAACCCAGTATGAAAGAGAAAGAGAGTACGGTTGAGAGATGATATTATTTTTTGTTGTTTTTTTAATGTAACGTGGGTCCCACTTATTAATAGAAATTGGTTCAATACACTAGAAAAAAAAACTCAATTCTTTAAATACTTATATGACATCTATTTGAATCGACGTTGGTTCAATACACTAAAGATGAATAAAGCGTCCCCCTTATGCCATATGTGTATGTGTATGTGTATGCATGGCAAAGAGTAGCACCGGTCACAATTACTAGTAGTACCAGTAGTACATAAAACAGCCACATGCTGTTCAGCAAAGCTGGGGCTTTTAAGCATTCCTGCTCCCTCAAAAGCAGACTGCATTACTAGACACAGGAATTGATGTATTCATTCCATCAGGTTTAGGCCATTTCTCAAGCTTCAGTGCCAATGTGCCATCACAAGAATGTCCTCGTACTAGCTTGAGTGAAGAGAATAAATTTTTACTACTCATAACCATGTGTCATGTGAGATCTAGCATTGATCAGTAACAGCATTCGTAGCATTGGAAGCTTACTGATATATAAACTGCAAAGCAAACAAAATCAAATTTCAAACAATGGCCATATTAACTAGCTAGGAGTCCTCGGAGCAGTGTTCAAGTGGTTTGTCAAAGCCAAATTAACTGTCAGTTAAAAGCCAAAGGCTGTAATAAAGCCCGGTTAACAGCATCATTGACCGGTCATTAATGCATGCATTTGCATCAAAAGTCGTGTTCGAACATTGTTCTTTATTGGGATACGAACAGAGAAAAGGGTTCGAGTAAACAGCCACCCAAAACAAACAATCAGAAATGACTGCCCTCTTAAGCCGCCTTCCCAAGAGATCTCCCTTCATTCCTCAATCATCTCCTCTTAATTTCACCTCTGCAATGCAGTTGTGCATCTCAATTCACATCCATCAGAATTGTGCATCACAGGAATATTCTTGGAGTTTTCACGAACCTAATAAAAAGTGACTACTACTCCTAAACTCCCATGTCACTTCTGCAGAGAGCAAGCTTCCACCTTATTTATAGGATTCTGGCATCCATGTGTTAAGCTCTACGTATGCAGTATGCACAGCATGATCTGTTCAAACTAATCTGAGACTCCGAGGTAGTGGTCACAGTCAAAGAAATCTTTGGTCACATATGGCCCAAAAGGGAAGCAAAAGGCCAAGCCCTGATCATCACAAAGCCATTTGCCCCAAAAGGAGCGCTTCAAACCGTCAAGGAGAAAAGTATATACGCAGTTTGAGAAACGACCCAAGAAGAGATCGAGAAGAGCAAATACTGCAAAAGAAAACACAAAGACGAAAGCAGAAAAGAAACCCTAATCACTGCATGCCCTTCTTTTGATCCTTTCTTTCCTTTTCTTTTTCCTTCTCTAGCTACTTAGTCGAAGCAACAGCTAGGTTGCTGTTTAGATCTGAGAATGGCAAAGGGGCAGAGTGGTTGTAACAACCTATTTTTAGACAATAAACAGTAATCTCAGATTTTCGTTTTGAATTCAAAATCCAATTCAATCCCCCAAAAATTTGTTTTTCTTCTTCAATTCCTCCCCAGGGCTTGACCCATATTCCCCTCAGCCCACTCTAGCCCCCTTTCTCTGGCCTGACCTGGCCCAGACCGGCCCGTGCCCAGGCCAGCGCTAGAGCGCGCCCCGCCTCCCCCGCCCCCGGACCCGGCACCCTCCTACCACAAGACCCGGCCCGGCTCCACCTCCTCCACGCCTGCGGCCGCCGCATCGGCGCCTCGGCGCCGGTGCGCCCGGCTCCCTCGCGTTAACCGACCGCGCCCCACTTGGCCACGTCCCATCCCGGCGCTCTGCTCCGACTTTGCCGCGCTTGTGCGCCGTCGCGCCGAGCTCACCTCACCACACCTCGCCCGGCTCTTTGCCACGATGGCCGTTCCATCCTAGCTTTCCTGTCGTGTTCACGCGCGCACCCCCGGCTCTGCCCCCGCCGTGCCGTCCTCGGGACCGTGCGCCGTCTTCAAGTCGCACCAATGGCTTCCTCTCCTCTTGTGGCTATATGAGCACCCCTCCGGCCTCGCCACTTCTGATGAGGACATCCCTCCTTCGGATACACGTACTACACAAGACCCTCCAGATTTGGGTGTTGAACTACAAGGTCCTATGACAAGAGCTAGAGCACGTGACTTAATCTATCAGGTAAAATCGTTTCTAGGGCTGAGTGTATTATTTGAGAACTCTATGACGCTACCTAATAGAGATTATTTACTTGTACTCAGGAATCTAGGCCTACGACCAGTTCAAGAAGGTCTACGACCACTTCAAGAAGGCCTACAACCAGTTCAAGAAGGTCCACGACCCGATTCAGCGAGGCCTCGACCACTTCAAGAAGGCCTACGACGGATGACTCGTTGGGAGCAATCTCGACCGAGAGGCGAGCACAGTACTCGTTGGACACAATCTATGACCAAAGATAGCATGGACTCCTTAAGACCACCCTAGGACCAGACCTACGACTAGATCTTCGACCAGAAATACGCGACACAAGGTGCTGCGTCACCGTTTTGAAAACTAATAAGACTTTGTAAACGTGACGAGGTCGGAGTCCAGGTTGTGTACGCCTCATCCCACGGCCGCACAACCCTAGGTCGACCTCCTCCGTCCCCTATATATATCGATGAGCCGCCATAGTTTAGGCGGGTTTTTCTTAGATTATTACGCCAATTGCGGTTTACCGATTATCGGTTTGAGGAACCCCACTTGTAAACTTCATCTATATCCGTAATACAATTGATTGCATCTACCTTGTTCTTGTGAGTTGCTTGATTGCTTGCGGGAACCATAACCTTCGTGGTAAGGTCGATCGCGTGTAAGCGTGGTCGATAACGACAGCGTCGCGGGTGTAGCGAATTGCGAGGTGACGATCCGTTGGTCGAAAGCCTCAAAGCGTCAACGTCCTCACGACGAACCAAATCGAACCTATCGGAAGATCGGGCGCGTGACTCATCAAGTGGTATCGAGCTAAGGTTGCCCGTTAGGTAATTTCGTTTATCCCTTTTTGAGTTTTGTTCCATCACCTAGAGTCGTAAAATTGCCCTACAAAAAGTTTTAGATCGTAATTATTCCATTGTCCAAACCACTTTGTGCCTTCGCAATTGTGTTTTCGCCGCGTTGTTGAATTCGAGTCCATCGTCGGTGTCTTTGTTCTTTGGTCTAGTCGTCGTAATCTAGTTTCTAGCGTCGAGTCTTTCTTTGTTTCGATCATCTAGACACCACCCCATCGACCACCTACTCGGATTCGGATTCTCCACAGTCGGAAGCGAGCGCTGGTCGGATTCGACCAGACCACTCGTGTCCGACAACCCTATTTATTATCTTGTTGCTCTCGGACACCACACCACTGGTCGGAAACAATCGATTGGTCGGATTTTCCGTAGCTAAAGTTCGTAGAGAGAGAGAGTATCTTTTAATTACCTTTTACCCCGCTCTCGGAAAAGTTTGTGACCCATATATATCCATAGACCCAGAAAAGAGTTTTGAAGAGTTTTGAGTCAAGGTCACATTCGCAAAAAAAAAGGAAACCCTAGGTTGGGTTTTTGCAGTCAAAAAAAGAAAGAAAGAAAGCAAAGAGTGCAAAAAAAAAGAAAGAAAGAAAGCAAAGAGTGAAAAAAAAACAGTTGCTTTGTGATTTTGGATCCGATTGTGTTTGTATCTACCCTATCCTTCCGTTTGCTTGAGCTAGTTCTAGGAACGCGATTGGGCCAGCAACTGTGGCGAGTACTGTGGACTTTTATTCAGCTTTGCTAATCTGATTTCATTATTTGCTATTCCTTGCTATTAAACATTGCCTGTCCGAGCTCCACATACTTTCGACCCTCAGATTGGATCCTCGCATTCGCCTCAGCCGTGATCGTACATCCCACCTTCGCCGATTAGACCACCTGCTGCAATTTGGTAAGAAACTCATAAGAGCTTGGTAAGACGCTTGAGAGTGTGTGATTCCACCCTCCGACCACCAAATAGTGATAGGGATAATACCTTTGTGTTGTCTTTTGTCTCCTACTAACGATGTCAGGTGAAGGATTGGATGCGCAAGAGTGTGTTTTGAGGGAAGAGCTCATGACGCTATTGGATGAACAACACACTACCGTTAATGAGGACATCGACAGGAAGCTTCAAGCTACCACGATCACATTACAACGCTCAATCAACGATAGTATTACGGCGCTCACTACACGCCTCGAAAGAATGGTGAACCGACCACCAAACGTTGGTCGTGTGGAACCTCATGGTGCAGCCCATGACCGTGAGTTTGATAATGATAATGAGATGCACGACCACGACGCCTTTGATGCACGACAACGGAACCGACTGAACTTCAACCGTCAAGGTATGAGGTAATAATGTTCAGCAACATAATGCACGTGTTAATGATGATCCATATGCTAAAGTTAAGTTCTCTATACCATCTTTTGCGGGTGCTTATGATGCTGAAATATATCTAGATTGGGAGATGACGATAGAACAGAAATTGAATCTTAGTTCCCGAAGTGCATAGAGTTAGGCAAGCCACAAGTGAATTTAAAAACTTTGCCATCATTTGGTGGAATAGGGTATGCACCGAAGGATTAGCGCCCACTACGTGGGATGGTTTAAAGGTTGCTATGCGTAACAGATTTGTCCCACCTTCTTTTAAACGTGATTTGCGTAATAAATTGCATCGCTTAAACCAAGGTATTAGATCCGTAGAAGAATATTATCAGGAGCTACAAATCAGCATGTTGCGTTGTGATATTATTGAGGATGAAGAAGCTGCAATGGCACATTTTTATGGAGGATTAAGACGTGAAATTCAGGACATAGTGGATTACAAAGAATACGATAGCGTTCCTAGATTGTTCCAACTTGCATGTTTGGCAGAAAAAGAATTGCAGGGACGACAACAGAGGCCAAGGAACAACTTTGGGAGCATGTCTACACCACGACCAGTGCCGGGGCAAGCCAAAACAGCCCCACCTTCACTACGGTCTGCTGCCCCTCCACGAGTAGGGCGCGTTCAAAGAAGACCTCAGACCACATCACATGCACCGAGGTAAGTAAAGTTACTAGTGTGCAGGCACCAGCCAAGAGTTCTTCGTCGGTTGCTTCCACTGGTCGTACCACTGGGATTGTGTGCCACCGTTGCAAGGGAATGGGGCACGTCATGAGGGACTGCCCCAGTCAGCGAGCATACCTTACCACCAAAGATGGTGGTTATGTAAGTACTAGTGATATTGAGGATGAATATGTATTTGCCGCTAACATTGCAGGTGGAGGAGATGAGATAGACATTGATGCTGATGATGTAGAGGAACAAGTAGCTGCTGTTGACACCGAGTATCATGTGAGCCTTGTTGCAACGAAAGTCTTTGGCGCACAAGTGGAGAGAGCGGAGCAAAATCAACGGCACAACTTGTTTCGCACCAAATTTCTCATGAAGGATGAGCTTGCAGAGTCATCATTGATGGAGGGAGCTGCAACAACCTTGCAAGCTCCGAGATGGTCGAGAAGCTTGGCTTGACCACACAACCACACCCACGTCCCTACTACATCCAATGGTTCAATTCGTGTGGTAAATTAAAGGTACACAAAGTTGTGAAAGTGCAATTTTTAGCACGTAATTACAAAGATACTGCTGACTTTGATATCGTGCCTATGCAAGCATGCTCTTTGTTGCTCGGTAGACCTTGGATATATGACAATGATGTTTTGCACCATGGTAGAGCTAATACCTACTCATTTTCACATAAGGGTAAGAAGATTAAGTTGTTACCTTTAACACCAGCTGAGATTTTAAAAGATGAAGAAGAGCGCGCTAAAAATGAGAGAAACACCGATAAGCATGATTCTGAAAATCAGCAAGTAGCAAAACATATTTTCCCACCCAAAAGGGAGAAAGTGGCGTCTAGTCCTAAGTTCGAGAGAATTAAATTGAAGGGATGTGTTATGATTGCCACTAAATCTGAACTTGCTGAAATTTGTAATAATAAGCTGCCATGCTATGCTTTGATATGCAAAAATGTCTTATATTCGCTGAGGACATAGCTAGCTCTTTGCCTCCTATTTGCTAACCTTTGCGAGAGTATGTGGATGTATTTCCAACTGAGGTACCCCCGGGGTTACCACCTATTCGAGGAATTGAGCATCAAATTGATTTGATCCCAGGAGCGACGTTGCCAAACCGTGCTGCGTATAGGACCAATCCAGAGGAGAGTAAGGAAATTCAGCGACAAGTCCAAGACCTTTTGGACCGTGGGTACGTAAGAGAAAGCCTTAGCCCTTGTGCTGTTCCAGTTCTTTTGGTTCCTAAGAAGGACGGTAGTTGGCGTATGTGTGTTGATTGCAGAGCCATTAATAACATTACTATAAGGTATCGTCATCCTATCCCAAGGCTAGACGACATGCTAGATGAATTGAGTGGTTCTATTATTTTCACAAAGATTGACTTGCGGAGTGGTTACCACCAGATTAGAATGAAATTAGGAGATGAATGGAAAACTGCTTTTAAAACTAAGTTCGGATTATATGAGTGGTTAGTGATGCCTTTCGGTCTAACTAATGCACCTAGCACTTTTATGCGCTTGATGAACGAGGTTTTACGTCCTTTCATTGGAAAATTTGTGGTGGTTTACTTTGATGATATCTTGATTTATAGCAAGTCACATGAGCAACACTTAAATCATATACGTATTGTTTTTAATACTTTGAGAGACACACGTTTGTTTGGTAACCTCGAGAAGTGCACCTTTTGCACCGATCGAGTTGCGTTTCTTGGATATGTTGTGACACCACAGGGAATTGAGGTGGATGAGACAAAGATTGTAGCCATCCAAAGCTGGCCGACGCCGACCACTGTGTCACAGGTGCGGAGCTTCCACGGCCTTGCTGGATTCTATCGGCGCTTTGTGCGGGATTTCAGCACCATTGCCGCACCACTAAATGAATTGACAAAGAAAGGAGTGCCTTTCCAATGGGGACCTGCACAAGAGAAGGCATTCAACTTGTTGAAAGAGAAGCTCACCCAAGCACCCCTACTCCAACTCCCTGATTTTGGTAAAACTTTTGAAATTGAATGTGATGCCAGTGGGATTGGGATAGGTGGTGTATTGATTCAAGAAGGTAAACCAGTTGCATACTTCAGCGAAAAACTAAATGGGCCTAGTTTGAATTATTCCACCTATGATAAGGAATTGTATGCTTTAGTTCGAGTGCTTCAAACTTGGCAAAGATTATCTATGGCCCAAAGAATTTGTTATACATTCGGATCATGAATCGCTAAAACATATTAGAAGTCAAGCTAAACTGAATAAACGACATGCTAATGGGTAGAATTTATTGAGTCATTCCCATATGTTATAAAGCATAAGAAAGGTAAGGATAATGTGATTCTTGATCGCTCTCTAGGCGTTATACCATGTTATCTCAACTTGACCATAAGATTTTTGGTTTGGAGGCCATTAAGAGTTTATATGTCACTGATTTGGACTTTAAGGAAGTGCTTGAACATTGTAAAGGAGGAAAGACATGGAATAACTATGTGCTGAATGATGGTTTGGTCTATCGTGCTAACAAGCTATGCGTTCCAGCTAGCTCTGTTCGTCTTTTGTTGTTACAGGAGGCACATGGAGGAGGTTTGATAGCGCATTTTGGAGCAAAGAAGACAGAAGAAGTGCTGGCCACCCATTTCTTTTGGCCAAAGATGAGGCGTGATGTCGAGCGCTACGTAGCTCGCTGCACTACATGCAACAAAGCTAAGTCACGTCTCAATCAACATGGACTTTATATGCCTCTTCCTATTCCTAGTGCCCATTGGGAGGATATTTCTATGGATTTTGTTTTAAAATTGCCTAGGACAAAGAGGGGGAGAGATAGTATATTTGTCGTAGTGGATCGATTTTCTAAAATAGCACATTTTATATCTTGTCACAAGAGCGATGATGCTACAAACATAGCTGATTTATTTTTCAGGGAAATCATTCGCTTACATGGAGTGCCCAATACTATTGTCTCGGATCGCGATGCGAAGTTTTTGAGCCACTTTTGGAGATCGCTTTGGAATAAATTGGGGACAAAGCTGCTGTTTTCTACTACGTGTCATCCCCAAACTGATGGACAAACGGAGGTTGTCAACCGCACGTTATCCACCATGTTGCGGGCTGTTTTAAAGAAGAACTTGAAGATGTGGGAAGAGTGTTTACCGCATATTGAGTTTGCTTATAATAGGTCAGTACACTCCACCACCAAGGTAAGTCCGTTTCAGGTAGTGTATGGTTTTAACCCCTGTGCTCCTATTGATTTACTACCTTTACCAACCTCTGAAAAAAATAAATCTAGATGCTAAGAAGCGTGCTGCATTTATTCTCAAGTTCCATGAGACCACTAAAGAGAATATAGAGCGTATGACTGAAAAGTATAGGGTTGCTGGAAATAAACGTAGGAAAGTTGTCAAAATTGAACCAGGTGATTTAGTTTGGGTTCATTTGAGAAAGGATAGATTTCCGGAATTAAGAAAATCAAAGTTGATGCCTAGAGTCACAGGACCGTTTAAGATAATTAAGAAGATAAATGATAATGCATATCGCTTAGAATTACCTGCAGATTTTGGGGTTAGCCCCACATTTAACATTTCAGATTTGAAACCATACGTGGGAGAAGAAGATGAGCTTGAGTCGAGGACGACTCCAATTCAAGAGGGGGAGTATGATAAGGACATCCCTCCTTCGGATACACGTACTACACAAGACCCTCCAGATTTGGGTGTTGAACTACAAGGTCCTATGATAAGAGCTAGAGCACGTGACTTAATCTATCAGGTAAAATCGTTTCTAGGGCTGAGTGTATTATTTGAGAACTCTATGATGCTGCATAATAGAGATTATTTACTTGTACTCAGGAATCTAGGCCTACGACCAGTTCAAGAAGGTCTCGACCACTTCAAGAAGGCCTACGACCGGTTCAAGAAGGTCCACGACCCGATTCGCGCAGGCCTCGACCACTTCAAGAAGGCCTACGACCAGATGACTCGTTGGGAGCAATCTACGACCAGAGAGGCGAGCACAGTACTCGTTGGACACAATCTATGACCAAAGATAGCATGGACTCCTTAAGACCACCCTAGGACCAGACCTACGACTAGATCTTCGACCAGAAATACGCGACACAAGGTGCTGCGTCACCGTTTTGGAAACTAATAAGACTTTGTAAACGTGACGAGGTCGGAGTCCAGGTTGTGTACGCCTCATCCCACGGCCGCACAACCCTAGGTCGACCTCCTCACGTCCCCCTATATATATACAGTAGCCGCCATAGTTTAGAGGCGGGTTTTTCTTAGATTATTCTGCCAATTGCGGTTTACGATTATCGGTTTGAGGAACCCCACTTGTAAACTTCATCTATATCCGTAATACAATTCAGATTGCATCTACCTTGTTCTTGTGAGTTGCTTCGATTGCTTGCAGGAACCATAACCTTCGTGGTAAGGTCGATCGCGTGTAAGCGTGGTCGATAACGACAGGCGTGCGGGTGTAGCGAATTGTGAGGTGACGATCTGTTGGTCGGAAGCCTCAAAGCGTCAACGTCCTCACGACGAACCAAATTGAACCTATCGGAAGATCGGGCCGCCGTGACTCATCAACTTCCCCCTTCCACCCTCTCACTCACTCAGAGCATCGAAAACCCGCCGTTCCCGTTCTCGACCGCCACAACCTTGTCGTCGTTTGGCCGCTCCGGTGAGCCCCTTCCCGCGCCACCCCAGTCATCGTGCGTTCCAGAGCTCAAGGAAGTGTTTCCCCAACACAATTTCTCCGGTGACCGCGGGAACTCGCCGGATTTTGCCTCCTCCTTCACCTCCGGCCATCTTCACCACCTCCGTCGCTAACCGCGCTCCTCTACACCTCAGCCCGATTGCTTCCACCTGGAGCACCGCACGGACGCCTGAAGACACCCCACTTTTCCGGTCCTCTTCTTCCCCTCCGGCGAGCCCCCGCCGTCGCCTACCATGCCACCGCCTCGGGTCATCGTCGCCAACCCTCCTCCGGTCGCCTCTGGTTCCCCTCTTTGCTTCCGGTGAACTCCTTGAACCTCCCCGGTGCTCATGCTCCTCTTTTCCAATTCAACGCGTCACATGGCCCTCCACCGCCGAGAGTATTCCATTTTGGTGCTTGGTCACGCCCGCGGTCACATCTGCCGGCGATGAACCGCGCCAAAGCAACCCTGAGACTCCTATGTTTGTCGGGAGCTCAGGCAGGCACTGTAGTGCCATTAATTATCTAAATCCCTGTCTTAAGGGATGTGTGTTGATTAGCCGGTTTTTAATGATGCTTTAATTACCGTTTGTGTCACATCCGTGGGCCCAGCAAATAGTGATGTCAGTTTTAATTAATCATGTTTCCTTTCAATGGCTTATAAGTGGGCCCTGCATTGGCACTGTTCTCGTAGACCCGCGCGCCTGTGCTGTGGACCGAAGGACCACGCACTGTTCCATGTGCCGTGGTACTGTGCGCTGGGACCCGCGTGTTATCAGCATTCTCCCCTCCTTTTGTCTTTTTGTAACATCATAATTTTCTGAGCTTTTAAAAATCTTTTATTAGTTAGTAGTTGGAAAATTCAATATTTGGATTTTATTTGAATTTTTAATTAAAGCTTAATATGGACTTTTAGCATCAAAATAATTTAATATGATTAATCCCGACATCAACAATTGTCAAAACTATTTCATTTGGATTCTATGTGCTTTGATATATTTTCAAGAATTTTTCTGAGTTCATTTGTTATTTTCTAATTGCTATTTGGAATTTCTGATATTTTCTAAAAAGAAAAAATAATTAAAAATCTCAGAAACAGTAATGGGCCAAAACCCAACCCTATTCCCACCGGCCCATCACTGTGCAACCCGTTTTGGGCGTATGCACCCTGGACTCTCCTAGCCGGCCGCGTATAAAAGGGGAGCAAGCCCCAGCCGTCCGCATCCAAACCCTAGCCGCCTCAGCTCCAGAGCCAAACCCTAGCCTCCGCTGGAGCTTGAAGAACTAATCCCGCCGCCGCAACTCCGACGAGCGATTCCGCCTCAACCACAGCCACCCTCGAGCAACCATGAGCACACCTCCAAGATCCCCACGTCACCCTCTACCCGATGGTACCACTCACCGCCGACGAGCCGCCGCCGTTCACCGTCGACCCTCCGTTCTCGAGCGCCACCGCCTCACCGTGTTCACGTGTGCCGCCACCTCAACGCCCGCGCCTGTGTGTCACGTGCGTGGCATCGTGTCAGCATCCACGTGTGCGCGTGCATGGCACAGTCCAACCCAGCCCCGATCCAGTCGCTCAGTGAACTTTGTTTGATGTGAGCCGTGTCACTACCATGTTGGTCCCATTATCAGATCCACTGTTC
Source organism: Hsuehochloa calcarea (assembly GCA_036346395.1). Lineage (NCBI taxonomy): Eukaryota > Viridiplantae > Streptophyta > Magnoliopsida > Poales > Poaceae > Hsuehochloa > Hsuehochloa calcarea. The sequence goes on from CM070600.1 coordinate 23,264,681, forward strand.
CATGAACCCGTGCACCCGTGGACCCGTGATCCGAGTCTGTGGACCCGGTCTATAGATCGGGGGCCCCACATGTCAGCCATTGTAGCATTTTCTCGGGATTTATTTTAAATCCAAAATTCCTTCGCTGACATCATAATCCGATTTTTCTTTAGAAAAATAATTTGGAAATTCCAGAAAATCCTATTTAGCGTATTTTCTTGAGTTTTGATCTTCCAAAGCCCATATCTTCTTCATCCGAACTCCGATTGAGCCCATTCAAATTCCTAAATTCATCTAAATTCAAGATCTATTTACCTAAGATTTTTATTTAATTTTTAGAGTTGTTTTATCTCTATTATTTTATTTATTTGTTTCGTTTGCGAGTATACGTTAATTCTTCAGGGACTTTTGAAGAAGAAGGAGTGCACCAAGATCAAGACTAGTACCTAGACATATTCCAAGGAAAGTTATACATTTGATCATGTTAAACCCAGTTTTCAAAACTACTTTGTTTCAATGTACTGTATTCTACTTTAAGTATTTATTTAAATGCTTTTGGGTTTAGTTATTAATCCAAATTGTTATATCCACCTTGTCTATTGTTATGCCAGGATCTTTTGTCACCCTAAGTTGGTTCATTATTAGTTGATATTATCGTGGCACCAACGTGGACTAGTCAGATACGAGTAGATTGCTTAGTCATGCTACGAGTCATCATCTCATGTGAGTTGCAAATATAAACTTGATTAAGTGATTATGGAACTGTGTGATAAAACTGTGTGTTGTGTGTTATTACTCGTTGATAGCATGTGTTACACTTAACCAACAGGGTGGAAAAAGATTTAAACTGGGGCAAGTGGTGGATACTGTGTGATATGGTGGAAACTGTGTGAATGGAAATATTGGTCTGTGTGACATTTAGTTAGAAATTGGAAATCTTGCCTTGGTCAATTAAGGACTTAAATTTGTGCGCCATTGAGCTGAGCCTTACTGTACAACTACATGCCTAGTATGGGACATGCCTAACTTAGTAAGTTATGGAGTCTTGACATTGACAACTCGAGTTGTAGGTTAAGCTGTGTGATGGGATGGAGGTGTGATTCTCACATCGCGGGACGGTTCGCCACTTCCCTGTCCAACGGTGTGTGTCGTGCCAAGCACTGTGTGTATCGATTGGATGGTGGTAAAGCACATCAGGAGTGTCAATTCTTGAGATGAAGTTTCTGAAAGGTTTTGTTATGGTCAGTGCTAGCTACACTGATTATATCGTGTGGGTAAAGTGTACAATCTCTGCAGAGTGTTAATCAATATATTCGAATAGCCGCGTCAGCGGTCATGGACATGCTCGGCGATTTCACACGAGGGGTTGATTTTCATAAAACATTTGGGAAGAGAGTTGTGCGATCTAAGTCATATGGCTATGTGAATAACTTGTTTAGACTGTGTGTATGTGAAAACAAATGTTGAATTAATATTGTTTATTTATTTTAAATATTGTTCTCAATCTATTATTCATATTCAACTGCAAATGTGGCCCTATGCAAAATAACCACATAAGTTATTCCTTTGGAATAAGCCATCATCTCTATAAATTGCATTATGTGGTATGACTTGCGAGTACTGTTGTGTACTCATGCTTGTTTCAAACAATCAACAGAAATAGAGGAGTCTTCGACTGCGTTTGAGGAGGAGTTCTACGAAGGTGCTGATCGTTAGGGTTTTGATCCCAGTCGGTTGCATGTGGTGAATTGATGGGATTTCGTTAGAGTTAAACTTTGTTTCGTTGTTGTTATTTTATTTAATGTCAGCCCTGCGTGGCTTAATAGATGTAAACTCGATCATAAGGTCAAAAACCATTATTTGCTAGTAAAATTAGTTGGTTATTCTATTAATCCTCTTGTGTGGATCGATATTCATCTATGTTAATACTGTATGCACTAGCGTGATCCTGGACTACTGCAGAATACACAGAGGGTCCATAATTGTATTTTTCGTTCCTGATACTTTTTCTAATTTTATTTCATTTACTAACTTCAAAAATTCATTTCTCCTTCGTTATAACTTCAAAAATTATGAAATTTATTTCTAAAAATTTATAAATTCAAGATCTACATTTTGGTACTGATTTTGTTCATTTTAGAGTTCATTTATTATTTATTTAGTATTTATTTGTTTTTTACTTATTTATTATTTTCCGGTACGTTCGTCCGAGTAGACTTCGAAGAAGCGGGAGATCTCTATTTCGATCAAGCACAAGATTACCAAGACCATCTAGCTTAGACCGAGGCGAGTCAATACTTTGATCATATTGAACCTATATTTTATGTAAATTATATTCTTTTAAAATATCAAATTGCATGATTTAATTTCTTATGCAAATGTATGTCAAATAATCCTAAGGAAGTTAAATGCCACCTTGATGATTAAATAATTATTATACCATCCCTTGACAATTGAATTCCCTAAATCCTTGTCACCTTAGTAATTATGTGGTAACCTATTAGTTATAGTCTGTACTCAAGCGCCATGCTAGTATTACTTAAGTACCAGGGTATTAACTACTCCAATCATCATCTTTTAATCATGAAACTGGTTTTGGACAGTCATTGGAGAAAATGACTGAAATGGTTGAGATAATTTGGTTTATACTTCTCAAACCCTAAAAACTTGTTAATATCACATCTGGGCGGCTGGTATGGTGGATGGTATAATGATGGGTGCTGATGTAGCCCGTGGAATGTTAGAATGTGGGAATGTGGTATGAACCGTCCAGATAATTTTAAGGACTTAATCGTGTGATGACCTCCTAATGTACAACAGTACAACCACAAGTCTATAATGGTGTCGGCCCAGCTAAATAATTTGTATCTACCGATGCGAGTAGCACCACTGAGAGACCCACGAGTCGTATCACTGGCTTAAGCCATCGTAGACACGGGTCGGGTTGCTAGCTTAAACCGTCCTGTGGCGCAAGAGGGGGTTTGGGGGCATGGTTGACGCAGGTGTGTGAGCGTAACCGCTCTCAGATGAAACCTTAGCGGGTGCAAGTAACACTGAGGGATGCATTGTAAAGGTCTTGTGGTAATCTCCCTTGAGGCCTTGTGGTAATCTCCCTTGATTCACATGTCCAAAGAAATGTGTGTACATATCAAGACGATTATCTCTTGTTGGTAAAGTATACAGTCTCTGTAGAGTATAAACTGTTCGAACAGTCGTGCCCACGGTCACGGACAGACATGAGAACTTACAAGAGTTAGTTCTATTTATAAAATTTTATGGGTTAGATGAATTATGTGTTGGGCTCACCTAGCCCTTGTTTTGAATTTTTTCTGAGTAGTCTTATCCAATGTTGTTAATAGGTAGATGTAACCATCATAAAAAAAAAAAATCATAAGGTGAAGTAACCTCTACTGTTATTAATATTGTACAATTATATTCTGAATTAAAAACCCAAGTCCAATAGTGGTGCGCCGAAGAATTAAACAAACACTAAGCGCTGTGTTGTTGCAGGCCAATTTTTAAAAGTGGAGGTTGAGGGGATGCTAAAAAGCGCATAAGTGGCATTATCTGCAGAAAAGCTTCGACATTTTAATATCCCTGGCGCGCTGGTAATGGGCGCAGAAGCTGCGGCAGAGCCACTACACTACCACTCCCAAGGTGATGGAAAGTGACACCTGTGGCTCTGCCAGTGCAATTATAAGTAAGCATATTTTAAGATATATGTGGTACTTCCATCACTCTCTTTTTTCCTCCTAAGAGGCTGTATACACCACTAATTGATTTATTTTTTGGATAAGAACTGAAGAAATATTATTGTGCTTATGATAAAGGCCCTTTTGTAAAGTTTGGTGAACAGAATACATCGAACCATATTTAGATGATTATGGAGCTGCAGAAGCTTGATCACGACGATTGCTTCCAATTCTCCAGTGGGTGGTTGGAGTCCCATTTTGTTTATTTCCCTTCTTTATCCCCACAGCCTCCTGCAAACAAGAGGCAGTTGCATATGAGCAAAAGCTTACTTGAAAATTAAAAGTCAATTAGATGTATGTACTCTACATGCAAGAGAACCAGGAACATTCATCATCATTTATCTTTGCAATGTTAGGAGAAAGAGGGGTAGGTGATACTTACTGCAAGGTGCATTTGGGCCGAATGTTTGAGCCCTCCCCTGCTGGCTTACTGGGCTGGGCTCGGGAGCTGAAAATGGAAGCTTTCGTTGTTGACCGAAAGCAGTGAGCATGTCCACCACTAACATTTTTAAGGAAGTGTACGACTCCAACTAGCTTCATTCCATGCCATCAAGTGTTAAGTAGAAAGACATGTAGAATACCATGAAAGGAAATATGTTGAAATCCATTTCTAAAGTAATGTTAGGTTTAAAATAAAGCCATTGCCAAGATATAACATAAGATTTTGTTTCAAATATATATATTGTTGAAGTATAAGTGAATTGTACGTCTTTCCTCATCAACTTAAGCTTTTGGGTGAATTAGTTAGTGCATGCAACTTAATATGGTATCAGAGCCAAGAGGTCTTGAGTTTAAGACCCGGTTGGTGCAATTAAAAATAATAATTGCAACCCACTTCTATTCCACGTCTTAGGTCTAAAGGAGCCTACACGTGAGGGGGAGTGTTGAAGTATAAGTGAATTGTACGTCTTTCCTCATCAACTTAAGCTTTTGGGTGAATTGGTTAGTGCATTTCAACTTAACATATATATTTTTTCAATTTGGAACAGGGTGAATCCAAGATGACACCCAGACAAATCCTTGTTTGCAGGAAACGGCCGCAGAGATCAATTGTATGCACAATAACTACAACTCGGGTCACAAGAACACTGTGGAACCCAACGAAGGCTATGACAAAACTTGACAGCAAGTGCAAAGGACATGTCTAAATAGCAGCGAAGTACTCCTTGCTGCCCTTCTTAGGGTCGGGCTTCATCGATTTCTCCCCAGGTTTCCAACCTGCCGGGCAAACCTCATCTGGGTTTTCTTGGACGTACTGCAGGGCCTGTTATTGAAGAAAATTTTTAATCAGATTACATGCTTGCATGGTTTTTTTATTATTGAAATTTGCAAGTTGTAGCCAGAAGTTCATAACTCTATGGACAAGCTTTGCTGTATTGAACACTAGAGCTATGTTAAATTGCAACTAAAAATAGCAAAACTTTGTATCCTGACAGACAGTATCAAGATTTTTTATATATTGAAAAGACATCAGGGAATGCATGTTGAGCAAGATGCAAAATTTTCTCTTGTTATTCTACCTGAAGGGTTCTCAATGTTTCATCCACGCTACGACCAATAGCAAGGTTATTGATTGTAGAGTGCTGAATCACACCCTCCTTGTCAATGATGAATAATCCTCTCAGAGCAATTCCCTGGCCAAATAACATTAATGACTCTTATGACATTTCATAAACACAAGGACAGGCATAAATGAAAGCAATTCATCCAGTGGAAGGAGTGGATCATATATAACCAACAGGTGATCAAAAATCAAAATACAAGATACGATCGGGATCAAGACACCAAAAGACTTTGAAATTGATTTGGTGACATCAGAAATCAGCGGGTATTTCAGATCACCAAGCCCACCAGATCTCCTGTCTGTCTGCACCCATGCAAGATGGGAAAACTAAAAGCAAAGGATATTTCAAATGTCAAGTCAGCAGGAGACACTAATGAAGCATAGGTTGTGTTTACTTATTACTCCATAGAGTAACAGTGAATAATAACTATAAGACCATAAAGTGAAACGCTTAACACAAAAGCAGAAAGAAAAGAGAAAAACAGAATAGCAGTACTGCCTGCAAACCAGTCACTAGTTAAAACTGATGTTAATGGTTTTTCTGGATATAAGTTAGGTTAACAAGTTGAGTACAGTAGTGCATCTTCTTGGCAGAAGGGAACGCATAATATAAATATGTTAGCCCTACATCATTCTCAAAGGAGTTCGTGATCGTATTTAACACGTGGAATTGAAAATATCTACCTCTTTTTCTCTCTGATTCATACAGAGCATCACATTACTTTCATATTCACATAAGGCATAACAGATGTCACATACTTGCATTTCAAAACATATGGAACTAAGCTCCAACATTGTGGCACTGCAATGTTAGCACTTATGCTCCAAAGGTTCCTTGGATTTAATTTTTCACTTTAAGAACAAACATGATATTAACTCACACAAACAGAGGAGCATTCCATAGTTAATTTCGACATAATGACCTTAATGCATGTCAACGCTAGATAGATAGATTCAAGAGAACAACTACATGTCCAGATGAGGTATGTTATTCTGACTACAACAGGACAATGGAGCAAGTAATGAGATATTGCTACTCTGGAGTCTGAACAAACTCATTTATGCAATGGTTGGTATAACCATAACTACATGGAAAGTCATGTAAATGAAATGTAACATACCACACTATCAATTGAAATACGAAGAATTTCAGTATTAATCTTCTCAAACTCCTCATATCTGTCGCTGAAAGCAGTAATCTCTGCAAAGTTTATAAAAAATGCATTTTACAACGCCTAACCCAAATAAAACTTTGCCGTCAAGGAGCACAAGATGGGACGCACCAGTTGGGTAGACGAATGTGAAGTCCAGGGGGTAGAAGAGAATCACATACTTCTTCCCAATGTAATCAGACAGCTTGACCTGCAGGCACAAAAGTATGCCATCAACAACATCAACAATCGCAAGCATCACCAAAACATACATACAGCTGCTACATTCATGAATCGCGCGGGTGGATTAAACATCTAATCTAAACTAGCAATCGAGCAGGCCACAGTTTTGCTGGTACAAACCAAATGCTTCTCAAAATTTGGACTACAACAACACACGTGCGCAATGCAGGTGGGCTACCGCATACCTTGATGAACTCCTGGTCGAACACGGCCTCCGCCTCGAAGTCCGGCGCCTTGTCCCCCACCAGCGGCAGGTCGTCCTGCGCACACAAACACGCGTCCAGTGTCCAAACGTCGAATTCAACTCACACCAAACACCCAAATTAACGAATCGAACCGGGACGGACCTCGCCTCCGGCGCGAGCGACGAAGCTGCGGATCCTGGCCGGCAGTGGCGTAGAAAATTTGTGTTGTGTTGGGGTGCACGGTTGACGGTAAAGACCAGGGCTATTAAGCAATTATCGCACTTTGGCTAAATCAGATATTATAAATATTGTATCGGATTTGTTATTTCTAAATTATTTAATTTTTAAAAAAAATTTAAGTCAATTGTTGTCATTAGATTTGTATAGAGATTGATATGGCATATGATTGGATGGTAATTTAATAGATAAAAAATTGACTTGAGTTTAAGAAAATTTTAGTCACCTTAAGAATAGACAATCCCAAATTGTATTCACATGATACTTAATGTTTCTATATAATTAGTTGGCTTTTTCCCAATCAAATGGCCACTTTACACATTTAATTATGAAAATAACTTAATTTTATAGAGTGATAATGATAACAATTACTAACATTGATAAATAAATTTTAAATATATGTGAATATATTATTAAAAATGTGTATTCATTCCATAATTGTTTGTTGGTACACCACACACGCTTGTATGACAGATTACGTACCCTACCACTCGAAAAACACATACAGTTTTGGTACATCTATACTTAGTGTGTCGGTATTGATACGACCAATTTAAGTCGCACGTGTTTCTGTTACGAACTGACTTGCTTTCTCCCGTCTACTAAAGTCAATGATGTAAGAGATGTAAGCAAAAAATCTATTAGTTTTAAAGCCCTACACTCATTGTGATGGTCGTACTAGTGCAAACAAATAGAGAATTTGATACTTTATTTTTAGTTAGAAATTAAAAAAAACTTCCTAAGAGCTAACTAAAATAAAACACTTTCGTACCATTTACATAGAGCCACATAGGAAATCAGCAAAAACAAGGTATATCCTCTTAAAGTGTTATCAAATCCTATTTCAATTGAAATTATAGCAAAAACAAGATATATAAGTTGGACCAGAGATTCTGGGAGCTTCGCCCATCTATGCTAGACCACAGGCCTGGCGGAAAAACCCCATACTTATTTAGCCTATTGGGCCCAATACGAGCCCAGCTCGAGTTCCACGCCGAATTTTCTGCGACGCCAACTAGGCAACTAGCTCCGCACAAGACCGCGGCGCGTGGAGAACGAGGGACCGCGGGGGTCACGACTCACGAGGCGTGGCGCGTCAGCGTTCCTTGCCCCGCCAAATCGGACGGCGGGACGGGGGCCTCGCGGCCCTACGGCCCCACCATCTCCTCGTACGCTAGGGCCCCGGGACGTGGAGAAATAACGCGAGATCGTGACATATAATTACGCCGTTTTGCTTCTCAACGACACGGCTGCTTCACTCGCAGTCGCAGCTGACGGACGGCTCAACGGGCACTGTCGTTGGAGTATTTCACGATGCGGTCCTCGTACTTGTGGTTTTTTTCTCCTGCGAGTGGTGCACGTGTACGTGCTCGACCCGAACAATGAGCTTCTCCAGATTCCAGATTCCAGATTCCAGAACGCTTATCTCCTATCTTATGGCTTCCACCGCGGAAATTTTCTGGCTCTGCCAACGAACTGCTTTGTTTGAAGACTACTAGTATTACCAAGATTAGGCAACTTTTTATTATATTTAGTTCCTGCTTGTTTTTTGGCAGCTCTTTAATTTATCATCCTGTCAAAGTTTGGCCAAATCATGACCCATGCCCAAGAATTTGATTAGCAAAACTTGCGCACATTAGTAGGTACTTCAATGGAATGGATCAAACAACTCACTTAGGTCTTATTTAGTATAGCTGCTACTTTCAACTTCTTAAGTTAGAGTAGGTGGAAGTGTGATAAACAGGCTAACTCCATAAAACTTTCGAGTTAGAACACATAACTCACTATTTTCTTTATTTAATTTTTGTCTGTAAAAAATTCGAATGTGTGCGAAAAGATGACACAACATGGCCAAAAAAATTATTAAAATAAAAGCACAATATGACTAAAATCAATTTATTAAATTGTTATAAGTTAAGCAATAAAAAAAAGGATTATAGTCACGAAACAAGGTTAGTGTAGTTTTTATATATAAAGATCATTCTCGTTCCTGGATCTGGTGCTAACTTTCTAACTAAACACATCATCAGACTGCTCTAATTTCTCGTAGGAGTGAATCCAAAAGTAAAATTAGAGTTGAAGATACAAAAATTTGGAGCAGAGCTATATCAAATAAACCCTTAGTTCGGTTTGTGCTGGCTCCCGAAACATTTGAAGATGTATATGTAATTAATCATTGATTTACCACACTTGGTAAACGCTTTACAGTTGCGGGGGTCTCCTAGATCGATGTATCTGGTTAGTTCAGCCGATATCTACAAATAAAAACATCACGATACCTATGCTGCACAAACAAATGCTTCTAAAGAATGGGAAATTTGAGAAGGCTTTGTAGTGGGCTTGGCACCATACTAAAAGGTCGGGATTTTTGCAATTTCAATGTTCTCTTTTAGCGGAGTGAATTAGTTTTTATTTATTTAAGGAGTGCTTATCTCCTCCGATTTCAAATAGTAAAATCAGCAAGTAGGCAGTCCGAGGCTCGAGCTCGGATGGGCTGGGTGGCACGCTGGCCACCCACGCCAACTGAGCAAAGCTCAGTCCCTCGGAGTGAATTAGCTGTAACCTTATACTAGCAATTAATTTCTCAAGGCACTAAATCATTTGAAAAAATGTGGGTTAAATTATCTATTAGCATTGGCCATGCTATTTGAACCTTTCAGTTAAGTGAGATAAAAACATAGATTTGCCGGTCAAATTACTACAATTAGGTACAAAAACCGACTTCTGTATTGACTATAAAGTAATGTTTCACTTTACACCATCCTTATATATATAAAAATATTTTGTACAACTTTTTCTTACTTTTTGTTTCACTTTGCAACAGACACCAAAAACGTCCTGTCAGCGTGAGAAAAACATGGGAGGCATGCAAGGAGCTTGCTGACAGCAAGGGATGACTGATGAGGTAGCGACAACTCGATAAATAGAGAGCGAGCCGTTTCGCCACTGTCGTTGTTGCTATAGCCGCTGCCGGCGATGCTCCATCTATGCTTTTATGCTTTTGATCAATTTCCTAGCTCCATCTACCCCCAATATTGTGCCTCTTCGTCGCCTCTTGTGTTGTCTTCGTCGCCTCTTGTGTCGTCGTTCACTGTCGGCGAGCACCAAACAAAAGTCGACTAAATTCTTACCCTAATGCAAAATGCAATACATGGTAAGAATAGGTGATACAAAGTGATAAAATTTGCTAAGGGAAGTGAATTTTTTGCTAAAGGTGATGCAAAATTAAACTATGGTAACATTACGTGGTCCAAAGTGAAATTTACTCGCCATGAAACTTGTGCAAATAATTTATCATTTTTTTTATCATTCGACTCTCTCATGGAGACCATTTAACCCAAGCTTACATAGTGACGATAAAAGAATTTAAAATCTTTCTATTAATAATGGTTGGTGTTAATAATTTAACTATTGCATTACCACATTTTGTTTTTTCAATGTGTGATTTGTATATATTTGTTTGTAGTCGGTTTATGCCATCATATCCCCACAAATACAAGTGAGATATAGAATAATGACAGATGCGTACTGATATTCCTCAACATAGAAAACCTATTTTAACAATAACCGTAAGAAACAAAATTACAACTAACCAAGCTAGTAGAAAAGCGGTGTTTTAATCAACTGTACCAGCACGCCCCCAACAAAATCACAAGCAATATATGTTACAAAGAAGTCAGAGCTTATCACATATCTAAATTAACACAAAATAATGCCTTGCTATAAACAAAACCGATCAAAAGGAAGACCAGTGAGGTTGGCAACTGAACTAAAAACTTGCAAACAAAACCGCCCGCATCAAAGCCTACGAGATGCCACCAATCAAAGCCCCGCTACACCACTCAGACACGACTTTCGCATGCAACCCCTCGAAGAAATAACCACCGCTCCTCGGCTTCCTTCTGTACCTCTATCCAAGTCGCAAACACTACTAATTTCCCTCATTTCCCTTGTTTTCTTCTCTCACCGCGTTTACCCCCTTAACAACCTCCCTCCCCTCGCCGCCCCCACATGACACAAGAGAACGTTCTACCAATGAGAGAGAAACATGGGAGGCATGTAGGGAGCTTGCTGACAGCAAGGCACGGCTAGCGAGGTAGCGACAACTCAAAAAATAGAAAGAGCGAGTCATTTTGTCGTCACCGTCGTTGCTATGGTCACCGTCGGCGATGTTTCGTCCATTCTTCTCAGCACCAAAGAAATCGATTAAATCCTTACCTTAGTGCAAATTGCAACACACAAAGAGAAAAGATTTACTAAGTGAAGTAAAAAGTTTTGCTAAGGGTGGTGTAAAGTGAAACTATAGCAAGATTACGTGGTCCAAAATGAAATATACTCATCATAAAACTTGTGCAAATAATTTGTCATTTTTTTTTATCATTCGACTCTCCCATGGAGACCATTTAAACCAAGCTAACCTAGTGACCATTCAAGATTTGAAAATCATTCTATTAATAATGGTTAGTGTTAATAATTTAGCTCTTGCATTACCACATTTTGTTTTTCCAATGTGTGATTTGTATATATTTGTTTGTAGTCGGTTTATGCCATCATATCCCCACAAATACAAGTAAGATATAGAATAATAACAAATGCGTACAGATGTTCCTCAAGGTAGAAAACTTATTTTAACAAAATCACAACTAACCAAGGTCGAAGAAGAGCGGTGTTTTAATCAACTGTACCAGCATACCACTAACAAAATCACAAGCAATGTATGTTACAAAGAAGCCAATGCTTATCACATATCTAGATTAACACAAACTAATGCCTTGCTATAAACAAACGATTTTGCTAAACAACATTCGGCTGTTTTCTTTTATCAAAATAGTTAAATTTTTATTTGTCTTATATGTTTTGAGATTTGCACTTCTTTTCTTCTGATGAATTGTGTCCGAATTTATTATGATTTTTTTAAGAATATAACGGGCTCACCACATTGCCATATTTTGTCGGTATATAATTTTATTTTTTTGTCTTTATTTTTACTCAATCTCTTAAAGCATATTTTAGATTTTGAATGCGATGAAAATATGAGTTATTAAGACTTTCAAAAATAATTAAAGTGAATAAGAATAAAAATTATATAAATAATTTACTATAACAAAGATATAAATAAAATAAAATTTAACTGTAAATAATTTACTATAACAAAAGATATAAATAAAATAAAATTTAACTATTTTGAACTAAAAAACAGTCGAATCCTGTAAATACAGACGACTCAAAGCCTACAGCCAATCAAAGCCCGGCTGCACCACTCGGGAGCGACTTTCGCACGCAACCCCTCGAAGAAATAACCACGTAGCAAACCCGCCCCTCCCTCGGCTTCCCTCCATATCTCTATCCGAAGCACAAACGCTGCTAATTTCCCTCCTTTCCCTCGTTTTCTTCTCTCCTCACGTTTTCCCCCTTAACCCCCCCGCCCCTCGCCGCCCCCACCTGACCACCTCCCGCCTCGCCGCGCCGACCTCGCCGGAAACCTAGATTCGAGAGTCGCGTCGAGGACGATCGCCGGTGAGCCGATCGGGACCGGTGTCTCTCCGCGCCTGGTGATTGCGGGTTTTGAGGTTCCGCCGTCCCCCCGCTGGAGACCATGTCGGGAGGCGGCCGACCGGCGGCGGCGCAGCAGATCGTGCAGTCGGTGCAGCGGTACGTGACTCTGGCGCCGGCGCGGCCGCCCTTCGCCACCCCCGATGACTACCACCGCTTCCCCCCGCCGCAGTCCCCCGCCGCGGTGGCAGCAGCAGCATCCCGGGGCGGCGCTGGCGGCGAGATCGAGGAGGGGATCGTTATCCGGACGCCCGTGAGTTTCTGCTTTGAGCTTACCGAGGAGCTTTACTATACTAATTTTCTCGGATTACTCTGTTTTGGGGTTTTGCTGTGGATTTGGTGAGGTTTTGTGCGGTTCGAGCTGTCATTGGCGGAGCACTGTACAATTTTTTCAGCTCCCTTTCCAATTTTTTCTCTCTCTGTTGGGGCTGTTGGTGTTTAGGATTAGCATGTGGATTTCGGTGGAATTGTGGGCAGCTTGTTACTTTCGCCGAATAATTTGGGGAAGCTTACACGTACCGCAGTTGTGAAGTTTCCATCGCAATGGAAAGCGTGGCATCTATCAGTCGTCTGGTATCGACTGCAAATAGGAAGAATTTATGTAATGTGGTTTGTTGTTCTGCTGGGAGATTTGGGGTTTGGGATGGTTGGTAAGGTTTGGATGGCAAATGCTACAGGTTATGTTCCTTAATCCTTCCCAGCCGCTTGAAAGTTGCTTCGTATCGGTTTGGGAGAGTACTAGAGTAGGATTTGGTACTTAAGTAGTTAGTAGGACCAGTTTAGATGTGCATTCGTTGCTGTCATGTTAGTGATACCTTTCAGTACAATTTAGTAATTACTGCAAGTCGTCATGGCTGAGCTGTATGTATCTGTAGCCTAGAAGTTGTTGCTCATGTAGTCATCTCCAGGGCAGTTTGCTACAAAGATCAGTTTTATTTGGTGCTAAAGGGATCGCTTTGGAGCACTGTGCTTGTACCTATTTAAATGTACAACGTTGCAATAGCAAATTGGCTCTGAAACATGTATCCGTTCGTAGATTTATGATCACTGCAATCTTGGATAGTTGGCACAGCTTTTCAGGTTGAAGCCCCACATATATAATCGTGTTAAATTTTAGGGGTATTCTGAAATTTCTGGTGAAGTGTAGTTGTAAGTTGGTTATTGGTAGTTACAGCAGCTATACGTGACACTAGTTATGATCATGGGATTGTATTGTGATCTTAGGGATTGCTGTTCATTTTCTTCTAACTGATTTCACCATTCTAACTTATTATGCCATTCATGTGTTCATTATATAGTTGAGAAACAAAGTATTTCTGTGGCCCCTAGCATTAGGTGCTATTATAACTTACTCAATGTAAACTTATTTGCATACTTGAGATCTGTTGTCAGCATTTAGCATACGTTGCAGATGTTACCGCTTATGGCAATTTCCGACTCAATTGACCACTGTATAATACATTTCCCCCTTTTGCAGCTAAAAAGAAAAGCTCCATGTGGAGAAAGTGATGCTGCTGAGTCAAGTGAATGGATGATTACCAGCCCTGGGTTTACTGAAGGAGTTTCTGGAAAAGCTGCTAGGACATACAAGTCAAAGGCTAAATGCAGCAATGCTGGACCTCAGATGCCTATATCAAATGCTGGCAAGTAGAAACTTCTTGTTCTATGATATTGATTGCATGAACATAATTTGTTTTTCACAACTTTTGTTGTCTTCCTTTAGATTTGTTTTCTCTAACTAATGGTTGACTGCATGCACCTTTGTGTTTTTGCAGGTTCACCTGGCAATCCACCTACTCCTGCTAGTTCTTGCCGCTATGACAATTCATTAGGTGATCATAGCAGTCTCATCTCAACCAATCTGCCATTCTGCTTACCTTGACTTTTATAATCCAGCATTATGGTGCCTTTTAGATCTGGTTACATTGTCTTGTTTCATATTATTTCTTTCTTTTACTGACAACTCTTCATGTGGTGCTTGTTCAGGACTGTTGACCAAAAAGTTCATTACTTTGCTCAAGCAGGCTCAAGATGGCATTCTAGATTTGAATAACGCTGCAGAGACATTAGAGGTATAGTTTTTGTTTTCTCATTAAAGTTGGCATTTCTCTTTGTCCCTATTGATACAAGTTTATACATGGTTTCTAACAACTCAGGTTCAAAAACGGCGGATATATGACATTACAAATGTCCTCGAAGGAATCGGGTTGATAGAAAAGAAGCTTAAGAACAGAATCCGTTGGAAGTAATCATTGTCTTCCTTCTTCTCTTACCCTTCTATGCTTGTATTTATGGTGCAAAATGCTAACCTCACAACATTACAGGGGTTTGGATGAATTAGGAACTAACTTAGATAATGATGTTTCAGTTCTGCAGGTATTTATTGCTGTAAATTTCTAGTTCATGTAATTGTGTTGAAATTATCGCATTCATGGTAAATGTATCTGAACATGGAAATAAGAAGATTTGAATCTAAGAATCCTTTGGTGTAACCTTCTTGCAGACAGAAGTTGATAATCTTAATCTCCAGGAGCAAGCACTAGATGAACGTGTAAGGTCCGTAGCTACTGGAGGTTGCAAAATTATTAACCGTAATTTGTTATGTTGTTATCTCAAAAGAAAATAGTTATATGATCTGAAAATAACTATCCTTGCAGTGAAATGCGTGAAAAGGTGAGGGAGTTAACTGAAAAGGAAAGCAATCAGAGGTAACTATTCATTTCTTGTTGGATTTTTGGGCATACTAGCATGGCAGTATGCCACTGTTTAACTGTTTAATCATCTACTAATCCATTTTTTTGTTATTCCTGTTTTTAGGTGGCTATACCTTACCGAAGATGACATCAAGGGATTGCCCTGCTTTCAGGTTTGTTTATTTATATTACTAAGAAATGTATTATTTTTCTTTTCCAAAAGGTCATCCTATTTCTGATTATTCAATTTTTGTTTAACACAACTATAAGAATCTGTACTGAAATAATTATGCTGTGAGCCTGTGAGCTCATATGGTGGTTACCGGCAGGGAATTTTTTCCCTGGCTGTGAGCTCATATGGCCTTTGTTGTTCTGCAGAATGAAACACTAATCGCAATAAAAGCACCTCATGGTAGTACACTGGAAGTCCCAGATCCTGATGAGGTAATGAAACAGTTAAAATAACGAGCTCTCCTTATACACTTCATTGGGTGTTTAAGTATCACTAACTATTTCATGAGTTCTGTTCATTTGTTCCATAAGCAGGCTGGCGATTATCTCCAAAGGAGATATAGAATAGTAATAAGGAGTACAATGGGTTCAATTGATCTTTACTTGGTCAGGTAATGTTTCGATCTTCTCTTGAAGCTTGTGTGTGAAAGGTAAATTGTCTGATCAACATCCTTATTATATTATTAGTAAATTTGAGGAGAAAATGGAGGAGCTGGTTGATGTTGCAACACCTCCAAGGCACACAAATGTGGCAAAACCTGCCTCCATGGAAGGCTTCAGAACAATAGAAACTGGACAAAGCAGCAGACCAAAGGAGGCGTTGTCGAATATTCAGCGTATCCAGAAACCTCCAGATCTAAATGCTTCACACGATTTTGGGGGGATGACAAAGATTATTCCAGATGTTGCTGTAAGTTAGATTGCAACAGTGTGTACTTTACTTTTTTTATTATATAATTTAATATACAAGGTGACAAATTCATAATATATCATCAAACAACATCCAATTTTAACCTTTTTCACTTCACCAGAAATTATTCACATATCTATAAACTGCAATGCTGCATTAGTTGCATGCTCTTGAATTTTTCAAGTATCTTGAATTCTTGATCCTTGTAGTTTGCAGCATTGTTACTTGTAGAAGATACTAATCAGTCAACTTTCTGGTAGTGATAACAACAAATTTTCTTATTTGTTTTAAATTATTGTTTATCTTCTGCTGCAATGATACTCAGAATCACAGAGAAGACCCAATGACTCATGATCCTACCACACTTTTGCAGACTGATGCTGACTACTGGCTTCTCACTGATGGTGATGTTAGCATTACTGATATGTGGAAAACAGCACGTATCCTTTAAGAAAAGTATTCATTGGGATCTTTTTTAAAATCTCATATACTAAAGAGTATGCACAGTTTCAACTTGAACTTTGAAGTATTTAACATGATAAACAGCAGAAGTACAGTGGGATCAGATTGACACCAACATTTTCCTAGCTGAAGAGGTGAGCACCCCACGCTCACTAAACCAACAGCCAGCAGCTGTTGGTGCACCTACAGCTGTAAGCTCCAACCATGGATAACCAGCAAGAGTATACTGTGAGACTCGAGTCCGGAAGTAGCAATGCTAAGTGAGGATATTTAGGAAAAACTCAAATGTTCTTCCTCGGACTCTTTGGAGGCTGGTGATTTCTATCAAATTCTGCATTCTTTCTGGCAGAAAAGGAAGTGGGCTGGCAGCCGTCAAGATGTGCAGCCTGAGATAGGCATTTTGTTGTGGGCTGGCGGTATACATGATGTATCCAGGAACCTATTGCTCCACCGCGCCTCTATGGTTTCAGCACCTCGTTCCAGTTGGGCGTATATAATACTGAGGCGCTGCTGTTTTGTGCCATCATTCTGTCGCTTGAGCTTATTCAGGTGGTTTCCAACTAAGTTACCTGGTAAGGTCAGTCCTAGTGGCCGTCTGGTTCTCCCTTGGAATGACACCACAAAATTGTGTAAATATTTTCGTAAGATATTTACAGTGCATGAGTGATTAGTGTTCTATGTTTAGCACCTCTTGCAAAGTTCATGTAGAAAAATGGAAAAGGCGTTCCTGATGTTCTAGCAGTTTTCCAAGTTATGGTTTCAGAATCTGCACTCATCACTCCTTACTGGCTTAGTGCTACTTAAAACCCGGATACATTGTAGCATTTCTGTTTCGACATGTTTTACAAAAGAAGCAGCAGATTTACTAGTAGCACCTACTAGAACATCTAGGCTTATATACATAGACTAGATGATGGTCGATTCACTAAGAACAGGCCGAAATCGGAAAGGAGTGCACATCGAAGTGCCTATACTTCAACGGGTGCATCAGCATCAGTCGTCCCCCTTCCTGATCTGCCCTATACAGTTTGGCCATGACCGGCGTCAGCGCCACCGTCGGCGGGAACCTGATCGGCGACGCCGCCTTGTGCGCGGCGTAGGCCAGCGCGAACGTCCCGACCTTCCCTCCGGTCTCGTCCGTCGTGATCCCAACCTAATTAGCCATAGCTCGTAAATACCGCACCAGTTCGACTCGAAGTTTGGAATGGTTTAAGCTCTCAACTTGCCAAGCAGCTGCTGGACGTCGATTCCGGCGCTGACGAGGAGGTAGCAAGCGGCGAAGGAGATGACGGAGAGCGACCAGGAGCTCCTTGGCTTGGTCGGCCTCGATTTCTTCTTCCCCTCGCCTCGCCTCCCTCCTCCTTGGAGCTAAATATCTGCAGCAACATGTTGCACAATTCAGCTCACAAATGCTTCGAAAAGTTAACCACCTGATGTCTCTTGCTTACTTTCCAGAGGCCGAACTCGAGGCACGTGTCGGGTAGATAGCCTTTGATGGCCTATCGTGCCATACCGGCCTGATCCGAGTTCATTTAGTTTGATGGGCCGATTCAGCCCACTTAACCCGTTAAACCCCAAAAAGTAAACAAAAAAATTCAAAAAATCATAAAAACATGTAGAATTAAGAAATAGAGATGAAATTGTAGAAAATGAGATAATCATATTGAAAATATAATAAAGAGCTTTATTAATATTCAAATGACTACCTCGTTAAAACTTTTGTCAAGTAAAAACTCAACATGAGAAAATATTGGGAAAGAAAAACGAGTACAACCTATAGCTCTACATACATCCTTGTTCTACGTGTCGTTGTCTAGGTATAGATTTTTGAACACATCCGATAACTCTAGATTTTTCACAGAGTGTTGTGTTCGTGAATAAACTTGTTCTTAGTTCTTCGCAGTTAGAAGTATCTTCACCATCTCACTTGTGAGACTTGTTCGTCTTTCCTCTGATATTCTTCCAGAAATACTAAAAGCATACTCGAAGGAAACCGTCGAGATAGAAACAATTAACACATCATGTGTAAGTATCGATAGCACGGGATATGTTAACTTATGGGCTTGCCACCATTGCAAAATTTCAAACCTTCGAGTTGAAATCCACCGTACTGTTGTCCAGATAGATGGATAGTTCCCCACTCCTTGGGGTTCTTGGCTGAGTAGGCGGTGTTGTAGAAGAAGAAGATCTAGACTTGGAGGAAGAGCCATCGAAGATATTGCCCCACATATTTGTCTTGCTACTTGAGACGGGAGCTACTAGAGATCGTTGCAAGTGGACTCCCTGGAACTTATTTTCATACATTTGGTAAACCTCGTGTAACCGATAACGAACTTCTGCAAAATAGTTAGTATAGTCTAGCCCTGTACCATCACTAAGAAGATCAAGTATACTACCAAATGCTTTAATTTTAGCACTAAGATCTAAAACAAATGCAAATGCATATAGGTAAGGGATTTCTCGCCAATATTTAAGGTATTTACTTTTTATAGCAACAATAGCCTCGTGTAAAACTAAGTCATTTTCATACATTTTCAATTGAGTAACAATCTGTAAAATACTATACACAATGATAGAAGATGTTGGATAGTAGACAGCGGACAAAGCAACAGTGGCCTTATAAAAAAAATTCTAAAAACTGTAGTATCTTCTCAGCAACGAATCACTGTTGCTCAGTCAATAGTATACTACTGTCAGTGTTCTGATAGTGCGTATGAATAAAAATAGAAAAATACTCTTAAGCATCAGGTAAGTAGAGTTCCATCTTACCAGTATGTCCAAACCGAACTTTCTTGGACGTACACCAATCGCCCTACAGAAGTTCTGATATGCTGCTATTCTTATGTTAGAATTATTCAATAAAAAACCGCATCACGAAAAGCTTTAATATATGGACTCAACCTCTTCAAACCTTATTTGACTATAAGGTTAATAATATGACAAGCGCATCGCTGATGTAGCAAGAAGGAATCGACGTATGTACTCAACACTACTGGAGTAAGAATATCCATGGCCCTAGAGTTCGAAGCGACATTGTCTAAAGTAATTGAGAGTATTTTATCTGTAAGACCAAAGTCTTCCACGACCTTGATAATACATTCCACAATATTCTCACCCATGTATGCTATATCAATTAATTTTAAACCTATAATTCTTTTCTCTATTACCCAGTCATCATTAATATAATGAGCAACTACACTAAGATAATCCTCCCTAGTCCGACCACTCCGTATGTCCGAGGTCAAAGCCACCGAAAATGTGCACGTACTAAATAGTTCCTTTATTTTATTACGGTATTCATTGTAGTATTTTACTAGATCCCTAGTTGTTGTCTGTCTAGAAACGGTAGAAAATCTAGGATTATGCGCAGTCCTAATATAATTTTGGAGAACAGCAGACTCCTCAAAGCCTAACGGTAAATACTCATAAGCAATTAAACGACAGAGAGATTGACGGTCTACCTCAAGATCGTAGTCCTAGCTATGTACAGTACCACCAGGGTTGTACTGCAACTGCGTCTTCCTCATCACCAATCCTTGCTTGGACTTACATCTTGTAACATGTCTAAGCAAGTGCCCGTTCCACCTGTAGACCTTGCAAACAATTCATGGCGTCTCTATGTTTGTTTGGTTGTCTTGTCAAAATTCTCCCACACTCCCGATGTAGATGACCTCGACCTCTTTGCTCCAGTGGTCGTCGACGTAGATGCTTCCGTGGAGTCTGGTGGCGGAACTCCGCCTTGTCCTTGAAGGACCGAAAATGGCAACAGAGGGGGAGGGGGTGAATGGTGCCTTAAAAGAAAAACTCTCTATTAAAATTCACATCGAATCACCATATTAAATAATCGCCGTGGTCGAGAGTTGAGAAAACCACCTGTGGTCGAAACAATGATCCAGAAAAGCTTATGCCTTGGTTGATCACCAACTCATGGTCGAATCACTGATGACAGAAAGAGCACGGCAAATAAACTATGGCCTAAACGAAAAACGGAGGACTCGAACAAATCAATCAAAACATCTCAAGCAAGGCAAAACTTCAGAATGATACTGATAAATGTATGATTGATCATAGAGGTTCATACGACTACTCCACTGAAGATACACGAGCATCCATGCTCTTACCCAGAGACAACTCACATAAGTTAGACAGAAAAAGCTCAGAGCCGCTCACGGGACATCCTTTTCTCTCCCCCCACTCACTTCTTCTGAAAACCTAACATCTCTTGTTATAGCCTCAGCTATCGGGTTTCAAACACTGACAACCCATTAACGTAACAACAAAGCTTTCCTGTGAGGCACGTGCTTTACCCGTTACTATCGACAACGGCTCCACCGCTTCGCCCATTAGCACCAACAACTCCATTGCTTTCCTAGAGGGACAGCTTCCCTTTGCAGCTTTAGGTATTTTCTCCAAAATACTCCTCAACTGTCTTCCTGGAAGCTTCTTCCTCTTGCCTTGCTGTCAACTTGTTACGATCACTTTGCAAGACTTGTCTTCGTGGTTTCCAAATGCTCGACCTCAACATCTCCTATGTCTAGTCCCGACCTCTCCAAACCTCACCAAGACTTGTCTCTAAGATCCTCGCAACCAAATCAAACACAAAGCATCACATAGCACGGCACAATACAAAGAACTGCACTCGCAAACAGAGCCCAAACTCATCCACGAGAGATTAGACGCAACAAGACCGGTCGAAATGATGAACTATCAAATGCACAACATACTGACTAGCGTGGTCGGAATGCATTCGACTAGCGTGGCTTGACACGACCAACGTGGTCGAATACACCTCCGACCACCTCCTCCATGGCGTGGTCGAATGCGCTAACTTACTGCTTCGTGAAAGCCCAAAAACAAACTCAAATACTCATCACAAACTTTTCAACAATATGTCAATCACCAAGAGCAACATGGTCTCTCGTCCTTAACCGCCCCATGGACGCAACTTACTCGTGAAAGTCTCACTACAAAATACAAAATCGAAACTAACACTATTATCACTTTCATCTTAGCATAACAAGTACTAACAATAAAAGTATGCAAAAAATATAATTGTACCTCTTTTGCTGACTTGCCACTGAAAATTGAATTTTCCAAAATTTGACAAAGTTTTTTAAATTTTGCCAAATTATCTCACAACTAATTTGAATTTACACAACATAATTTCAAAAAGATATTGAGGAATGGATGGGTGCTGAATGGGGGGGGAGGGGGTACGGTGGCTATTTATAGAAAAAAAATTAGGATTTTTTTTGTTTTTTCTGCTATTTTTAAAGAGCCAAACGGTCAATAAAACTGACACCAACGGGCGAATTTTAATCGGGTCGTGCTGTGTCAGGCACGACACACGAGCCCACCTACCCAGCTGCCCGCCTCCTATTCCCCCTCTGTTCGCTTGTCCCCAATTACCACTATGGCACAGCCGCACTGCCCACTGCCGAGTGCAGCATGACTACACGGACACACGGCTGCATGCCGACGCCACAAACCCACTTGCCTACACGCCGGCACCGCCCCCTCTCGGCCTTCTCCCTCCACACCGACACAACCCCCTCCCAACCTTCTCCTTCCACCGCACCGGAACCACCCAGACTTGCTCCTCCCTCTTCCCCTCTGCTCTCTGGCCACCGATGCCACCCACCCTTCTCTTCTTCTCCTCCTCCTCCCGGCTCCCTCCCGGCTTTGTCCTCCCTCCGCGCCAGCCACCGGCGCCGCCCTCCTCCTCCTTCTTCCTTCACGCCAGCGCTGCCCGACCCTCCTCTCCTCTTGGCCCGGCTCACCGCACGCGTGCCACGTGGGCCGTGTCGTGCCTGGTACGGCCTGACACTATTCACACTAGGCTAGCCCATCATGCCGGGGTAGCGCCCAGGCTATCATGTCGTGCCAGCCCGGCCTATGAAAAGTGTCGTGCCTCAGCCCGACTCAGCAAGCATGGCCCATCTGGCCAGCTCTAGCTCCTGTGGTGCGGGCGGGATCAAAAACGCATCGACGATGCCAAGGAAAACCGAGGGGTGGCGGTGGCATGGCCAGAGCAGGCTAGTGGCGTGTCGGCGGCGTGCGGCGGGGGCCGAGGCAGATGACGACAACAACTACGGCTAACCGACAACAAATTGGTACAATTTAGTACTAGATGCTCTAGTGGCGGAAGCAGTAGCTTGTCGTGATGGGGCTGTTGTAAAATTAGCGGTTTTAGCAAATATTCAGATATAATTTCAGCAGCAGTTATCATAATTTAAGCATATTTCCAGCAGTATATAAATGACAAAAATAACATATAAACATGTAATTTCTTTATGTCAATTAAACAAGATAATATGCTTAAAAGATGGGACTAAAAAATACAAAATCAGCATAATGCTCATATTTAAATGTCTGTTTATTGCTATCAGATGTCGGGCTACTCAAGATGAAATGTTGGCCTCCTTGCCACTTTTGTCAAGAATTTTTACTAATTGATTATGACAAAATAAATTAGACTTTGAGCTGAAAATAAATGCCTTTCTATTCTATGAACAACAAGTAAGAATAATCTCATAGGTCACAACAACACTAAGTACTTTTGGCCAACAGAAGGAGCATGGATATCACAAAGTAAACTGAGATCACAAAACAACAAAATCAGCGTTTACTGGTTTTGGCCAATAGAGAAACAAGATATCACAGTGCACAAATAGTAAAAAAAACACTAGCCAAATTTGGTCAACAAAAAGACAACCGAATCACAAAAAGTAATAGAGTTATGACAATAGAGATGAATCAACAACAAAATGCAAACATCAAGCTCAAATTTGATTTATAATCAACAATGTCAATCCAACTCCACCAGTAACAATAATCCTTATCGGGCATTAATCCGAGCCCACAATATCACTAAGCAATAGCTCCTAGTGCTAGTTTTAATCAAATCAATCACAATTCGAGACTTCTACTAGCACAACACATATGCAAAGTGATGCGAAAATGGAAAAAGTGATACTCACGATGCGGATGGCACTCAAAGCCACCAAGTAATAAACCGGGCAAGGCACGCCAAAGGCGCTGACTCAGAAAACCAATCGCCCCATAGTGCCATGTTTGAACAGATGAGGTCGTCGGAGATACAATGCCTATTCGCAATTTGGGACACACAAAATTGAAAAGTTGAGGTGCAGAGAAATGCCGCACAAGAGCCAACCATAGTGCACCGGTCGAATGCACCCACGGAGCACCAATCACCAAAACCAAAAGCTTTCTTACACTCAAGATCAAGCCAAAGCCATCCAAGACTAAGCCCCAATTGTGCAATTGCCACATTCTTCCACCGCACACCCAACAGAGAAGAGTGCACAAGAAGGAACCGGTGGAATGTGCAAGGAGGAAGGTCCAGACCTCACCACCAACGGCGCCTGGTCAACATGGCGGTGTGAGAGCTCCAAAGCCCCTAAACCGAAGCCTAATTGGAGGAGAAGAAGAATCACACAAAAGAGGGGAACTCACTGATTTTGGGGTGAAGAAAAGGGAGGAGAAGAGCGCCTAAAGAAGAGGAAGAAGAGGGGAACGTGATGCGAGGTCCATCAGCTCTACGCTTTCTTTTAAAGATCTATTTGTAGCCCACTGGCTTGTACCTAGATGGGAGGTCCGTAACCTCCCATGTCCCGTTAGCTATGATGGAATTCATCTCACCACGGACCGCCTCCTTCCAGTAATCCACATCCAGGGATATGTATGCCTCTGAAAGAGTTCGTGGTTCATCATCCACGACATTGGTGACATAGTCACCGCTAAGAGACTTTTCAGTCCTCTACCTCTTACTCCTCCTTAACTCCAATTCTTGAGCGGTATTATTCACACTAGGAAGAATAGAATGTTCTTCTGAACCATTAGGGTCAATGATTTCATTTAGTCTCTTAGGGAACACATGTTCAAAGAAAGTTGCATCACAAGATTTCGTCATTACATTTGTAGCTGTCGATTGTTTAATATCGTTCTTATGAATGAATGCTGGGGGATCTCCTGAAGCGAAACCACAGAGAAAAGAACACATGAATTTTATACAGATTTAGGCCTTCTCTGGGAGAATAATAACCATACTCCTATATTTGCTGTATTGATTGTGTTTACAACAAGAAGGAACCACTAAAGCTAAGGCTTAATCTTCTTGTCTCTCGCTTCTCGTTTGTCCCTTTCTCCTCTGCCCACCGACTTTACTCCTTATATAGCGCATGAAGGGGTGACAATTGTCTACGTTAAGAGGCACTTTATTGTCAGAGACGCATCCCCCACATCGCCTTGCGGTTATGTCATAGACAGAGGTTTAATACATACAGTTATATCAGGAATACAACATATATTAACTACCGCATTGGGCATGCATGTCTGTAGGCTTTATCGACCATAGGGTGGTCATACATGACCTTATCGTAGTAAGGCTTACGACCATGATCTAATCGTAGTAGGACTTACGA
Organism: Hsuehochloa calcarea; assembly: GCA_036346395.1. Taxonomy (NCBI): domain Eukaryota; kingdom Viridiplantae; phylum Streptophyta; class Magnoliopsida; order Poales; family Poaceae; genus Hsuehochloa; species Hsuehochloa calcarea. The sequence goes on from CM070600.1 coordinate 23,289,866, forward strand.
TTAATAGGTGATCGTAGAAGAACTTACAACCATATAGAGTGATTATAGTAGGAATTATAATCAATAGGTTGTCATAGAAGAACTTACGACTATACAGGGTGATTGTAGTAGGACTTACAATCAATAGGTGGTCGTAGAAGAACTTATGACCATATAGGGTGGTCGTAAAATAGCTTATGACCACTAGGTGTGTATGATCACCCTCATTGTTAATATCGAGGGGTACATTTGAAGGTTATATAAAATACATTATTATCTATAAACGTTATAGATAAATAACTTAATTAATTAAGGATTATTAGATCCTCATTAGTAGTGATGTCACTCACCTCGGATTTGACCACTAGAAATCTACAAGCCATGCTATTTTTAGCATACCCTAGAAAGACACAATTTATAGTCTTAGGGACAAGTTTTTCTTTCTTCGGTAAATGTGTAACACCCTGGTTATTCGAAAGCCAAGATGCCACTAAAAACCTAACATACAACTATGAAGCGAAAGAATTTACACAAACTCATTTAAAATAATAACATGGCTGTCCCAAAAACCATATTAGGAACAATTACTGAATCCAATTAAGTGAGGAAAACACATTTAACATGTGAGTATAAAGCAATCATGGCCAAGTTAATTTATTACAGTTCAACACTTAACCAATGAATGATATAACCAAATATTATTAAGGGAGTCTGGAGTAAGACGAAATGTGTGCATAGTGCGGGTCTACTCCCTCCCCAAGATAGCCATCATCACCGATGACCTAAATTAAACAACAAATCAAGAATGAGTCATAGACTCAGCAAGTACAGTAAACAATTGATCATACAAAATTATGAACAAGTCAATCACAATACGAATTATGAACTTATCTCTGAAAACTTATGTGTATGAATGGAATGAATGGATGCATTGAAAGGAATGGACTGCACACATGCTCATACCGGTATAGCGAGTGACACACCCGTCGGTGTTCACCTAAGCCCGTACTTAACAAAGTCCAGGGATCCCATTTGCCGTATGAAGAACGTTTCATACGGGTGTCCAAAATTGCCCACGTTGTAATGGTGGGTCTTACGTGCCCATATTGGAGTTGATGGGTCTTTACAAATCCAATCTCGTGGATGAAACATGAACAACTCATGAATGGAATGAAATATATGCAATGAATGTCACCACTTTCTTCCACATGGATTACCAGTTAAAAATGGAAATATATAACATGGAATATGAACATGGACCACAAGATTAACAGTACATCAACAATCATTCAACAGAAATCCATATATAAATACATTGTACTTGCCTTCGCGTTGTGACGTGCTAGGAGGCAACGAAGGCGCTCCTACACTCACCGCCTTGCCGCCTACAAAATTATGTATTCAAAATAAGGACGACATGGTATGACAATACTACTGGTGATCTACAATAACCCCTCGACTATCCAATACAACGAATAAACCCAAAACTGAAATCAGACAATTCATCCACCTGAAACGACTCTGGACAGCGCCACAGAAAAATTCATATCTATTGATCTGGAACTCGAAACGAGATGAGTCTAGTGCCCAACGAAAATTAACGAGCAAACCAACAAAACTCTAGTTGAGAAGATTTCCTAATTCTGCCAAAATAATTAACTAAACAATAGGTGATTATGCGTGACAGAAATCTGTCCAGACGAACAGAACAGCAGCGAAGGACATAACATAACTTTTAATCTATAAATCCAATTAGAGTGTTCTTTATCAATATGGAAATATGATAAAATTATATACAGAAATCATTTTGGGTGACAAATCTGAATCTGATCCTAACTAAATCATATTTCATTAAACAACTTTACTGACAATTCTAGTCAGGTTTCTCAGGACAGCAGGAAAGAATATATCGTAACTTTTGAACCGTAGATCGGAATCTGGTGATCTTGGCGGATATGGAAAGCTAAGAACCATGGCTACAAATCTCTAGGAGCCGAAACTGGGTGCGCAACAGATTGGATAGAACAGATCTACTAGGGAAAGATTTCGATCCAACCAAATTTAATCGAATTTGCATCTACCAAATTGTCAAACGACCAAGAACGACAATTGTTACCCTTGAAGATCCCAGGGAGGCGATGAATGAGTGCTTGGAGAAGACGATCCCCCTTCTCCTGGCCGGCCACCACCCGTGAGAACTAACGCCCGGGGCAGGAGCAGGAGGGAATCGGCAGGAGTACTTGACGTCGGGGGAGGAGGAGCACCACCACCAGGGAGGGGTCGGCAGTAGGGGCAGCATGGCGGCGCCAAGATGGGGAGCGGGCCGGCGGCTTGGGGGTGGAGAGAGGGGAGAGAGGGGCAGCTAGGGTTGGGCGGGAGGTGCCCCCCTTTTGGTCGGCTCCCCCCTTGGCTGGTTGGCCCTCATGGGCCTCCTAGGTCGCGGCCCGCGGCCTAGGCTGGCGAGAAAAGCCAGAAAACCCCCGCCGAAACAAAAATTTCCTATTCTTTAACTGTCTTTTCCCTCCCCAGCTTAAATTCTAATTACCCGATTCGATTCCGGGGTATTACAAAAGGCACATGCACTTTTGTAAGGCATCCCCAAGTTTGAAGATACGATAAGTTAGGTTTTCTCCCCTTCCATCCTTCATAAGATGTTTCCTCTTGATTGCGAGGCGGAACCCTATTGAGGAGACAATTAGCTGGAGAACTGCTTCACCCCACAATAGTCCAACATACCAGAACTTTGTAGCATGGCATTAACTAAGTCGTAAAGAGTTTGGTTCTTTCTTTCAACTATTCCAATCGATTGTGGTGAGTATGGTGGAGTAATTTCACGAGTTATTCCACTTTCTTCACAGAATTGAGAGAATTCATTTGAGACGTATTCATCACCTCGGTCCGACCTTAACTGTTTGATTTCTTTTCTAGTTGATTTTTCACTTCGAATTTAAAGATTTTAAAGTGTTCTAGTGCTTCAACTTTCGACTTAAGTAAGTAAATGTAGCAATACTTAGTCACATCATCTATGACAGTTAGAAAATATCGTTTGACACCTTTAGTTAATATTCCATTCATCTCACAAAAATCAGAATGAATTATCCCAAGTGGAGAAGTGCTCCACCCTTCAACTCTATAATAATATTTTCGGGGTTGTTTTGCTTGCACACACACTTCACACTTAGAACGCTTCTCATAATTATAGCTTAGAATTAAACTCATTTTGCTTAACCACACGATGACTTCAAAGTTAACATGACATAAACGAGAATGCCAAACATCATGACTTTTATTGCAAAGGGAAACATTAAAAATGTTTACATTATTGAAATCAAGAATGGATAAGCGGAACATGCTTCCGCTATCATAGCATTTGCCCACAAAATTACCAAATTCAGTCAACACAACCTTATTGGATTCACACACAAGCTTTATTCCTTACCTACACAACATAGACACACTAATTAGATTGCGAGTCATTGCAGGCACATACATCACGTCTTTTAGGATGAGTGTTTTGCCTGAAGTGAGCTTCAAGCAAACCTGTCAAATCCCATGTACTGTAGTATTGGCTCCGTTCCCCATCAGGACGGATCCACCACCTTCACCATGAAATGAAGAGAAACAAGATTGATCAACACATATATATCTAGTAGCATATGTATCAATCCTCCAATCAATAGATGTACTTGCAAGAAAGGTCTGAGGTACATACCCTTCTGAACTGGAACTAGCCATTGCAGAATTCACTTCAGCCTTACGGCCTTTATGCTGACCAGGAGAAGGACCATTGCCCTTACGATTGCGGCAATGGTTGGCTTTATAACCAACCACTCCACAAACAAAGCAGACAATTTCCTCCTTCTTCTTCATTTTCTTTCATTTGAGCTTGTTTTAGGGTTGATTCTTGAACTTCTATTTTCCAAAGCCTACATCATTTTTGACCTCCACTTGATGAGCCTAAACTTGAGCATTTCTTATACCGTCACCGGCTCTTGCACACTCTTGGACATTAATAGCAGCTGATGACTCATTGAGAGTCAAGCGCTCCTTTATATGTCTACAAGCAGTTAGAAAGTCACACCACAAAGGCGATGTAACATCCTAAAAATGGATTTGTGTTTCAAATGTAAGAAAATCAGGAGAAATTAAAACTTTTCTTGCATCTTGAAACCCCTGGTCATTTTTGTAATTCTTTTAAAAGAATTATGGAAAATCAAAATCCAATCTCCATTTGACTCCAATCAAAAACCTCCTTGACATGGAGCTTGTGCCAAACCCTTGGAGATATCTCTCCTGAGTTCTAGGGAGGCTTGGCAACACCTCTGAATTATCTCATGATTTTTAGAAACTATTTGATAATTTGTGGAGGCGAGTCAAAGCTTGGTCAAACCATAGCTTTCACATTTTGGAATTTCTGGAGGAAAATTCAGCACATTAAAGTCTCTAGAAATTTTACGTGAGGTCCCTCCTGCTGTCAGCAATCTCCAATTAAAATTTTGTAATTTTTGGAGCTTGCTTGCTGGCTTAAATAGTTCCTCAAAAATCAGTTATTCAAATTCAAACCCTAACTGGTTTACACTGTTCCGTAGGTTCGAATCGGACTCGGGCTCGAGCCACTTGACTCGGTCCAGTCCACTAGCTGTGCCAACTCGGTCGTTCGGGCGCTAGGGTCGTGAGCCGTTGGATCGGTATCGAACGGTCTTCGACCAGCCGAACGATGGAGTCGTTGTAAACCACCCGATCTGACTCAGCCGTTGGATCGGCATCGAACGGTCTTCGACCAGCCAAACGCTGGGACCGTTTCAATCCGCTCGATCTAGCCCAGCCGTTCGATTTCAATCCAACGACCAACGAGTCGTCTCCTTCCTCTGTCCGCGCGCGCGTGAGCTCTGCCATGGCGTGCGCAGAGGAGAAAAGCAGTGGCGTGCACTCCACCCTATGTCCACCTTTAAACGGCTAGCTCTGTGCGCATTAAATGCCTGTCGCGCTCATCCCTCAGAGGGCCATGACTCGACTGCTCACAACGCTCTCAAGTGCTCTCATGGCAGTGTTGACCCGACTGGAAAACCCGGCCATTGCTCTCTGCCATCGCTCTATTTAAACTCTTGTGATTCACCCTTAGCTTCCTTTAGCACTTCCGCAACTCCAGCTAGCACTCCTCATCTTGCTTGAGCTGCAGTTTCTCTCAATCCCCTCGACCGCCATCGTTGAGTGTGGGGTTTCGGTGAAGGCGGTGCAACAGGGTTTTCTTCTTCAAGTCTTTGACCCCGCTGCTACCCCTTTACTCTCTGGAGCTTAACCCTCACCCGGTTTGGTTCTCTCTTTGCTCAGGTGGCTGTGGCCTAGAGAGGACCTTACCGCCGCCGTTCGGACACTCGTCGCCGGAGCCACTCCGTGGGTCTCTGGTCGTTTCTTCAGCTCAGGTAATTTAACCTTACCCTATAGGAGCTTAGGTGTGTTTTCGTTGTTCTTTTGGTATTGTTCGTTCGGGAGTCCTCCTGAGCCATACCTACTCGGCCGCACTCCGTGGTCGTACCGCCGTCGCAGCCATACTCCGACCAGTATTGGCCGCCGGTCGAACCATTCAACCTTTAGATACCCGTCCCTGCCTTTGGCTGGCGCCGCTGTGGTCGGAGACGCCGCCGGGCCACTGGCAAAGCGTGCGGGAGGCGCTGCCTTGTGGTCGGATTTCCGACCAGCCACCGTAGCGTAGTCGTAAGTCTTACTACGACTATGCCATGGGTATAAGTCCTTCTACGACCAATATCTAGTCGTAAGTTCCCTTACGACCCTTAACTGGTCATAAGTTCTTCTACGACTTGGACTTAGTCGTAAGACTTGCTACGACTATGTCATAGTCGTGGGTTTGTCTACGACCACTGCCTGGTCGTAAGACTTTCTTTCGGTCGTCTTCTTGGCATTAAGAATCCAAATCAATTGGTTCTTGTTGCTAAACTCTTTGTAAATCAGTACCTTGCTTGGGTAAAATTTTCAGAATTTTTAGAGAAAGTTTGCTGTTGAGTCTTTGCATTTTATTCGTTCTTATTGGTTGCTTTTCGCCTTCTCGTTAGGATCCGAAGAGCACATTGACAACATAAGTGATCCCCAGCTACATCTTGACCCGCAGCAAACAGGCAAGCAGTTTGATCATGTTCATCCCATTATTTCTCAAGTCTACTATATTGCTTTCAACTCGTATGTATGCATTGCTATTTTGTTGTTAAAATACGGTTAGTATCCTATAGTTGCATAATCTGTAGAACTTGTTTATCCTCTACTACCATGAGCTTAGGTTATTGGCTGTGGTCGGAGTTCGATGGATGGACTCTGGTCACTTAGTAGCTCTCGATTTGAAACTTCTTAGAGATGCTTAGTTTCGGTAGTACTGGGCGATCATCGATTGTAGTCGATGATCTTGATCACATTACTTATTATGTCATTACGACCAGCACTTGTGCTTTGTTATTTTGTAAAGTCAAAATCTGAAAATGGAAAACTGATTTGGACTTGGGCAAGTGGTCGGATGGTGGGTTATTGGGTTTGTGGATGTCTTGCCTAAGTCAACAAGGACCGAACATCTTGTTACACTAAACCAAGCATTTTTGCGTGCTAACCATACGAGAGGGATATGGGACCTCTCTTGACTTAGTACTTTGGCGTGGGTTATTTTCGAGTCGTAGGAGGGGGTTGTGTGTGTTGTGTGAAACATGATATGTGGTCGTGTTCTTGTGTTGGGTGTGCGGTGGTGGAGATTCCGGGTAGGCTCTCCACCTCGAGGAGCGTCGTAGTTGTCCAAGGCTTTACTCGGGAAGGGTAGTTGACCGAGGCTTTACGATGACTCCGACACAACGTATGAGTTTCTATCCATACGGGCGGCTCGTGAATAACTCACAATATTGGAAACGTCTCGTAGGACTTAGCCGTGCCGGTATACCTTCGGAAGTGTGCTTAATAGCTTGGCAAAAAGGCGGTCTGGTGTGTGGGTACAGTGGTACACCCCTGCAGGGATAAAACTATTCGAATAGCCTCGTCCTAGGTTATGGACACGCTTGGGGAGGTCTTCCAAGAGTTAGACTACAACCTTTTAAACTAAAATTTGACATGGGTGGTATGAATGGGTAATTCATGCTATTGTTGTGGTGACTAATGGTTTAGTCACTTCCAGGACTGTTGTTCTCTATCTACTGTTATATTGTTGTCATTTGCGGTTATTTGAACATTAAAAACTGATTTGTTAACTTGCTTTTAAATGTACTACATTATTGCAAATAAAGATTGCTTTGTGCTGAAAATGAAACATCTGACCTCCACTCAAAAAGCTTGCATATAGCATATGTGCAGTGTCTCATACTCTACACGTAAGTCTTGCTAGTACATTCAAAGTACTCACCCGCTTTCTTGGGCTCTTTGTTCTGGAGGAAGAAGGTGAGCCCCAAGGGCCTCACTTTTGTGAAATGTGCTGTGGATTCAACGACTAGCTTGGCGGTCCGGTCGGTTGCCTTATGGGTTAAGGGCACACTGGTCGGCTCTTTTGTTTATAGCCATCTTATGGCCCTTTTGCTTCCGCTGTTAAATTTTCTTATGTATATGTCTTTTGGCCGGTCGGCCTCTCTTTTGTAATAACTATCTTCTATTTATGTTATCTTCTGGATTGTGGTTTTTGCTTCGGTTCTATGTGAATGAATGGAATTGATGCATGAACTTTGTAAAAGAGGTGTGTATACTGCATTTCTGGGAAGTATACATGTCTCGAGTCTCGGCTTATCTGATTTGTGATGCTAGGGCCGAAGGGATGGCTAAGCATTACAAGCCCGATAAACCGGGGTCTCACAGGCGATAATTTAGCTAGGATGACATTCACTTGAAACTTCTCTGGTAGGATTGTGAGAACCCTGACAGTTAATCTAATCTAAACAACGCTAATCAGTATTTAACAATAAATTAAAATATTCTAATCAAGAGAAAATCATAATCTCAACTTAATATTAAACACATTGCCAAGCAATCTCATATAATATTGATTAAATCAAAACTCAACATTAGAATTTACACCAAAAATCATTGCTGCATTATCGAAACATCAATATAATCATTAGAATCATTTATAAAATTTCAATGCAAGAAAAATTAAAATATTACAAACTCGGATTTCATTACAAGAATTATCTACAGTGGAGCAGAATATATATAAATTACAACTTTGATTAAATTACAAAAAGAATAAAATAAAATCTTGCATTGCATGTCGTGAAGCCTGTCCTTGTCCATTTATCACCAGTCGTCGAAACCATTCTTTGGCCAATCCGCAAACTTTGCACACCTTTTCCACAAAGACCAAAAGACTAGCCGCAAACTTAAACCAATAAATTAAAGTTAGGAGTAGAGAAGAAGGTTGCCGTCAGAAGTCGTGAAGTTCATCAAGGCTCCCAGACCAACCTAGGTTAGTTGGCACCATAGCCCTTCAGTAGGTTTCATCACCAGGCCATTGTTAGAAATCCGACACCCGCGTCGTACCGAATTACCTGAACCGCAGAAAATCCAGCAAGCAGTGATATTTGGACCAATGGTGTGGATATCGTGAGGATATGTGCACGATCTCAGGATGATGAGTCAATTGGCAATGGCTTTGTTGGTTTGCAAAATCTCGCGTTTTCGGGGTTTGCTTCTTCTTTGTCGGACCACAGTGCGGTCCGACCGGTGGAGTGGCGGCCGCCCGCCTGGGACGGCCGGACCGGCAATGGTGGCGGTCGGACGGCCGACCTAACTTTGGATTTCGGAGCTAATCCAAAAATAGGTTGTGTAGGCAGGTGAGGGGAGTCTCCTGGATGTGGTCCCATCATTTTTGGAGCTCCCAGTCAAAAGTTCTATTCGATTGAAATTTCCAGAAGGTTTCGGATTTTCTCGCTTGAATTTTGGCTAAGTCATTTGGACCGGTCCGACCGCCGTTGTGGGAGCGGTCCGACCGGATGAAATCGGTCGACCGCCTGTGAGGCGGGCGGACCGCGATGACTGGAGGTGTGCCAAGTTCGCATTGATGCATGTTGATTGTGTTTAACGTTTGGTTATCAATGCTTTATTGTTGCATATCGCATTGTGGAACTAACGTGGGTCAAGTTGTGAAGAACTTGTTCCCGGAAACGATTTGTTTGTCTATTGCTGTGCAGGTGGCTTGCAGGTCAACGACGTCAACGGTGAGTGGATCGGGACTACGCTTGGAGAGCCGAGGTCCAGAACGATCAGGGATACCGGGTGAGGTCGTGTGACTCAAGCATGGTGCAGGATGGGCAAGATGGATCGAACGGGTGGTTCGGTGCAGCTGGTTGGATCAGGCGGTGCGGATATCGATGCGAGTCTCTGGGAGGTTCCGATGGGATTCGGACAAGAGAGGCTTGGCGTCGATGAGAACCGCTGATCAACCTACACGTGGTGAAGCAGGCGATTGCTTCAACAGATTTGAGTGTATGGGTCCCATGTGTGAGTGGGCCCCAAATGTGAAACTCTAGTCCTCTCTAGTATAAATAGGAAAGGGGGAGAAGGAAAACCTTTGAGGCATTCATTTGGTTTCTTCCCTTGCTTTTCTAGGGTTAGGGTTTGGAGAGGAAGAGAGGGAGAGATTGTATGCTCCTTGGGTGAGCTCTTGTCCTCCTAGTTGGAGTGGCTTTGTAAGCATCTTGTGAGATCAATCAATCTTGTGATGCTTGCTTGAGAGATCTTTTGTCTCCTCTTGTGTTCTTCTCTCAATTGAATGAATTTGGTGCTTCCTTGATTCAAGGGTTTATGCTTGGTCTCTTGACCCATTTTGTCTTGCTTTGATGTGTGGGAATACTCCTAGAATCATCTAGACCATCAATCCCCACAAGCAAGTCTTGAATCAAAGTTTTTCATATTTCTAGGGTTTGTGCACTTCTTGATTAAATCCTTGAGAGATCGATTCTGCGAAGTGGATCCAAGGATCGTCGCTAGAAATAGGTCTCTAATATCATTAGGGAGGTGTACTCGAAATTTGGTCAAGTTTCATTGGTTGAATCAAAAGTTGGATCAAATTTCGTTTTGGATTTGGGGTGGATTTTGATCTTCGATGAACCGGTCGACCGGTCTTGTAACGGGCGGTCCGACCGCCCGTATATTCGCACCGCTCTCTGCGGGTCGAACTGTTGCCCACCGGTCCGACCGCCGATTAGTTGCCGGTCGGATCATTGGTTGAACGTCGGTCCGACCGCCTGTGGTAGCCGGTCGACCGCTTTGTGCCTGATCAATCCTTTGAGCTTAAGTCTCCACATTTGTGTCGTGTGGTTGTCGGGTTTGTCGAGTTCAAAGACAAGGCTTCCGCGGTGTGCTTATCGATCTTCTTAGCTCTCATAGCTAAAGAAGTAAAGTTCGTGTTGAATTCGACTTAGGCGAGAAAATTGTGAAAGCGCCTATTCACCCCCTCTCGATCGCCTTCCGGTCCTACAAGTGGTATCGAGCCGGTTAGCTCTTTTCTCTAGACCTTAACCGGTCTTTGGAGCCATGGCGACCGAGCGATATTCAATCGAGCCACATATTTTGATGGAGTTGATTTTGCATATTGGAAGGCCGAATGGAGGCCTACATCGAGGCTCAAGGGCACGCGATTTGGCTTAAGGTGAAAAACCCTTATGTCGTGCGGTAGATGACAATTTGATCACTCGGATGTGGAGAACAACAGCGAGGCTCGGAATTTCTTGATTCAAGGCCTTAGTCGATCGGAGTTTGAGCGTGTTGCTCACTTGTCGTCTGCTCATGAGATCCGCGGACTCTTTGTGATTATCACGAGGGTCCATCGCGATCAAGGAAGTGAGACAGAATCGACTAAAGAAAGCATACTCAAGATCGAACAAAGACACGGTGAATCTTTAGATGAGTGTGGGGAGATTTTCTAAAATTCTTCATGATCTCCGCACCGTTGATCTTGTCTTTTCGAGTCGTAAAATGCACGCCACTTTTGGGTGCTTTGGATGTGAAGGTGCTGGGGATGAAGATCATCGCCATCAATGACAACATTTGTCATGAGCGAGCTTACCATGGATAAGCTTTACTCGAGGTTGAAGACGCATGAGATTGATTTTATCTCACGTCTCTTCGGCAGATTCGATGGCTTTAGTGGTCGATCAATCTAAGGGTAGATATCTTGATTCTTTTAATGTTAGCTCATCTGGATTTTCTTTATGCCTTTGCATTCTTTGAGCGATGAGCAACTTGAGAGACTACCCAAGATGACTTAGCCCTCCTATCCACAAAATTCACGAGAGCCTACAACAATGTGAGGAGTAGGAGGAGAGGTGGACCTATCACATGCTTTGAATGTGGTGAGCCAACCACATTCGCTCTAGATGCCCCAAGTCAAGGGCAAGGAGGAGAAGGAGTCACAAAGGCATCCTCAAGCGAGGATGCTAAGTCCAAGAAGACAAACTATCGCAAGTTTGTCACCGAGTCCTTGAAGCTCTAGAGGATGTGAGCATGGAAGATGTGGACTCGAGTCGGAGGACGACAAGAGTGACTCCGTGGTAAGAAGAAGGCACGTGATTTCACGGCATGTGCTTTATGGCTAAGAACGACCACGACGGCCTACTCCTCCAACAAATGAGGATCCTTTCAGTGATCCCGATGAGGTATGCCCTTCACTTCGACATGAAAAGGGCTTTAGTGCTTCTTTAACAAAAATTGCATAAGCAAGCTAGAGTGATTAAGAAACAGGATACTATGATTGATAATTTGAACCTAGAAGTGGTTAGGCTCAAATCCATTAATCCTGATGATTTCTGTGATTCATGCTCTAGCTTGCTTAATGAATTGTCAAGCTTGAATAATGCTCATTCCTCTGTTGAAGATCAATTGAAAAATGCTCTTTACGAACTAGAATCTCTCAAGTCTAGTTACATTTGCATGAATGCCATTCCGCTTGATGTATTTGCTCTAGAAGCTACTCCATTAAATTGCTCAAACTGTGCTTTGCTAGAATTGAAACTGGATAGCTCTTTAAAAGAATTGCAAAAATTTGATGCTAGTCACACTTGTTCTCATTGTAAGAATAATCGAATTAAAATGCAAGAGATGACTGAAATGGTTACTTATTCTAGAATTGCCTCTTGTGAAAATTGCCCTAAGCTTACAATTGAGATTGAAGCTTTAAACAAGACTCTTGAAGAGAAAGCTAAAATTGAAAGATCTATGTCTCTTACTGCTTCCAAGAAAGTTATTGATTCTTCCTCTTGTATGTTGCATGCTGAAATTGAAAATGCTATTGGTAAGATACAAGAGGCTTTTAGAGTCAAATTTAAGGAGCAGTTGAATAGGATTGGAGAGTCCTATTGTGTGTCTTGTGAGGCTCTGAAAGTGGAAGTGGATCTTCTTAAGAGCAAACATGTTGAGGCAATCGATTCTGAAAAGTGCTCCAATTGTGGAGTTTTGGCAAAAGAGAACGATTACCTCAAAATGACTCTTGAGAAGTTTTCCAGTGGGAAAAAGAAACTCAACTTGATTCTAGACCAATCGAAAAACAGTGGCCTAGGCTTTAAGTCCCTAGAGCTCTCCAAGAATCTCACACCAAAGATTGCTAGAATTGTGAAAAGTGGTTTGGTTGAGCAAGAATCTTCTTTGTCTTCAAAGGTGGTTCTTAAATCTGTAGATTCTGCTCAATCTCTTTCTAGCAAGAAAGGTGCTTCTGTCTCACCAGTACGGACCCCTCAAAAGGTCAAGTACCATTGCACTTTCTGCAAGAAAGAGGGCCACACGGTTGAGTTTTGCTTCCGGAGAGCAAAGATTGAGAGGAAAGAGAGGATGAGCGCTTTGAGATCCATTAGAGGAGTCTCTTCTTCAGCGATAGTCTCTAGAGCCGGGCAGCCTATTCAGCGTACCACATATAGGCCTAGGCGTGTAGAGAATCTTGTTGACTCTTTTGGTGGGTCCAGGCAGCAGTGTGGTTTAGGATATCGTGAGGATAGACCACGGGTAGCACCTAGACAGGGGGAGTATCGGTCTTTTGGTAGATCGTTTTGGAGAGGTCCAGGTGGTGCTTATGGGCATTCTTATGATTTTGTGCCTAATCATTTTTCTGCTGCTTCTTTTGCTGTTCCCAGGCCTCATCCATCTCAGTACTGGACTCCTAGAACTTTTATCTCAAATCCCAGTACTGAGGCTTGGATGTTTTGAGGGAATTTGCTCTTTCTGTTTTCATTGTATCATAATGCTTTTTTATTTTAAATGTCGTGCATTGCATAATAAAAATTGTGGAGCCTTGAGTATTATCCTTGTATGGCTTGATTTCATACTCTATACCTTGTCATATCAAGTGATAGTCTGCTGGACTTCTTTTATGACTCTTCGTGTTTTGGCTTAGCTTTTCCCTTGCTAGCTTTATATCTGTGAGCAAATTGAGTCGAATCATGTCTTGTTGGATCTTGTGACTAGTTTTGCTCTAGTGATCCTCTTATGATTCTTGCCATGTCCTACAAGCTGAATTGAGTCTTGAACTTATTTTGAGATGAAAAATGAGCTTTTTATCTTCTTAAGTCAAGCAAATGAAAAATGAGATTTTCTGTGCGAAAAAACTGATCTCACCAATCCTTTCTCATGAGACGGCTTGCCATTGCACTAGGCATGAACTCAGGGGGAGTTTTGGATGACCTAGACCACTCTTTTAAGCTTATCGCTTGAGATGGTCGCGGCAAGGCTTGAGATCTAGCACAGCAAAAGAAAAATTTTGCCCAAAAAGGGCTAAGTGCCTGAGCTTTGCTTCAAAAGAATTCTCTTAATGCTCAAAATGCCTCAATTCCTGTTTTGAGTCTCGTTTTGCTTATAGACATGGCTTGACTCATTTTTGGTTGCTTTTAGTGAATCTATGACATTGAGCAACCTTTCATGGTTTTAATTCGGTTAATCTCAGATTTCTGCTATCTTGGTGTTAGCTTTGCAGTACATGTTTTGCCATGATTGAATATAGCTTCTACTCTTTATATGGCTTGGTATATGTCTTGTACTGTCTACATAGATAGTGGTCATGGCTCCTTTTGCTAAATTTCAAATAAAGTCATTTCTTCATGCTCGTTCTTCTCTCATGCATCTTGATGAATTCATTGTCAAAGGGGAGAAGGATTGAAGAAAATCTTGCTTTGGAGCTTTTAGTTCACATAAGGTTTCATGCATAAAGAACACACACACACACACACAAAAAAATTTGTGAACCTTTTGAAAATTTGTGATCATAGTGAGTTGAGTCTCTGGGTTTTATTGCCTTTTTCTCGATTTGAATTGCAATTCAAGAAGACTCACAATGATCAAAGGTCAAATAGAACTTATTGTCCTTCATATGGACCTTAGTGAGATTTTTGGCCATCTTACGAATTTGAATCCTTTTGTGCGTTCAATGCCTTATCTCACTTGCCTTCACTATTCGAAGCCGACTTGGTCGCTTCCTAAGCTTTTCTTGCTTATGGACCAAGTTGTGCCTTTATCGAAAAACGACGATTTTACTTTTCAATTTGAAAAACCACATTTTCTTGAAATTGCCAATGTGTTCATCAAGGGGGAGATTGTGGATATCGTGAGGATATGTGCACGATCTCAGGATGATGAGTCAATTGGCAATGGCTTTGTTGGTTTGCAAAATCTCGCGTTTTCGGGGTTTGCTTCTTGCTGTCAGACCACAGGCGGTCTGACCGGTGGAGTGGGGCGGTCAGACCGCCCGTGGGACGGTCGGACCGGCAATGGTGGCGGTCGGACGGCTGACCTAACTTTGATTTTGGAGCTAATCCAAAATAGGTTGTGTAGGCGGTGAGGAGTCTCACGGATGTGGTCCCATCATTTTGGAGCTCCGGTCAAAAGTTCTATTCGATTGAAATTTCCAGAAGGTTTCGGATTTTCTCGCTTGAATTTTGGCTAAGTCATTTGGACCGGTCCGACCGCCGTTGTGGGAGCGGTCCGACCGGCATGAAATCGGTCGGACCGGCCCTGTGAGGCGGTCAGACCGGCAGTGACTTGGAGGTGTGCCAAGTTCGCATTGATGCATGTTGATTGTGTTTAACGTTTGGTTATCAATGCTTTATTGTTGCATATCGCATTGTGGAACTAACGTGGGTCAAGTTGTGAAGAACTTGTTCGGAAGCGATTTGTTTGTCTATTGTCGCGCGGTGGCTTGCGTGTCAACGGCGTCAGCGGTGAGTGGATCGGGACTACGCTTGGAGAGCCGAGGTCGAGCGATCGTGGATACGGGTGAGGTCGTGTGACTCAAGCATGGTGCAGGATGGGCAAGATGGATCGAACGGGTGGTTCGGTGCAGCTGGTTGGATCAGGCGGTGCGGATATCGATGCGAGTCTCTAGGAGGTTCCGATGGGATTCGGACAAGAGAGGCTTGGCGTCGATGAGAACCGTTGATCAACCTACACGTGGTGAAGCAGGCGATTGCTTCAACAGATTTGAGTGTATGGGTCCCATGTGTGAGTGGGCCCCAAATGTGAAACTCTAGTCCTCTCTAGTATAAATAGGAAAGGGGGAGAAGGAAAACCTTTGAGGCATTCATTTGGTTTCTTCCTTGCTTTTCTAGGGTTAGGGTTTGGAGAGGAAGAGAGGAGAGATTGTATGCTCCTTGGGTGAGCTCTTGTCCTCCTAGTTGGAGTGGCTTTGTAAGCATCTTGTGAGATCAATCAATCTTGTGATGCTTGCTTGAGAGATCTTTTGTCTCCTCTTGTGTTCTTCTCTCAATTGAATGAATTTGGTGCTTCCTTGATTCAAGGGTTTATGCTTGGTCTCTTGACCCATTTTGTCTTGCTTTGATGTGTGGGAATACTCCTAGAATCATCTAGACCATCAATCCCCACAAGCAAGTCTTGAATCAAAGTTTTTCATATTTCTAGGGTTTGTGCACTTCTTGATTAAATCCTTGAGAGATCGATTCTGCGAAGTGGATCCGAAGGATCGTCGCTAGAAATAGGTCTCTAATATCATTAGGGAGGTGTACTCGAAATTTGGTCAAGTTTCATTGGTTGAATCAAAAGTTGGATCAAATTTCGTTTTGGATTTGGGGGTGGATTTTCAGTACTGGACTGAACCGGTCTGACCGGTCTTGTAACGGCGGTCCGACCGCCCGTATATTCAGACCGCTCTCCTGCCGGGTCGAACCGCTGTCCACCGGTCCGACCGCCAGTTAGTTGCCGGTCAGACCGCTGGTTGAACGTCGGTCCGACCGCCCGTGGTAGCCGGTCTGACCGCCTGTGCCCAGATCAATCCTTTGAGCTTAAGTCTCCACATTTGTGTCGTGTGGTTGTCGGGGTTTGTCGAGTTCAGCACAAGGCTTCCGCAGTGTGCTTACTGATCTTCTTAGCTCTCATAGCTAAAGAAGTAAAGTTCGTGTTGAATTCGACTTAGGCGAGAAAATTGTGAAAGCGCCTATTCACCCCCCCCCCCTCTCAGTCGCCTTTCCGGCCCTACAAATGGACAATAGCCCAATAGCCAAACAGTGCATTGTGAGAATGAAATGGATAAGCAAGGGGCAAGAATGTCATGCACTGTTCAAAGGAAAGCCACAGCCAGAATGCACCTCCCACGTAAACATCTCCCCCAGCCAAAGCTTTCCCATAAGTCTCTCCCTCACAAAGTCAAGCCTCACAAACCCCATTTCATTTCCAGCCAAAGGCTAGCACAAAGCACACCCAAGCACAACACACCACTGCCTCTCCACAAAGCAAGCCAAGCTCATGGCCTCACAAGTTCCCAGGACAGCAAGCAAGCACAAGCCACTGCCACCACCGCCAACACACCAACCCACCCACTGCAATCCAAGAGCATGCAAAAGCCAACATCACCACCATCCCCACCACCCACAAAGAAAGCAACCGGAGAAGGGAAACAAGGAGAAAGGGAAGACTGACGGAGCGGGAATGACAAGTGACGACAAGAGGCAACCAAGAACCATCGACGACCACAGAGTGACCAACGCCACCAACAAGAACACGGGAGAGCATCCTCACAACATCATCACCGAATACTACCATCCCATGCCCAAACCAACCAACTGAGGTAAACCCCCATTCATGATCCACTCATATTTTTGCCATAGCTGAACCTTAGCAAAGAAGCTAAGTAGTGCACAAAGAACACATTCGACAATCACCATTTTCCCCAATTGTCATTTTTTCCCAAACTGAATGACTCAGCATGAACCAACACCATACACACAGAGAACTCACACATATCATCGCTCACATCACAGAACACTAGCATCATCATTCACAATATCCATCACAGAGCAAAGGGGGAGCAGAGAGAGTAGTGGGCGAAGTAGAGTAATTACCTCATTGCGCGGCAACCATGGCAGAAGAAACCCACATCCTAGCATCATTCACATGTACATGCATCAACCCACTGAAAGATCTAGACCCACCATTATGAGTTAATGGAGTGTTTTGGTGATTAATGAAAAATCCAAATATGAGACTAACACATTTGTGTATGCACACATTTAGGGGGAGTTTTATCCTATACTTTGTGGTTTCATTAGTATTGATCCATATTCCATTCTCCACATATATTCTGGATCTTTACATTGAAACAAATCCGTTTGAGTATACAAAACTTGTGTAGTTCTTGTATACTCATGTTAGAGTATATATAACTTGTGTAGTTTATATATACTCATTTGTTCTCTCATTTATCATCATTAAATTTATGAGAATTTAAGTGGTTATCATCAATTACCAAAGAGGGAAAGATTGAGGTATCTTGTCCCACCATTATGAGTTAATGGTATGGTGTGGTAATTAATGATGATCACATTGTGAAATTAACATTTTCCATGAGTTGGATATATAGGTTATGTTCTAGGATGATGAAGACTTGGGATGATCATGAGTTGATCATCAAGTCAAGAGCTTGGTGTAAATGATGCATCATGAGTTGATGCTAATCAAGAAGAGATGATCATGAGTTGATCATCAAGACAAGAGAAGACCCATCATGTGTTGATGGAGGTCAAGTGAAGGAATGCATCATGCGTTGATGCATGTGAAGAATCGGGATGAAGAAATCATCATGTGTTGATGATGTTCAAGACAAGATCCCGAAGTGAAGAAATCATCATGAGTTGATGATTGTCAAAGTCAAGGACCCGGACTTGAAGTGTTGATGTGCGTCATCAAGCTTCAAGAAGATGCAAGGCAAAGGTATGACTAGCTAGGGCTAAGGATGTGTTCCTAGTCTTTTACCGGTCTCGGTGTTTGGTTGATAGACCGGATTGCTAGTATAGGATTGTCGTACTATTAAGAGGGGTCTTGACTATTAGCATGAGTTAGTCATGTGTTGATAGCTCATTGTGTTTGCTCTAGCTCATCTATGCATGGAGCTATTATTTGCGAATGTGTTTTGCAAATAGCCGATGCTCATGCATTCAATCTTTGTAGCATGGGACTATACTTTGCAAATGTGTTTTGCAAATGGTTGAAGTCCATGCACTTTAGTCTTATGGCATGATGCTGTTATTTGCGAATGTGTTTTGCAAATAGTTGATGCTCATGTTTGATTTCTTGTAGCATGTGACTTAAGTTTGCAAATGTGTTTTGCAAATGGTGTAAGTCCATGTACCTTTTCCTTGTGGTATGATTCCAAAAGTTGGCAAATGTGTTTTGCAACTTGTTGGGAATCTTGCTTGTGATCCTTGTTGGCATGGCTTATCAATTGGTAAATGTGTTTTGCAATTGAAGTTGTTGAAAAAGCCATTGCTGTCTTCAATCAGGATAATCGGAAGTTCCGGTGGCTTAACTGCGGAAGTTCCGCAGCCCGGACTGTCCGATTTCCAGCGGCTCGTTTTTTCCAGAGAGCGTCCGGTTTAGGGACTTAGCCGATTTTCGAAGTGCGGAAGTTCCGGCATGTTATTAGCGGAACTTCCGATTATCGGTTGCTCCAAAATTCCGGCGGTTCGTTTTTTCCAGAGAAGCACCATTTTGGGGACTTAGCCAAAATTTGATATGCGGTAGTTCCGCTATGTGTTGAGCGGAACTTCCGAAGATCGGAACTTCCGCAATTTGGTTGGCGGTAGTTCCGCACTAAAAATCAAACGGCTAGTTTCTCGTCTGACATAGCCGTTGCGGTGCTTTTCTCTCTCATGCGGTAGTTCCGGCCTTTGCATGGCGGAACTTCCGATTTCCCTGATTTTTCAGGGGTTTGTCTCCCAACGGCTAGTTTTTGTGTGTGGGCTATATATAGCCACCTTGGCCGGTTGGGAGAGGTTGCTGGTGCTATTGTGAACTATTTGTGATCCTCTTGAGCTAAGAGCAAGCCTCTCCTCTCTTATGTGCATGTGTTGCACTTGGTGAGCTTGGAGAGTAAACCCTAAGTGCATGTGTTGCCTTAGGTAGTGGATTGTGTATCCACGTGAGCGTTGACACTTGATTAGTTCAAGTGAAAGTTCGGATTTGTTACTCTTGGTGTTTGCCGACACCTAGACGGTGTGGAGGCGTCGTGCGCGGTGATCTTCTCAAGAAGCTTGTGAGAAGACCCGGCGGTTTGTGAGTGGTTTGGTGCTCACCATCTCCGGAGTGGAGGAAGAGCAACCATAGTTGAGTGAGGTGTTGGTTCGGTTAGGAACCGGTCCAAGTGTTTGGACTTACCTCGGAGGTGTTGGCTTAATTAGTGGAGCCGGTCCAATTTGTTTGGGCTAACCTCAACGTGGATTAGGGGAGACCGGCAAGTCTCCGAACACCACGGTAAAACATAATCGTGTCATCTTGTTTTTACTTGTGCTTTACTTTGAGCAATTTACATTCTTGCTTTAATTGCTTTTATATCTTGTATGATTGCTCATATTGTATTGTGTTCATATTATCGGTGCACTTAGTTGAGCCTAGTTGATTTAGGTTTTAATTGTGCAAAACCAATTCGCTATTAGCTTCCGCATTTATATATTGGCTTAGCGCGAAAGAATTTTAAAAACCGCCTATTCACCCCCCTCTAGTCGGCCACCTCGATCTTACAAGTGGTATCAGAGCTTGGTCTCTCATTTATTAGACTTAACCGTCTAGAGAGTAAAGGATGGCAACTAGAGATTTAGTGCACCTAGGTGAAGCACCTCTATTTGATGGCACAAATTATGCTCAATGGAAAATCCGCATGTCTTGTTATTTTAGGGCCATGAGTCCGAAAATATGGCGGATTGTAGATGTAGGCTTTTCTCCTCCATTGGATTATTTTGCTCCAACCATTGAGGAAGAGAAATGCTTACATCTCGACGCTCAAGCTACTAACGCCTTATTTAGTGCTTTGAGTGTAGATATATTTGATAAGATATGCAATCTCAAGAGAGCTCATGAGATGTGGACATATATTCAAGATCAATATGAATTGTCCACTTCCACTAGTGACGATTGCACACAAGAATGGATGTCGAAGAAGAATACTCAACTTCAAGCTCCGACAACGAAAATGAGGACTCCTCAACTCCATCCTCATCAACTCAATGTTTTATGGCTAAAGGTAATAATGAGGTAAATGATAACGATGAGCCTTCATATGATGAGTTGATGGATATGCTAGAAGAGTACACGGCGAACGACCTACGTGATTCCAAGAAGTTAGCCTTAGCCATTGCAAAGGAAGGAAATACTACAATAGAGTTATCTATGGAGGAAATATGTTTACCCGTCGATTAATTATCGGACAATTGTGAAGTTGTGTGGAGCCCTCTTTAGAGAATCTAAGTATATTACCTTCTTTCATTTTGGTATAATTACTATTAGAATCCAGTGGAACCTACACATGTATGTCGCCATAGTCATTAAACCTAAGTTCGTATTGCTTATAAAGTACAAATCAACAAGTATAGCCACCAGTGCAGCACTTACTCCTGGTTGTAGGGCAAAAATATGAATTCCTTGTCGCGGTGAGCCAGCAATGACTCTGTCATGTAATCCTCGACGAATTTTGCATTCTCCTTAATGGTTTGCAAGGAAACCAAGTGTGGGTCGAGGAAACCTACCGGTGAATTCCTTAATTCGGCTTCAGAAATCATGTGTGTACACACACACAAAAGCAAGGAGTTATATATAACATTTATCGGTATTACATGAACGTTGACCATTATTGTACACACTTACAGTGTCCAGTATCGCATGAGTGAGGCGTCGAGGGTGTTGAGGTTGAAGAGAAAGAATAAGTCCTCAAAGGTCACCGTGAAGACACAGTCTTGAACCACGTGGTTAAGATGGTCCTTCTTGAACTTGACGTTGACACCCAAGCGTTATTGTTTATCCGTCTTGTTGGCCTGTTCCATGTACCATATATGCAATCTCGTGCAAGCCAATCCCAGGGTAGGGTTGCGCTCTACTGTCTCGAAATATCATAGACGGTTCTTTGTCAGAATCGTCTATGATACTTTATAGATGTTTTTCAATATGAACTGTCTGTGATATTACATCTTTACAAACGTTTTTTTACGCAACCAGTAACACAGACGGTCTCTAAACCAAAATCATCTGTGATTGCATGTAATACATACGATTTTGGTCAACCGCCTGTGATGAGACGTCCAATATTAACCTTTTTGTAGTAGTGATGTCATCGGCTTTTAGTACATAATAGATTTCATCTTATCAATCATGCATGATTCCAAGTGTATGTTGCCTTTTTCTTTAGACCCAAGTGTCTTTTAGCTTGATATAGTGTTGTATTTGCTATTTTCAGTTTTATGCATTAATCAGTAGTAAATGTCTATATTAGAATACAGTCCTTATGCTTTGGTATTTTCAGAAATTTGAGCAACATGCATCTCTGCAGGCCCCGACATCAGAAACACAAGCACATCAATACATCATCTTCACCATACTAGTGTCCCGTGCACACGGAGTTACCTGCTAGTCTTATTTATTCGCGAGTCGTAGCGCACACAATATATGATCCAGCTTCGGTGGCAGAACCTAATCAACCCATCAGTCCTGCAGGCTGGGCAGCGTGTAATCTGCAAAGGAAAGAAGAGCTAGCCGGCCGTCACTCTTGCCAACGCAATCTCATTTCATAGCTAACCAAATTCTAGCAGAACGTACATAAACAGTTTGCTGCATCGTTGTCCGCACGTACCGCCGCACTTGTACCCGATGGGGCGGTTCGCGAGGTTGCACCGCTTGGGGATGGTGATGGCTACCTCGGGCTTGACCCCGGAGTGCCTCACGGTGTTGGACAGCAGCACGGCGCAGAGGCACTTGGGGCTCTGCTGCCTCCCGATGTCCTGCACCGCGGCGCAGCAGCTGCCCGACGGCGCGGCCTGAGGGTCCTCCGCCGCCGACGCGCACGGCGCGAGCTTCAGGGCCATCTGGTCCGGCGGGGTCGCGCCGCACTCGCCGGCGCCGTCAGCGAGGGCCGCGGCGGCGGCCAGGACCAGGGCGAGCAGCAATAGGGGCCTCATCGTTGTATGCTCCTGCTGGCGTACGTGTCTGTTTCTCTCTCGACTTATTGTGTACTTGTTGGCTAAACGGCTCACTTAGCTGCTGTTTACATAGTGCCGAGCATCGGAGCATGCACGAGGAGCGCAGACCTCGCTCGTGATGGCAAGAGACCTGAATGGGGTAAACACCCACCCGGGCACACTTGTCAGTCCCAAACGAACCGTCAGATAAAAGTGTGCAAACTCTGTGCGTGCTAGAGGGTACATACTGTGACGCCCCGTGTCATTACCTTTAGGGTAATCACACTTAATCTGGGATTCTTATTAAATCGCCGGTGAAACACCGCCCGACGAATAGCAAGCCATTTTATCGAGTTGCGCAGCAGAACAATAAAATAGAAACTGTACATCTTTATTACAGTAGTAGCCACATAAGACTAGGGTTCTTACTAAAGCTATTACACAGATACAAAAGGGAGCTTCTCCGCTCTGGAGTCTGCTCTGAACTACCGCCCTCCTACTCGTCCCACGAGTCAAAGATGGCTTCCATCTCGCTCAGGTCCTCGCCGCTGGTGCCTTCTCCTCCTGCTGCTGCATCGGTACCTGCAAATCCTTCGTCCCACTCGGGATGGCTCCCGGCCGGACTAGGATCTAACAAAGGAGGATACTAACAAGGTTGAGTACAGAAGTACTCAGCAAGCATTAATAGCAAACAATGCCTTGGCATGCTGATCTCTGGTCTTTATCACAAATTCTAAAATCATCTCATTCTGAAAATAAACATTAAAACATTAAGTTGCAAATTTTAATTCTGAAAATACTACTAGTCACTCGGAAAGAAGAAAGACCCCTAGCGGTTCCCGTAGACTCCAATCCAAGAGACTGGCATGAATTCATGATTTGTATAGCACTGCGCAGGCTTGCGCCACTTTACCCATAGCTATCCTGAACTCTTTATGAGCTAGGTCCATCGCATTTCCTTTGATGCGACTTCAAGTTCGAAATCGACGCGTTTTCGAGTTACGTGATTAAGTCTCCACCCATTGTTTTCCGTCGGTGTCTGGCGCACAGTCCTCCACCGAGTTCCAACAATGTTGGTTGGGCGGCTATCCTCCGAGCCCAACACTCCACCTTGGACCGGCTATCCTCCGTGTCCAACATTCCGTTAATGGAGAACGTAATTACGTAAGCAGTAGCATTTTCTCGCCCACAAAGCGGGAAATGGTTGGCACCGATTTTCTGACATCGACCGAGTAAGAGTTTTGTTAGTCCTTATATTATAGCTGTAGGTAAAGGGTCCCACATCTTATCATCATCATTATCTCATTATCATCATCATTTCATCTCTTTTCTCTACCAAGGCCCCTTTACCCACATAATAATTCTCATCTCATTCTCATTCTTCTTATCTTTCTCATCATCTCAATCCAAATTGTTTTTGAGAAATAATTTTGATGCGATACATATATGATAGAGCAATATCGGTTTACATTTAACATAACTATATTTATGTTCAAAGGATCGCTTGCCTTTGGAGTTTTGGAAAGGTCGACGATGACGAATCTCTTATCGACTTCTCTCATAAATTTGGGCTCGTCCTCTGAAGCGATGCGGCAATACAAATAATCGTAGAGAAATACTTAGTGATTTTATATGATTTAGCGAATAAGCGCTAATGGACTTCTATTGGTTCGTCAAATTTAATTTACAAAAATTTTCCAAAACCCGACTCAGTTAGTAGTTCCGCTAAAATCCTATTTTAATCACCCTCTTAACCTAATCTACTCAAAACCCTAATTACCTAACTAATTACAAAACCCTAATCTACAAAACCCTAATTAACATACAAATTTACCTAACTACCCTCCCTTTTCTATCTCTATCCCCTTCCACCGACCAGTCCCCATTTCTCTCGGCCTCTTCCTCACCCGTCTCTTCCCTCCTTCACGCCGTCTCTTCCTCTCCCTCTCTCTCGGCTTCACCGCGCCGCTTCCTCTGGGCCTCCTCCTCGCTCTGCCGCCGCTTCTCATTCTGCTCCTCGCGCGGCTCGCCATCGTGGCGCTCCTCGCTGTGGCTCCCTGCTGGCCCAGACGCCCGCCCGATTTCCTTTCCACTGCTCCCTCCGGTCCGGTGCGCATCAACTGGCCGGCTCGGCCTCCGACCGCCGGCCGCCATGGGCTCCTCAGACTCGGCCCGCAACTCAGCCTCCCGGCCTCGACTCCCTGCGGCCCTCTCTACCGCCGCCGTCTCCTCCCGGCTCGGCTCCCTACGCTCGGTCCCCTGCGCCGCCCTCTTCTTCACTCGGCGCGGCCGAAGGCCAGCGCCGCCGTTCCTGGCTGGACCTCCCCTGCACTCACCCGATCTGGCGTGCTCCCGGCCCGGACGGCTTGGTTACTAGGGTTTGCTCTCCTACTTCCCTAATGGTTTCCGAATCGATTTATGAATACTAGTGGATCTATGCAATTCCAAAACTAAAGTTGGCTTGTGCTTATGCTTGCATGATTGTGATGATGGATCTGTGTGATGGATGCTGGTGATTCGGCCGTGGTTGGGGGTGATGGTGGTGGTTCAGCCGTGGGTTACACTGAGGGAAAACCCACCTCCTTCTCTACCCTCTGACCCCCATGCTCTGTGATGAAAATGGATTGCTGCATTGTGATGCTAATGAGACTGGGTGGTACCAGTGAACGATGTGCATGATGGGCAGTGCATACTAATGGGTGTTGGGTTTACCTCTTGCTGAAATCTGGGTTGGGAAGAGGGTGGCGGTGCCGGTTTGCTGGTGCTCTCCTCTGCTCCTGGCTAACTGGTGGTGGCCTTCTTCTGGCTTCCTGGTGCTGGCCTCTTTCTGGCTCTTGCTCCTTTGTTCTTGCTCCTTCTGCTGGGAAGAACTGGGAGGAGGGGAAGGCACTGGGAGGCCTTGTGTGCTTTACATCTTGGCTTGGTGGCTTTGCTTCTTTGTGTGAATCAGGGTGGCTTGAGGGGATGTATTTGTCTTTGGTTGGCTATCTTGGGAGATGAGCTCTGGGGTTTGGCTTTCTTTGGTTTCTTCTTACTGGTTTTTGTCTTTGGATGCATTCTACGGGGATGCATCGATGAGATGCATCCAATTTGGGAATGCATTTGAGCGAAGTGGGGGATGCATTCTTTATTCTTGGCTATTGGTGCTTTCTTGGGAATGCATTTCTTTGGGATGTCTTTCTTCTTCTTGTTGCTGGCCGTGGTCATTTTATGAGGAGATGCACTTGGTCTTCTTGCATCTGTGCTTGATATTTTGAGGGTCACGGCTTGCTCTATGAGAGAGGCTTGGGAAATGGTTCTTGCACCGGTGAAGCTTGGTGAGGTGTGGTTCTGGGGTATGAAATGAGAGTTTGCCTTTGTGGCTTCGGTAAATGCAAATAGTGGGTGTTTGGTTCTGATAATGCCGGATGATGAGGCCCACAGAAGTGACAGGTGTCGAAGGATCTTGGGTGGTCTGGATATCTTGGCGATCAAGGGCGGTGACTCCGGTTGGTGCAGGGATCTTGATTGCTAAGGGACCGACTACTCAGGGTACTCCGGATACTCTACTGCACTTCGGGAAATCTGACGGCCACTTTCTACGCTTTAACTTTTATTCACTACTGCTCACAAGAATACTTTCAATTACGATTACTAACTAATTGCTGGTTTTCTTGCGAGCGAGGAAAACGGGTCGCGAGGTGGCTCTACGGGCAGGCGCTCAAAGAACCAGGCGACGAAGAGACGGCTACTACAGACAGCAAGAAGAGAAGAACTAGAGTTGTAGTTATTTATTGTCAAAGACATTGTAAATGCTTGTAAAACAAATGTTGTAAAATTTTTTTGATGCGATGAAATGGAAATGTTTTATGTTAATAAATATGCAAATGGTGCGGGTCGTCACATCCTCCCCCCCCCCCCTTGGAAAAATTTCGTCCCCGAAATTGCAATCACTGCGGAGGGGTGTGGGCTAGGCTCGCGTAGCGCTTCTTCCTCTTCCACGAAGCTTCGCTGACGGGGTGATCTTTTTACTGCATTTCTTCTTGGACAAAACTTCGGGTTCCTTAACTGACGGGTTTCTGTAGCCAGAGTCTTCACGTGGGTCCTTTGAAAGTTGAACGTCTTGTAGAGAAGGGTTGAGATTTGTGTGTAGAAAGGTGAGGGTCACCTCAAATGGTTCCCTCTAGGTTCAAATATTGAGGTACTAGGGTTGGGTCCTGACTAACTTCTTGGTGGAAGCTTGCTGGAATACGACATCTATACTTATTTGGAGAGCAGATGACTATTCCAATCAGTGGGTTCACTCCCAGGGATTTTTCCAAAGATTCAGAATTTGCAAAATTTCTTCACTAGTGATTCAGAAGATAAAAGGAGTGGGTCCTTCCAACATTTAAAAGAATAATACCCAGGGAGAGTGGAAGTAATAACGTACCCGTTATTACACCTGATGCTTCTCCAACCTGTTTGGCGGCCATGGGTGATAGGCGTGCCGGTTCTCCTTTTCCAGCTTCCTTCGTGACAAGTTGGTTGTCTTCAGTCTGCTTCATATAGGTGAGTTGTGGTGGTGCTGGAGCAGGTGGTCTTGGCCTAAATGCTAGTTGTGGTGGGGTTCCAAATGTCCTCCGGGGATTGGGACAATCAATTTTACGATGTCCAAACTGTCCACAATTGAAGCATGCACCTGTATTCTTCAGACAATCCTTTGTCAGGTGGTTTCCTCTACACTTCCCACATTTAATTGCTAGGGGTACTGGTTGCTGCTGAGTTACTGGGGACTGCAAAGGTGGGTTGAAGAGTCGCTGCTGAGGTGGTCCATATCTTGGTGGCGGTTGCTGCGACACAAAGGGATGACGTCTAGGAGCAGATGAAAAATGGTGATCGGTTTTGGCCTTCTTCCTTCGCTCTTCGGTGAGGTTGGAGTATTCATTCTCCAGAATTATGGCTCTGTTGACTAGATCTTGGAATTTAGTGATTTTGTGGATGGATAGGAGCATTTTTAGATATGGATGCATTCCATCTAGGAATTTCTCTATTTTCTTCTCCTCGGTGTCGACATCAGCTGGAGCGTAGCGGGAAAGATCGTTGAACTGACTCAAATATTCCACCATCTTTTTCCCGCCTTGAGTTAGAGCTCTGAATTCCCGTTTCTTCAATTCCATTCTTCCTGTAGGCACATGTGTTTCGGTGAAGCGTATCTTGAACTCAGCCCAAGTGATGGGTTGCTCACTGACACGGTTGCGGTTGTAGTTAAGCCACCAGGTTGCTGCTGGTCCGGTCAGCTGGTGCGACGCATACCGTACTTTCTCCACATCTGAGCATCCTACTGTATCCAACTTCTTCTCTATCTCCACCAACCAATCACTCGCGTCCAGTGGGTCAGTAGCTTTAGCAAAAGTGGTAGGGTGAGTTTGAAGAAAATCACCCAGACTAACCCCACGGACTGGTTGAGAGGTGGTAGGTGCTACTCGAGTTAATAGAGCTTCCATGAAACGGTTTTGGTTCTCCTGGGCTTCTTTTCTGGAGT